>QKRW01000026.1:0-636077 GCA_003260565.1 Monilinia fructigena
CTATAAATGCAAAGTTCTCCCTTTCGGATTAACGAACGGACCAGCTACTTACCAACGATACATGAATGACGTATTGTTCGACTACTTAGATGTATTTTGCACCGCTTATCTTGATGATATTCTCATTTATTCAGAGAATGAAGAAGAACACGAAGCCCACGTTAAGCTAGTGCTTGCCCGGCTCGAATCCGCTGAATTGCAAGCGGATCTCAAGAAATGCGAGTTCAATGTCAAGCGGACAAAATACCTAGGATTCATCATCTCTACCCATGGTATCGAGGTTGATCCCGAGAAAGTAGAAGTAGTCGAAAGCTGGACCTACCCGTCCACCGTTAAAGGAGTACAATCGTTCTTAGGCTTTTGCAATTTCTACCGCCGCTTCATCAAAGACTATGGAATTATTGCCAAACCATTGACTGAACTCACGAAGTCAAATGTAATATTCCACTTCGATGATATGTGCCGCAATGCCTTCGACGTCCTGAAGTCAAAACTAACCTCCGCCCCGCTCCTACAACACTACGATTATAACCTCCCTTGCATGCTGGAAACAGATGCATCGGACGGTGTGATTGCTAGTGTGTTGTCACAGAAGCACGGCGACGAATGGTTACCCGTAGCATATTTCTCCAAGACAATGATAGCCGCTGAGCTGAACTATGAAGTTCACGACAAAGAGATGCTATCAATCATCCGCTCGTTAGGTCATTGGAAATCTGAACTTGCAGGATCCCCGCACCAGATCCGTATCTATACCGACCATAAAGCGCTCGAGTATTTCATGACCACCAAAGCTCTGAATGCCCGACAAGCTAGATGGGCCGAAGTCTTAGCCGATTATAACTTCATTATTATGTACCGTCCTGGAAAAGACAACCCTCTCGCTGACGCACTCACTCGCCGCGTCGACGAGCTCGATTCCCAGAACAAGACAAAGAAGCAAAATCGACTTCAACAGCTCATTAAAGACAACCAGATAGATACTGAGATTATGCGCAAGTCTTTACGAGACGACTCGGAAAGCATCACCAACCTAGATCTATCCGCCGTTACTCCGCACTTCAACATCGTCGATAAGATACTCGAAGCTAACAGAACCTCCGAAAGCTTAAGCCACTTAAGGACGGAAGCTAAGAGAACCCATAAGCATCTGACGATGGAAAGTGACCTGCTGTTATACGACAGCAAGTTATTAGTGCCGGACGTAGACAACCTCCGTACGTATCTCATACGAGAAGCGCACGACACCCTTTCGACTGCACACCCTGGGATTAGCAAGACCTATACACTACTCTCAAAGCAATATTATTGGCGAGGTATGCACAATACCATAGCTCAATACATTCGAAACTGTCACGCGTGTAAACGCAGCTCCGCTCCCCGCGATCGGACTCCCGGTCTCCTTCACCCGCTCCCCGTTCCACAGAGAGCGTGGGCGGAAATCACTATGGATTATTGCTCTTTCAATAAAGACAAACATGGTTATGATAATGTATTCGTCATTATTGATCGGTTAACAAAGCAAGCAATAACCATTCCGTGCCATAAGGAGATCGACGCCCGACAACAGGCTAAGCTGTATCTCTACCATGTATACCGGTACTACGGAGCCCCGAAGACGATCGTTTCCGATCGTGGCCCCCAATTCATATCGGAATTCTGGAAAGAATTCAATCGTATACTCGGAACTGATGTTAAACTCTCTACCGCACACCACCCGCAAACGGATGGTCAATCGGAAATCTATAATCAGTACCTTCAACAACGATTGCGACCATTCATCAGTTACTTATCAGGATGACTGGTCAGAATTTCTTCCCATGATGGATTACGTCCAACTTACCCTTCCACACGACTCCCTAGGAGGGCTAACCCCATACGAAGTATTGTATGGCTATCCTCCTCGGAATGCGTGGGACTGGAAAGTTGAGGACTTGGAGCCATCTGGTAACTTGAATACGCAAGACGCCCGCGCCTTCGCCGCCCGCAACAAAGCGGCTGCCGCTCGTGCTAAAGAAAATATCTTACGTGCTCAAGAAAAGATGTCAAAACAGGTCAACGCCCATCGACGTCCAGTAGACTTCGATATTGGAGACTATGTATGGTTGAATACCAAAGACTTTCCTTCCTCTCGACCTTCTAAGAAGCTCGACTTTCCGACCCAAGGCCCTTTCAAGATCATAAGTCGAGTCGGTAGTTCCTTCAGATTAGAACTCCCCAGCACCATGAGAATCCACCCCGTCTTTCCGCCGGATAAGCTCCGCAAAGCCTACAAGGACCCGCTTCCAGGACAAATCCTCGAACCGCCACCGCCAATCAACATTACCGGTGATTTCGAGTGGGAAGTGGAAAAGGTCCTAGCAGTGCGGAAAGCACGAAAGAACCTACAATACAGAGTCTCATGGCTCAACGGAGATTCGGACCTCTCCTGGTATCCAGCATCCGATCTGAAGACCGCCCCTCATCAGCTCCGCGACTTCCACCTCGCCAATCCAACGCAGCCTGGCCCGCCCGCCATGCTACCAGAGTGGATTCGCCTGTATGAGAAGGGTGAAGATGACTACGACTACGCCGATCATGATGCGCCAATGTCTACACAAGATCGCACACGCTTCTTTCTTCAAGACCAATAGTGTTGCATTCAGTTAAATATACTAACACTACAGAAAGAACCGTGTGCCTACGCACAGAAAATCATCCTCTGTTCCAAAGCAAAGAAACAAAAGCGATTCCAAAGAGCACTGTCCACAGGAGGACCCGACCAGACAGCAAGCACAGCCAAAACAAGCGCAAGCACCCAGACAGACCACCAGAAGTTTGCACGCGTGCGTGCCCGCTCCACCAGCTCCTCCCTCTGCAGAGTCTCCAAGCGGACTCTTTCCCACGACTCTGCCATCAACCTCTCGTGTTGACGCTGCTCCTCCCGCTCCGACCGCTCCCGAACCGCCAGCAGTTCCAACTCTTTCGCATGATCCGCATGCGTCCGAGCCAACTCCTCCTCCCTCTCTGCACCTCCGCAAACTTTTTCTCGAAAGCCGATACTTCAACTCAGCCTTCAACTTCAACTAAACAGAAGTTAGTAAGTGTTCGGTAGGAAGAAGCCGCCAAAATACCTCCGCCCGCTCGCCGTGCGCTGCCACCGCACTTCCGTTTGTTGTTAAAGCACAACATGCAAAAGTTGTCCCGCTGACCCGGAACCTGAAGACAATAGCCATCGCTATTGCCGGCGAAGCACGACGAGCGGCGGTATGTGCGGAACGCACGGAACGGGGAGAGCGAAAGACAGGCTGCGGAGCCGAACGGAACTCATCTTCGAGAAGCTGAAGACGTTCTACATCCGCGAAAGTTAGTAAGTACTCAGCAGCAACTGACGGAACCCTACTTTCGAAGTCGCGTGGCGCGACCCGGGGAACGACCTCCTCCTCCTCCTCCTCTTCTTCATCATCCTCCAGAAATACGACCGTTTTGCTCTTCGAGCCCGACGACGCATTTGGCGCGGCCCTTCGGGCCTTGCTAGGTGTCGAGTTGGTACTAGAGCCAGCGCGTGTGGTAACCATTTTGACTAAGAAGATTTCACAATCAATTAAAGAATCAAAAGTCAAAACGAAAGAGAAAATGCGAGAATATATGCTTGAGCCAGTCTTCAAACAGGACCTTTTCGCCCGGCTATTATGCACTTTGCTGTGCGAGAAAGCAAAAATTCTCTCACACACCCTCTCTTGTACCACGCTGCCGCCTGAAATGCAAACGGATTCCGACCGGATAAGGAGTAGCACTTTATATGGAAGAGAATAAACGTAATTTGGACGCTCGGGGCGAGCTCTAAAAAGACGGGGGGTAGTGTCACGAATGGACTATAAACGGATGCCGATGCTAATGGAACGGGCACGTGCGGCCTCCGCTCGTGCCCCGGCTCAAAGGATACGGTCACGTGTACGTAGCTATATATATAGGTAGATAGACGACCATTTCTCTGGTCTTCAGTTGTAGATTCTAAGGATACTTTTGACCCTGTTTATTCAGCTCTTATACGGCATAAGCGTCACAAGCTTAATGCTAAGATTAATAAACCGAGCTTAAAATAAAAATATAGATTATTAATACTAACTTTTATTTGTATAAAAAGCTGCGTTATATTTACAAAAAAGTGATGAGCCGCTATATTATTTATGGCACTATACTATATTTGCTATACAGCATATTGCCATATTTCTGGTGCCCTAGGGACTCGCATCATTTGCTGATAGAAGGTTCGATAATCTTTGATGGAATGACAAATCTTGAGCTGCAGTAGGCTTAATTGTAAATTACATGTTTTGGGGAAGGATCAATCGCAGTGAGTGTATTGAAAATTAGACATGCAACCTTGTTGAAACAGCCCATCGCACCGTGCCGTCAAGCATTTTCGAGCTCGAGGAGCCTAGATTTCTATCACAGATCTAGACCTTTAGGACGATTATCGGCCTTGATGTTACGGAGGTACCCGCACCGCAACATGGATTATAAGATTAACCTCAGGCCTTGGTGTCAGGACCCACGAAGACGGCACTGTAGGTACGATAGGATTGAAGGGGTGACTAAAGATAGTGGTAACCAGATAAGTAAGCGATGATTAAAAGATAGGTACCTATCTATTGTTGGCACCTACCCTACAGTAGGCACAGGACATCCAGCGGTTACAGGTTATCTAGTAAGCACAGGTTAGATAGCAAGCATCATTCATTTAGTAAGCACAGGCTGGCTGGTAAGCACGGGTTAGATAAACAGCAGCCTCGCTAGGGATCACGGGCCAGTATCACGTGAAGGAAAGTCGATTCGACTTGTCGATTCGATCAAAGTACGAAGATCTATATAAGGGAATGGTTTCATTACAATGTAGAGAGCTTCGTGCTCAAGACAATCATTAGTTTCATACTATATAGTTACGAGAATTGCAACCAGTTACAACACCATTGAATTCCTACTTGAAGTCTAGTCTAAACCACCTCGAGAGATCTCTAGACACTTCCACGTGACCCTAGAGGCAGCTCCCGTAACACTTGATAGAACTGATGGTGAAAATCAACCTCACAATAAAGTTGATAAAATTCACTAGATATATCAATATCAGACTTAATTATGATTATTCCAGTGGCAATTACGCTCTTTGAATTCGAAGAATCTGAAGCTAGCGCTATATATCTAGATACGCTTAGCTGACCCGCGAGTCAACCGAACCTTACATGCCTGATGTGTGTGGCTGGTGTGGCTAATGTGGCTGGTTTCTCCCTTGATGCCCGGTTCCTCTGCACTCCCTATAATCAATACGTGTGCGTCTTTTCTTTACCTTCTACAGTACTTTTGTAGATTGTTTGATCTTGAGACATACCATTTCGAAACTCATACCCCGTCTTTAATCTACCACCCAATCGCATTACCCAAGACATCGTTATTATTTTGTCTTTCTACATCGCACAGACTTGCCAAAAGAAAAGCTTGATATGTGATTCAGAGAAAGTGCTACAAGAAAAGAACACTATGCCTTGTAGTGCGCTCCAAAATACGTCTAATTGAGCACTCTACAACAAGTGACGCGTAAAGCGTTCATCTTTATAGCAATAGAAAAGGAAATAGATGGCCTCAATGTGCTATAAGCTTATTTTTTGCTCCCAGTTGTCCATCATGATCATCAAGGAATTTTTTGGCTGAGCTTCAAGTTTGTTGGAAAGCCCAGCAGATACAAACATTTGTGAACCAATGAGCGTTAGAAGTTTGATGCTGTTACACCATTTTAACAGAGATATCGAATATGCGGCTCCCAGACCGTTTCAAACGCGTTCCGTTTTTGAAGATTATGATTCCATGCGCACTGACATCGTCAACGAAGGGTAATAGCGGAGGACAAACGGGTATCAAGGTCCCGGACGCTTGTTTTTGAAGTGATATTTCGTAGTTTGTATGATTCCAGGTCGGTCTGGATGAAAGTCTTAGAGTGTAAGATTGTGGAATATTTGAAAATTTGCGATCGGGCCACATGTTTCTCTCTAGCTAGTATATAAACGCCAAGGTCATACACATTTGTCCTCCTTTTCTTCAGCGGCGCTCATTCAAATAACTATTCTCGCATTTTTCAATCTATACATAAATTTTATAGTCCCAATCCTTCCATTTCAATATCATCTCCTCTTAAATCATATTCAGCATGCGTAGTCAATCTATTCTTTCCCTTGCGCTGGTCGCATTCGCCTCCACCTCTCTTGCTACTTCAGCTGTATTTGAGAGAGGTATGCCCCTTGATGACCTTCACGCTGCAATTGTTTCCGCCGGCGCAGATTTCGATAAGCTATCCGCACGAGGCCAAGCAGAACTTGCATCCCTTGTTGCCTCTGCAGTTGGAAGGGATGTCGAGGCGAGAGCAAATGACGCTTCTTCTCTGCTCGCTTTGCTCCCAGCAGGTCATGGCTCTGCGAAACGCGAACCGGAAGAAGAATTTAAGAGAGCTGATACTGCGGCTGCACTTCTTGCACTTCTACCACCGGGTCATCAAAAAAGAGCCAATACTGCTGCAGGACTCCTTGCACTTCTTCCAGCTGGTCATGAAAAGAGAGAGCCATCTGCGGAGGAAATTAAACGCGCTGAGAATGCTGCTTCTCTTCTAGCATTGCTTCCCGCTGGTCATGGTTCTGGTTAGACTTAATGTGGAGTAACACGGATGATGTCGAGCGGGGTGCAGTATGGGGCAGGAATATCGGGATGGCGCTTACTGAGCTCGGAGATTGAAATGCTGCTGGATACAGCTTTATAGATAATACGCTCTTTTACACCCTAAATTTTTAATCATTATTACAATACAAAAATGCATCAACCTTGCCTAAGTTAGTATGCTATGAATGAATCACAAACAATTCTTAACCTGTTTCTTGAACTTCCCGAATCGATACCTTCTACCGCTAAAGAGAAAATGTGAATTATATATTACCTCCTAAGTCGATTCATTCTATGTTCTTAAATATGACTTATGCAGTCTATGTCTCATTTTATTCCCATTCAAGTTATTCGGTCCAGAACTTGAACTGAGAAAATTCAGTCGACATTCTTCAATCCAGCGCACCGAATATTCCTTGCCCTTTATACCTTGTAATCTATTTAACGTCCTGGAAGACATTTGATGCTTTTCATACCCCGTCCTAAAGTTCTAGACCTCCCAAACCCCATGCTCCCAAAGGAAGCCTTGAATATGGTCATAGTATGTTCGTTAAGAGGGTTTTACAGTATCTTGTTTTGGCAAAATGAAGTTTTAATAATGCTACGTTTATCATACAAATGCAGAATATCGTACATGTTTCTTTCTAATCTCAAGCCTGCTGGTTCTTAGGAAGTTTCGTTTTGTCTTTCTTTTTCCGTTCCTCAAATGCAAACATGGGCTTAAAATAAGGAAACGTTGATAAGTACTTTTAACACTCAGGACTTCTAGAATTATCGTTACCATCATTTTAATCGCTTCAAAGGGGACACTGGAAATATGGTGAGGTCAAGCTCTACTAGTATTGATCCGGTAACAAAACAGTGATATGGATGGAGATAGATGAGAACAAGTAAGAGCACTAGATCAATTTTACAATCACAAGAGATGTACTAAAAAATAATTAGATACAATGGCCGCCTCTCCCCCAAATCTCAAACTACGTCAAGTGCTTCATTCTCGAAGTTCATGCAAAGACTTGTGATACAAAGCAAAGTTCAGGTTATCATCTGCTTTATCGTGGCGGATCACACTGAGCCTCCATATATGTTCTGTCCTATGTAGGCTGTCTTCCGAGTCATCCTCTTTACCAGCGCCTTTTCTTGCCGTTGCAAGTGTCACTCGCTGTTCCCACGGAAAGCACTTGGCGTAAGCATCATCCAATCTTTCCGATTTAATGCGTCTATCCTTCGTCAAGTTATGAAGCAGTCGCGCTATCTGCCATTCTTGCTTTTGGTAATCTCTATAAACATGAGGTTCACGATGCATCTTATTAATATCAGAAATAAGCACCTTGTGGTTGTTCTCGAGATTCCAAATTTCAAACCTATCATCAAGGTTTGACTCATAACATGCTCGGACTTCTTCTCTTAAATTTTCGTCATCCAAATCAAAATCCGCGGGGTGCTCTGCAATCTGTACCTCAAGAGCCTGTTCCAAGAGCCAGGTTTCCTCTCTGCGGGTTTCAAGTATATCTCGGATGGGTAAGATCTCTTGGTATGATACCTCGGTATGATCTTGAGCAAGTTGAAAAGCATTTCTTAATTCATCTATCTCCTCATCTGTAGGTGGAGGCTGAGATAGAAGCTCTTGATTCACTCGAGGACGTTTATAAGGGGCAATTGCGTGTAACCATTTTGGCATAGGACCAGTGTCGCTTACTGATATGTCAGGCAGTGGACCCCGCGCTCTGTGGTCTCGGCAAACTGGACAATTTACGCCATCGACATATGACTCAAGACAATTCTTGTGGAACATATGACCACACGGAAGACTTACAGTAGTCTCGTCACGTAAGGGCATGCGGTCAATCGCACAGTCATCATCGGGAGGGTTTTCAACTACTGATGTAATCCACGGAGAGTGCGCCCCGATTGCGATCCTGAATTGCCCCTCTGTGCTATGACTTATTGCATATTCATGTAACTGGAGGAACTCGATATCGTGATTTCGAGCTTCTAGCATCTGTAAGATCAAAATTCTGCGCTCCATTGAAGCTCTGGAGCCTTGGCCTGCGAGGATATTTGACCAAACATAAGGTATCAGTCGCATTTCCAAAAGCCGCCCAAGCCATCGAGCAGCATCGTTATTGAACCTCTCAGGAGAGTGAAAAATGTAGCGGCTGTTTCTATCAGCCGGCGCAAAGTTTGCGGCTACGAAGGCCTCGGCTCGTTCAAATATAGCATCGATTTCCTCCTTGGAATTGAATGCTTTATAGTGAAGTACCTGGAATCCCCAGCGGCGTTCTAACCTTTCATCAAAATCCGCAGGTCGTGTGGGGATCATCGAAGGATGCACCTGCAAAAAACAATCAGGGCAGACATCTTCGTGGCTTATAGTTCTTGTCTGCACATCTTGGCAGATTCCTTTGGCCTTACAAGACCGGGTAATACAAGCGTATGGACTTTGACCACATAATTTATATTTGGTGATTGTTCTTATACACATCTTGAGATGATATATAGGTAGTTAAATATCTGAGCCCTGGAGATGGATATTGATACCAAATTTGGAGCAGATTGTATGAAAGAATGTGAAGGAAAAGGCCAGAATCATCAATTAAAACTTCAAGAAAAGATAGAAAGCTCCCATTCACAAGCGAAAGGTGATTCGCTTTGTTTTCAGACTTTGAAGAAGGATATATCCAAGTGTCATCTCATATAAAGAGATACAACTACACTTAAACCTCAAAGGAATTTCTTGAAGATGGAAAAGAACTTGGGGTTGATGAAGCTTCTTTGTCATTGCAATCTTTCCAATCTTGATGCAGCACAAATTCTAAACTGTCTTTGTTCTTTTTAGAATACCAAAAATATCAATCCCATATATGAGTATAACACTTCACATAGGAATATAGGGTATCGAGAGTAGGAACTCTGTCCAAAGGTAGATATGGCGAAGCCGCCCAAGGATTTCCATGTTGCCAGAAACCCCTCTCAATGCATGGAAAACGTTCAGGGAATTTAACTTCTGTGCCTGTCGCCAAAAAGGAAATATTATTCATAGGAAAATGTGACATTCGAGCCAAATATCTGAATCTTAAACGTAAAAATATAAAGAAAAATGATTGTAAATGTCTCTCATGCGAACCAATTTCCTACATATACCGTTGAAAAGATCACCATGGCACTTTTCAGCCACCGAGGTGACTATTTACTTTGATCTCTGTCATGACCCCTATTCGTATTCACCGTCCATTCATCCACCCTGTCCCTTCCCCCCCGCCAAAAAAGCAAATGCGGTACAAATGATTCTCATATACAAATTACTGTTATATATAATGCTATAGCAGCATCGAGGAAGCTTCACAATGAAAGCCATGCACTTTTCTTGAAGTCGAGGATGTTTGAAAAATGGCCATTTTCATTTTTGAAATCCGAAAAAGAAACTCAATACATTAACACTTCCATACTCTCAAATTACCACAAATTATAAACCAAGCCTTTCCAACTAAAGAGGATTGTGTGAAACCCTGTCCACACACCTATGGAGCAACGCAAATCAAAGCCTGGCCAGCGGTGGCGAGGACACAGCATGCAGCCTGTTGGCCCCTGCAGCACAAATCGAACGGAAATCCTCAACGGAAATAGGTGGGCTCGATGCTAGGAGATTTTGTTAGCGTTGTACAGATAGGAACTCCAAGGAGAAAACTTACGAGATGCGCAGTTCACGTCAGCACACACCAGCAACACTGAGATCACAGCATTGGGCAGTATCAGTAGAAGAACTGCAGAGGTCGGAGCGTGATTGAAGAGGAGATGCAGCTACGACAGCGCTGAGGATGGCGATGAGTGTGGTGGTAGTAAATTGCATCTTGAAATTTTGGGGTGTTGATTTGTAGTTATGACTGTGGTGAATGTATGAGGAGAGTTGATGCAGTGCTGATATGCTGTTTTTATGGATGTGTGGTGAAGGTAGAGATGATGTGAATGATGACAGATTTTGAAGACAATACCTCTACTTATAGTTCTCTGTCTCTCTCAAGGTCGAGCGGTGAAGTCATGAACATGCAGCTCAATCGTATATCTCTGATGTTTCTTCTTCATTGCAAGGTTTGGAGATCTGCAATCGCACACCTCGATAGACTAAGTAAATCCCCATTCTTGAATTCTTCTAGCTGCGGAAATGACCGACTTAGGGATTATCGGCATTTGAGGATCTTCAGGTACTACCGTACCTTGAAGATATGAATAAATGGCAGAAAAAGAAAGTATATCTCCACATTTCGGCAGGGTACCAAAAAGGGTCCAACAAGGGTTTAAACTTGTCAGAAATGGAAAAAGGTTTGTTGTACTAGCATACCGCTTAGTACCATGATATGATTTCCAACAAAACTGCCTGTGGATCAATGCTACTAATAAATATTCCTGCGTGCGCCTTAAAACAGCTTTAATCGGATGACTTCGAAACATTACCTCCTCAATAAGGAGCACTCTATTGCCTTGAATATGAGGCGTCAAACAAATGATGTGGCAAAGATTGATGCACTCTTATACTTTTTCCAGTGCTACGGTACGTGAAGTGGACGAAACAGCTGGCGGGTATTGTATCCCTGGCAATTCATTATTTCAAAAATACTTTGAAATAAGTGCAACATTGCTCCGCAAAATGCCATTGAAGATCAGATTATGATACAAAAGTAAGTGACACGGGTAATTAAGCCGTTCCAATATTATCCGGAAAGCCAATTCATTGTATCAAAATACCCTGAAATAAGTGCAACATTGCTCTGCAAAATGCCATCGAAGATCAGATCTTCATGACAAAAAAGTAAGTGACACCGGTGATTCAGCCGTTCCAATATTATTGGGAAAGCCAACGCGAGAAGGCAAGTCTATAAACACCCTGGCAGGTAGACAATAATCCTCACGGTTTAATTTCACGGAAGGGTAGTAATAAAAACAGTTTGAATGGCAAGAAGGACTGTGTGGTACTTAGAGCTTTGTCGATTCCTAGTTGCTGGTTGTCGTGATTAGTACAAGGCTTCTAGATTAATCTAAACCGGCACAGAAATTCGCATCTTTGCCCTGTTCTAATGTTCCAGGTACAGCATAGATTGTGAAAGTGTTCATCAGTTCAATCGAAATAATGATATATATAAACACCAAGGAGTTCGAAGGATATTCGGGCGCTAGGAACCACCAACCCTCGGTTGCCAGTAGAAGAAAGGATAGCGATTGATTGGTGGCAAAGATAGAACCAAAGTAATATTCATTCTGTGAAATTAGTTTCGCTGATCATACGACTCGTTGAATGTCGTCTTTCCAAATCAGGAAGCAAATCTGATAAGACTCGAGAGACTCTCTACTCCATAATTCACCTCATCAGAAGTTCCTTAATGTAGCTGAGGGAGTCAACCTATTTCTGCAAGTACTTTTCAAGAATAAATCTTCTAGCACTTAGATTGGAATTAGTAAACAAATTTATAATAAGATTATCAAGACGGGGTATGTATTGTGACTGGAAGCGCAAGGCGACCGGAAACATCATTCCAGGAAACTAATAACGGGGAACAAAAACAGCTTGCATATGTGTCCACTTGATACACATTTCCGAGCTCCGAGTAATTATATACCAAGTTATGAGAGATGATTCATTGGTTCCGTCTCTATGTCTCATCCCTCCAGACATCATAAGCAAGTAAAAAAATTAGTATCCTTCATTTGGAATAATTCCGAGACTCATGCTATGCCAAAATGTTTTTTTTCCGGACCCGAAAAAGATATCAAATGCCTGCCTTGGAAAAAGTATGGAGTTGAAAACATTTTCAAAGCGGTGATTTATTAAGAGCAGTTCGGACAAGATGATGGACAAAACATGTCAAGTCCAACCTACAGGGAATTGGTAGGCTTAGTGATAGTCCCAGGCATACATATAATCAAGCAATCATCGCGTGGTATACAGATTGATTTGAGATCGTAAAGTTCGGTATCCAAGACCATAATTGGCTTTATCGCGATTTCTCAAGTCGTGCGGATGAATTAATCGTATAGTCTCCATTTCGAATGTAGTCGGCGCCGCGCCGCGATGAATGGCAAGGCAGCGCATGGCAGATACAGCTTCTGTTTGCGCCAAATGTGTCGTGTCTATGATATCTTCCCTTCAACTGGGTATGATCATCGTCGAGTGCTCAGGGGTAGCACAGTAATGGCTAGAGGAATGTTAAAGTGGAAGATCCTTCAGCGAACATTAAAGAGTAGTAACGGGGTAATAAATGATCCAAATCGTCAATCAACTCTGAAGAGACATAAGACGAGTTCTAAGTTTGCGGTTTGTGGTTTGTAAGATACGAGTCGGCAGTCTGCTTGCATCATTTCACGGGATTAACCTTAATCTAACCTTGAGCTTAGCCTTAGGTCAACCTCACTGTATTCGTGCTTATTTTCTTCAGCCTCGCCAAGAAACGGCCAAGATTTCAACGACATCTCTTCTTCAGGGCGACATAATTCAACCAGCATCATTTTTGTATATTTACTTGAGTCGGTATGTTTCCAAAAGTCAGTATCTAACAATTGCGTGAATTCGATCCATATCGTATGAAACTCGTCTCCGACCCCTCACAATCCGAACCTCCATCCTACGCGCTCTCATTCAACAATCAGGCCTCAATTCTGCGATCCAAACATAGGGAGTAAGGTCATTGCAGGAAAACATTTACTCTCACGAACCGATAGACATTCAGGAACGTGGCATAATGAATACTGTCGAGGGAACAGCAAACAAACTGTGCTTGCCATCAGAGCAGAAGTGGTTGCAATTGCTAGGACAAGCCATCTGTCAAAGATGCAGTTTTGCTATGGTTATATTGATACAAATTCTTGCGCAGCATTTATTCTAAATCTCATCAAAGTACGAGTTAAGATCAAATATTGAGACAGTGTCTCTTTATCTCTGTTCCATCTGCCGAAATAATTAGGGGCGATTGCGTTCCAATAAAGCTTGCCGAAATTCATTACTATAGATTAAGTAGCCTGACGAGTCTGCAATTCCCAAATCATCTGCAAGTAAAGCGTTTTCATGCCACCGTCTGGGAAACGGTTGCTTGCTGACTTCTCCCTTTACTTTTCAATCCTATGCAGTTTTCCATATTAGAGCAACACAAGTTCCCATCCTCCTGCTTCTAAGCCTCTGAGTCGTTTCGTATTATTTCGTGTATTTTCCAAGCTTGGTGTTTTAGAAGTAATAGAAAAAGGTGATATCAATGCACCCCTACTTCTTGTGGGAACTGATAGTTTTAACGGCCAAGACAAGGCAGGCCTAGGGCTGTTTCCAACGTGAGTTTCAACATGTTTATCTACTTAAGATCGCCCGATTTCACCTGGGAAAAAACTTTCGTTCTCTTCCTACGAGTACTCGTGCAGTGTCAAATATTGTGAAAAATCATGGAGAAAGAATCAATTCACCTTCTCAGCTTCGCTCTGGTGGGGATAGACACCAGTGCTGAAGATTCTAACAATAGGGTAAAGTATTTTTTTTCATCGGAAAAAGACCACTCTACGCGATCGAGACAAGCCATTTCCTACGAATATAGGGGTCGATGCATCTGACTTGGAGATCAGGACACCATTACTTCCATCGAACAGTTTAATTTCGCCAAAGGCCGTTTCGGTGAAATGAGTGTTGTCACTAATGCTAAAAGATCTAGTGACGTACATGCTCGATATTGATGGTGACCCTATCTTGGATCTTTGGACAGCTCGTTTATTCGCCACTGATTCAGGCTTGGTTAATAGAGTAAATTTCTTTTTCGTGTCCGTTTGCTGTGGCTCTCGGGGAAAGGGGGACTCTTTTTCTCTATCTCCGCTTCGATTGGCAGTAGGATCTCTATCATGGATGCCTTTATACACCCTTATCAATAATAATGTTGATTATAGGTACGAGTGGCATTCTGAGTACCTTTCTATCCTTGTACAACTATTTTTTGACGATAACCCCAACCCTACGATATATTTTCAAAGATAAGCTCTTCTCAGTATTGGACATAGATGCTACGATTAGTCAAGCTAGGGCTAACAGGAAGAGTATATCTTATCTGAACGAGATATAACAGATACTACATCAACTATTCAAAAGAAATTACTGTATCAACTGGGAGGATGCAAATTCTGTTTTCTTATATGTGAAATTATACCGTTCTTGTATGAGTGGAAAGACAGGGGATCTTTTGCTTTAGAGGAGAATAATGATGGCTTTGAAGCGAATATGCAGCTGTGTTACTATATACAGAAGGTTGTAAACGGGTAACAAATGTGATAGGCTGGGATCTACTATTTATGACGAGGAGGGGGTGGCGGGATAGTATAAATATTGAAGGGTCCAGAGGGATATAATGATATTTATTTACCCCTATGGATATTGAAATTATAGATTCCATTATATCGATGCTTTGATGGGGTAGTCTACCCAATATTCAGCTAAGTTAGCATAACACTACATTGGGGGTCCAATCATCTCTCCTAATTTACTCATTAGAATCATCTTAAAGCACAGCCGGCGTGCCCGCGCAAATGTAACCTAATATTACTAGTTACATTTACCCGCATCCTACGCTACAAGATCGTCTCGTCCGATAATATTCCGGGTTACGAATTAGCGCAATTCTTCCTTCCTAAATGTATTTTTCAGCCCTCATATTATATAACATATCATATACCTCCTATAGCTTCACGTCTATCTTTAAATCTTACCCTAAGTGTTCACGATTTGATTGGATGGTCAGAATACTAATTATTCGGTCTTTCATTGATCGTCTATCAAGGGCATTGAGCTCTGGCACAGCTGCGTAGAACTATGCAGTACTAAGTGAATTGGGTATTGTCCTAAGCAGGATCATTGCAACAGCAGGCTTATTAGCTGACAGCAGAAGGGCGTGATTTTGAGAGCCATTGGCGCTTGAATAGTAGGGGAAATCTGGCGAATCAGCTATTGATATAGTAGTCTTTTTGGTTTCGGGGATTTTGAGGTACTTGGTGGTATGGAGCAAATTTCGGAATGCAAAATATACATATAAATACAAGAATCCCATTTTCCTTTCTTCTCTCTTCTCTCTCTCTCATATCAGTCGTGTTCCATAAAATACAAAATGCATCTTCTAATATCTCTCGTCCGACTCACCTTCCTCCTCACATCTTTCCTCCTTGTCTCAGCCACTACCTCAGCCAAAACAGTCTACCTAATCCGGCACGGAGAAAAAGCCCTCGGATGGTGGTAATGGTCTAAGTAATTTAGGAATGAAACGCGCACAGTGCCTTCGGAATGTGTTTGGGAATGGTAGTGTGTTTGATATTGGATATATTATGGCGCAGACGCCTAAGAAAAGTGAGTGGGTCGTCTACTTTTGCTCTGTTTTGAAAAACTACAGCTGCTCTGTTTATTTCTCCTTTTTGGCTTATTGATCGGATTTGATGTGTATTCTTGGGGTGGATTGAGAAATGAAAAGGGGGGTGGGGGGTGCGTTGGGCAACTGGCAGATGAAGATATAAAAAGATGGAAATACAGACTAATACGACCCAGACGGAAAAACACTCACGACCTCTCGCCACAGTTCAGCCATTAGCCACAGATCTCAACATCACTGTCGATGTATCTTGTGATAGAGATGATACAAAATGTGTGGCTGATGTTGTGGACGGATATTTAGGGGCGGGGAATATATTGGTTTGTTGGGAACATCATGCTTTGACTGATATCGTGGTGCGTATTGTGAATTATATTTCTTATTATCCTGTGATTATGGATTCTTTTCCAAAGGAGAAAATGTGATGAAAGAGATCGATAGTTACTGATTGTTTCTTAGGAGGCATTGGGTGATAAAAATGCTCCCAGATATGATGATGATGCGTGAGTGTTTTCTTTCTTTTCCTGTAGTTTCACTTGTTTCTTTTTTGGGTGCGAAGAGGAATTGGAAATAACATGAAGGGATGTAGAAGGAATGAGAGAAGGCTTTGTTTTTGGGGCGATGGCTAATGATGTATAGATTTGATATCATCTGGACGGACCCCAAAACCATTTACTGCAATAACAGAGATGACATCGGAGAATTGTCCTGGCCTGGACAGTGGTTCCTAAAATCAGAATCTTATAACGTTGGAGAGATACTAGAAAGATAAAAAATGACATAGAAATCTTCTATGGTCTTCTATGGTTGCAGACAGAAGATACTCGTCTCCTTGATAACATCTTCAACCAGAACGAAATACTTCATACCCCCTTCCAAACTCCACATCAAGACCTCCAGAATCTTTTCAATCGCATTTTTCTGTCGCGGCAGTTTCATAGCAAGATGTATTCCATTAAGTTTCTGCGCTACTAATGATTTTTTCCCAAGCTCCGCAGTAAATTTCGGCAAAGCTTACCTATTCAATTAGATGATGTAATACTCTAGAGGAAAAGAGTGAAGCATGTACCCGAACTTGGTTTCATCAAACCCCCAATCGTATCCGGATCCTTTACAACATTCTTCGCTAATTTCATCCTGCCATATCTTACCGTTGCTTCAACAGCGTGTGCAAAAACTTCTGTGAATAGATAGTTCTACCGCCCATATCTAAAACCCTATTCATATCACCTCAATTAGCCTAATATCACCACAAATTATCTTGGAAGAGAAATTCGTAAACCTTTCTACTGCACTGGAGCAATATTGAGGATGTTGGTCTACTTAGACGCGGTAGTTATTGATATAATATCTATCATAATGAAGCCTAAACCCATAAATATGTTCTCGGCGAGGCTTAGTTTTTTCTATACCTATATTGCAGAACTCGCATTTCGACACTCGCATCTAAAACTTGCTTACTAGGTTAAGTGTTCACCCCGAGGTTATGATTGCAAAACTATAAACATGCGGGTAGGTAATTAAGAAGACTGTATTGTTATTGATGGGGATAGATGATCATTATATAATGAAAAAGTTATCAATTTCTGGACTCGATCAAAGTTTGGGAGAAAAAATAGTTGGAATCAACTCAAGAACTGTTTGAGATCGCTTTTAAAGAAATGAAATGGGAGGCGCATTTTTTGGATATGCAATATTGGGATTGGAAGTTATGTCTTTGGCGTGTCAGTTCGGTGCGTGGTTGAGATTTGCACTGGGAAGATGGTTAGATAGACCGATGCTGAATCACTGAGTGAAGACTTATTTATGATAATGGAAGCTAAACTTTTGACCAGAAAGGGTTCATTTTTAAAGATTGAGTACCATGTTTATTAAGTGGTTATATAATTTTGCTCTCCCTCCTGCAAGGCTTCCACACTTTTGTTATACACACTTCCTCCAGCCAATAACTCCATCATGAATCGTATCAAATTGATCCTCTGACATCAAATCCAAAAAAAGAAACCTCCCTACCCTGTGATCATACTTGATATCTAAGTAGAACTCCCCCGTCCCAAACCATGGATATACCAACAAATGAAACCCCAATATATTCTTCAAGTGACCCTCGTGTAATCTGTCTTCCATCATGCTTCACACCCATTGGCGTAATAGGTCGTTGACCCAACCCAATATAATTTGCTATCCTCACCCAACAAAGGAGTTTTCTTCGGATCCACCCCATCTGGGAAAACATCTCCCGCATGTACGACATGGAACATCATCTGAACCAAAAGCATTGGTAATGTATCCGCAGCATACATATATATCTCACGACTCATCAATGCACCCGTAGATCCTTGACTAAACTCTATAACCCTGTAAACACATCTTCCAATAATCAATACGGCAGCTGCGAATAAGAGTTTGAGAAGACTTTGCCATGGTTTCTTTCCATCAGCTGGGATATCGAATGATTTCTTATGTGATCGCATGCGACGCTCGAAAGTAATTGCGATGATGAGGAAGAAGCTAAAGAATACAAGCTGGGCGATGAGACCGCCGACGATTATCTTTTGCCCGAGGGAAACTCGAACTGGCTTGTCCCATCATACCACCACCGGTAGCTTGCATCATGAAAGATAAAACATCTCCACCAACAAATATTTTAGTCACCCATTTGGGGGAGATAATGGATGCAGATGGGGCGTTGACATATAGGACAATACGGCCATAGATCATATAAATGGTTGCTGCATAGAGAGAAGGAGGGAGGATGATGAAGAGAGATTGAGCGGAGTAAAGCATAATGGTTTTTGGACTTTTTGCTGATAAATATCTGAAGACGTAACCAGCGGTCATCACTAAGTATCATGATTAGAATTGAGTTGTACAGTTAATGTATCATGTGGGAAGACTTACTCAAACCTCCTACTGTCATTGCGGTATAAAACCACCTCCTAGTCCGGATCATGACTAAAAGATGATATATTGCGCTTGCTCCAAATAAAGCAGCTGCAACTATTGCAGCCACTGAACTGGGTGCATATTGATAAAGGACGTAAACCATTTTGAAGTGGTCAAGAGAAGGCTGAGTGAATATGACAACTTTAACTCGCTGATGAGAGTATCAAACTAAAATCACAAAAATCGACGAAAGTGTTATAGCTTAAGATGCCAAGTTCGAGAATGTAGATCTGGTATTAAGAATGATCTGATTTGCTGATGAAAAAACAAGATTTATGGTAAAAAGCTTGGTACTTACAGCGGGGACATAACCATGATATATACTCGAAGGATAACCGCTCAAAAGTAATTTTAGTTGCTTTTGATAACGATTGCTGTGAGAATTTAGAAGTTTACTGTAAGTTTATACAATCCGTCGTATAGCGTATTCGCTTTTGCTATTGAGGCGCATGCAAAATGTCATTTACTAATGCATTGGACATAAATTGATCCATACCAACAGTAGCCACTGGGCAGATTCAGAAACGAGTTCCACTGCA
Source organism: Monilinia fructigena (assembly GCA_003260565.1). NCBI lineage: Eukaryota > Fungi > Ascomycota > Leotiomycetes > Helotiales > Sclerotiniaceae > Monilinia > Monilinia fructigena. Next base: position 19,544 of record QKRW01000026.1, read on the forward strand.
ACTCGGACATAGGGCATATCAAAGCTTAGCTGTGTGTTGCGTGAAGCTTGTTGAACGGTTCATCCCGAACTGATGGTATTTCGGTTAGTTGATTTTCTCGAGGATGAAGCTGATGAGTGTAGAAGCACGAATCATAGCAGTCGCTATCCGATGGATACGACTAATATGACGAATACGCTGCATAAGATGAGATTGGAACGTGCTTCAAAAAGGGGTTCCACGAAAATTCCACTTTCTAATTCTTGTGTAGAACCACCTTACGGCAAATACCATATCGTTTACAATACGCAATATGCAATACGCAATACGCAATGCGAGATGCGAGATGCGAACGGAGAGGCGGGGTGATAGGAGAAGCTTAAGAGAGCCTCTAAACAAAAGAGCTTCGACGTTACCAATCTTAAAAGGGGTTTTCAAAAGAACCCGTGAACATCCCCACCTAGATTTCGGCGATACGAGATAATGCTCTGGCGACAAGCTATTTTTGTATCTTCGGCAAAACTAACCAAACGCCATTGACCTTTGATGATATTAATTTTATGTACTTAGTAACTTTACAATAGATGTCCTATCTAGACAGTTTGACGTATACGTGCATGCCGAGTCAACATCTCTCCTCATGAGGCTGAAGCTTATATGAGCTTGAACGGGCAATCATACAGCCCCCCTGAATAAACGTTAAATGATGCATTCTCTCTAGTTGGCTTCACCTGAATAGCTGAAATCGTTTGCACAGGCCAGACTTTGGTCTTTTAGCCAGTTCAGAGTGGCATTTAGCAAGTTTTTATTTTTGCTTTGCAGCAAATCGAAGTCAAATGATAAATTCTACTTGCTAGGTTTATATGGACCGACCCATACTTTAACGTTTATTCAGGGGAACTGTACGGAGTATGTCCTATACCCCTCCGGTTACCAGGCTGACTGGCTAGAAGTCAAATATTAATAGAACCTTACTTGATATTCTAGAATCCTGAGCTTGAGACCCAGATTGATTGTCACATGATACTTTGTCACATGATATCTGCTCCCTTGTCTTGAAATAGTTCTCCGCGCTCAAGGTCACAATAAAAGTTACAGGCTATCCTGTGTTCTTCAATCCTCTTATTCCATGACTATTTGATGGTCATTTTCTGTTTTTCTATTATGTGTTAGCTTATCTCGCGTGTCAGGACATCTATATTATCCTTCTCATTTTTCCATCTATTCTTCCGGTTGACCAGTGCCATGCTAAAAACTTTAGTCTATTAAAAGACAATAGAACTGTCTCCTATTTATGCTGTCAGCTACAGATATCTCAAAGTTTCTTCAGGATGTTAACATATTATTGGTCAGTTCGCTCATTGACTCTAAAAACAGGGTGGTTTCCTGGATATAAGACGGAATCATTGTTATCTGAACCGAAGATTTGCTCACATGGTATAAATAGACGAAAATCATATTGGAATGGTTGCCCTCTTGTCATAGATTGTGAGGTTGGTTGGCATAGAGCTCGATATGCTCCCTGTATTCTAGACTTTGAGTATCCTTATTGGCACAGCCAGAGATCTTGAAGTTGGCTATGTCGTCCTCTTCGCCGAGAACCCCCCCTAGCACTATCTTTCTATGGTTAAAATACTTGGTCGCCGAGCACTGGCGTCAACGTTTAACAGGCAGCAATTTGATACATGTGTTGACGGCCAAGTCATCAAATCTCATTCGGGATTTCAGGTAGTAGTGTACTCTACATTTACCTATTCATACGGCTAAACAAGTTATTCATATATGAGGTGTCTGCTTTCTATCTTCTGCAATATTTTAACGCAGGTGTTTTCTTAATTCCTCGAGTTTCGCAGAAATCATTCAAACCATGAAGTTACAAACCATCATTCCTTTCCGTTTCTCCTTTCCTCTGTTTCCGCACATACAATATTCATGCAACTACAATCAGGGGTACACTCTACAGTTAGTCTTTCACCCCCCCCCCAATAAGCACATCGCTCACAATAATAGACACAAGCTATGCTATCCGAACCCCAACTTACGACGGCGTAAGTTTCCTCCTTACAAACAGTTCACCCCCTAACGTATTCAGCCCATAACCGACGTAACAACTGAATACGTAGCTTGCAACGGTGGACCAAACCCCACAACTCCTTCCTCAAACATAATCAACGTCATCGCCGGCAGTACTGTGCAAGCTATCTGGCGACACACTTTAACCAGCACCCCCTCCAATGACGCAACCTATGTTCTTGACCCCTCGCACCTGGGTCCTGTAATGGCATATATGAAGAAAGTAACGGATGCAACCACTGACGTAGGCTACGGTGCTGGCTGGTTCAAAATTTCCGAGCAGGGACTTAATGTTGCGACACAAGGATGGGCTACTACTGATCTAATAAATAATGCGGGAGTACAGAGTATCACGATCCCGGGCTGTATAGCCAATGGACAATATCTTCTGCGTGCAGAGTTAATCGCACTCCATGCAGCTTCCGGGACACAGGGTGCACAATTGTATATGGAATGTGCACAAATTAACGTGAGTGGTGGCACCGGCACTTCAGCACCATCTTTAGTATCCTTCCCGGGCGCATATGGACAATCAGACCCAGGCATATTGATCAATATCTACACGACTTTAACAACGTATACGATTCCGGGCCCAACTCCTTTTGTGTGCGGAGCGGTGCAGAGTACCTCGAAGATTAGTAGTACCTCGAAGGCGACATCAACTACATTGTCTAGCTTAACGAAAACGAGTACGAGTGTGTTGGCGACGGGGACGGTTGTTGCGGCTCCTTATGGGCAGTGTGGGGGACAGGGATGGACGGGGGCAACGATTTGTGCAAGTGGGAGCACTTGTGTTGTTAGTAATGCTTATATATAGTGAGTCTTTTATTTCTTTGATGTTGAAGTAATGAAGTTGCAAGAAGAAAACGGGGTATCGGGAGACGTGTCGGGATGAGTTGCTGTTTGGAATAAGTATTGAGGGTTGGGAATTTTATTTGCTGATTCATTTTAGGTCAATGTCTGCCATCATGATGGAGAAGAGAGAGGAGAAAGCAATATCTTCCATCACAACGAATGGGTCCTACTACACTTAAATGGGAAGACAAACTATGAGTATTCTTTAACAGGTATGAAGAAAGGTGTCTGCCTAGATTTCAATGAGAAACTTGATTCAAATTCTTGCCTATATCTAAACTGCGCGCATCTATATCTATATCTTCAAAACGACCATAATCATAATTCCCTATCGACTCTATCAATTTCCCCAATTTTATCACAATCTTCCTCCCATCCCTCTTCTCCCTTCCTCCATTTATCCCTGTGTCTCCCGCCCCCCTCTCATCTAGAACTCATAACCAGACTCTAAAATTACCCCACGTCTATCCGGTAAAGACAACCCGCGTTCCGGCACTCGTGCATCATGTGTACCACAGCATATTACCCCAGAATTCTGGCTCTAATTTAGCCTCCTCGATTTCTTGCTATCGTCTGGAGTATCGGGTTGGGTGGCCGTACCAGTGTATGAAACTTTCAAATTCTCAATGAATGTATTTATTACTGAGATGATGATACCAGGCTGAATTCCTTATCAAAGCATGGTATTTCTTGTTTTATTGGCTTCTCGAATCGATATCTTGGGCGAATTCGAAGCGAAGGGGCATGAGTAGGTGTTGTCATATATTACTGTATCTCTCCATAATAGAAGACGATCAGATTATCTCTTCCCTTCTAGTCAAATCGCCCATACCGTATATATTTCTTGTTTTACATTGAGATTTTCAATTTTCACCCTATATCGCGAAAGTAATCCAAACAACCCAATTGATGACGTAGAATGGATAGCAGCAGAAAATGAATTGAATAGCAGAGGTTAGGAAAATTATAAGATTTAATACGATTTAATAATAATACAATTTCCTATATTTGATACTGAATATCTACCAACGTGAATTTTCTCTGTACAAATATATCTCCACCTCTCCCATCTACCAACCAACCACAACCGATATATATCTTCACCCCAAAAACCCCTTCGTCAATCAACTTTACCGACACCAGTACCGAAACCCCGACCGCCTGATCGATCTCCTTATTAGTTCCTTCATCACAACAAACACAAACTTACACTGATCTACATCAACACCTCAAATTAATAGTCTCGCCGTCCAAAAAGTCCACAGCTCGGATAGGTACAAAGAGGATGACCCTGTCCCGGCTAGGTATTTTCCCAATTGCAAACATTTGACGGCACGAATTTCGGATTGGAATGGGAATCGCTTCGTTCCATGGCGGAAGTAATACACGTACTGGTGCGCCTATCTCAAACGACTTACTTGTGTTAAAGATACACCTGGGCTCTACAGGATCGTAAGGCAGAAGGAAAGGAGTGTCTGGGGACTGAGCCGAAGTTGATCGATAAAACACTCACGTGATTATCACGCGTCATATATTTGAGTTTTAGTTTGTTTCATGTAGATGACTTCAGATTGTTTAGTTTCTCAATCATCAAAAATCTTTGAATATCATTGGTGAACTTCGCTTCAGATATATTATTCGAGGTATCGAAGCATCTGGCCACCAGATTCTTCATATATGTTTAGATTGTTAATATGGGGATGTGGAAACAAAGTCATTTATGTTATCGTATGGGAAATTTGTTTATAGGATTGGTAGAATGGGAGTGGAATTGGAATGTATCATGGTTCTACAAGGGCTGTTTTATCAGATACGAGGTAACAGGGAGTTTTGGGAGATTAAATGTGACTTGAGGTTCATTTATGTTCCGTTTTCTTTCTGTTCTTCGTTGTTTACTCAGTCTTTCATCTTGTTTATATACTCACTCCGGAAGAAGTTACTTTCCTGCCATTCTTTGAGAGAACTTTGAAAGTTCATACTACGTCACTCACTATATACATTCATTCATTGATACATTCGTCCACTTCGCACTTTACCTTTCAAGTCTTCCCGTCGATCTTATCAACATATCAAATCAAATCTCAAAATGTTCCCCCAACTCCGCAAAGCTTCAGCTCTGGTAGCACTCACCTCCGCCGCCAGCGTTCTCGCTCGCCCTCATCTCAACACGAGAGCCACTCAAGCATCCACCGATCTTTGCGGCGATTATGATTATATCATCTTGAACAATACTCCCTGGATCGTTTTACAACATGTTGTACAACGCAAAGTTGATTGAGGGAAGCCAATGTACCTACTATGATAGTGTCATAACAGGTAGTGATGGAACCAAGGAGGTGAAGTGGAATTCTGAGACCGATATCACCTATGTGGAGAACACGTATGTATTTTCAATATTCATCTATCGTAAGAGATGAATTATATGAGGTCCCACGACACAAGCTAATCAAAAACCATAGAAACAACGTTCCCAAAGGATACTCCTTCGTCGGCCTAACCCAGAATCTCGAAACAAAACTCACAGGTATCGCCTCGATCCCCACAACCTACACCTGGACCCGCAGCAACACCCACCGCCTTCAAAGGAAACGTCTGTTACGACTTCATGACCAACGACGTCAAAGGAGATTCTACCTCGAGCTCCTCACAAGAACTCATGCTCTGGCTTCAATACGAAGGTGGACAATTGCCAATTGGATGGGGAGATGGAAGCGTAGCGACTATTGACAATTTGTTTGGTACAAGCTGGGATTTGTACCAGGGCAAGAACGACGACACAGGAATTACCGTTAGCAGTTTATTGCCCAGGACCCAATTTGAGGGAACATTCAAGGGAGATTTGAGAGAGTGGTTGGTGGCACTGGCAGGACAGGGACTTTTCACCGAAAACACTTATGTGAATGTTGGAAACGCTGGGTAAGTTTCTTTCTCTCCCCCTCTACACTATATCATCCTCCCCGATTTTTACCACCTCCAGCCCAAAACCAAACTAATCCCCCAAAGCACCGAATTCTTCTACGGAAACGCAATCCTAAACGCAACCCTCGGCCTCCAAATCGATCTCGGCACTCCCTCCGCCGCCGTAAAAGCAGTCGCAACCTCTACTCCCTAGCTAGCTCAACCACCGTTTCCCTTCCCGTTTCCTCAACCACTGCCGCGGAATCGGCCCCTGCTGTCACCACTCCCGCGTACTCCTACTCTTCAACCGAGCTCCCAACATCAACCGAGCTCCCAACATCAACCGAGCTCCCAACATCAACCGAGCTTCCATCCTCATCATCATCCCACCATGCCACCACCAAATCCCACCACGTCCCCACCCCAAGTAGCGTCGCTCCAACCACATCCACCAGCGCCACGACCAGCGCTGTAACTGCCGAGCCTACTTCTAGCTATGGAGACGATGGAGAGGGAGAAGATGACGAATGCTCCATCTAGATATTACCATATTGGGTGATTCATGGGTCGATGATCTGCTGCATTTGTGGTTTTGCTTTTTTATCGGATCGCTGGGAGGGGAGGTTTACGCATGTGGGAGGATAAGAGGAAGAAGAAGAAGGGAAGCGCTTTAGTTTCTTGTATACAATATATATATATATATATACTGACTAACTACGCACATTACCTTTCTATATACCTATCCATCCATCCATCCATCTATACCAGGGGCGAGTTTAGTATTGATCATTGACTGCAATAGCAGGTAACACATACAGATCTCCACATATTTCCTATGTTTTCCCAAGCGAAGAGAACCATACATTACTCGACATCCTACCGTACAGTCAATCCCTCTCATACCGCAAAATTCCACGACATCTCACTATTTATTATACATACCATCTATATAGATTCTATCGCGCGCAATGGTAGAATCTATGGCATCTATAAGAGTAGAGTAGATGGATTAGTATTCTAGAATGAAGAAATGGACCCTGATATATATAGCGGAGGGTAGAATCGGTAGCATATATAACAATCGATTCTGTGAGGCATGAGGCATGAGCGTAATTTGCCGTATATTATATTATCTCCCCTCCCCTCCCTCAAACCAGATAAAATAACATAACCTAGCCAACCAAGTAACCCATTTAATGAAGAAGAAGGAAAAGAAAGAAAAGAAAAAGGCCTAATCTCTTCCCTTTCCTCTTCCCCCTTTCTCCCCTTTCTCCCCTTTCTTCTACCCCCCCTCTCAAACTGCACACTACAAACCACCAATCTCTCTTTCCAATCCTACTCCCCTCTCCCAACATCAAACCAAATCAAATCAAGTGAAATCAAATCAAGTGAAATCAAATCATAACCCTCTACCTTCATCTCTACACTCCACCTACCCACCCAATCCCAATCCATTATTCCTCTTCTCCGATTCATACATATATAAGTATATGTACACATACAAATACACAGTCCCATAATCCATAATCCATACACATTCATCCAAAAACTACATATTCAATACATCCATCTATAATTACAAGCCATTCACAACCACAACCCATACACATCCCACATCACATCACAACCCAGCAAATAACGGATAAAAATACACACTTTCCTAACCATTTCTCACTACCGACTATCTATCCATAAATCGCATCTTTAACACCCACTAAATTGTTCGCCATACGCTCACAACCTCCCTTGATCAATGTAGCAAAAGAAACTAAAAAGAAAACACAGATTCAGCTTCTTCGTAAAATGTACACACATAAATACCATTGCTTCATAGACACCCACCCGCTAAAAGAATCCCATAACATGTAATACACCAACACCGGCCAATTGGCATTTAATTTCCCTTCCCTTCCTTTGCCTTATTGTCATTTCCTTTCCTTTCTCCTACTTTCCTTTTCACCACAGGCCGTTAAAATACCAAAATACCTTCCCATGACGAAATTCAATGAAACAAAACTTCTTCATTAATTAGTAACATCAAATCATGGCTTCCCAACGGATGGGTTGGTTGATGAAGAAATCTGAGTAGGTGCAATTCTTCTCTTTTTCTTTTCATGTCCAGCACGAGTCTCTTCCTTCTCACTCTCACTTGCATCTCCAGGGCGCTTAATTCCAGCTACTGAGCTAGCAGTACTGCGAGGAGTTTGTGGAGGGGTGGTCATTGGTACTCCTGATACAATATTTGCAGCTGCAATACCTGGAACGCTACTGGCCATTGGGGTTGGGTTGCTAATCACTGTTCCCAGAGCTGGCGTGTGATAAGAGGATGACTGTGTTGCAACTGAAGAGGTAGAATTTGATCGCGTGGGCGAAGAGGGTCGGAAATTGGCAATGGGAGCAGGGGGGGTGATGGTGCAACCATAGGATTAGAAGATGTCCGATGATGATTTGAAATTGGGAATGGTGATGGAGGTGCAATACCTGCTGTCGGTGTAGCCATGGGAGTATTTTGTGTCGATGACACCGCCGAACCACTTACGAATGAACGCTTGGCAGTTGGTATTTCTTCCTCATAAACTTGGCCGAGTTCACCAGATGCAAAAGTTAACGTGGAACAGAAACCATCCGAAGAAGTCATCAATAATGTTGCTCCATCAGTTGACCTAAAATTAATCAGTAAGAATTCAAGTTTATAGGTTAGATTCAACGTACCAAGACAAATCCGTGAAGGTTGCACAATGTAAATTGCTCACTATACAAAGTGGAGTTTGTTGTTGTGTATCATACAATAGAACCGAATCCTCAGTGGCAACAGCATAAACCATACGATAAGGGAGAGTAAATGCCATTGTTGGACCTTGAGAATTTGCATTCGTTTCAACCTCTAATGACTTTGGTTTTGACGAAGAGCTAGGTCTCGATGAATCACTACTTTGTGATACAATTGGAGGTGGTTCCATTGACGCATGCGATGGTGATTTAGGAACCATGGCCGGTTCTGGCAGTGCTGTCATTGTGTCATCGGACGACGTATCAATAGTGATGTGTTTAGTAATTGGCGGAGGCGCTTTTCGCATCGTGTAGTAAATTGGAGAGCATTTGACTGCAACAGAAGGTTTTTTTGTGTCCTGGTAAATGTGCGACTGGAGGCTTGTTAATTCCACCTCTTGTGTAGATATAAACCGTGTTGATGACTTCATACATCATCTTCGCACCCTCTTCTGATCCCTTTTGCTGTGTTTGATATTGACCGGCTGGTGTAAAGAGAAGACTTCCATCGGGTGTAAATGCCAATCTACGGAAAAATGATTTGAGAGTTTCATTGGCATAGATGTTAGCGTTCTTGACTCCAAGTCCAATCATTGAATATGGCTTTGGTGATGCTTCCATAGGCATGACGGCTGGCAAGGGCATCGAAGGTGCAGGAGAGGCTGATCGCATGGACATTGCTGGAGAAGATGGACCAAAAGAAGATCTCCTACTGTGACTGATAACACTAGGAGGATTCATTGGTAAAGCCATAGAAGTGGGTGTACCCGGGCACGATGGCCCTGGCGAACCGATTGCATTTGGAGTTTCGGGGGGAAATTGTGACCTAAATCCAAGCTCAGGTGGTGCTGGACTATTGGACGAGATCCTCCTTCCCGGCAAATCCATCTTTAAATTATGTCCAATCTTTTTTGGTTCCTCGCGATTGTCAAGGCTGAATTGTCCATCTTTTGTTCTCAACGTATAAATGTGAACCGATCGATCGGAAGATTGCGTCGCAATGTATTCGTTCAATGGATCCCATGCAACACCTTGAACATAATGTTGATGCTCAGCGATTTGTCTGATGAGTTGGCCTATGTGTAATTGATTAGCTTCTGGTATGGGTGAAACCAAAATTTTCATCACCCACCAGTTTGAGCATTGTATATCCTCGCCACATTATCCATACTCCCAATGATGAAGTAAATTGAATCTGGCGACCAAGCCAAATCGTAGATTTCCGCTCCCGATGATCTACACATATGCTTCGTCCGCCATGTCTCTTTTTCTTCGAATCCATCTCCGCCGAATGCAGGTGGGACATTTGAAGCTTCGCTAGGTACCCAAAGTAATACATTTCCATCGTCTCCAGCAGATGCCAATAATTCTCCTGCAGTCTTGATCAGTCTCATTCCATTTTTCATACGCATCGACAATTCCCTTGTACCTTTCGGAGCCCATCTTACTACATTGACTGCTTGTGTATGTTTTTGTAGCGTAGCTAGGTACTCAATCTTGCGGTCTTCTCCATCGGAATCTATCTTCCATAGCTATAACAAGAATTAGTACTTCTTTCACATCTCAATTCCGAATAGATTGAACACACCCTAACATTTGAATCCCCTCCCGCAGTAGCTAACCTTCCCTTTCCGGCCTTCTCCCAATCGCAACTATATATGGGAAGATTCGAATCATGCCAGTTGATGATTAAGGGTGTAGCCTTCATTATGCCGATACTTCTCTCGAGGTCGAAAAGTAAGATCTTTGAATGGGTATAGGTCGAGGGCTGATGGATATATTTTCACAAAACAATTTGCAACCCCTTGGTCCCGATAATATCTTGAGGTATTGAGGAAGAGAATTGTAGAATGATGGACTGATTGATGAGATTGAAAGTCTTTCGAAAAGGATGTTAAGGTCGAAGTTCTGGTACTAGGATAATGTTTTTGAATTTCAATACGATAGAAACTCTAATCATCCTATGTGGTGATGATAAGAAACGATAGGAAACAAGAAGATTGTTCAAAGGATACTTGTAGTCGTCGTCGTCGTCGTCGTCGTCGTTGTTGTTGTTGTTATTGTTGTTGTCGTTGGTGGTGATAGAACGAATAGACAATAAATCAAGTGAATTCCTTCCAAGATGAATTATTCAATTGATATCCATGGATTCATAGAGAATGATAATATCCAAGTAGATTTGTGTGTGGTGTTGGTGGTGGTGGTGGTGGTAGTTAATTAGGTAATAGAAGAAGGTTGTACCTGATGTACTTCGGGATTCAAGATCAGCCATTGGGAAGTTGATTGGTAGAGGAGAAAACTTTCAGATTCTACGCGTTTAATAGATTCTACGCGTTTATTAATTCTTAAAATAATTTAAGTCTAATTAATATTATTAAAGTAAGATGAAGATATTTGTATAAGAGAGGTGTAGGTATCTTATTCTTCTTATTGAGAAATATAAAAAATATCATTATATATGAAATTTATTTATTTATTTGAAATTTTTTTTATTTCTTTATTCGATTTAAGATCTAAGACTAGAAAATTCAATCTTTTAAGTGACAATTTTTAATTAAATAATTAAAAATTAGTATATATATAAAGAAAAGCATTGGATATATTCTTACTTATATAATATCTTAATATTTATTTAATTCTAAATGAATTAATTAACTTCTAAGGTTACCTAGCCTTTTTACTATCTTAAATAATTATATAAAGAATTATATAGATAATAACTTAGAATGACTAATTGATCTCTTAAATAAAAGCTTCCTTTAATTAAATAATCAATATTTCAGAAGATTATATATATGTATATATATCTATATATCTATATCTATATCTATATCTATATCTATATCTATATCTATATCTATATCTATATCTATATCTATATCTATATCTATATCTATATCTATCTATCTATCGAAGATATACAAGTAAAAACATTACATATCTCCAGGGCCTATCTAATTTCTAACATCTCCAACCCTTCATCCTCCTTGAGCTCAAATACCGAACAATTATTAGCCCATAATCAACATCTCAAACAATATCTTTCCCATCTATCAAGCAAAACAATAATACAATCACCACCAAAGAACATTCTCTTTACATACCTCAGTATCTAAATACAAATCCATCTTCACCCAACAAACTCTGTGATATACAATGCTCCCAGCTCTCGTTTCAAAGGAAAGATTCAAAACATCTAGTATATATCTAGTAGATCTTCAAACTGCTACTTCAAATTATGTATCTCTCTCTCTCTCTCTCTCTCTCTCTCTCTCTCTCTCTCTATGTATACATATTCCTATACTATTATTGTGGACACCTAGATAACTATAGTAGATTAGTAAATAGGTTATGAGTATTCAATAATTAGAATATATAAGAATCATCCCTTACCTACTCCTTAACCATCCATGGATATCTCTAATATAATCTTCTACACTCTTACTTAACATTAAAACACTCCCCTCCCCTCCCCTCCCTACAAATATAACCTTGATGGAATACATATCTTACAATATAAACATCTAATACCGTCGAAAATATAAAAGCAATCTCGAACTCGGTAGCTTCTAATACCTCGAGCTTTGTATAGAATTCCATATATATAATATATATATTATCTGCAAACCTTATATTAACGCCACAGGTTCAGTGGCTTAATATACATTTTATGTTTTTATGTTTTATCTTTTGTATTTAGTACTTGATGCTAATGTTTGTAGATTAGATACTAGAGGTTAGATGATAGACAATATAAATCTTGTAGATGAAAATGGTATGATGTAACGTATGGATATAGAGAGGAAGGAGAAGAGAAGAAGGGTTTATAATAGGAATTTGGGATACGCACAAATAGATGGATAAATAGTTAAAGGGTAAACTTTATCTCAAATAGATCCATAGATTTTGTAGATCAATTCATTGATACTTGTTCACCCTGGATATTTGAATAAAGAGATACTCCAGCTTAAGGAAATAGGTTTGAATAAATAGATGGGATCAGTATTCTCAATATATTTGTATCTGTTTATTACTCATGATATATACCAAAAAAGAAAAAGAGAGATCTTTTTTCATATCGACTCCTCCATACATTCATTACAACACAGCAAAAACTCCCTCCTAAAGTGACCGAATCTCACGCTTACAGCGCCGGCTACATAGAAAGGGACACTCACAGAAGTATGGATTCATAACATCATAGCATCGTATACCCAAATAAGTAGATGAGTAGGTATATATTAAGAGGCCATAGAGTTTCATTGTTAAAAACGTTTTGTATTGTAGTATACCTACCTACGCATGTACAATACCAAGCTATTTATATATAAGAAACTACTACTGATACAAGATTAAATCATCAACCCGCTTCAAACAATAATACATACATACATACATACATACATACATACATACATACATACATACATACATACATACATACATACATACATACATACATACATACATACATTACATTACATACTCCATACAGTATAGCAATCAATCGATCGATCATATTTACCATCCACTATATTTCGATCGATATTACACGACATGACACTCTACTATACCATACCACCATATCCTACACACAGTAGTGCTAACGACAAATGCAGGGAAGCGCAGGTTAAGAGGGTCATCAGACCGCTTTCGGTCAGATGGAATAGGAAGGCCGTTTGGGGTGAGGGTTGTGTGGTGTTGTGTTGTGTTGTTGTGTTTTGTTTTGTAGGGTAGATGGTTTTAGGAGGGGAGGGGAGGGGAGGGGAGGGGACAGGAGAAGCAAGGAGGGAGATGTGGATGGTTATATTATATTGTATTGTATCATGATATGTTACGGATGCTTCTGGTCTTGATAATAATGATATCTATCTACCTACCTACCTACATACCTACTCATCTCTCCATCCACCAAACCACCAGCATCTCAATCAACAAAACTCCAATACAGTATGATCTATTTAACCATTACCCATCACCCAGTACCTCGCATATAACAGGACAGGACAGGACAGGACAGGACAGGACAGGATAGAATAGAACAGAATAAGATATCCGAGTCTAGATCTAGATCCACTAGGGAAAGTCCTGACATGATTGATTACCTGTACTCGGTAACGTATAAGCTTATCTTCCCTTGCCTTGCCTTGCATATGTACCAGCACAGTACTTATGATATGGAAACACATGGGGAAAACGAGGGATCTAGATTAAATCGATGTTGTATCTGTAAGTGCAGGCGGTGATTATTAAAGAAATGGGGAGGTATGGATGATGAGTGGATGATGAATGGTAGGGTGGGTCAGCAGGTTTGTTCGTAAGAGAAATGTGGTTGGGATTCGGAGAGGAATCGAATCCTTACTTGTTGATTCAAGGCTGATTGATGTTGATTTAAGATGATGAAAGTGTATAGATGTTTTTTGGGGGGAAAGAGGATATAGATGGATGGATGGATAAATAGTCGTTATATATATTAATTAAAAGGATTTATATATATATATATCTATACCGATATATACACATCTCCTTGCCTAGTACTTGACATCACATCCTACTCGGTAAAGAATCACATCTTATCGTATTCCCCTTTCGTCATTTTTGTGTATCAATTGCAATCATATCCATGGATCGATCCATTAAGGCTCCAGCCATATATTAACAATCAATCATTCGTATCTACGTGGTATCCTTGAATAGGTATCCATGGATATCCATATAAATATCCATAGATATATTATATATATAACGTACAATACGATACAAGGATATCGATATCTATCCCATTCATTACTTCCACTTCACTTCCCTTCCCTTCACTTCACTTCACCACCGGGGCACCTTCACGCACTTCCCTTCTTCCAGTCTAGATTACTTTCTTATCCATCTTATCCTTCTTATCATCGTCATCCACTACAACATCCCATCCATAAACCAACCAATACCCTCATCCAATTCCCCAACTCAATTCAAACCAACTCCACCACCCATGGCCAACAAAGCGAATATCCATCCATCCAACCAACCAGATTAACAAAATCAATCAATCTTCCTTTCCGAGGTCGTCCCCTTTCCTTTCCTTTCCTTTCTTTCTTTCTTTTCTTTCACCCCCCTTCCATTCCTCGTCTTCTCTTGCTTCCTGTCGCCACCCCGCCATCCCTCATTTTCCTGCAGCTACTATACTAATAACTATCCATACTATAGATAGCTAGAGTAGCTCTAGCTACTCTTCCTATCAATCAATCAATCTCAATATCGCCTGCAGCTGTATGTATCTCTCGTTTGATGGGTAAACAGTAAAAATATCCATCTATAATTCTTTTGGGGGAATTGTATTAGAAGGATTACTGGATGGATAGTAGATGATAGATATTAGAGATGATATATAGATACTAGATACTAGATACTATTTAAGTAGATATTAATATTAGATATAGATATTAGATATTAGATATTAGATATTAGATATTAGATATTAGATATTAGATATTAGATATTAGATATTAGATATTAGATACTAGATACTAGATCCTAGATACTAGATACTAGATACTAGATACTAGATACTAGATACTAGATACTAAATACTAAATACTAGATATTGAATATTGAATATTAAATATTTAAGATACCTAGGCAATCTCAAAGACTTATCCTTTTCCTTATTTTCTTAATTTATATAAATATATAAATACTCGAGTATCTATGGATATATATATCTATAGATATATTATATATTAACTTGTCTATTTAGGTGGCCGACTACTTAATATATCCATCCATATAAGAGAGAGAGAGAGAGAGAGAGAGAGATATACATATATACATATTATATTTGCGGTCTCTTTTGATTTATTTATCCAATCAATTCATTAATCCATCAACCCATCAATCCTCCTCTCTCCTCCCACAACCACCACAAAACCATCCATCTATACCCAAACCATCTTACCGAATGAGTCAAAAATTCATCTACTAGTAAATCAATCGTGATTCACTCACTCCTCATTGCATCGAGTGGGTATTTATTTATTTATTTATTTAATCATTCATTCATCTTTTTCTTTTTCTTTTTCTTTTTCTTCTTCTCTCTCTCTCTCTCTCTTTATATATATAATATATATAAAGGTTATCAATAAATTCGTTCTTCTATTACAAATACAAAGTATAATTAAATTAATCAATACTTCTAGCTACCTACCTACCTACTTACCTACCTACCTACTTACCTACCTACCTACCTACCTACCTACCTACCTACCTACTACAATACAACTTGGCCAACCTTACAATCAATCAGTCAATCAGTCAATCATAGTTCCAATCAACAACTATCTACCAAGAGATAGGTTTTGATCCTATCTCCGAGCCTTTCTCCATCGCTTTATCTTGAGGTATTGGATTACTTCGTTGGCTTGGTTGTTGGGAGGATTTGCTTTAGATCACCTTGTGTTATCTGCATTGCTGGGTCGTATATACATACTCTTTGCTTGCATAGCAGTGGAGGAAACGTTTACCTTTCGCTTTGCTTGTTCTAGATCTGCATATTTCGTATTTGATTTGGGTATATTGGTGGAGGAATCCTCTTTCTTGGCTTGATTTCTAAGGATTGGTTGGTTATCAGCTCTGGATATATTGGATTCGATTATATCATCTGGCTTCACTACGCATCCTAGATATATCTGCATTCGATTATATTCTCTTTGCCTTATATCCAAGGGTTGGTTCACTATCCCTCCCAGATATATCTGGCTTCGATTATATTTCTCTGGACTACTACTCTTCATCTTATCTTCAGTAGAGAATGATCTTCAAAGTTACACGTCCTTTCTCTTGGAATTAGCTAATTAATTCAATATGCTCGATATAAATTCGAGTTCACTTGCAACTGCAATTGCTTGTTTGCTGGTGGTCATTGTCCTCACTTTACCATCCGTCTCTTCTATCATTTCTCATTTTCGAGAGAAGGACAAACAAAATCTGAACAACTATACGGATAAAGATGGATCTGCTACAGAAGAAACAATCGCTGCATTTTCAACCAAGCTTCCAAAATCATTGCTCATCATATCTACACTTCTGGTTTTGGAACTTCCTTAGCTTTGGCCATCTTGAATCTTTTTCATCGTGATGGTTTGAAGCTTGAAGATTGCTTCAATGTGGTATTATGGGTAAGTTGTGTCGGTTTGCGGTTGACAATGCATTGTTTTGCTAACTCTTATCATAGTCCTTCATCTTGATTCAAGCCAATAGCACGATATTAAGCAGAAATCCTACAAAAGCATACGCCAATGGCGTTCGTGCAGCAGTCTCCAGCTCCTTCCTTTTTGCCCTTTGCCTCTACGGGGATGGCCTCATCGTGGAGGATAAATCTGTTCAAGAGGATTTTCGTTCAAGTGCAACTTTCTGGCTTCGACTATCTCAATTGTCATTAGCACTATTCGCAGCCATCTCGGCCATCTCATTCCCTCGTCGTCCACATGTGACTCACAATAAACACCCAGTCGATGGTATGTTGTCAGTTTCTGCACTTGAAAGATACGCTTTCTCCTGGGTTGGGGATATCTTGGCTTTAGCCTCTCATAAGACACGCTTGGAGTTACAAGATTTACCTAAAATGGACCATTACACCAGGGCCAAGGATCTCAGTGAAGCATGGGAGGAGAGAGAGCATACCAAAGCTCTCTGGATCGAGATTTTCCTGACCCACAAATCACCTTTCATCATTCAGTGGATCCTTACCGTCTTTCAAGCTTTTGGAAATTTCGCACCACAATTTGTGACCTTTCAAATTTTGAAGATATTGGAGCGTCGTAAACCGGGAGATGAAGTACCTTTTGAAGCTTGGATTTGGGTGGCTACATTATTCTTGGTCACTCTTGCTGCTGCTTGGATTGAGTCCTGGATGTTCTGGATTTCTTGGTCCGAGCTTGCAATTCCTATCAGATCACAATTGTCTGCTCAGATTTTTCAGAAAGCCATGAGACGTAAGGATGTGAAAGGAGCTGCGAGAACCGGGAAGAAATCTACGTCTACTACATCTGATGCAGCTCAAGAATCGATTGCGCCAGGCACACCAGAAGATGAAGAAGAAGATGCTGATCCAAAAGGAAAGCAATCTACTGTCAATTTGATTGGTGTAGATGCAAAAAGATTATCCCGACTTTTGCTCATTCAATAACTACTTTCCTGGTGCACTCTTCAAGCTCATCGTGTCATTTACTTTCTTGATCAGTATTATTGGATGGAAGAGTCTAGTGGCCGGAATGTTGGCAATGTCTTTGACTATCCCTCTCAACATTTACTTCAGCAAACGTTACTCGGCAGCTCAAGATAGATTGATGAAAATTAGAGATGTTAAGATGGCAGTTGTGACTGAAGCACTTCAAGGTATTCGGCAGATTAAGTTTTCTGCCTTGGAAAAGAATTGGGGTGACAAAATTGGATTGGTCCGAAAGAAGGAGTTAGACGAACAATGGAGTGTCTATCTAAACGATACCATGTTACTTTTTTGCTGGATTACAAGCCCTATCGCCCTTGCCGCGGTAGCTTTGGCTGTGTATGCATACATCCATGGAGTTCTGCTGCCATCAGTCGCTTTCACTGCTATTGGTGTTTTTGTCAATCTTGAGGTCACCCTCAGTGTCATTCCGGAACTTACTACGGATTTGATTGATGCCTATATTTCTGTCAAGCGTATCGAGAGATACTTGGGTGGAGCTGAAATATCCGAGAGTACCAGTGATGCGCCCAATGTTTCATTCGAGAAAGCTTCAATTGCATGGCCATGTGCTGAGGGCGAAGATGAGATGGATGGAAATGAACGATATGTTCTGAGGAATGTCGATGTCTCATTTCCCAAAGGAGAATTAAGTATCATCAGCGGGAAGACTGGTACTGGCAAGAGTTTAATGCTAGCTTCGATTCTTGGGGAGGTTGATATTCTTTGCCGGTAAAGTTCATGTTCCTCGAGGACCAAAAGCTGCCGATCGACATGATCATCTCGCCAACAAGGATAACTGGATCATTCCATCGTCAATTGCCTTTGTTGCCCAAATCCCCTGGATTGAAAATGCTAGCATCAAGGATAACATTCTTTTTGGTTTGCCATTCGATGAGGATCGTTACAAGAAGGTTATCGAATACTGCGCTCTTCGGAAAGATTTGGAGATGCTTGGAGATGGCGAAAACACTGAAATTGGTGCAAATGGTATCAACTTGAGCGGTGGTCAAAGATGGAGAGTTACCTTTGCTCGAGCGCTTTATTCTCGTGCTGGTATATTGGTTCTTGACGATATTTTTAGTGCTGTCGATGCTCATGTTGGTCGATTCATATACGAAAAAGGTCTTACTGGCGAACTTGGTGTGGGACGCACTCGAATCTTGGTCACTCATCATGTTGCTCTTTGCAAAGCTAAGGCTAAAATATATCGTTGAACTAGGTGATGGAACGGTAGAAAGTGCAGGTTTCCTTTCAGATTTGAAAGAGGCAGGTACACTTGAACATATCATCAGTCATGAAGAAACACCGGAACAAATTGCTGAAGACGAGTCTCCTATTCTGGTATCGGAATCATCTACTGTTATCAAACCCATCCGAGTCTTCCGATGATGAACACACTGATGGGAATACGTTGGCTAAGATTGTATCACGAAAAGATGACGCGAAGAAATTTGTTGAAGAAGAGACCAGAGAACGTGGTAGTGTTAAAGGAAAAGTCTATGGCCATTATCTTAATGCTTCTGGTGGATGGTCATTCTGGACACTTGTCTTGATTGCTTTCCTTGGACAACAATTCTTGGTCACCGGTAAGATATTGGTTACTACTTATTATTTTGGATAATTGCTAATACGAATTTAGGTCGCTCTTGGTGGGTTGAAACTTTGGACATCAAGCTATGAGGAAACTAGCATTACTAATTCCATGTTCACAATTCAAGCAAACCATCTACCATCATACGGAAGTACCCAAAATTCATCCTTTCAAAACAGAGATGATCAAATATGATACTTCATTTTATTTGAGTATATATGTTGGCCTTTCTGCAGTTTCTGCAATTGTAGGAACCCTTCGATATTTCTACGTTTATACTGGATCTATTCGAGCATCCAAGATCCTTTTTGAAAGACTTTGCTTTACTGTTTTGAGGAACACCTTTGAGATGGATGGATACCGTTCCACTTGGTAGAATTTTAAATAGATTTACTGCAGATTTTAATGTGGTTGATGGAAGATTAGCCAATGATTTTGCATTTGGGGCAAACAATCTTTTTTGCATTAATTGGTATCATTTGCACAGGGTATGTACATCAATTTCCATCTCTAATGTCAAACTAACCATGATAGAATCTTCGTCTCTCCATGGATTCTTCTCATGTCTTCAATCCTTCTAGCACTATGTGTCTACATTGCAATTCTTTATCTACCTGGTGCAAGAGAAGTTAAGAGGCTTGAATCAACTGCTAAATCTCCAATCTTTGAACAATTTGGTTCCGCTCTTACTGGTGTTGGTACTATCAGAGCTTTCGATAAGACTGATATCTATATCAAAAGCATGTGGGATAAGATTGATGATCATTCCACTACATTCTGGCATCTTTGGGCTTTCAATCGCTGGATGGGATGGCGTATGGCTTTTATTGGAGGCTTTTTCGCTACCATTGTTGCTATTGTTATTATTCTCATTCCTTCCATTGATGCTGCACTTGCTGGATTCGCATTATCTTTTGCGCTTGCTTATGGTTCAACGGTGATTTGGACTATTCGTCATTATACGAATCTAGAGCTCAACATGAATGTAAGTTTTATTGATTTTCCATGTCATGATCCATAACTCAAATCTGTTGTTTTTTTATCCTTTTCTTCTTTTACAATCTTGGTTCTTCATTTCCTCACGGTTCCTTTTTTTAGGCAATCACTGACTCATTTTGTAGGCGGCAGAACGTATTATTGAATATTCAAACTTGAAGACTGAATCTTTAGAAGGAGCAGATCCACCAGCAGCCTGGCCGACTGAAGGCCGTCTCGAGGTCAATGATTTAGTTGTCTCATATGCAGATGATCTCCCACCTGTTCTCAAAAGGTCTAACTTTCCGAGTTGAACGTAGTGAACGAATTGGAGTCGTCGGACGTACTGGAGCTGGCAAATCATCATTGACCCTCGCACTCTTCCGATTCCTCGAAGCTCGTGAAGGTACCATTCACATCGATGGCCTCGACATTTCCAAGATCAACTTGCACTCTCTTCGTTCCCGTCTGGCCATCATTCCACAGGACCCTGTTCTCTTTTTCCGGCACCGTAAGATCCAACCTCGACGCCTTTGACGATCACTCCCGATTCCGAACTCCGTGACGCTCTCGAACGTGTACAACTCATCCCTCCCACCAATGCCAACACCCCATCCGCATCCGGAACCTCCACGCCCTCGCTCCAAAAAAACAAAAACCTTTTCACCTCCCTCGCCTCCCCATCACAGAAGGTGGTCTCAACCTCTCCCAAGGCCAACGCCAACTCCTCTGTCTCGCCCGTGCCATCGTCTCCCATCCTAAAATCATGGTCCTCGATGAAGCGACGTCGGCCGTCGACATGGAAACTGATGCCCTGATTCAACGTTCCATCAGACAAGAGTTTACGGATAGCACCCTGATCGTTATCGCGCATCGGCTGAGTACCATTGCGGATTTTGATAAGATATTGGTTTTGGGCGAGGGGAAGGTGGTGGAGTTTGGGAGTCCAAAAGAGCTTTTGGGGTTGAGCGGTGGGGTTTTTAGAGGGATGGTGAGGGAGAGTGGGGAGAGGGGGAAATTGGAGGAGTTGATTTGGGGGAGTTAGGTTAGGGGGGTTTAAAGGAGAGTTTAGAGGGGATGGATGGAGAGAAGGGGTGAGGAAGAAGGAAGGACTTGCAGTTATGAAATGAAAGCTGGGACTGGTTTTTAGAAAATTCACTCAAGTAGCTATATTTCGTCGTCGATGTTTTTTTTTTTTTGATTTGGATTTGGGTTTGAAGAGATTTGGACTTGGGTTTGAAACTGAAAACTTGGCCTTGACCTTTAAAATTTACATAACAAAAATCGGTGTTAGTAATCTTAGGGTTAAAATGTTAATGGTGTCTTTTTCTTTTCCTTTTTTTTTTCTCATATTTTTCTTTTGATGATGATGATGATGATGATGATGATGATGATGATGATGATGATGATGATGATGATGATGATGATGATCTGTGAATGAACATGTGAATTTTTGATACTTTTCCATTTTAATGCTCTTTTTGCTTTTGCTTTTGCTTTTGCTTTTGCTTTTGCTTTTGCTTTTTTTGCGGGTGGATGGGGAGAGTGAGATGAGGTGAGGTAAGGTGAGGTTTTGAAGATTTGAAGGTTATTTGTATATGTTGTATTGTACTATATTTGTGGGGGATGAATGGCAGTTTGGATGAATCATGAATGAAAGGGGATGAGGAGGGGGATTGAGTACAGGAGTGGGTTTGTTTTGTTTTTGTTTTGTTTTGTAGGGATCTAGGGGCTGTTGAATGAAGATAGATTATTTGGAGGGATCGTTTAAGGATGGGAGCGAGGTGGGAGTGGGAACGAAAGTGGAAAATAGGAGAGGGGATGGGAATGGGAAGGCGAATCGTGGAAAGGTCATTTCCTGATTTGGAGTTTGGGGTTCGTTGGTTCGTTGGTTGGTTGGTTCTTTCTCTTTGCTTCTTGGTTTAGATCGTAGAGGGAAGGGAGTATAAAAGGAGAGTGCAGTGCAAGGGGTGGATGGTTCATTATGTACTTGTTCACTCATTACAAACTGGCTTCTCAGAGCTGAATCTTTTGATTTCGAGGGTGGTATACTGGGTTTTTATCATCGTTTGTTTGCTTGCTTCGTTGCTTCGTTGCTTCGTTGCATCGTTGCATCGTTGCATCATTACTTCGCTACTTGGTCGTTTTCTCTTCGTCCCACTCAATTCCCACACACAACTCACCCCCAATCAAACTCAATACAAATGCACCTCCCCCCCCTCCACTCATTGCTCCTCCTCTTCCTCCTCCTTCCCACCCCACAACCGCCCTCTCCATCCCCCCCCTCCTATCCCTCATCCCCCCCCTCATAAACACAACCCTCACCTCAACAACCCTCAACAACCCTCCCCCCGCCTTCCTCACCACGAAAACCCCCTCGCAAAAATGTCTTCCTGTAAATCAAGGTGCTCTGCTATGCTGTGATGCAATTGTCGATGGTGATTCGGTGTTGGTGGTGTGGGCTGCAAGGATGTTTGATTTTGTGTTGAATGGGAATGGGATTAGTGGGGTTGGGTGTGAGTGTTCTTTTGGGGGGGGAGGGGAAGGGGAAGAGAAGAAGATTATGATGCTGATTTTTATGGTGGGGTTTAGGTAGGAGTTTGGGTGATGGTGATGATGATGATGATGATGATGATGATGATAATGGGGGTGGGGAAACTTGTTCGGAGGGGAATTATAGACTTTGTTGTCAGGTTACGGAGTTGGTAAGTGATAGGTGGGGAGAGATGGCTAGAGTTGGGGGCAGGGGAGGGGAAGGGAAAGCAGTGAGATAAGTGGGAGGCGAGGAGTGAGATGAGTGAGATGATTGAGATTTATGCTAATGTCTTTGTGTGTGGTAGATGGTTTTGCCGCTTGGGGGTTGGCGATGTGGTGTCATAGGGTGGAGTAGTAGAGTAGGGGGTTGGTTGGAATGGGCTGATGGGTGGGTTTGTGAGGAGTTGGATGGGATGGATGGAATGGAATGATGTGCATGGGATTAAAGTTATGATGGATGGATTGAGATGTCACGAGATGAACGGCATGGGGAAATTTTGACACAAAGTTGCTTGAGTATATATATGATGCTCCAGTGGCAACAAATTCGGGCTCATTGTTAGGTTTTCTACGTTTGCTTTATGCAAACATATATATCATATTGCTCAAATTGAAGGAAGAATGAAGGAAGAATGCAGAAAATAGGGATATTTCTGCTCGAATTGATGATACAGAAAGTCATACATACAAAACTTCATCACATGATGTATAATCCATTTCTCTCCACAGTCCAGAAAACATTCTTGAAGTCTGTTGATACAAATAGGGTTGAATATGGTTTTTTTTGCGGTTGATTCTTATATTTTGATCTATAGCGATATTTTTGATCTAGATGGAGGGGTAATGATATATATATATGCGTTAAATTTCTTTTATGCCACAGAAATCCAAATGATTAATCAATAGTATTAGGTGTGAGTAATAGAAAGAGGCTGAAGTAGTAGAATCGTTAATAGAATGCTAGGATTCATATTGTACAATATACATGGCATAAGAGTAGACCGACTTGGATGTTTGTGACACAAGAACATAAGAGTATATTATTTGGGCTTTAAATGGCCTGGGAGTAAGTTATTCCTATGTTTGTCGAATCTAGCTTGTTACTTCAAACCGTTTATTATTTTATTTATAAAGACTTGACACGATAGGATAAATACGACAGGGGAATTTGTCCTAGCGAACACGTCCTGGCATTATCTTTAATCCTTGGTTCATTTCTTCGAATTCATGTTCGGGTTCAAAGTTGTGTTCTCCAGGGCTATTTCAAGTAGTCCTTGTACATGTGTACTTTTGAACACACCATTGTTCGACCAAGGGGGCGAGGGGCGTTGAATGCAGAGTGATTACTTCTGATCTCTATCGAAGAGCTCGAGTCTTGAGCTATCTTCAAGGGCTCGGGGACGAAAGATGATTATTCCATTCGCTTGAGGCGGTTTTATGGATTTGGGAATTGACGGAGTACTAGAACTAAAGAGGGTTGTGAGATGTCAGAAATAGATCAACAAAAGGATTGTTGGGGAGATTCATGATCAGTAAATTACCAAAACAAGAGATATGTCGGGGGAGGGGGGTTCGATGGCGGGGAATTTGAAGTTAGGGGTTCGCTACTTTGTCAGGTGACGGGAGCGTAGAATAGTACTGGTAATGCCGAGTTACAGCTTTTGAAATGAATCTCTTTGGTGAGGAAGTGGTGACATTGAGGTTAAATAAGTTTGCAATTGATAGAAGTTTATAAAAAGGTAGTGGCAGAATGTCTATAGGTCGATAGATGTGTTTCATGACTTTATGAATGTCGACTTGGAGTAAGGGTATTTTATGTATAGTATACACACACACACACATATATATATATATACCTACTGGGTAGGTACGTATACTAAAGCAACGCATGCAATTATATCTGTAGATACTGACTAATATCCACGGTTATACGCTTAGATTCAACGCCATTTCTTCCACGGTAAGGTCAGGGTCAGGGTGTGAACGAATAAAGATAACAGAAGATGAGAAACGTGATTATAATTACTTGAGATTATTGATTCTGCTCCGGCCGATACATATTTAGATCAATGATATCGATACTGACATTTATAAGAAGGCAACTCACTCAGCACATATGATAGCCACGTGCAATTGGGCATGGAATAATATAGAGAATACAAATAGCAATCTAGGACGCGAGAAATGATCACGCCGCAATCAATGATCTCGAAAGAAGGAAAGATTTGAGTCTCCAGCTACGGTATTAATTCCATATCACGTGATTTTATCAAAAACTTTTTGTTGCATATCTACAAAAAGGAGGAGCACCTTAGGGTAGATATAGGAATTTTAGCGCCAAATATTGATTTTGTGACTCCTGGCGCTAGTG
Source organism: Monilinia fructigena (assembly GCA_003260565.1). Taxonomy (NCBI): domain Eukaryota; kingdom Fungi; phylum Ascomycota; class Leotiomycetes; order Helotiales; family Sclerotiniaceae; genus Monilinia; species Monilinia fructigena. Next base: position 44,810 of record QKRW01000026.1, read on the forward strand.
GGGGTCATATTGGCAAATTTCTCGTTTTGTAGACGTGCAACAAAATCTTGTGATTGCACGTGATTTGCATGCTTAGGTATAAAATGTTCGGATTTTGATAACGGCTATCTTGTGTTTTGTATTGTATGGAGGAGATATATAGATATATATACATAGCATAGTAGACTGTTGAAACTTTTGACAGGGCAAACTCGCAATTGATTTGTAATCATTTAATCAGCTTTTAACTTGGGAAGAATTCGGTGTTATGCCATTTTGATCATGAGTAATGGGTGTTGCCAGGTTGCGAGTGCATTTGATGCACTTGGAGACAAATCGAGGGTTTGAGTAGACATGACTTGTTAGAAGCGTGATCTATCACAGTCGCGTCTATGACGAAATTACCTCTACCTTCAACTCCTTTCTTTGACCTTCCAATTCTTTTACTCGGTCTGGAGATCTCGCGGGGTTCATCAGTCCGAACATATTCCATCTATTGAGGATGTTCTTCGGGTCACCTCGAGATTACAGTTCAGCCATAATGTTTGTGAAGATGATCATGAGATGAGGATGGCAAAAAGCTCGTCAATTGAATCACATGACATAATCGCTTTCCAGCTAAGCTGAGCGAGGTTAGGTTAGTCTAATTAGTCTTAAAAACCATTCGAGAAACGAAGAGTCGTCATATCAGAAGTTTGAGTCCTCATTATGTCTTTGTGTCTTTGACTCGCTGGACAGAAATGGCAATGCTGGGGTGGTGATAGCTAAGAGGATAGCAAAAGCTGCTGTCTGAGAGCTTCATCAAATAGACAGTTTGTGAAAGATCTGATCTTCGAAATCACTGATCGATGATTGGATGGATCAAGATAACATCTCGGTCCCGAGACAGTCGGTAGTACCTAATAACTCATACTCGCTCGGTCATTTAAGATCTTGCTTGAGTGATAATCAACGTGTCAGGGCGTTTCTAGAAGTGGTACCGGTGGTATGGCTCAGTGATTCAAATAAATCATGTGCACGTGGCTATCCGAATCTTACTACCCGATCTGCTGGTCAGTTTTCGGTATAGATACCCCTCAAAATTTTCCTGTGTAAGCACTAAGAATCCATGGGTAAAAATCCGTTGGCATCGCGAATAGTCTTACCCAAGTACTGCAAAGAAACACTGAAGTCCATACCTCAAAATTCCATTAAAAAATCAGCATCAGGCAGCCGGGAGCTTATCCACAAAGACTACCTGGTATTCACCGCCAGATTGTCAACCGGTACTATTCCGACTGATATTTTTTTCAAAATTGTGCTCTCCGCATAGCAAATGCGGTTGCGCTGCTGAGGCAGATACGCCTTCTCCTGGCTGACCCAATGCAAAAAATAGAAGGTTTTGATTTTGCTACACTCCTTTATTGAGATTGGATTCTGGATTCATTTCTCAAAGTTCACTCAGATTTACTGATTTCTCTTGGGAATCTCTATTCCAAGCTCCTCTTATTTCTTCAAACCTCCCCCAAATCTTGCAGAGAAATCTTATTCGAACACTGTCAAATAGCTTCCTCATTGAGTACCTATACCTTCTCGAGCAAGTCTGGCACAGATTCTGCCGTAGAGAACTAGTGCGGCAGCTCTGCACCTTATTTGCTGATCAAGGTGGCGATTTTGCGTGATAAAACTTTTCTTTCTTGAACTTTTATAGAAATAATGGCAAAGGGCCAAGTGGCTTAAGGAGATGTAAGCCCGTGTATAATGTGTCAATGCATTATTGATCTTCTTCTTTCCCATCATCCAAGGTACTATTGGAGTTATCATGGCAAACTTTGCCTGGAAGTTTATCGTGCTACCTTTCTTCCTCTCTAGTGAGAAGCAGATTTGGTACAGTGATAAACTTCAAGCTTTAGAGCCTCCACGTCCTTCACACCACTCATCGTAGTGTGGAAGAGGGGCGACTTGAAATATGTTTTCGCAGCAATTGGAGCATCTACAACTCTGTATACAATAAGATACCAACTAGAGAGGCAAATGGGAAGAAGAGAAAGTGTATTTAGTTTCTGAGCATTGCAGGAAACTTCTCTATACTAGGCTTCAATGCATGGCTATAGATATACGGAGTTTTGTTCAAAACTGTCAGATTAAAAATATATAGGCAAACGTGTTTTCTGCTCTCAAAAAATATGCCATGCATGGCCTTCGAGGCTTCAAATGACTTAGAAGCTTGACACTTGATGGTACCGGTATGTACTGGCACTCATGCCCGCATTCTCTTGAGATCTGGGTCTCTCTCAAAAGTCATTGCGTATTCCTTTAAAGCGGAAAAACAAAATTTCTTGCTGGAAAAGTTACAAGAACTCTTGTTAGTTGCTTGCATCAAAAGCATCTTCTTTTCAAAATTAGAGATCTCTCTCGTTATCTGGGTCATATGTAAACTTCAAAGAAACACTAAACTTATTCCTAGCTTTCTCGACATTGCTCAGCACATCATGCTTTATGGCTATGCTGTCTAATAGTCATTTCTCATTAATGAATAGAATCTTGACTACGGCTTTCTGCTCAATATTTATCTTTGCTAGAGTTCTTGCGAACTATTGGCGCACGTTGGTGCAGATCCTCTTATTTTCCTGTATCAAACCCATATCTCTTTGGACAGTCCCATTTTCCTATTACTGCTGCCCTCTAGCCCTTGTAATCTCCATCTTTTTCGTCATGAAGTTTGGTATACATTCCATCCTGAAAGGCAGTATCATTGTCACCCCCGCCAACACCACCACCACCGTCATCATCACTCATTGCATCGTAGCAACGAGCGAGATTGTCCCGATGCTTAGCGGGGTCATGGTCATGGCGACGGCGTGACTTTCCGTAACTAGTCTTCTGGTGAGTGAAATACTCATTTGAGCATCACGGAGCCATTGTAGTGACCCCGGCCTCGAACTTTCTGCCGACTCGGAAATTTTCCACGTACATGACTTCGGAGAATTGCAGCAGCGTGTGCCAATAGTCAGAAAGATATTGGCACACGCTGGTGCAGTTCTTCAACTCTGTTGTGGAGGGGGAGGGTGATTTCCTGTTATTTGCCTGCATCAAAAACGATGCACCCCCGTGAAAAAGGGTGGGGAATGATGAAGTGGAGGGGGCTTTCGATCTGGTCTGCCTGCTGTCGTAATTCCTTCCAATACTCCTACAGTTTGTATGTTGCGTTTCTTTTGATTGGAGATTCAATGAGAGGGAGAAGACTCTCTCAGTGAAATTTTAGAATGCTATGATGCAGGCTGCAAGGTTTGAAATGCCCTAGGGTGTTGTAAGATGGACCCTGGAGAGGTTATCCATCCAGGGCACAACCTGGCTGATAAACTACTCTTGGTTCGATTCGCTAGCGGGGCCTACGAAGGCGATGCCCGCAAGGAGACCCGAGTGGTAGCTTGAACCAAACATCATCAAATTCGTGGGAAGTGGTATTGATATCGAATGATCTGCTTTCTTTTGCTAGCCGCAGGTTCACTAGGGGTCTGGAACTCCAAATATTGCCCATGTACCATCAAGTCGCTTTTGTTCTGCCATCTCGAGTTCCCGCTGCCTTTACCCTTCATGCTGGTAGCATAGATCTAAGTTTAATCTGGACAGGGTTTTCGAACGTGAATCGATCTGTATTCCTTGAGGTCAGTTGATGAAATGGATTTTCAGTGGGTAGGTATATATATTCACATTATTCCTTTGTTGAGGGGAAAATCTTGCGAATTTTTTCAGGAAGCTTTTAGATTTCGTGTTGAGTTTTTGAAATGGAATCCTCTTGAGTTATGATTGTTTGTCGCTCATCCTTAGCCGGGCATTCTGGGACGAAAGTGCTAGGGGTGCTCGAAAGGGGTTCGGGTAAATTTCCTCCGCTTGTGTGAGAATTGATGGATCTTTTTGCGACACAAAATTAATTATTGTCATCAATTGCTAGTTCTTTGTGGGACTATTCACCTTTGCTTTTGGATCTAGTCTATCGCCTGTTGTGTTTGTGTATGTGTGTGGAAATGTTTGTGGACCTTGCCAAGGACATTCCTCAGCAGAAATTTGAATCTATTGACGCGTCAGTCAGCAAGCGTATGTAATGTGAGTAGGGAATACAAAAAGCAACATGCCTTGAACTTTGCGTCGTATGACTCTCAAGTAACCTTGTATCTTCAAATATTTGCAGGAGTATCAGAACCATCTTGATGGTAGAAGTTAGTATTGAAACTTGTGGTCCAAGGAAGGGAAAACAAACCAGAAGCAGCACAGTCACAACCAAGTACTCTACAATTGATATCTTTTCTGAATACTCTTGATGAGTAAGAACAAAGAAATATGACATCCGCATAAGAAGTACACAAACTTTAATGATATTGAATGTTGAGAATATTTTTGTTTGATTTTTAAGATTGTGCTTGAATTTAAAAGGGAGAACTAGTCCCAATCCAGATCGTTGACTATCTACGAAGTTATTTCCTAACTACCAATGAGAGTACTGATTAGGTATTCTAGGTAGGTGGAAGCTAGTATGGTATCTAATAAGGCTTGCGCTTCAATATACCGCAAGCCCTAGCCTGAAGTAACACTTCAGCCTTACTACTAACTACCTACCCATAGATACCGACCAGAGCCTATGCTCCAATCGCCATGCTTGCACATGCAGCTCCATTACATTTCGAATTATTAACTTTGATTCCGAGAGTGGCCAAATCTTCCCAATCATCTCGATCGCAAGCAATGCATGCTTTTATAGGCTCTGTGTGTTTTCTGTTGGTTATAAGATCCATCAAAGATCTTTAGTCTTTCAGTAACGCTGTTGCATTATACGAGAACTTGGTGTCTGAATAGCTGTAATATTCATTAGCACTCAAAGAATCCAAGCATCTCAACCACAATATTATGCTTCACCGCTGATAAATTTCCTCAATCTCTACCCCTCCCCCCTCTTCCCGGTTCCCAAAACTTATACACCTTCCATCAATGACGCCCGATGACCCTGTCACTATTTCCAGCAAATCTCAGTTCAACCCATGCATTCTAAAACCACAATGCCCATAACCCCAAATTTCAAGAGTCCTCTCCGAACTACGCAGCTATTCTGCAGATTTTGACAATCAGCCGTTAATGTGAACAAGTAGTGAGCATCCGAGTACATACATTAATGCGGGGTGAGCCAATAATTCAAGAACCAGAGAACGAGCATCTGTGCTGGGATTTACACATTCTTCCTCGACAGAACAATCAATTAGTCTTTTCCAGATTAATACCTTCTCTAGCAAGCATATTCGAGCACCTATTCTCTATCGTCAATCAGGCTCGAATCCAAAGATTACATACCATACCACCGTGTATATTCCCTAGGATTGAATTATGATTATCTACTTATTTCCCAATCATCCCATGTAAACTAACAATCTAATAACAACAACCCGCTGAGCACATAGCAAAATGAATTCAATAATCCCCTCGTTCCATCATATAGAAATAAGATGCTGTGGGCTAACCAAATGATCCAAATCCCAAAGCCCGATTGAATTACTAAAACATCCATTCATCCACGATAGCGAGGTCGGTAAGATAGTAACAATACTACTAACAATAATTCTGCGAAAAGATAGCAAATCCCATGCATAAATTCCCTGCAGGAACGCAATAATGAGGATTTCAAAATCATGTTATGTGTAAGAATAGACCCGACTGATACCTTCCTAGAAGCTTATGCTAGAAGTTAGCTATATCGAATCTAGACCATCTACCTATCTATCTCATAACCAACCTGAAGCTTTCCTTTCTTTACCTTTTCTATCCTTTGCCCAACTCATCTGCCTCCTCCGTGAATAATAAACACAGTTAGACTTTCTAACCCCCATTCCTAAATCTCTACGTTTTAGTGAAGTATTCCTTCATATGAAAATAAGGGAGGAAGCGAGGTATATATACCTAGTAGAGAATAACAAAAAACGGAAACGTTAACCGGATATTTATTTAAACCTAGAAAAGGATTCACAAGATTCACGGTGATCGAGAAGAGTAATAAGTGCGAGTATATAAATATTCATACCCTGGATATTACCTATATAAAGATTGGACAACAATCAAACATCTCATTATCAAGATCCGGATATCCTAGCTACGCTCCAAACTAAGAAATTATGACTCCTTACTCCGTCCATATCACCAATCAATCCATCGCCCAACCCAAAGAACATTTTTTTCGCCAGATCATTATCATCATTGAATCTCACAGCAGATAAAATGCCATCCAATCAAGGCACCAAACATGAAACAAAAAGAAAATTCAATGAAGTCTCAAACATCACTTCCTCCCCCTGGCCAACAATTTGTCTCCAAGCTCGGCCACAGCTGCCCCCCAAGAAACACTACTTTCATCAACTTGCTCCTCGACATAATTGCCTAACCTGTTAAGCAAGAATTCTCTCATTTTGGGCTCATTGAATCTTTCCCCATAAACCACTTTTGCAACTGGAGAAATTTCTACATCGAATCCATCTTCGGTGCTGTGGCTAATCAGACTAAATGCTAATTCAACCTTTGTGGTGAGAGGCGCAATCAACAACATTGACTTGACAAGAATAGAGTTATCTGATGTCTTTGTGACCACGGTCGGACAGATGATATTTAATAAGTGGATATCTTCCACTACCTTGGCAGCTTTGTTCCAAGAGACACTGACCGAATTTAGCAAAGTCTTGATTTCGGTCTCTGATTGAGGTAAACCTCGAACGTGATCACGGATACACTGGAGAAGAAATTCCTTCTCGGAAGTGAGAGGTTTTGGATTGTACTCTCGATTGGCGGCGATGTACCAAAGATCGATTCGTGAATTGGCCGGTTTAGTAGTTTTGCTAGAAGCATTCGACTTGAATGCAGCCGCATCAAATACAAGCTCAATTTCCTTTCGATATGTCATTGACATCGTAGTTCCGGAAACACCAGTGATAGTCCATCCGTGCTTCTTTTCGATAGCCTCCACTTTTGCTAGAAAATTGTTAGTTGAAGCTAGTAGACTATGATCAGGGATACATACCCTTAAGAGCACTGATCTCACTCGAACTCCATCCACGACAATCTTCCCGAATCTTTTCAGCCTCACATATTTCTTCCAAATAAGTCTCCTTCTGGGTGATTCCAGTTTCAATCTCCGCTTCTCTTGCCTGAAGCTGTTTCTTCAATTCCTCGATCATGTTTCTTTTAGCATCAACATCGGCTTCAACAGATATCAGCTGCTGTCGAGCTTCACTAAGCTCTTCGGGGTCACAGCTAGCAATTTCTTCAGCAGCGCTCTTCAGACTTGCCTCTGCATGCTGAAGCTGCTGAGCTTGCTTGATTATTTCTGGGAGTACGGATTCTAAAAGTGCTTGTTGTTTATCAAGGATTTCTTCATCATTGATCATACCTTCCGCACTTCTAACAAGTTCATCCTTGACAGTCTCCAGTAATGTCGATCGCCATTCATACCACATCCCTTTACTGAGCAGACGAGAATGTGTTTTGACATTCTTCAATTGATTGTCCATGACGACTTTCATATCTGGCGGCGCAGAAATATACTCACGGAAAAGTGGGGGATTTTCTTCGAAAGTCTCGCTCTCAATCTCACGAACAGTTTTTCGACCATCCGATATGTATTTCTTGAGTTCGTGACAGGCCTAGATATGTTAGTACGGATAAGCTTCATCAGAATAGGGTTTGGGAATGGCTTACATGCTGGAACAATTCAAGCATAGGTATAGTGGCTGCACCAGCAGCAACACAGTCTTCGAGAGAAACCTTAGTTTGGTCTGACAATCGATTTCTGATTGGCCCACCACTAGCACGTTTTGGTGCAATTGTATGCCTCCGTTTGGTAGTTGTTAATTCCATAAATCGGATGCTTGTCATATTTAAAAAGTCCTGCAACTGTATGCGTTCTTCTTCGATAGATTCTTCGGGTAACTGTGGATAATCAACCGGTGCTGTTTGCTGGAATGGGATTGCCACAGGCTCTGGCAGGTTGGCTTCAGCATCCTTGAAACGTCCTTGATCACGTGGTGTAGTGATCTGATCCTTTATCGGCGAAGTGCTGGTGGTGGGAGTGGTGGAGGTGACAGTTGAATCTTCCATACTCTTCCTACTTGAACGAGTGAGTCGTCCAGTTGTTGTTTGTTCTTTGCTGGGTGGCCCTTGAAGGTGGACATTCTTCACAGGACTGCCCTGATGATTTCTTAGTCGCTTCATACCGCCGTCATTTTCATCTGAGTCATCCTCATCCAATTCTACTGGTCGTTTACCAAGAAGTCCTATTGCAGCCCCAGCATGTAAACTCTTGCGACCTTTCATTGACTTCTTCTTGGGAGTTAAACTATTGATCATTTCCTTGAGATTCAAAGTTGCATCTTTTTCTTCTCCCTCACCTTGATCCGCTTCACGCTCCATTATCTTGCGACCGTTTTCACGATCTTCTTCTTGTTCTCGCTCCCGATCAACTTCTGCTTCCATGATACGAGGATCTTGAAATCGTACACCACGATTCAAATCTGCTGGCTGGGTTGGTGTGAAAGATCGTGCTTGTTCTCCAATCGATCCACGTCGGTCCAATAATGCGGCAACCTTTGGCGAGCCTAAACCTACCCTATCAAGGCCAATGCCGGTAGACAATCTTTTTTGTGGTGTCAAAATGAAGTTTGGTGTAGCAAGACCCGTATTACCATCCTGTTTGAATAACTTGTTGGGCGTTTGTTGTTTGCTCGAAGATGTACGAGGAGTAGTAGATGATTCCTTGAGGTCAGGCTTGAAGAGTCTCTTGGGTGACCCTGTTCGCATGAGAATATTTTTGGAGGGAGGAGTCTTGCCAGGATGAGATGGCTGAGCAGGTTGTGGGGTGAGTTGCTTTTGTGGGGTAGTAGGCTTCTTGACTGGCGTCAACAATTTAGATTTAGGGGTAGACTGAGGTGTGGTGGAGATTCGGTCAGTGCTTCTACGAAGACCCTTGCCTTTGAATCCGGCCGTGAAGCTTGGGCTGGCGGTTTCTGGTGCTACAGGCAAAGCATCACGGGTGCTGGGTTTTGGTGGGGAATCGGCGGGAACATCTACTCGAAATGGTGAGCTGCCAATGTCTGTTTCCATCTCCATAATCTTTTTCGCTTGATTGCGATCTCCAGCATTCAATTGTGGCAGAATGCCACCCAACGCTTTGGTCATTTCCATGCCAACGGTCGCATCCACATCCATATCCATTTCCTCAGTCTCATTTGTATTCGATGGCATAATACGACCCACGGCTGCAGTCATATCCATGTCCATTTCCATACCCATTGTTTCATCCCCAGCTGAGGAATCTAAGCTTTCACGATCTCGGCTAGGTTTTGACTTTGGAGCCACAGATGATCGTCTTCTATTCTTGGCTGCAGCTGGCTGAGACAACACGCCGCCAATTGCCGACGTAAAGTCCATACTCATATCCTCGTCTTCGGATGCCTCTTCTTCGTCAGCTGGATGAATACCACCTACAGCAGTAGTCAAGTCCATGGTCTGCTCGCCGAATACAGACTCTTCCCCTGCTGAGATTCTGCGGGTACTTTGACGACGACCTGCTGCTTTAGGTTTCGCTCCAGGTTGAGAATTGGGAATAATACCACCGAAAGCACGAGTTACGTCCATTGAAAGCTCATCATCTTCCCGTTGTTGACCTGGCAAAATTCTACCAACTGCACTTGTCATATCCATATCCATCGTCATTTCTTCTCCGTCCGAGTGCTCAGTATCTGGCTGAACATCCTGCTTAGCTGCTGATGTGAAAGGATTTACATTCTCTTGGTCTTGCTGTGATTCTATGGGAGCCTTCTTTGCCCATGGGGCAAAGGATGCAACAATCTCATTATCTTCACTCATTTTAGTATCTCCTTTCTCATCAAAACTCATCGCCTGTGTGCCCGCTTGGTTTGCGGCCCGCCTTAAGGATTCTTCCAGCATCGTATCTGAGCCAGCAGTAAAAGATGATTGAACTGATGCCATTGACATGTTTGTTGTTTCTCCACCATCCATAGTCATCCTGGTTCCATCGTCGTCATCAGAATCACTGGATGCGAATTCATCATCTTCAACATCCTCAGCACCCATTGAACTTCCACTCATAGGACTAGATGAGAAAGCATCGTTAGGGTCATTGAAATTCATGGGAGGTATGACTGAGCTTCTTCGACGTTTCTTCTGATGGAGGTCGCGTTGATGTTCCGGTGATCCATTTGTTGTATCATCTTCGATTTGTTCGGGTGTTGATGGAGGCTCCGAAGGATCTGAGCTCGGTGGTCCAGACTTTTGCTCGTGCGGGGTATCAACGGAACCCCCGGTAATATTCGAGGCCCTACGGGTGGAGTTGGTAGAGTTCGAGGAAGTCGTTGAATCCTGGTATTCTACAACAACATCCCAAGTATGGAGCGTTGCTTCTGGTGCAAATGAAACTCGTCGATTGGCCAAAGATTTGCGCCGGGCATCTCGTCTGGAATCGACTTCCTTTTGCATAGCAGCCCTCTCCTTCTCTTCCCTTTCCCTAGCCGCAGCTTGTTGTTCTTCCTCTGTTCTCAATGCGACTCTATTGTCATTATTTGCTCCCGAAATCTCGATATGAAATGGATCATCAAGCGTCTCAGTACCCGAAGACTTTGATCCAGTGTCAACGCTGAAATCAATCAATAATTCGGATGCTGGAACAGGTAGTGATGGGCTTTTTGCTCTTCTTGGACTTATTCTTTTGTTGGGATTATGCGCCGGAATCTCACGCAGAGGAGGCATTGTAGGCTTCAGAATTGATCTTGGAAGTGGTTGAGGTATTGTAGCTAGGGACTATGCATCTCTTTAGTTTGCTTCTTTACTTGGTAAGTGGGCCAAAGTCTTACCTTGCGCCTATTTCCAGTTGTATCTTTGAGCGCATCTAATCCACCAGGACCAATACTCTTACTTCTCGATTTCTTTGCTGGCTTTTCAACTGGAGCTCTTTTCCCAGTAAATGCTCCAAGCTCAGCGGTCATATTTTCTTTATCGGCAGGTATCGCAGATAGAGACTTTCGTGATTTTGGTCGACGAGTTGCAGGAAGAGTAGCCTCCTCTAAAGAAGACATTTTAAATGTATTCAAATACCAATTTTATAATGTATCATGAAAGTTTTGTTTTCTTTTGCCTATAAGTTAGTAGTGGAATTTGGGAAGAAATCGTGGAAATCTTGTCCTGGTGTTGCTATGCCGAAATGAAATAAATCAAAGTAAACAAACAATCGCGTCTAGTCAGATGGGGAAACGGAATAACTTCGGAACCTGGTTCGAAAGTTCACAACAACTTTTGATTCGAATCCAATCACCTGACCATGACCATATCTCTCGCTTAGCGAAATTCCTTAGCGGCACACACATTTCGAGAAAATTGCAAATTCAAGAACATTTAATCGACAATCCTATCGACGACCACCACGAATTTGCGACCCTTCGACCAAATTTCGCAGCCATGGCCACCGAACTTACCGTACAATCGGAGCGCGCTTTCCAAAAGCAACCTCACATCTTCCTCAACTCCAAGTCGAAGACCAAGTCCAGCAAGGTTGGAAAGGGTGGCCGAAGATGGTACAAGGACGTTGGATTGGGATTCAGAACCCCAAAGACCGCCATTGAGGGAAGCTACATCGGTATGTGGACTTTTTTATGAAATTTTGAGAATGGAGAAAGAAAGACAACGCGATATGACAATTGAAGGGGGGGCTTTATTTATTCTGGGGGTGGTTGAGGATCTTGAAGATGAAATATTGAGGATTGCGAAAATCACATCGAGGAGCGCGATGCTAACCAAAATTTTATAATAGACAAGAAGTGCCCATTCACCGGTCTCGTTTCCATCCGTGGTCGTATCTTGACCGGAACTGTTGTTTCCACCAAGATGCACCGTACCCTCATCATCCGCAGAGAATACCTTCACTTCATCCCAAAATACGCCAGATATGAGAAGAGACACAAGAACCTCGCTGCCCACGTTTCCCCAGCTTTCCGTGTCGAGGAGGGTGATCAAGTCACAGTTGGACAATGTAGACCATTGAGCAAGACCGTATGTACCAATTTGCGCAAACATCTGAATTTCCCTCGGATGGAATTCAATTCTTCTACCTCTGCATATTAGATAAATTGAATATTATCGCTAACAAAATTACAAATAGGTCCGTTTCAATGTTCTCCGTGTCCTTCCCCGAACTGGCAAGGCTGTCAAGTCTTTCAGCAAATTCTAAATGGGTTCTTTATCGTACAATGGGTGCATGTGGTTTTTCGGGATGCTGATCAGGAGGGTTGTGATCATATGAATACTGGGAAAGCAGCATGAAAATCATGTGCAGTAGCTACGAAAAGTAAATCAAAACCACGACGTTCCAGACAGAATATTGTGCGCTACTTGAAGCTTGGTGATTTGGATTGAATTTTGATCGATGATATAATCTGAACGGAAGGAAACTTGAGCCAGTTTTCACAATCCAAGAATTCTTGCTGCTACCACTACTAATCTTGGTGTATATAGCTGCAAATTGATAGCATATCCTAGACTATAAAGGGAGAAGGAATGAGATTACATTCAACACGGCACCAGAAACCATCATGATCATCCGGAGGCTCTTTGTTCCGTGCTTTCATACTCTTATTAGCGACGATCAAAATAAGAATGCCCAATAGAATGGCTACATAGCAAAAGGCAGTGCATTTCAACATAGCAAGGGAGCGTTAGGACTTGGACGTAGCTCTTGGGCACATGTTGGCTCTAGATACCTACCCATGATGGTCAATCAAGAACCACCCAGTTTCCACCCCTCCATCCCATATCGTAATATTAACAATCCATGGATCCAGGTGATTGGTGCTGATGATCTCTGGCCCCATGATCCGCACATTGATAATTAAACGCAGGTCGTGAATGATTGACCCTCTCAATTGAGCTTGGTACAACGGTTGACACGGAGTACACTACATTAAAGAGATTGAAAGCTGGAGAGGGCTGCATTCGCGGAATATGGGATGGAAATACCGGATGATGTGTCATGGTCCGGTGGAAGTTGGGGCTTGAGATACATACCCGTGTTGAGGTATTAGAGTTCTTGAGGTTGTTCGTGTTCGTTGGTTTTGTTTGCTTTTTCTTGGGAAATTTTCGGGAGTGGAGTGGAGTGGATTGGATTGGATTGGATTGGATTGGGTTGGGTTGATATGGACTGGTATGGATTAGAACTACAGTACTATACTAATAGCCGTTTGGTGGGTGGTGGATATTAGGTAGGTGTGCTAGGTAGTAGGTACTAGGTATGCATGCATGAAGGGTTCAGTGTTGGAGATGGGAATGGTGATGTTGGTGATGGTGATGGTGATGGTGATGGTGATGGTGATGGTGATATTGATATTGATATTGATGGTGATTGTAAAGCATGCTAGTGTTGATATTAATAATACTAGAGTTGATATGAATGTTAATGGATGTTAATGGATGTTAATATTCAATATCAATGTTAACGTCAATGTTAACATCAATATCAATATCAACATCAACGTCAACGTCAACACTAACACCAATATCAAATACTAACCTTAATATTTATCCATGGATATCCTCAAACCATTAATACCTACCTATTCAACATATATACGTATATATATGTTATTAAACTACTCGGATACTTAACTTTATATAACCTTCTTTATTTGTTATTCATATATTCATTCATATATTATATACTACTATCTATTCATCTACACCCCGGCCATCCACTCCCGGCCATCCACTCATTCATTCACTCGCACATCTATCTATCTATTTATCTATCTATCTATCCGCCCATCCCTTCGTCCCTCCATCTCTCCTATCCTCTCTCTCCTCTTCATCAGCCACTCCTTTATAAATCCCATTCACCAGCCATATCCAATCCCATCCCATCCATCATCCACATGGACATGGACATGGACATCCATCCCATCTATCACCCATCAGCCACATCTACTAACCCTCTACCAGTATGTATCCTCCGACCGCAGCGGTAAGATTCCGTTTTTTCGATCCACCCTTCATCTAAAAGACAAAGTTAAATGCCCTAAAGCCTTTTCCTCAAACCTTCGTGTCCAATGACCAGTCGATACCCAGGTAGGAAGAGTAAGTAGAAGTCGGGCTTAGTAAGTCGAGTAGATGAAGTAAAGACTGCGTAATAATGTAATGTATATCGATAATCAAGAATCGTCCGTCAATAAATGAATGAATGACCCGCCTCATCCTCTCATCCTCCACTCTACGTATTCAAATCCACAAATGAAACAGGGCACCGCACCGCCGTCTTTTGGCATTGGTTAGTTGGTTGGTTGGTTGGTTGGTGGATTAATTCGAATGCTGGAATTTGATTTGGGTATAATAGAAGGGGAGAAGATGGAAAACATTGTTTGTAATATATAATTACCAAATCTTTATATACTTTCTGACATGTTTCTATTCATTTATTACCAATCAGCTAATTAGTTTTAGTTTTTTATATGAAGCTGTAGTCTTATCATAGTGTTCAATCTACTTACTTACTTTACTGTATGTAGCATCTAGGTCTCTCTCTCTCTCTTCCTCTCTCCCTTTCTCCCCTTTCTCTCTTCCTCTCTTCCTCTCCTCTCTCTCTATCTACCATCCTTAGTAGATAGATTCCTTGTACTTGTACTCGTACTTGTTGTCGTACATATACTTAACTAGGTAAGCAAGTCATTCTTTGTTAAATCACCAGAACCTTCGCAATTAGCTTCTATTCGCTACACACCTTAAAAGGAGGCACTTACCGTCCCGAAGGCTTGAGTACTATTCCTAGGTTTTATATTATATGTATTCCTATCCTATATATATAGCTATTCCTGATGGCACAGTAAACTTAAAACTATTTCAAACTACTTTACCATTACTTCATAGGTAACCTTGGAACCTTGTTATTGTAAATAGTATTAGAAATATCCCTAGAAGCTTTCTAGAAGCCTTCTACTCTTGCTTTTATGATTATTTTTTAATTATTTGGATCTTGAATCCTTTCTTTCTCTTTGTTCATATTTATATATACATTACCTAGGTATATGCATATATACTTAACCTCATTTTGAACGGCATTTAATATCGGTTTATATTTATTCATATTAGTTCCTTTATAAATCCAAACCTACCTAGGTACTTATAGCTACACATCCATCCATCCATTCATCCATTCATACGTGTGGTATGAAGGAATGAATCAATGAATGAATCAATGAACGAACGAATGAATGAACGAATGAACGACCGAGTCAACAATCTCATCTCCCATCTCATCTCAACCCTCGCAACCAAAACTTCCAAATCTCCCTCCCCCATCCATCCATTCATCCACCATATCTCACCCGAACCACCCCTTACACCACCACCACGAATGATGAAAACATCATCTCAACCCATCTCCCCTCACTTCGATTTCGGTACTCCCCCCACCAACACCACCCTCACCCACACCCACCACCAAATCGAAATCCAGATGCCCCTCTAAATCGAAATCCAAATCGTCACCCACAGCCACAGCCACATCCCTCATACCCAGTTCGAGCTCCGGATCCGGCTCCCTGTCCGATAAGTATTCGACGTCGAAACCGTGGTATCATACTACGATTGGTAAACGGTTGGGGCCTGAAGCACGTGAGTTGTTGGAGAATTATAGTCATATACCCAAGAATGAGGTTGATGCGCATGTTTATAAAATGGTATGTGTTTATTTTTGGTTTGCTTTTATGTTTGCTTTTGTGTGTTTTGGTTCTAAAATATTCGTTTATTCGTCCATCTATTTTGTTCATCCGTTCGTCTATTCATTTTATCTTTTCGTCTACCAATTCATTCAATCTATTCCTGAGGTCGTGTATTCGTTCATCTAGAAAGGTCAAGAGAGCATAATCATCATATCTGAAAGAATTCATTTCTATATTCAATTTTACACAGAGAAAGAGATGGGCACCATATCAGCGAAAGACAATTAACCAAACATCTAGCGCGACTTCCTCTGGTTCCAAACCCCTTACCCCTCCATCGGGAATTTTTCCTTCTTGACCCTGCGTCTCCTGACCCACCCACTCTATCCCCGCATCATCGATACACTTTCCGCTCCCTCCTCGCCTAGTAATCCACCTGCCCTATTTCTCGATCTCGTTGTTGCGTTGCTCAAGAGTACGTCGTCTATTTCTCCTTTCTATTTCCCTTTCTACTTCTCCTCCTACTTCTCCTTCTTCTCCCTCTCCCTTCTCCCCTTCTCCCCTTCTCACTCCCAACGTTCCCTCCATACTCATTTTTCGGCCCCCAATTTACCACCTCATCAAGCCGTCCCCAACCACCCATCCACAAGCCCACTAACCTCAACCAACAGACTCCGCTCCCTGGCCCACCATGCCTCTATTTCCCCCACCCAACTCTATGGCACAGACTATAATGCCTCATTTCTAAAATCTTCTTTTAAAGTCTTTAACGATCATGATGCGGGCTACACACTCCTTCCCGCCAATATACTAGATCCCAATTTCTTTGATCTAACTTGTAAGTATATCATTCACTTTATTAGCTCCATCGTCCCAAGACATAATTCACACACATATCATCTCCTCCATCCTATTCTATTTTTTCCCATTCCCATAACATCCACATGATACTCCCCTTATCTCTCTCTCTCTCTCTCTCTCTCAAAAGGCCAAACAAACCCCCCTAACCACCACCCCATTCACAGTCCGCAACCTAATCCAAAAATTCACCATCATCCACGCCGCCCTCTTCATGCACCTCTTCACCTGGGACCAACAACTCCAAGTCTGCGAAAACGTCGTCCGCCTGATGCAAAACAAAGAAGGCGCCCTCTTCGTCGGGTGCATGGCAGGGAAGGTCGGCGGCGGCGAGGGCGAACAGGGGCGCTGGCTCCACGACGCGGATAGCTGGGTGCGGTTGTGGGGCGAGGTTTGGGAGCGCTTGGGGATGGAGGGGAGTTGGAAGGTGCAGGGGGAGTTGAGGGAGCTGGGGGAGTTGGCGGGGTGGGGGAGAGGGATTTTGAAGGGGGGGGGATGGGTCTTTTTGAATTTTCGGTTGAGAGGACGGGGGGTCGAGGGAGGGGGTTGGTGTGAATGGTAATGGACATGGGCATGGGCATGCGGGGGTGAAGGGTTCGTGATGGGTGTTTTTTTGTGGATTTCATGTTGGATATGTAACTTTAGATTTTGTAACTTACAAGTCAGCTTGTGCCTGTGCTTATGCTGTGCTGCAATGTATTGTATATAGTATAGGTAGTGTAGCATAGTACAGTATATATTATATGAATAGAATCAATCCATAAGAGAAAACTAGATTATCCTAGTCTAAAATCCAAATGGCACGGATAAAAGTACAACGATATCGATTTCTCTCGTATCAAAGAAACTCCTGCGACTTTTTTATGGCATGGGAGTAATTTACCCTATCCATGGATATAATAGAGGTAGGTGTAATAGAGAAAGAAAAAGAGAAAGACACAACACAAACACAACACAACACATCCAACACTCCATGCAAAATTAAAAAATAACAAACCAAATATCACATTTTCAACTCAGCGCAATCTCAATCTTCTCCACCATCTATCTATCAACCTATGGAGCCCCAACCCCAATAGTGACAATAACAGCCAGCCATGATGCCAAGATATAAAAAAAATCAAAATAAGAATAAAAAATTGAACTTGATTTAAGAGCCTGTGATTATTAGACAAAAGGGTCGCTTAGATGGTGAATGTGGCGTGCTGTATGTTATCTTTTGTTTATTGTGTTTTGTTAGCACTGTCTATTATGTGTTGAATTTTAAGCACTATAAATTATCGCCAAGATGTATGTCGTAGGGAGAACAAGTTGTGTATTTGTGTGGTGTGGTGTGTGATATGATATGATATGGATTTGGTATCGGGATTTGATTTTAGGTCTGGTGTTTGGGTTTTGGATTTTATAGATTGGGGTTTTGAGTATGGGGTTATGTTCTGTTGTGGTGGTGCATGGATGGATGGATGGATGGATGGATGGATGGATGGATGAGATTATCATAAATATATTATTTAGGTTGTTGATTAATCATAGCTTTACTATTATACGTATATAACCTCAGTTCTTTCTCATAGATATCAATAAAAAAAACTGAATAGGATGGAAATAAATTGAGCCGTGCTAAGAGAATGAGGTCAAGGATGCAAACGATTCATGAGATGGAGATGAGGAATTAGGCATTGGGAATTGCGGATTATGAAGTGTTATTTGGGGAGTTGCGTTATGGATTGGAGTTATGAAGTCCGGTTGCGAGATTCTTATTTGCGGTTTGAGATGTGGATTTGGGGGGGAGGGAGGTTGTCTGTGGATTTGGGGGGTGATGTTTGAGGTGGATGGGATGGGATGAGATAGGATGAAATGGGGTGTGGTGTAGTGTTGTGATGATATGGTGAGCTGGGTGGATATGGTATGTTGTGTAGTGTTGAGGTGAGGAGAGTAGGTGAAGAGATTTTGGATTCAGTCAGCCACTTTATGTTGGTGTGACAAGATTCCGTGTTGGGAGGAACCTTATTAACTTAGCATACGGAGCAGACGATATATACGTCTATCCGCTTGGGATGTGGTGTGATGAGTGTTGGTTGATGGTGGTTGGTGGTGCAGGTGCATTACATAAGATGTTGTGGAGAGAGTAAGATGTGATGTAATGTGATGAGATGAGATGAGATTTGATGAGATGAGATTTGATGAGATGAGATTTGATGAGATGAGATGAGATTGAGGTGGCCTGAGGAGGATGATTCTTGTGGGATTTTGATGGTTTGATTAATGATTGGGGGGACTATTGATGATGATAGTCTAAGTCTCATGAAAAGTTAAGTTTGAGTGTGATATTATCTCATCAAAAAGCTCTCACCGACAATTTATATTGTGAAACTAGATATAAAATTCCCAAGACAGCCTATTGGATCAAAAATGAACTACCAAGATGCTACAATCCGTCATGCACACATCTTATGATCGAAAACACTACCACGCAAATATATTTTCAAGAAGGATGCAGGCTGCTTACTTCCTTCGAGATGGGTGTCGCGGCACGGAAAATTTCTAATGCCTCGACGGTGAGACGGAGAGTTGGCAATACCGCTGCAGGCTTACTGCTTGATATGTAGATGATGAAAAATTGGCAATATGTAAGTGGAGCTCAATCTCTGACGAGAGAATCTCTTCTGAGGTGATGTAAAATTTGTCAATACGAGTTTCAGGCCTTTAGTATGTGTCTTATTCTAGCGAGAAGAGATATAAAGGAAAGGTAATGTTTCGAGACTTTGAGGTTGACCATCCGACATCCCACTTGCGATATCGAATCTTCTCAGTAAGCAATATGCCAACTCGTTCAAGTATATACATCGAATTATATACCCCGGCGGCTGAAAAGCCGGAAGCTCTCAGAATGTCACTACATACTGGAGGACATCGCCATGGAGATGATACGGAGCCAGTCGCGAAGTTGAACAAGAATTCTCACGATGAAAAGGAGAAGAGTAGTTCAGCGAATGAAGTGGTAACAGGCCATACTTCCAATCTGGATCCGGAAAAGTCAATGGAGATTAGTGGTACTGCTTAGGCTCGATCCCGGTCCTTATCGAGGGATTGAAGCTGGATTGGAACTGGAACAGTAGTAGTAGCGTGGGACTGAAGCTAGATTGGAATTGGAACGTCATGGTGGATCAATTGATGGGCAAATAGCGCTGGTTTTATTACCTCGAACTCGATCGGAGGTCAGGGATAATGAATTCGGAATGGCGAGAAACAGAGCTGGTAGTTTGGTATGTGTTGAGAGGCAAAGGGAAATGAATCATCGGCCCGTGGTAAGAAGAGAAATAATGCTTCGCGTAAGTTACTGAGAGATACTAGATACGGAATCATGCTCACCTCTCATAAGGTTAATACGTATACCACGATCAAGGCGACGGAACTTTCCATAATTTTTGTTGGATGTATCTAGAGTTGGGACATGATGTATGGACAAGGCCAGTAATTCTGGATTCTGTTGTCAATTAATCTGCAGCTGATAGCAGGAGTATTGGGTCAGCTTAGGATCAAGTTGAATTGAACATATCGGCATGTGTCTCTATTCAACCTGTTCGCGTTAGACTGTATGAAGCGCTATTCAATATCAATTATCCACTCCGCAAAGAGAGCCATGAAAAAGGATCCATAAATATTAAGTCGCGATGTACGAAGTATAGCGTTTTGAGGATTCAGAGCATGGACAGATGCAGATGTTTGAATGCAGATCCCAAATATAAATTCACAAGGCATTTGCTGTTTTTGTGCAAACAGGAGAATAACACGAGCCTAGTTCTTACCCGAGAATCCGACGGTCATGTGATAACTGGTATGTAAAGTTGAAAGTTACTACCATCTTCTTACCTTCATACCACTCTTTCCATTTGGATCGAAAACATTAAAGATATTCGTTGTGATCAAGTAGAAGACGAATAGTTCTCATGGGCAAACGCTTGGAAATTCTCAAGAGAGAGTAGCACGTGCTCATATTGATCATGTGACGACCTGAAGCATATAGATTCTCATCTCATTTCCGAAGTTGTACCATTCGTCATCAATTTTGATCTATTACTGCTTGTGAAACCTTTTCAATGCAGTCACTCAAATGTTGCTGCGTTGGCTCCCCGGGGACCGCTTTCTTTGGGTTCATCGGGTAGAACTATGCTTTACCTGTGTTCACCGCATTAACCTCAATGGAGTAGAATACTACTCGAACTATATCGAAAGCTTTGTGTGTTGATTATAGCACAGTATGAATCATGCACTAGCACTCTCCTCGAGTCTAGTAGGGCAACGATAACATCGGTTTCTTTATTTTTGATTTGCAGCTTCGTTTAAGAATTCATCAAAGTATTGTTGATGTGAAGTTCTATTCTCTTGCATGGACTCTCGCTGGCGCGCCACAACAGCCACGCGAACCCTTGTATAGGTAACTAACGTCATAACACCCAATCTTGATATCTTAATAAAACCAGCAAAATCCTCCACAAAACTCCTCGAAATATGATTTCGTTCCAAATATAGATGCTTTCTCATATCTAGCTTCATCTATCGTATTAAATCTGTCAGCCATGAGCATTATCAGCTTGTTCTCACTGGTGCTCTCTCTTCCCATCGCCACCGGGGCTCTCATACCCCAACAACATCCTATCACGCCACAACCATCATCATTATCATTATCATTATCATCATCATCATCCTCATCCACATCTCATGCACAACCTCTCCCACAACCTCTAATCGGCTTTGGAACATGGAATCTAAATACTTCACCCGAAAACACCACCGAAGCAGTCGCCTACGCAATTGAAATTGGATATCGACAAATTGATTGCGCAGCTGCACATAAAAATGAAGTGGATGTAGGAAAAGGGATAAGAGAAGGATTAAAGAGGGCGGGATTGAAGAGGGAGGATATCTGGATCACTAGCAAACTTTGGAATGATCGGTGTGTAATTTTTTATATGGGTTTAGGTTTTGCATATTAACTAGGGGATCTTGGATCAGAGACTAATAATCTGATGAATTAGTCATGGAAGTTATGAGAATGTGGAAAAGGGATTAAATCAAACTCTCAAGGATCTTGATCTTGAGTATTTGGATTTATATCTCATGCATTGGCCCATTGGATTTTCACCTGATGCCGATGGGACCAAAAATCTCGATCATGTCGAAGTTTGTTTTTCTTCATTTTCCCTCCCCTTACCGGTCTATAACTAATCTCAAATAGACGTACAAATCTTTGGTTTCCCTCCCCAAAAGTCGTGTTCTCAACATTGGAGTATCTAATTTCTCACCTCTCCAACTCAAAAATGTCGTGTCGACTGGTATCATACCATATACACATCAAATGGAACTTCATCCCTATCTTCAGCAATCCCCTTGGATAGCCACGCATAAAGCTCTGGGGATAAAAGTGACGGCTTATTCTCCATTAGGGAATACAAATCCTATATACCACAAATCTGTATCTTCGGAAGAAGAAAAAGAAGAGGCCCCTCCTCTCCTCCAAAACAAATTCCTCGTCGAAATTGCCGAGAAGAGAAATTGCACTCCAGCTCAAGTAGCACTAAAATGGAATATTGGTAGGGGAATTAGTGTGATTCCTAAAAGTAGTCATAAAGAATGGATTGCAGAGAATTTGCAAGCTGAGAAGTGTCAATTGACCCGTGCGGATTTGACGAAATTGAGGTTTGTGGGGAGGAAATGGTTAAGTAGGTTTAATAATCCGGCAAGAAATTGGGGAGTTAGACTTTTTGAGGGGCTGGATGGGGTTTAGATTATTACTGAGGAAGTTTCGGGGGAATGAAAGTGTATGAATTCGGGTGAAAGGGGTACGGATGGACGTGTGCGGTAAGTGAGTGATTGGACTGGGTGGGAATTAAGAAGTGGGCATGAGATATGAATTGTGATTGACGTATCATTGCATTTTGTTTTGTCTTGCTTTGATATGGTGCTGTCTAATATGGAGTTGTCTGTGATATCTATTATACTGTCTCTAGCTTGATGATTATGAAGATGACGGGAAGGCTTGGTTGAAGTTTGAGTCTCTAAACTTCGTCGAGAACAAGCAAACATCGTCTAGAAAGGATCTAATGATTTTTCGTACACCTTCAAGGAAGGCTGTGTTGACACTTATAGTAGGCTATATGATACATATACACGATACATCTATATTATAACAACAGGTACGTACTTCCATATTAGTCCTCATCATTAGGCCATCCAAAGCATTCTTCCTCCCTCAACCTCCTTCACATCTACTCGATTCATCACATCGCAACTAAACTTTGAAAGACCCTATTGCTAACACCTGAAAGCATATCTATCGCCCAGGACGAAGACCCAATTCCAAGAAAAGCAAACTGATTAAAAACATCCAGACTACACAGCCTCCCCTTCCTTCCATCTTCCTTTCCTACTCCAACCAAACTTTTCGTTTGCGCAAAATCAAATATCCGTCTAACTCCCGAGACCCATACCCGCTTCTTCTCCACACTGTTACCATTGTTGATTATCATGTTCCCATTATAAACCCGGTCGCTATGACATCTCCCCACTTATCGCGGGGTCATACCCCAGTGATTGAAAAAATGTTCATCCAAATTATTATCACGGCTACACAAACTGGATAGTTGTCCAGATCCGACTACACATAGTTATACAGTAGGCCACCGTTGTTGTCTAACTGAAATTCAAGTGGATGGTTGATTCATCTAAACATATTGTCCATTGTGTTCGTCCTTTCCTAAATTCTTGATCCCGAGGATTTCACGTAAGTACAAATCTAAGCTCGGTGTTGTCATCTTAGAAGCAGGATGTCAAAGAGTACATAAGAATCGTCATTAGCCGTCATCATGGAGAACATTCCCTCTTTGTATTCTTATCTTTAGCAGCAGATCATTGGGTTGTCTCCAGGTACAATGGCGAATCCTTGTTCGATATCTACATTCCCTTTTCCAGATTTACCAGGTGCTTCGTTTTTGTCTGGGACCGCAGTCCCGGTTTTCAATTATTCGATCGCGACCACTCAAACGGATTCTCATTGGGCTAAAAATATCACCACGCTTGATTTTTGTAATGTAACCCTTACATATACACATCCGGGCCAGGGCGACACTCTCAATGTGAAGATCCTCCTACCGCCGTCCTCATCCTGGAACGGTCGATTCCTAGGAACGGGCGGTAGTGGCTTCGCTACAGGAAGCTTTGATACCTCTCTTGCCTTCCCGGTTTCAGAAGGATACGTCGCAGCCGGTACAGATGGCGGACACGGCAACGGCGAACTCGCTATACTTTCTGCTCAAGACTGGGCCTTAATATCACCGGGAAATGTAAATCTGTATCTGCTCCAAGATTTTGCATCAGTAGCCTTGAACGATATGACGATTATTGGGAAATCCATCGTGTCTTCTTATTACGGGAAGAAACCGAAGTATTCCTACTGGAATGGATGTTCGATGGGAGGAAGACAGGGCATGATGATGGCGCAGCGGTATCCCGAGGGTTACAATGGGATCCTTGCTGCCGCACCTGCGATCAATTTGGTGAAGTTCATCGTGGCAGAGTACTGGCCCCAATTGATTATGAATATCCTCGGCGCATACCCAAGTGCATGCGAACTCGACGGAATCACTGCAGCAGCAATGAAAGCATGCGACCCACTCGACGGCATCGAAGACGGGATCCTAAGTGCACCCGGCCTCTGCACCTTCCAAGCAAACGAGACAGTAGGCACAGAAGTCACATGTTCAGACGGCAGCCGGGCCACGATATCCAAGGCCGCGGCACAAGTCGCCCAGGCAGCCTGGGACGGCCCGACTTCAGATGGCGGAGAATTCCTCTGGCATGGATTCAATCCATCCAGCCCCCTCAGCACCGGAACTGCCAGCACATCCTGCAAAACGCCCAGCGCGAATTGCACCGGATCCCCCTTCCCCATCGCCACCGATTGGATCAACCTCTTCGTTCTCAAAAACGCTTCGAATTCCCTCAACAATCTTTCCCTCGCCCAATATACCCGTATCTTCCACTCCTCGGCCCAACAATTCGCCTCGATAATCGACACCTCGGATCCCGATCTCCGCGCCTTCCGCGACACAGGCGGCAAGATGATCAGTTGGCACGGACTCTCGGATCAACTAATCTACCCCAACGGCACATCGAGTTATTACGAGGAAGTAGAGGCGCGGGATGAGAACGTGCGGGATTACTTTAGACACTTTGAGGCGCCAGGTGTGCAGCATTGCGAGGGCGGTAATGGGCCGTTTCCTGGGGGCGCACTGGGGGCTTTAGTTGACTGGGTGGAGCGGGGAGTGGCACCGGACGTTTTGGTTGCGAAGAGCTTGCCTGCCGCGAATGGGAGTGTGGTGGAGAGGAATCTGTGTGTTTATCCGTTGGTGGCGGCATACCTGGGTGGGGATCCTACGGTTGCGACGTCGTTTGAGTGTAGAGAGTCCTTTTGATGGAGACAAATTATCATGCTGTAATGAATACTGAAAGATAGCCATGGTCTCTTCTTCTTCTTTTGATTCTGAGGTTGAATTCAAAACTAATGCTTAAGATCTGGATATCGTTTATTCTACAATCTATCATTGGGGGCTCTTTAGCATTTCCCCATATCATCCCAAACTCCCGCTAATCCATACACACATTCTTATTCTCAAGTAAGGAAGATCACGCATCTTTCAAATGAATATCAGATATTTGGATAGAGAACAGCAATAGATTTATGAATAGTCGAATAGCAAAAGAGCTGGCCTGGGACGAACAAAATGGCATAGTAACTGATGTATACACCGAGCTAATTTCATGCCCTTGATGAAAAACGATTTAAGAGCCACTCAGTCTCTAGATTCTCCACCATCGCGATGCTATATATCTCAAGTCTTAAAATTCATGAATTGAGATCTTTGTATGTTGATTCTTGTGTGTGATAGTGATCGTATAATGATAACTTGCTCACGTTAATGATATTATTGAGCAAAGTCTTCATCTTGGAAATCTCACTTGAAAGATACTCGACGCGAAATTGGGATTTGATGAAAACATCTCCCAGTTTGCGATCATGGGAAGAGTAGAATTGTAAGGGTACGTATATTGTAGACAAACCTATTGAAATATTGTGAATTCTTAACTCACTGTATTATATATATGATCTTTAGGGTAATGAAACGTACCATCTAAATAGGGCAAAAAGAGAAGAAATATATAACGCTCTTTCTTTCAAATGCCGTATTATTTTTGAAAACTTCCACGCGATGAGCTTTTTTGTCTCCCTTCCCCAAAATCCTCAGCACAAACTTCAATTCTCTATTCTTCTCCACTTCCACTTGGAGGAGTATCTATCTGTTCCTCAACACCCATCTTTCCAACCTTGCTAGCGTCTCCAAATTCCTTCAACGCACCCTTCTCAAGCACAACACACCAGTCTGCACCCCTTACAGCCTCAACCCGATGCGCAATCGTAACCACAGTACTTTGCGCTAGCTCCTCCCGGATAACTTCTTGAATCTTTCCTGCCGTTTCCTTATCAATACTGGCCGTCGCCTCATCCATGATTATTATGGCACTTCTCCTCAATAACGCTCTCGCAAGCCCACTAGCTGTCTTTGTCCCTGACTCAAGTTCTTCCCACCAGAATCGATATTAGTATCCAGTGTCCAATTATGGCGTAAAGCTATTTTGGAAAGAACGAATGAGCATTCTTCGTCCGAGTATTCATCCATAGGATCGAGATTCATGCGCATACTTCCAGGGAATAAAACAGGTTCTTGCGCGAGAAATGTGATGCGTTTACGTAGGACTTGAGTTTTTACTTTGGAGATGTCAATTCCGTCGACGAGGATGCGTCCTGTGGCTGGTAATGTTGTTGCGAGGAGGGAGAGAGCTAGTGTGGATTTTCCGCTGCCGGTACGACCGATGAGCGCGGTAGTGGAACCGCCTTTGATGGTTAGAGAAATGTTTTTTCAGGGAGGGGTCGAGGTGGGGCGCATATTTTATTGTTACGTCTTCGAAAATTATATCGCCTCCAAGACGTGGCCAGTAGGCTGGGGGATCGATATCGCCAAGGGGTTCTTGTTCTAAATGAAGAAGTTCCACTACACGTTCTACTGAAACAAATTCCATTTGTAGTCGACCATATGATTGGCATAGCCCTTCGGTTGATGACACGAATCGGCCTGCGGCGGAGAGAGAACGAAAGCTGTGAGACCTGGAGATAAATCTTGATAGACAGCTATAGCTGTCATAAGGAATGTTGAGATGGCTGAGAGTATGTTGAGTCGGAATTGGAGCCATGCTTGTAGTGACCAATAAAAGTGGTCCATTTTTTGAAATATATCTGTTACTTCGATAACTCGATCCTGGAAACGACGTTGCGCACAAAAGGCACGAATAGTACCAAGCCCCTCAGTAAGTAAACCAAAATTTGAGATGAGTGGTGTGAGAGATACCATTTCGAGACGACGTAGACTTTGAGATGTGGGTAAAAATTGGATATATATTAACACAATCGTGATGACGAGTACCAACGAAAATGCCAAGAATGTTGGCGTAATTGATCCGATCACTAGAATGGATGTCAACCACACGATTATCAGTTGTGCGAATAATGTGAAGTGAGAGCTCAGGTTTCCATCGGTAACGGTAATATCTGACGACAAACGATTCATCAAGCGCCCGGCGGGTGTCACATCATAGAAACGGAATGTAGCATGGACGACCCTCTTCATGACATTCTCGAATATGGTTTTGCCAGCAGTATAGGTCATCAACTGAGTAGATGCTTGAGCAAAAACAAAAATAATAGATTGAGCAAGAGCAAGGAAAAAGAAACCATACAACCACGGTTGAATGTTAGCTTCTGGGGAAGGTAGTCGACTCAAGGGATCTTTCGATGGTTTTCGTGGCCCTTCGTATGCTTCTCCCCAGGCTTTGAGAAACCAAGTTTCGGCGATATCGAGTAGTCGATAAGCAGCCAGAACCACTATAAGTAAAGCCCAATAACTCAACCTTCCCGCTCTGATATATTCCCAATATACCGAAGCTTTAATACCACCGTGCTCTCGATACTCATCTTCCATGAACTTCTCAGGCATTGCCTCGACCGTTTGATCTTTATCGTCCTGTTGCTCCTCTGCTGCGGAATCTGATGGATTTTTCGTGTGTAGCAATTCACGCGGAACAGATTCAGGATCAAATACTTCTGCCGTTCCATTTGTCATTCGAATTATCTGTTGCGCAATTCCCTGGCATAACTCTGTGCGATGGGTCACCAGTATAATAGTTCTTCCTTTCGCCAGCGAGCCCGTCAAACATTTCTTTACGATTGACTCCGCTGTATGGTGATCAAGTGCGGAAAGCGGATCATCGAGAAAGAGTATTTTTGCATTAGAGTAAATTGCTCGTGCCAACGCGACCCGAGCTCGCTGTCCACCAGACAACCCAATTCCATTCTCGCCAATCAAGGATAAATCGCCATTCTTGAAGTTTACCATGTCTGGGATCAATGAACAGGCTTCTAATACTTGTTTATAACGACTTTCTTGATATGGAGCAGAGAATAAAAATGTTGTCTCTAATACTCATGCTCTGTAACCACGGTGTTTGGGCACAATAACCAACCACTTCCTTCACAGGTCTGTATAAGCCACTGAGATGGTCAAGCTCGCCGAGTAGAGCTTGCAATAAGGCTGTTTTTCCGGAAGCCACTTCTCCATAGATAAGTGATAGTCCAGGTGGGAATGAGACTGTCATATTTTTCAAGATAGGATCCGTAGCTCCAGGCCAAGCGAATGAGGCATCATTCATTCTTAAGTTGGTCATCGCACCTTTGATTTGCCTCTAATTCTGGTTTATCTGGCTCTTTCATGAAATCTTCGATACGCCCCATAGCTATCCGGGCGTTAAGCAGAGTTGTGACAAGATCTGGTACTGTCTGTAGTCCGGTTTCAAGCATCAGAAAAAAGTTGAAGGGCAGGGAAAGCTACATCAACTCGTAATGGCTGACCTGCCCATACGCAATAGGCCCAGAATGCTACACGGGAAACATTTTACTTGAGGACATATAGACGAAAGACAGAAGTGTACTCCAGACTCTAGTGATAATGCGAAGCCATAATTCGTCCCGCCTTGCTTCCATAATGCGGGCAAGCCAAACATCTTGCCAGCCGTACCATCGCAAATGTCTAAAAAGATTAGTTAGCTCAACTTAAATATTGGTTATAGGAAATTCTCATTTAAGCAAGTGAAGTAGCGTACCTGATTGACTCAACAAGCTGTGTAATTTTGTGCAGTTTTGTGTCAGAGGCTTTTCTCCTTTGTCTTTCATAATACAAAAGAGCCTTCAGCACCAAAACATTGAGAGCTTGACCAATGAAAACAGCTATAACTCCAACAAAACAAGGCCATCCAAGGAGTTTCCAGATAGCAATCGTCGAAAGAATTAATCCGAGAGGTTGGGTAATCAAATCAGCAAAATCCCAGAATCTTGTTCGGATGTTAGCAAGGCAAGTAAACAGTCATCGAAAGTAGGCCATACCGTTGAGCAACTTCATAAGCATCTCCTCTGAGAAATATTAGTGAAGGTATTTGAAATTTGGGTGAGTAGTCTTACCTCATCAAGTTCAGGATTTTGCCCATACTGGCCGGCTCTTTCGGTTTGCTAGGTTCTTTGATCCGTAGAACACGTGAGAGAAAGGGTTTTGCAACAATATCGAATCCCTTCTTCCACCATGGGAATGTGAGCTCTTTTGATGAAGCATTAGAAACAGCACTGTTGGTCGCCCCGTTTGTATGGTCATCACTCTTGGGGTTCGTGCTTGTATTGACTGTTTTTCTTGACAATGATTTTTCAAAAAGCATGGTAATTAAAACCCCTCTGGATCTTTCATAAGAACGCCTACCATACCAGGTTGCAAATACATCGCACTGGGCAGATACCAGTCGAATGGTAAGAGCGATAAGAGAGTAGGTCAATGTAGCCTGCTTCGGAGCCAATGGGCTCTCCATACTGGCGAGTATTTTCTGGAGAAGTAGGGGTGAAGCGATACCTTTAAGATGTTAATGATGAAACTACTAGTTTTACAGGTTGGAAGAGGTATGGTATGCTTACGTGCCACTGACTGGTAGACACCCAAAAAGCTGAGTATGACAAGATCAATACCTGTGACGTCAATAAGCTTTTTTAGTACGGAGCCACTTGTATCTCTGAACTTCTCATGCAATATCCTGTGCTGAAACTGGTAGCTGAGTCTCCAGACATCGTCTTCGTTTAACTGTCTGGATTTTCCTAGTGACATGAGAGGTGACATCCAAGACACGCTCATGAATTGCCATAGAGTGAGGTTATCCTCTGGGCTTCGAAGAGAATCGCTTGGTGCGCTAAAAGCTGAACTGATCCGGTCGCTGCCCAGGGAGGGGTCACGCAAGGGCATCTGGAGAATGATGAATATTGCTGCAATGGAAGCCATCCAAGAAAGCACCAAGGTACTATCCTTCGGATGCAAATTCGAAAATCTATCAAGCAAAACAAAGTACTGCGAGACAAAAATGCTGACGTAAAGCATGAGCAAGGATTTCGGTGTCTTTGCCGGTTGAAGAATAGCAATGAGGAGGCATGCCACTGTCCAAGATATTGTAGAGAATGTTATCATTAAGTGAAAATTTCGATGTAAGTGAAAATCAGTATAGAATATAGATGATAGCTGTAGCAATGCACCAATAATGGATGTGCCCAACAGAAACAATGTCTTTCGTGTGTACCTGGGTGACCGACGCCCATTTTCAAGCTCTGTAGACTTCTCCTCTGGCTCTTCCACAAATGATCGAAGCCATGACGGTAATAAACGACGGAATGGTAGTAGTTGTATCATAAGACCAAGAATAATTAAGACGCTGATGACAGCTGGAATCCCAGCTATGAATGGTATGAAGCAAGCTTCAAATCTTGCATTCACAGGGTCCTTGGATATGTGTCAGCGGAGTTGATTGGTAATGAAAGTAGTGAGGGCATACCCAAACTCGACTGCATTTCTGACTGTCACTTTTCAGTTCAAACTGGAAGTTATGGCTGGAGAGTCGATGGGCATTAAGTGCAGCCATCTGTTCAGGCTCTAAGACGACGTGTGTCATCATCGCCCAAAAACTGCGCTTGGAAGAGTTCTCCATCTTCCTGTAAGCAAGAAAAGAAGAAGTAAAGAAAAGGAATTGATATAGAAAAGGACCTCCTTGCAAGACAGCTAGAGGCTTGGGAGGAAAGGTTCAGACCTCCACCGCACGTATTGATATAATAATCTTTCACGTGGATCATGCACTCCCGAAAAAACCCCCCAGATGTATTCACTGTAAGTCATAAGCATAAGACTAGCTTGATATTGACATTCTTTTTGTAAAGTGAAGATATACTTCTACCGAGAATAGATGATATAAGAAATGATGAATGGTATTGATACAAAGATTTAATGTCCGCCGGTCTGTTGGCCTGTCTGTCTGTCTATCTGTCTGTCTGTCGGTCTGTCTGTCGGTCTGTCTGTCGGTCTGTGTAGAAATTATAACATATTACAAGACAAGCAAGTACCAATGAGATTGATTTGTGAGGATGCGTCAAGTAAGTTCACCGGTTCCTAACTATGCGAAGCTCCGTTTAGTAGAACTAATTGACCAATTGAGAATTAATGACCATTGATGTATCAAATCGAAGAAGTGGAGAAAGAGAAATACTCTAAACGGTTTAGTCTCAACTCGTGATAAGCATTCAATTATTTGATTCGTCGAAATCTCTTAAAATCGCCCAAAGAGGATCTCATACTTGTGGCAAATTGAGCGGTGAATAATTTCTTTGGATGACATAAGGTTACAATAAGGTTACAATATCATATCAATCTACCAGGTATTCGTATCAAATCCATTCATCGACCACCAAGAGAGCAGATGAACCTTTTGATAATAAATCAATTGTATAGAATATATGAAACTATACCGGCACTTGTTCTGAATCCTGAATTGCTGCAATCATAACGGAACTGATCATTCAACTGACTAACTAATCTGTGGTGAGGAGATTATAGGAGGGTTCAATGCCAGCAACGTTCGGGAATTTGAATCTGCATTGTGCTTTCAGTTGACACTCATTTCACCATCGGCTTTACGATTCTGTAAGCCACAGATCAAGACTTTGCCAGTCATATGCGAATTTAACCTTGATTCCAGGTGGTGAGGTATGCTGATCTGCTTGGCTTCTGGTTCCTCGTTACCAGTGAGTTGAAAGCAGATAATGACAATCTAATCCATTAAGAGCCTTTCAGAAATCTGATCACACTATTGATACTACCCGCCCTAGGTCAATCTAACAGCTTTGTTTCCTTCCCCCCTTTTGCAACTGATTAACATCCATCTCCTTTCTCCTTTACGTTGCGTCTAGCTTTCAGGATAGCAAACAAACAAAGAAGTGATGGCAACAACTGCAAACCTTCGAGAGCTCAACTCAACGTTACCAAAGTCCTTCATGAACTCAAGCATCGATAACTACCTAGCTACAAAGCAGAAAGACAACAGCTAGGATTTCTCCTGGAATCATTTTCAGATCTAATTCGTGTTCCACCGACCCACAATTGTCTCAGCATGAACCTGGTATATTTCCCACCATGTAAAGTTTTTGACCGCCCAAAGTCTGGACGCGTATCATTCAAAGTATCTTTTGACGACGAAGAAAAATGGAATGTCTTGATAGTAGGGATAACTTCATCATTGAAGATACTCCCCGCGCTCAAATGCCACAATAAAGCTTGTTATCTGATATAACCTTGAACCCATTACTACAACTACGTGGCTTGATCTGCGCGTTCGCTTTAGGTTACAGTGTTACAGTAGCAATACTTCTTCATTCCGTGCATTCCTCGCCAATGCCAGTGCAAAAGTTACATTCCTTGCTTCATCCATTCATTTTGATTGCTAAGATACGACAGACGAGTTCAGCTTTTGGGATATTAATCCGGCTTGAACGTATCAAATATTGATACCATTAATCCAAGAAGCAGGCATACTTTTATTCGTTGAAGCAGGCTCTGCACACACACACATATATAGCTGATACAACTCTTGGTATTTCAGCCTTATCCGTTTGTAAAGTGGTGGATATACTCGTTGGAATATATGTTCGAATCTTGGCGAAAAGTGCACCTCGAAGATGGAGGGGAAAATGTTACCAAGTCCGTCCTTACCAAAGGCCATCATGAAACTTCGAATACCACGGCATTTTCGATTCAACAACTTTAGCTTCAGAGGTCTAGTTTTCCTTGGTCTACTTAGCATCTTCTGGATATGGACATCAACATCATTTCTTGATCACGTGGGCTTTAGGTCGCCTCCTCTAGGACCAATTACGGAACATGAAATCCAGAAAAATACTCTGGTCGCTCGTCAATTCATTAAAGTTCCTGTTCCCGAATATGAGTTTGGGGAGATGGGAAGGAGAGTTCAGATCCTGACGAGATGGCTGATGCAGATCGATATGGAGGGTGATTCAATTGATGCAAAGGCATTTTCGGAGTATGGATTACTGGTAGAGCAAACTATCATATCGTTATTTCCTTTCATACAAAGTGGGAGTGAATGGTCACATAAAAATCCTACCTCATTCACAAAGCTCAGAAAATCATTCATCCCTGGATCTCGCGGGATTGTTATACCTACAGGTATAAAAACTTTCCGCTACACATGCCATCTCATCCTCAACCTACGTTCAGTCATCAAATCTACATTACCCATACAAATAATATATGCTGGAGATCTAGATCTCCCCTTGTATATCGCTCAGCTCTCTTATCTCTCTTTTCCAATCTCAGTCTGCCAGATATTGAGTTTTTGGATATAACGAACGTTTTTGACGACACAACACTGCAATTATCAGATGGAATCAGCAAATGGGCCATAAAACCCTTTGCTCTACTTGCTTCCACGTTCGAAGAAGTGATTTCTGATCGATTCTGATGCCATATTCCTCCAACCCCCAGAAATCATTTTGGATACTCATTCTGGATACCTTCAAACCGGCACGCTTTTCTTCCACGATAGACTAATTGGAAAAGATGCCTATAGATATCGTCACGAATTTTGGCGCTGGGAAATGAAGGGGCGTCGTCCCAGTGCCACGTTCAAAAAAAAAGTCAAGAGTCATGAAGGAAAATTACGGACAAGAGCAAGATTCCGGTGTTGTGATACTGGATAAAGGGAAATTGACGGTTTTGATGGGTCTCCTGCATGCTTGTTGGCAGAATACATATGTAGTGCGGGAACTCATCACGTATCAGAATACGCATGGGGATAAGGAAACCTATTGGATGGGGATGGAGTTGAGTGGTGTGGAGTATGCCTTTGCGGAACATTATGGCGGGGTTATTGGGGAGAGAGTTAGGAATGAGACGGTATGGCCGGTGAGGTATGATGTTTGTGGGAGTGTTATTGCGCATGTGGATGAGGGGGGAGATTGTTGTGGTTTAATGGGGGGTTGGTGAGGAGGAAGAATAATTGGGAGGGCATGAGAGCTTTTATGGAGGTGCGAGGGGAGGGCGTGGGGCTGTGGGCGTTGGATGGCAAGTGGAGGTGGAATTATGCGGGGAATCGGTGGAATATGGCGTGTATGGAAGGAGGGGTTGTGAAGGGTTTGAGCGTGAGTGAAAGGAGAATCATTGGGGGGAGTGTGGAGGAGGCTAGGGAGGTAGATGAGAAGTTTGCGGAGTTGATGGGGTTAATGGAACCGAACGGGGAAGAGTACGAAGGTTTTCAAAATGGTACAGTGAGAGTTGAAATCGAAACGGTGGATACCGGGAATACTTAAAAGGTTGTAATGTGGTTTAGACCCAAAGTTGATAATAGGAAAAAAAATACCAGGCAAGGACCGACTCCAAGTTCAGTGGCATTCTACAATTCATGGATAGGTGAATGTGCTTCAGGATTTCATTGTGTTTTCGATTCTCGATTCCGAGAAATGCAACCATACGGGTTTTGAACTCAAGGCATCCTCGAGCGTGTCGGGTAAGGGGGTCTTGCAAGAGTCGGGGTAAGCTTTTATAGGTATATATCTGGAGGTTATATATTCAGTGGGTGGGACCTCTAAACTATCTATTCAAATTGTCGTCTGCATGATTCGTTAACTTCGTTTATGTGGTATATGAGAGGAAACCTCGCTACGGAGATTGGGTGTTCAATCCGGTGTTGATGTGCGGTTGATGATTGGGGCTGGGGATGGGATGATAGATTAGGGGGCGCTTGATTGGAGCGGGGGAGTAGTATGGCTAGTTGTTTATTCGGGCTTTAGATTGAGGGTTTATTGGGGAGGGGCGGGAGGTTTTACGGGATCTGATGCGTTGATAGGTTATATTTTGTTGGATGGATGGGTGCTGATTGGTCGATCGATGCTTGATGGGGGACGTTTCGTGCTTGGAATTTTACCTAGGCGAGTTTCGGGTCTTGGGGTTGTTAGTTGGGATTTGGGTTATATGGGCTAGGGTGGTAGGTTGTCATTAATTGTGAGTGGAGATGGGTTATCATGGTCTTTGATGGCTGAGTTTTGATTGGTTCATAGGTGGCTATGGGCAGTGGAGGTTTGAAGTCTATTGTCGTTAGCCATGAGTTCGGGGATCTTAGGGGTTCGCTACCTTTGTGCGATTTTGAGTGAGGGGTAGGATGAGAGGTGCTGAATAGGATACCTTGGTGAACCGTACGGTAGCCGCCCATCAAAAACACTGGGGGTGTGTCGCTTGAGGTGATGTGAAAGTCGAGGCTGGATGAGGCATGTGTCGTTGGTAAGTTATGGAGTAGGGTTTAGATGATTTAGTGGTCGGGCATTATACCGGTGTTGGGTCTGGTGAGGGAGGAAGTTTAGATGTCGTGGGATGGTTAAGATAGTTGGCTGGTAGAGGGACTTTATATGGTTCATTGAGGGGCAAGACAAGAAAGGTTCATTGAGCATTATGGTGAAAGTAAGCTTGTGGTAGATGGGAGTGCTGAGGAGGGTTGTAACTGGAAGAAAAAAGGCAGAAGAAGAAAAGAGAAACAGGTTACTAGAGGAGAAAAAATTGCTGGAGCGAAAAGATGGTGAAATCAACGCAGCGCATCTCGGAAGGTATGTGCACTTGATATCAAGTCAATTATCTCTCACCTCCAGCATGGCAAAAAAGCAGATCACAAAGTCCAAGCTGCTGTACGATTCTTTCGGTCCTTGGCCATCAATCTTTCAAAGAAACCTAGGCTGGAAAGCTGCCGGCAGAGTAACCTATTCGCCTGAAAAATTGCGCTGGAATGTCTAGCTTTCTCTAGAGTCTCAGCTTGGAATATGGCGGACGAGGAAAGTTTTCTCTTTTTACTTATATACACTGGTGCCATCAATCTTCCTATGTGTATACTGAACGACGTGTACAAGCGGTCTAATATGCCATCATTTCCCCCATACCTCGTTAAAAAACCTGGCCGACAAGTAACATCTACAAGATCCCTACAAAAACACCGATGAAAATTTTGCTATCTCAACACATCATTTTGTTTTCATCCGGACAATTGCGCATTTAGTAAAATTCCAAGGCGAGGGATTAGGCGTACATGAAAATTGATCCTGGCAGCTTGGGAGACGTAGAAATTGATTGATTGATGGTTTGGAATAGGATTTGTTGCTATCGCAATATATCGACGAACTTTACACGTCAAGGAGATACAACCTACGCAAGTAGGAAGATAAAAAAAGACTTAAAATACAATCTCGAATTCATCACATCATCAGGCGTCAAACTGCTATTCCTAGCAATAAACAGCCAAAAAAATAAAAAAAATCTTGCCGATATCCCTCCCTCAACTCACCCATCCCCACTAACCCTCAAAGAAAGCAATCCCATCCTTCAACACTTCAATAATAGTATCCATAATCGACATCTCATCCGCCGATAAGTCCTGCGGCATCTTCTGCGCCACCTGCTCCGTAAACTTCTGATGGCCCACCACCAGCGACTCAACGCCGTCGCCACCGAATCCGTTATCTGCAATTCTGAAAATACTCTCTCTTCCCCTTCAGCGTCTTCACCGCCGTCGTGCTATCGACCGCGAGCGTCGCATTGGTATATTCGATGAGAGACTGGGCGTCGGATTCGAGATCGAAGCAGGGAGATCAGAGGCGTCGGTGGCGCCTTCCATGAAGGAGGAGTAGATGTTGTAGAGGGAGCCGAGGATCGTGAGGGCGTCGGTTAGTCCGCCGGTGTAGCTTGTGGCTTGGCCGGTGAGGGTTTGAATGTTTTGATCGATGACGCTCATGTCGGTTTTGACTTGAGTGATGCTTGTGACGGCTAGGGCGCCCGTGGCGCATAAGAGGAGACTCTTGATTGATGGCATGGTGATAGGGAAGGTTGTAGGTTGTGGAGTTCTGGTGGGTGTTTGGAATGTGGAGGAAGAGAGAGGGCTTGTAAGATTTGAGGATATGTGGTTTCTCTGGCTTTTATATATAACTTGTAGGAATTGCAGCCAGATCCATCCATCAAGTGTCGCTTTTTTCCAACTTTGGACTTACATCTTCCAATAGTCAAGATTCCTAAGCTAAGGTGCCGAATGATGTTCTTGTATACTTGAAGCGATGATCGTTGAAATCTAAAAATACCAACGGAAAGAAGGATGAAATGGGATAACGTGATCTACGTTAAAGATTGTAACGGTGATGTGCAATGTTTGTTTCTACAGTAGTAACCGAAAGTGTCTGCAAAGCATTCTAACGAGGTTGTCTGGACCACCTAGGCACCGATCGACCTTATGATTTGACTTTGAATGGTATGAACAATTACATCGTATTACAGACATTGAAGATTGAGGGTCCCATTCCTATATTAGAGAGAAGCTATCTTCATGACGTGCAGACTTTCCGATCGTCAGAAAGCTTGAGAGGGTAACTTTACCGCTTCTGGCTTGCTGTTAAATAATCTTTCTGCCATTTTCTACACCAATTAATGAAGGCGATGAAATGAGTCATGAATACGCCGGATATGAGAATGAAGGAATGGCCCTCTCTTGGTATTCTCAGTTGACGGAATTTGGATGATGATGATCTTCTGCAGGCAGACGGCTCCTTGGTTTACCTGGTCAAGCTGGTCAAAATTTGCAGTAACCTCATTTACATTGGAACAATGAAATACGGATGCTTTTTTTAGAAAAGAGGAAACATCTTTCTGTCTGATGTACACTTGCTGATTCTAGAATTAGCCATTGGATGAGTAGCTATAGGTCGTTAGGCGGAGTGACTGATTGATTGATTGATTAGGTTCATAAGTTGAGAGTCTGTACATTTCCAAGTTCTTCTAAGCTTACTAGCTAGTTGATTGTATAGTATGATTATAATATGCTCTGTTAACACTCCTGGTATATTGATCACATAGCATCTTATAATTAGGCCTCCATACAGTATGCTAGGACTAAGATTATCCATGGATAGATATATCATTGATTGATTGATTTTATTAACGTCCGTTTTCAGTCCACGACTATATAGGACGGCTAGGCCCTTAGGCCTAGCAGGTAACTTTTTAATTTACAAAATTGGAGATGGTCTATTTGGGGAAGTGAAAACAAATGTTGGGGACCAGTGCCCGGCTAGATATATCATGAAAGCTTATATAAAAGTAGATTCGTAAAGTTTGTCAAGTTGTCAATTAAGGGTACGTTTATTTACATTTGATGATATCCTACGATTAATATTATGATATCTAGGTAGGGTAGTATTAAATCATTATCACAATAGTAAGTAGCCTTAGAACCTACTACACACTATTTATTATTCTACTATCAATTAGCTGTTAATGACTAGTCGATTGATGACTAATCTTCACGGGTGCCAATATATAATTAGATGTGTGTGTGTGTGATAAGAATAAAATGTATAGCAATATAATTTGCTTATCTGCTTGCAATTGTTAATTAACGACCGGTGAATCAACGGGCAGGTAGTTCTAATTCTTATTTTAAGCTTATTCAGATCATGTGGTTAAATCGATCGAGAGGTCTACAGTCTATCCCTTGACAAATTTGAATCCTCAGTTGATAGACCGCGTTAACGTTCAAAGTTCGCGATTTGAAGAAGTTAATCATAGATTCTGAGATGTGGAATAGATGGAAGGTTCACCACTTACATGTTTAGACGTGCTCGTCTACAGCAGAATAATCTCAATCGATACCCAGGGAGTAATACATATACCTACAGTAGTAGAGTACTTGGTAGGGATAGAGCACTTTCATACACATCTTTTCATCATCTTCTATTTTCCATTTCACAATATCAGTCAATGTTTGAGACTCCAATCTCACGCAAAAATGAAGGAAAAAATCTCGTCAACACTCATCGGAAGGGTTTTTGATCAAATCCGAAGATCAACAGCTGGATCACCCGATGATGATAAATAACCGGATGGTGCAATTTGGTGATGGCTTCGCATCTTCAGTTTATGGAGGCTGGGATGGATAGGAAGCTGCTTATTAAGATCGTATCTGGTCACTTTACTTGTTTGCTGGGCAGTGATAGATATTCTATATCTGCAAAGATATGGAATCTCCCGAAGGCCGAAGGATTCTTTTCAATCTTTTCTGCTTTGGTGAAGATATCAGGTGAAGTGGGCCGGTTAATGGGAGCGGTGAGGTGAGATGAGATGTGAAATGCGGATGATGATAAGTTGATACCTCGTAGATAGATAACACATTGTGGAGTACGATTAGAATTATCAATTGTAATTTTTGTATGGAACTTCTTTGCTAGATTCGATTCATTAACAACTACCTGGCTATAGGCCTAGGTACCTAAGTTATTAATACCTTGTGAGCATCGACACTCACAACATCACAACATCACAACACGATATCATCACATTTATCGTGTCCACATCTCTTCTATTCACCAGAAGTCTTCCCGAATTTGAACCCTTCGTGAACTTCCATTGCCACATGGTAATACCACGTTCATCAGATATCTACGGAGTAGAGATGCATTTATCCCAACCAAGGCTAATCGTCTGTCAGACAGACGTGCAAGGTACGAAACAGAAATGGCTTGACGAAATGGCTTGACATTACTTCGTATAGTATTTCAAGGTAGGTACCAAAAACAAGATTCGGAGATCCTAGATTATCTAACCAATCATATTACTTACGTTTATTAATTAATGAATATAAATTCAAATTCCATCATGTCAAATAATGTGAGATTACACAACAAATGGTCCGTTACTCTTGGGGTTCGAATTGGAGTTCAAGTTCAAGTATCCAAGACTCTTTGTATCATTGATGACCCGACAACAAATACCCTAATCCCCACCTTCCTATTCGGTAAGATCTCCGTTTAATCATATCGGATAAGCATTATCATTCTTCCATCCTATCATCCTATCATTCTATCATTCTATCGTCTAATCATCTAATCATCTATATTTCACAAGACATCCAGCCAAAGAACATGCAAAGAACATGCAAATAACTTGGTCTACAAATATCATGGGAATTTATTAGTAAAGTTATTCCATCATCTCAACCGTCTCCGAACCTAGTACATTGATCCGTCACTTGCTTCATTTCAACATTTCCGAGAATTTCATTACTCAATGAATTCATTTATATTTTATGTTCTTATCGTGAATGCTGTATACATATATTCACCTTCCTAATTGGGGATTCACTAAATGTAAAGTTACATGAAAAGCTGTAGCTAGTAGCTGGTAGCTAGTGGCTAGTGGCTAGTGGCTACTAGCTAGACTACTAAAGACTACTACAGCAGGCTGATGGATATGCGGGTTTAAGGTACCAGAAAGTGGAACCAACTCAATCTAT
The DNA here is from genome assembly GCA_003260565.1 of Monilinia fructigena. Lineage (NCBI taxonomy): Eukaryota > Fungi > Ascomycota > Leotiomycetes > Helotiales > Sclerotiniaceae > Monilinia > Monilinia fructigena. The sequence continues at coordinate 85,222 of QKRW01000026.1, forward strand.
GGGAAAGTACTTTTACTCCAAATTCCCCAAGTTTTTGGTATTTTGATATTTAGACCTTCCTCTTCCCCATTATCCTCCTACTCATTCTCAATCCACTCACCTCATCTTGAGAGTTGTGATCATGGTTGGGTTTTCAGTTCTCATCTCGACAGCTTTAGCTGCTCAAACTGCTTTTGCTGGTGCAGTTATTCGATCGAGAACTAACTATGCAGTTAAGGAAAAACATTACGTTTCCTAGACAATGGAAGAGAGTAGCTCGTGCTCCTGCTGAAGGTATCATTAATTTGAATATCGCATTGAAGCAGAGTCAATTCGATGAACTCGAGAGACAACTATATCAAGGTGAGTAACCTCTCAAAATGATTGTGTGGGCATCAGGTCAATTGACTATTATTTAGTATCCGATCCTTCCCATGAAAATATGGGAATCATTTGACTTCTGATGAAGTCAATGAATTGATTCGACCATCATCCCAAACTCTCGATTCGACTCGTGAATGGCTTCTTGACAATGGAATTGATGCTTCAAGTTTAAGCTACAGTAGCGCAAAAGATTGGATTCATCTCTCTATTCCAGTCAAGGATGCCGAGCGCTTGCTCGATACAGAATATCACGTTTATGAGCATGAGGCAGGTGGTCAAATCATCCGTACACCAAATTGGTCACTTCCTATTCATCTTCACAAGCACATTGATGCTATTCAGCCAACAACTTCATTCATGCGTGCTGCACCAAGATCTAGCTACAACCCACGAAACTTAAAGGTTGTACCAAGACACACAAACTATATTGAAGGTCAACTCAGTGAAGGCCAAACTCCAGCCGGATATACACCACCACCAAATACTACACTCTCGAAATTATGTGATCCTACTGCAGTATCTCCTCAATGTTTCCAAGCTCTCTACAAGACTGGAAATTATAAGCCAAAATCTGCTGGCAAGAACAAGATTGGATTCAACAATTTCTTGGGAGAGGTACCAATTCGACCAGACGATGCATTGTTCTTGCTCAAGTACCGCCCTGATGCTGTGGCCTCGGCATATCAATTCAAATATGTTTCAATCAATGGTGGACCAGTTCAAAACACCACCCTTACCGCTGATCAATTGGCAGATGGAACAGGCAAGGAGGCCAATCTTGATCTTACAGCCATCACTGGAATCAGTTACCCAACCCCAATTACTGCCTACTCAACAGGTGGACAGCCACCTTTCAATGCCTCCATCGGTACAGATACCAATAGCAATGAACCATATGCCGATTGGTTGAATTATGTCCTCGCACAACCTGACTCAGAAATACCACAAGTCATCAGCACATCATACGGCGATGAAGAGCAAACTGTTCCGGAATTTTACGCCAAGCGTGTTTGCGAACAACTTGCTCAACTTGGTGCCAGAGGTGTTTCTGTCCTCTTTTCCAGTGGAGACTATGGTGTTGGAGATAACGGTACCTGTATCTCCAACGATGGAAAGAATACCACACAATTTATTCCAGATTTCCCAACCAGTTGTCCATACGTTACTTCTGTTGGAGCAACCAGATTCTTTGAACCAGAAGTCGCTGCTTATCGACCTACTGGTATCGATCCCATTGATGGTAAAAAACATGGTGGTTGGTCTACTGGTGCTGGGTTTAGTAATTACTTTGCTAGACCTAGTTATCAAGACAAGGTCGTCTCTGCTTACATCAAGAACCTCAATGGAACATTCGATGGCCTTTATAATAAATGTATGTTCCTTCCCACTCTTTCTCAAACTCAATGCCGCAAGAATCTTTACTGACAAACCCCAGCTGGTCGCGCTTACCCAGATATCTCGGCTCAAGGTACCTACTTCGCCTACGTCTGGAACCAAACCTATGGATCCATATCCGGTACCTCAGCCTCTACCCCCTTGATGTCTGGCATCATCGCACTCGTCAACGATGCATTAATCGCCAAAGGCAAACCAGTTCTCGGATTCCTCAACCCATGGTTATACAGCAAGGGCCACAAGGGCTTCACTGATATCCTCAGCGGAAGCGCAGTTGGTTGTGATGGACCCGGATTCCCCGTCACCAAGGGATGGGATCCCGCGACAGGTTTTGGTACTCCAAATTTCCCCGAGCTCTTGAAGCTTGCTGGTGCAAAGTAGTCAAGGAATTCTGGCAGTAGATTGCACGACGGAATCGGCGGTAGTGAGAAATAGTTAATTCTAATGATATAATGATTACCCACGCACATCTGGATTTGATGATTGTCGCATCGTACTATCTTTACGCGTAGTATGTTCATCCTATATGCATGGTAATAATGACCCTTCGGGAGGTCAGAACTAGCCATTCTACACGGAGACGTTAAACTGTAAATAAATAAATGGTAATAATGACGAGACGTCCAACCATCGATCGTATAGAAATATACAGGCTCCCCCTTGCTCCCTAAAGCTTATCATCGCTAAGCTTTAGCCTTAGCTTTGCATATATAGCTCTACAGAGTATTCTAACCTTAACCTCCATCCCTCCCTCCCTTCAGTTTCACTAGGTAGGTAATTGTCTCATAGATATTTTTCGTACAGTCAACCATCAAATTTAGAAATCTATGAATCAATAGCCTAATAACTCTAATCTATGAATGATCTCATAAATTTCTGAATTCACAATCTTTCAAAATAATCAAAGCTATTTCTCTCTCTTTGATTAGCTAGCTAGCTAGGTAGGTACCTTATAATTGGATTGGTTAGTTCGGAGAAAATTGGAATAGGTTTGATTTCGTTTGGTTGTGGTGGGATTATTTGGGCTTTGTTGTGTTGGGTGTGTTTTTCTCAATGGGTTGAGTGATAGGATGGGATGGGATATGAGGTTGAGGCTTGAGGCTTGAGGTTTGATTGTAGTGATCGGTAATAGATGGGAATAGATGAGGATTTGGCTTTTGGGCTGGGATTTTCTTGGGAGGAGATTGGATGGAAGGAAGAGAAAGATTCGTAGCGGGAATCGATGGAATGGAATTATAGGGGTTTGTGCTACTGTTGTGTTGGCTTATCATGGTGATTTTGAGAATGGGTTCACATCATATTGCTTTCTTAGTCCATTAAATCTGTCAGAAATGGAACAAGGTTTGTTGTACTAGCATACCACTTAGTACCATTATATGATTTCCAACAAAATCTATCACTCCTATCAGCGTCCTAGTCCTTCTCCATTCTCTATTCGCGCCCAGTTCAGTTCGCTCGAAGAATCTACTACAACTGAGGACTCCTGCAACCATTCTATGTCCATAAGTAGTCACAGCTTAAACACAAAATAAACCTCATCGTAACCTCCAGACTCATCCAACAGAAACACTCACCCAAAAACACCGTGGCCCTACATGTGTTTCCAATTTCCCAGATGTCCTTATCTCAGCATCATAATGTCGCCTCTGCTCCTTTCCAACATCAACAACAGTACCACGCCGCACCAACTCGTTCTCCAATTTCAGTTTGCCATTCGTACAGTTTCAATCTTTAGTGTACATCGATTATACATGGTGCTAATTGTATATCCTACGGCACCACTAACCACTCATATAACAAGCCCACAAAACTTTAACCGTACAGATCTCCCCTTCATATAAAAACCTCATCAACCCCTAATCCAATTCCCATTAATGCATTCCATTCATCTACACACCCAAAAAGCCTTCAAAAAATCAACATTCATCTCCACCACACACAAGTCCATCAACCAACCCAACCCACCTACATTCCAACCGTGTAAGAAACTACAAACACCATCCCACACTCTCCACACTTAAACCACAACTCCCCTCAACCCCCCCAAAAAAAAACAAACACACCCCGCAAGCAATGCTTACCCACCCCCAACCCCTCTCCACAATCCTCCACAAAGCCGGCTTCGTAACCCTAAAAGATTTCATGCAGGCAATCAGTCTCCGTATCTGGGAAAATGAACATATCCTCCGTGCTTGGGATATGCTGGAGGGAATGCGAGGGGATTACGAGTTCGAGGAGTACCATGAAGCTGCTGCTGCTGCTGCTGTTGAAAAATCTGTGGAGGTTCGGAAGAGTGGTGGGGTGGCTGCTGATATTCATTCTGATATTAGCAAGGGAGGGATTAGGAAATGAGGAATTAGCCTCAGGATGGGTAATTGAGATATGAGATGTTCGATCGCGACAGTGATACGATAGGATATGATGTGATACTCTCTCGTGGGTTTGGAATGGCAGAGAGGAAGACCTCGTCTTTTGGGATGAATAGTTATGCTGAGTTTCTGATAAGATCATGGAGGATGATTCTTAAGCACATTGATAATATTGGGTTTCTTGAAAGTTATAATTACAGCGTGAAGTTGTTTGATTAGCCTTGTGATATGGTGGGTCTTTGAGTTGACGAGCTTGTGACAGATGATAACAGTTGTGGTCGAGGATACTGAGTGCTGCATGAAGTATTTTTTGTGAAAGATAGAAATATGCTAAGGTTTGGTGTAGATGTGTGAAGGGAGAATCCGAAGTAGCTATTCGTGAGAAGGCGTTTTGTGATTGGTTGATAAAACGAAGATGGCCATCATCAAAACCCCCCTTTCTGATATGAAGGGTATAATGTCAGATATTCTGAGATTACTGAGATCTAATACTCTGTTCTAAATCATCAGTGGATACTGTATTTCGAATCATCATTATATACTCCACTTAAACTCCCAAAGTCATATAGTTACCTGACATGGAAGTGCTGTTGAAGACTCTAAAACATCTAGTGGGATTAAGGTTGAGAAGAAAGAATTCAAGGCGGTTTCAAGCTTTCTTAAAGAGCATAAAAGCCAGTAGTTCATGATGCTTCTTTGGCTAAGCAAACTGATGTGTTTCATAATGGAGATCCAGGATTTGCAGGCTTGACACCTGAGATAGCTCAAGAGGGGTCTATGGAGTATGATGACAAGCATGAGGACCAGGAAGAAGCTAGATAGTAGATTTATTAGTATCAACAGGAATCCCTTACAATGAAATTCAATAAAGCAAATAACAAACATGATAGGTGAATGGTCCAGTGAGAATAGAGGTGCAGTAAGTACAAAATTATAGGGCTTCGTTTCAACCTCACAAAAAGTCTATAATTACATACTACAGTGACAACTCTCTTCCTACAGTGAAAGAAGACTGCAAACTTTGTGAGGAGCTTTTCCTTTTTAAAAGTCACAAACAGATAGTTTTTATTTTCTTGTACCCAGACTCTAAACGCTTTTAAACACCCACCCTTCCTCCGAGTATAAGAACATCTAAATCTTCTTCTTTAACTTAAAAATTAAGGTCTTACCACAAAATCACGACAGAACCATCAGAATGCAATTCGTGCCTGAAACTACCGACGAAGTTTCTCAGTGCTGGCCATACAAAATGAGAAGTCTGAATATGCTACCATACGACCCGCAATGGAAGATTTAATGAAACTTTACGGATTAAGACTCCGACACAAAAATTATCAACTAGTGAAAAGGATCATTAATGACATGCGGAAACATGACAAGAAATGGCCCGTTGTTGATAAGAACAGCACACTGGCTGATGAATCCGGTAATAGCGACGGAGAGGAAGAGGAGCAAGATATTAGAGACTCTCAAATCGTTGATCCAAGCCCGACATCCTTATCTGCAATAGCTTCAGGCAGTTCTGTCGCAGTTCCTACCAATTCGAAGATCATAACGGCTCCCGCAGCTACGATTAGCAGGACCACTTATCGCTGGTATAAAAATGATGAGGGCGACTTTGTTGATTATGCAGGAGATTCAAAGTTCTGTAGAGGCAGCTGCTACGACTCAAGAGAATGATAACACGGATAGAACAATTTCAGATAATGCAGAAATAGTAATGAAAGATTCGGGGAAGGGCGGAGTAAAGAAAGAGGTGGGAGGCAGGCGCGGGATAGTAATAGATCGGAGAGAATTAACTCCTGCTGGGTTTGAAGCTATGAGCCTTACTGATGGAAGAGATATCAGGGGCTCAGAGAACTATGTTGCGGGTGATGATAAAGGGGCCGGTACATTAGATGGAGAGAAGAACTCTGGCAATAATCATGGCAATAATCAGTCGTATGAAATGTGGTGTGATCGTAACGAGAGTATTCATTTAGCTGTGGGATAGAGACGGGGAGATATGTATCTGGTTTTGGAAGGTTTTACATGATTTCTAATTTCTCATACTAATAATATGGCAAGAGTATTCTTCTTTAGTATAATGCATATAATTCTACCATCAGACTAATATTCGCTAAGAGGATAAAATCTGTCATGATTATATTCCTGTCTGGCAGGCCAATGAGAAATAAAATGATTATTTATATTTATATCTTGCAAGAACAACTCACAGGAGCTCAATAGAATAACATAGAAGGAAATAACAATAAGTACCTATACACACTGCAGGAGCTCACCAGAAATGAGTATTCACGTTGTTCTTTCTTCATAAGACAAAGTGCCTATATATATTGCAACTCCAAATCGATCATAACAAACAAAAACACCTCTCAGTTCTTGTTAAACTCACTTCAAAATTATCAACTTGGCATTTTGAAATAGCTAAAAAGTAAAGAATGACATCCAATAATCCACACTCTATGAGTTCGCTACAGCAAGAGCAGAGCAACCAAGCTTACTATCCTGTTCATTCTCAACCGCAGGATGACTGAATCTGAGCGAAACTATAGGCCCACAAACAGGACTGAGAATGCTCAAACAGATAGTAGAGGAAGCTCTGCGAATAATGGCGAGATGTCAAAACTATGCCATGATTCGTGAACAGGGTTTTCATGGAATGAAGGAATTTTTGGAGTCTCACGGCCTCAGACTCTGGCATGATTGAGGATGTACAAAAAAGCACATCAGATTATCGATAAGATGCGAGAGCTTGATGAGCAACATGGAGATGATTCGTCATTGAATGAACAATCAGTCAACGAGGATATTCATGGACGGGGGGTCGAGGATGAGATGGGAAATGAAATTAGTGTTGAAACCGCATACCGGAATTCAGGTGATGAGAATGAGGGGATTGGAATGGGTAGTTTCGGCCTGGCTGCCCAACAACAGGAAGTCTCACATGGTGAAAGATACTTCGTTCCAGATGACTTGGAGGGCGATGATGTCGGTGGTGGTTGTGAGGGGCTTTTGGGATAGGGAGGAACACTTTGATACCTCGGGTGTCGATAGGGATGAGGGATATAATGACTTCGCTTTTGGTGGATATGAAGATGATGGACAATGATGGTAATGGGTATGATTATGATGACAATGACTGTGATGGGTATGATTATGATGGCGATTATGATAGTTACTATGATTGAGCGGAGTGAAAGATCAAGAATCAATGGATTCATCCGTACCGGCAGTTTTAGGGAGGGTCAACTCAATAAGAAATATCATATACGTACTATAGTAATAGACAATGAATATTAGCTTTTTCCACGGTTTGAATTCTTGATTGATAAGGTGCACTTATCGGCGATGAAGAAATTTGTGTTGCATTCCTCGTAATTACCATCAGGACTATATCATGGTTTGTTGGATAATGTTGAAATGTTTGTATAGCTCTTCTCTACCTGCGATGGAATCCGTAAAGCGGTTATATTTGGTCATGGTATCAGAGTCACTGTCTCAATTCGTAGCGGAGGCGAAACCCTCTTTGTGCCTGCGATGTCTGGCTGAAGTGACCTGGCCCACGAATATGATACATCGCATATGAAGAGGTCAGAGCAAAGGGGCAATCGGTCCTTGCGGAGAAGAGAGGAATACAATAGAAATGGTTACAAGCTAAGGAAGTCGCATCTTGGAATGAAATAGCCGCGGAGTAGAAATAATACTGCCAGAAAAACATGTTGAGAGTCTCGAAACAACTAGATGCACTAAGCAAACATTGGTTGTGATCGAAGCTGTAGAAAGTTCGCGAGAAGACCGACTCATGAACAGAAACTCGACCAAAAGACTCAAATTTGTTACCATGCCCGGCTGAAACCATGGTTACAATGGTTTCCAGGATTAGGAGATTCAGCCTGCAATTCTGGTTTTATAAAATGTTGATAATAACAGCTGCAACCTAGGCGAGAAGGATTCTTGAATTTCTCAAGGACCAAAAGGGAATTGACTCTTGCCTCGGGAGTACAACATAACTGAAGAAAAATGTAGAGGGAATACGTAGTTCTAAAAGAACAGGATGCATTTCAACGCCTATTATTGGGTGGTAATTACTTAAAAGCAATTCACCGGATTTGACCACCTTTCTCAGAAAACTTATCATCGAGGACCAGACTCGAAAAATTCACCCACAAGGCTTTGGTCTTTCTACTGAGATATATACAAGTGTTGGATTTCAATTCATGGAAGCTTAAATATTTGTTGTTTATATCATTTATAGAGAAAGAATTGGATTTCTAGTTTTAGATCGAAACTCTTTAGTTGAAGTATACTCCAGATAGGCTGAATGCTTCTAAGCGACATAACCGAGTATTGATGTCTGTTATAGAAAATTAAGTATCGGGAAATTGAACCACTCTAGAGGATATCCTAGGCCAATGATTAGATATCAAAGTTTCACTTGGAGATTTAGAATGATTGGAGTCTTGACGATCGTGAGGATGACGCGAAAGGTGTTGAACCACATGGTATGGTCGCTTAGCCAAGACAGAAATAATTGGCTGCAGCTTAAATAGCACCCATTCTCATTCACTACGCTATAGAAATTATATCTAATTATCGAGTGAATGGTTAAATGTGTTGGAAATCATATAACGGTACTAAGCGGTATGCTAGTACAACAAACCTTTTTCCATTTCTGACACCCTTATACTTTCACTGTGATAACGGCATTTTCTGGGAATATTTTGCCGTTTAAGAGTTTGTACTTATCTCCATATCAAACAACCCGCATTACCTCGAATTCTGCAGAATTCATGTCCTCCTCCCCTAAACAAGAACAGTACATTCTCAAAATGGGCCGTTCAAACGATAATTCTGGACAATATGATTTTGTTTGGCTCAAAGGAACTCATTGGGGCTCGATGAACATGTTTTTGCGTTCTTATGGCCTCAAGATACAAAATGATGACGATTACTCCGCAGGTAAAAAAGTTCTTGCAGCTATAAGACAGACCCACGAAGAAGAAAAAGCATTCAGATCACCAAAATCTAACGGAACTCAGTCTATCTCCCAAAAACACCAAGAAAATGGTGCAATAAATTGCATTGCTAATGGCTATGGAAGCTGTGGTGCTACGCAGGATGGAGACAAATTTGCTGTGGAAATTGGCGATGTCCGGATTGAGTCCCGTCCCAAAGATGAGAAGCCAGTTCTGTACACGGACACTTTGCAGGTATGTTTTATCTTAATAATGAGGGGTTCAGATGCGCTCATTGATTCTCTGAATAGTCATATATATCCATATTATGGTGATGGATCGGCGAAAGATTGAAGATTCGAATGGCATCATTGTCGCATTGTGATCATGGGTTGGCTATATATTCTCTTGAGGAACATGCCTGGAAGGGTGAGATAAATACTAGAGTGTGATCCAGATTGGTATTGGCGCAGGATACGAGGGAATGATATTTTCCCGGACAAATCATTGTCGAAAGATGGGTCGAATCAGAGCCACTACTCTTTATCTCTCCTTTCTTAAACTTCAATGTTATACCATTCGCCATAAGTTTAAATAGGAAATTTGTTCCTGACCTCAAGATATATCTTAGCTCTCATCTCTACATTCATACTAAGCCCTTTCCTCTTTAGCAAGAATTGATCGTGGCTGCTGAACTTATTTGAAGAATCTAAAACCTGCGTTGACTACCTACCATGAGCTTACAGCTTTTGTATACAAAACTTCTTCATCTTCTCAACATTATCAAATAGAATTAGAGGACAAACTTCATTTCATTCAAATTATTAGCACAATATCACCCCGATCAATAGTAACAAGACAATCACCTAGAGATTTTAAACACTCAAAGTATTTTTCATTGTAACAGCAAAACCTGCAGGATCTACACTCGGAACGAGTGATATCAACTCTTACTTGCTTCGAGCTCTAGCCATAATATGTTTCCTAACACAAATTCAAACTTCAGAACATGTGGTCCCCAGCCCTTTTACTCTTCCTCGGTGGACGGTCCTTGGCCGAAGCTGATAGACTTGGATATTGTCTGGCTGAAAGATAATGGCTGGCAAAACTTTGAATCCTTCATGATAGCTCATAATTGCGAAATGGGAGACCGTGAGCAATTTATTTGCGCAATCACGGTAATCCAACACCTTCGATGGTCCCGTACGAAGCTGCCAAATATAACACAAGCTATCGTGAATGCTCACTTCGGCCTTGAATATGACTCTCAGAAGTGCCTTTATGTTCCGATCTCACCTCGAATACAGCGAAATAGAAATACTCCCGGGCCCTCAGTCAGCGCACAAGACAGAAAGGGGAAACCAGAGACAGGGATATCTAGTGAGTATGATATCCAAGAGCTATACGATGGAAGCATCAAAGCTTCATCCAATGTTCAACATGGCTCGGATGATAAGGGAAAATCTGATCGAGGGACGTCGGAAGGGGACGATACTGCCGAGTCTTTGTCCAACTTTAAACCTTGGAAGGGAAAGTCAGCTAGTTTTGTATCTGAGAAGGAGGAGGATTATATTGTGTCTATACCTAGCACTAAACCTTGGAAGGGAAAGTCAGCTAGTTGTGCATCTGAGGAAAAGGAGGAGGATAATCTTGAGCCTATGCCTAGCACTAAGCCTTGGAAAGGAAAATCGGTTCGATGGAAATCTGACGGGGATGAAATCATCGAGACTACTTCCAACACCAAAAATTGGAAAAAACCAGCGGTTGAAAAATGGACACGAAAATGGAGTAATCAGATAGATGAGCTAAGGAAATCTTGCGGAGCTACGGGTTCAAAATATGAAGAGAATGAAGAGAATGAAGAAGGGAATCCGGAAGATGGAGGCATAGGACTCGATGAGATGATGCGAAATTTGGAGCTGGAATATGAATCAAATGATGAAGATGAAGAATATTATAAGCATGATGAGAATGAGGATGATACTCTAACTTTGGGTGTTTCTCTGGGAAATTTATCCCCAGAGACTCTCCCGTCTAGTTCCAGTGAGCAGATGACCAGCATTGAATCTCTGGAAAGTAAATAATTATTGGTAAACATAGCAGGATTGTTATCAGCGGATATGTATATAAGCGTTGATTCAAGCGTTTCGGATATTTCAAATTGAGTGACCCTTTTGAATTTGCACTGAAAAGAAAAAACTTTATTAGGCAGGGGTTGAGGATGAATGAATGGAAAGTTGTTTTAGGGTTGAAAATTCAGCAATTTGATGTGGAAGATACTTATGAAGAGTTTGATAAGGTGAATAGGAGGAGAAGGATAAGAGTGGTGGAAGGAAGAGAGCGTACTAGAAAGAAAGGGGGTTGAGGAACATTTGGCTGATTGTCTTCCGTGCAGGGCTTTGTGGATACAGTGATGAAATTCATGCGGTATGAAAATATATGTGAGTGAGGAATATGAATTGAATCTCCTTATTTCAATGGTAATGAGATTGCGCATGTTACTAGTCTTTTCATCGTTAAGCCACAATAGGCTACAACTAAGCTTCGTTGCGCTTAGGATATGGCTACGTTTAGAGGAGAAAAAAAAAGACCGAGAGTATATCAAGGGTTATCATGGTTCGGTGGTGACATTTCTGATAATTCTTTGCCGTTTTGGTGCCTACACAAGAGGAATATGAAAAGTCATTATGGTTTAGGGGTATGAAATGGTCGGAATGTTTTCACTATATTTGATGCAATGCTCATGAGAAGTAGGAAGCTGGAGGGTTAGAGCAGCATATCTCACAATTGATGCTTGTAAACGATGCCTGACTGTCTTTTCTTCCAAGAAACATCTTATTTTATTTTGATAGGATGTCTAATGTACCCGTGGACTTTTTAAAGCCTTAGGGCAGCAAGTAGAGCACTGAAAGACAAAGATCGCAGGTTGAAACCACCATGAAGCCATTTCCATTTCCATTTCCATCTCCATCGTAATAGTGCTTGTCAACCATGGCTCTCCATTCCATAATATCCAGCTATGAGGATCCCATTCTCGCACAAATCTGAGCCCTTAGCCAATTCAACCATTCAAAATCGAACTTCACTTGCATTTACGAACGGCAAACACAGTTTATTTTTCTCCGAAAAATGCCATTCGACTCTTTCAGCAGGCATCATGCGTTGACTGTATAATTGAAATTTATGATCAATGACAAAACCTGGTACTAATCTTGGTTGCCTTGGTATGATATGACTTTTTGTTATGATATGTTTGTTCATTTTGGGATGAACAAGTTCAGAATTAGGCCAAGAGTTTTCGGTTAACCCCTGAAAATGGAAGGAATCAAGCATCGCGTGGCTCTTTCCAGCTGTGCGGTGATAATTTGAACTATAAGTCATCACATGCTGCAAAATACCTATCAAGCAATCATAATGGTATAAATGAAGAATATCTTGCAGGGTTCAGAGTGCTTCATTGTATCTTTATTCTGCAAGAGATTGTTTGAGGCACGATTAGGAAAAATAGCGGAATGAAGTCAAAGACTTGGTAGGATCGATCACTATAAGCACGATTACAATACAACAGTTGCACACACCTGAACCATTATTAGAATCTTGGATTTGACATTCAAGCAGGAGGTATTACACAGAATTATCTCGTACGTCGGGTACTACCGTGATAAGTCATACATAGACAGTTGACTCAGGATCAAAGCGCCCTATTAGGGACAGTATTGAACCCATAGAGGAGATTCATCTTGATATTATCATTTGAGCTTTTGATCGTATTGAATTTCAAAGGCCTAGAAAGTATTCGAAACCCAACAAATGGGCTACACTACTCTTTAATTACTTCATTTCACGGATGTTTGCTGTACTTTTCTGCTGTAATAGTTTGCCTCACTCGGCGATTGAATTGCTAATGAATAGAGTGAGGATACCCATTTCTGTGGGAGAGCACAGGATTTATATTATGATATAAGTTAAGCACAAATATGATGATATAGTATTGGAAGACTTAGTTATGTTGTTGGTAGGAATGATTGAATAACGGAGTGAAAATGAAGAATGGATTGTCGAACTATATACCTATTCTAGGATTTCTGTTTGATTCACTTGTTCACTTGAGGTTTTCTTTGAAGAATATCCTCATATTTATACACCTTGATAGCATTCTAGTAGTTTCCATTGTATTTGTAAGATCGGTTGAAACCGAATCTTACGATCTGTAGTAATCGCCGAAGAACAAACTTAATCGAATATATGCGAAAATTCTGCATTACTAAAGGTTCCACATCGTTGCGGATCACGTTATTTGTCACGCACGTTCCACATCTTATATTCCATATCACGTTTATCGTTACGTGAATTAGTAGATCTATTAGAATTCAACAATTTCTTATAAGAAAAATACGAGCAGTTGGCTCTATTCCGGTAACTGACAATGACTAAATGAAAGAGAATCATTATTACGCAAACAAGAAGCACGCATACTTATTTCTCTTGCATACCGTACCTATATGATTGAGATTATCTATTAGAGCCCTCCCCGGAAAAACCAAGACATATTTACCAATCAATTACCTCCAAACCTACAGTCATTATTATGATAAAACTATCTTAGTTAACACTAGCTTCTGAGTTACTCAAAAATTGCATCGAAATGTTTTCTTCCAACGATTTGTCTCCTTCGATGACGCTGAAATATACACTAAATGGCCATTCCAGTCGAATACGGCGAATGGATAGAGACTCCAGGCAAGACACATGCTACAGACGATTACGATGCCCTCGTTTACAAACTTTGGATAAAATTCATCTACCTTGGCGCATGCTCCTTAGTCTTCGTCACTGGCCTTGGACGGTTGGCTCTCCGCTACATAAATTTAATCATCAAATATAGCATATTGTTTACTTCTACTATCATAATACTACACGCAGTTACCATAATAATTGTCAGCTACGGAAACTCATTACAGGTCTGGCGTACAATTCTTCTTGTTTTTGGAGGGAATTAGCCTTCGTCGATTTTTTATGTGGCACAACACTTAGGTCCTGGCAAAGTAAGATATCCAAAGAGCTTTCTGATTAATTGCATTTGCTTAGTGGATCAGCTGCTGGGAGTTTAACGAAAGAGCATGGAGTTTCGGGTGTTATGATGTATGGAAATCATAGGGAGAGTTCAAGGGGACGGAGAGTGACTAGCGCATGAAAAAATGTGGATGAGGCGAAAGAATACAGTATGATTGCAGTATACTGAACGGAGAATAACTTCTATATAGTCTCAAGCTGGGCGTAAATTCCGTAGCAGATTGTTCGAGCTTAAGCTGGAATATCAAAGCGATTCGGAGACTAGAATATGAGGTACTTTTGAGGATACACTCCCGTTAAATTTCCTTTGAAAGTGTCCACATACTACCACGCTCTTTGATATAAAGTTTGACACTCCTAAAACCAGTTGATATATAATGCTCTGTTGCGAACAAAGATACAATAGTGAAACCATATCAGTAGATATTTGCTCCTCGCTAGATGAACCGTACTTGCGTTCAAGTCTGCCATGAAATTCTCTAAGTAGGCAGCCGTAACACCTCGTGAGCTTAGTGCAATATAAATACAATAGCCTTCAACACGTCTTCGAACATTTAATCATTCTTCAAAACACAATACCACTTCGAAAAAGAAACACAGCCATTAAAATGCCTCCCGTACGTCGACAGCGGAATAGGCGGAACAGATTCCATAGGGTTCGGGAAGAATACTTGCATCTTGCTATGTCAAGTTACTTGATCGAACTGGCCAGAGAGCGTCGGGATATGGCACAGGCTCGACAAGTCAACAGAGATAACCAGGGGCCTAATCATGAATTCGATTCACCTCGAATAAACTTCATTCTGACTCCTCAATCTATTATCGTGACTTTTTCTGAACCTCATGTCCAGAGATTTGGTCACAGGATTCTCGTCATCATCTTGGGATGCGTGTTGGTTAAATTCATTCGGACTATTGGCATATATCTCCTGCATTCTGAAGCCTTATACATAGCGGCGGAAATTGAATTCGTTGGCAGGATATTCCTTTTGTTGGTGTGAGACTTATTGAGAATGTGGTTTTTGCATTCAGAAAGCTTGAGATTTAGATTGGAGATGTCTGCTTATGTCTTGGGGGTAGGATTGTGGGTTTGGTTGTCAGCAAAGTGGCAAGGAGCTCCGATGTTTTGAGTGGTCTGTTGACGAAATGGTGAACGAGTTCGTTGGTAGGGGCAAGAGTTAAAAGAGGTAACGGCGAGAAAAGAGATCCTTTCAAATGTGATTTCACTGTGTGCAGTTAAAAGCCTGGGCGGATCACAGGATCAGTAGTTGGTTACATATCTCTATACGAGACCAGTTCTTCTGTAAGCAGTGTTTTATATTGCTTTTATTGAATATAAAGATATCTAGTTTTTCAACCTTTTTTATGGTCAGCGAGGAAGCAATTGGGAGAGTAGAGATGATACTAACGTATTAGCATTAATATAAACTGGTCCAGGCTCGATATAACTACCATATTTTCATATAAATCGGTAGCTTTGTGCATTTTTACATTCCGAGGTCACTGTAACTACAGAGGATGAACTACCGAGGAAAATTATACTTCTACTCAGAGAGATTCGATAGCCAAATCACCCCTTTATGATGACTTTTGTTTAGCTTTAATCAGATATGTGTTGAGCTTAAGGAATGTTGGATGCCATCTTTCAAGTATTGTTGGATGTTTGTTGCTAGGATTTATATGGAAGCACGCAAAGGAACCTGCGCAGGAAATCATCTTTGAATAGGTTGTGTATCAGTAACCCTCCTTTATCTTATTTCCTCGAGGAATTTCTAATATTTTCTTGCTCTTCAAGAGGATAGTGAAAGAGATAATCTGCCAAGTGAAGTGAATATCAGTTCAAGGAAAAATATGAGAGATCTAAAAACAGTAATTTGTCTTCATCGAATTCACTCTAAAAAATACTGATCTTTCTGCTATAGGTATACACGCCAGTATCCATCGATACTCGTGATCTTTTGTGAACAAATAGGAATACGCGAATTTGAATTTAGACCTCCGACTTCTTTGCACAGCCTTCTTTAGCACAGAGAAATTTCTCCATGACAATCAGTTGGTATCCTTCCACATCAGTTTTCGATATCTGTGGAATCATACATGGGCATCCGAAACCATAATTGCTGTCCAGCACAGTCTTCACAACCTTTGTTATTCCAAAACAAGCTTTCAAACACAGAATAAAGCACTCTAGACAAGAGGAGAATTCTTGAAAAAACATCCAGAGTTTTTGTTATTGCGACAATGAAACGCACTCTCCAGTACGAACTTCCGAAAATTGAGTGGCTTAACAAAAGAGGCTAGGAAACTTTCAAAGACTTTATGATTATTCACAGTTACAACCCTCTAAGAGTAAAGGATTATATGAAAGCACAAGAGTTGCTGTGCAATTACAGGGCAAGCGACCCCTTCGCAAAACAAGAAGAGGAAGAGGAAGACGAGGACGAAGAAGAACTCGAAGAACTTGACGAGGAATTCGAGGAGTTCGAGGGATTTAGTGATCTGATGGAAGACGAGGGAGAAACGTATGACGAGGTTGAAGAGGGTAGTGACACTATAGACGAATTTGATGTTGGAGAAATGATTGAGGAGGGCAGTGATATAATGGACGATTATGATAGCGAGGAGAAGGTTGAGGATGGTAAAGAAAAAGAGTCAGGTGAGAGCAGTGAGGAAGAGTTAGATGAGAGTGAGGACGAAGATGAAGATCAAGACCAAGAAAATAACCAAGAAAATAACCAAGAAGATGAAACAGACGAAGGCTTCTCTAGCATGGATGAAGATGACGAAGAACATGATGAAGAGACTCTCGAGGAGAAAGAAAGACGCGAGATGATCTACAGAAGCCGCTGCGAAGACCTAGGAATCCATCAGTGGCTCATCGATCACGGATGGGAATGCATCGAAGAGTATATGGAATATCTTGGATTGGGTTACACAAATGATTTCAACGTTGAGGTGGTCGGTGCTATCATTCAGGTAGAGATGAGTCGTGAGATGGGAGATATCCGAACCGGAATTGAAGAAGCTGCTGGTGGAATGGACTTGGACGACAATTCAGAATACATCCACGAGCAACAAGCAACAAGCGAGACACTCAATGACACAAACGAAGTTGCAAGACACACCAACACTTTCAGTGACAATGGAGGAGCAGAGGCACAGATAGCCTACCTGGACGAGAACGCATTCTGGGCTGAAAATTCCAAGGAAATTTCTGAAGAGATTGATAGACTCGGATGGGTAAATTTTGATCAGTTTATGGTTGATCATAAATTTGAATACCGCGATTATGAGGAAGCTCTTGCTTATGGACGCGGATTTGAAAGGTTCCTCGAATGGAGAGAGGCGGAAACGAATCAGCAAATAATAGAAGAGGGTCTGGGGGAATTAAATGTGAGCAGCCATCGATATCAAAACACGAATCAAGACTTCCAAAACCAGATACAAGGCAGTCAGACTGCAAACAACGAGGTAACGAATGGATTTATTCAAAGCGGAGACGATGAAGAGATGACGGGATGAGTCACGAGGGTGAGAACCAGCAGTACAACATTTTGCTTTGTGGAGTGTTTGATTCCTCTCGGAGATGGTATAATTTGGTGTAAGAATTTTGATCTGGGATGTTGAAGGGATGTGGTCGAGAAACTGGGAGGATAATGATTTGATGGGTGTTCAGTGGAGGATAATGACTAGAAATCCGCAGGAACATATCCAAACATGGATTATTGGCGCTGTTATGACTGGAATACACAGAATTTTTGACCAAAATGTAGATAATTATGTAATACTCGTAATAAATGCAAAAGAACTTCACAAAGTAAAAGTCAGCTGATTATGCATGAAATTGTGAAGCAAAAGCTTGTAAATACCAATCTATTTTTTCATGGATCTTTTCATGGCAATGACTCCTGGCCATTGCTTTCAGATTCCAATATGGTAATGACCGACTGTTATGTTGTAATGAAGGTAGCTAACAGGCCAGGCAAACTGAACAGTCTAAAACGGCAAATTCTGCATCATGTAACACGAACTTCCCAATGTCAGATCAACAACTTAGAACAAAACAATAGACCATCAAATCCCACTTGAACAGTATTAATTATTCTACCAGCCCTTTTTAGGTAGTCCACGCTCAGTAGGAAGGGGATACAAAGTCTCCGCAGGCGGATGCTAAATTGCTGTTTTCCTCGGGGTGCCTGCAGAAGCCTTCGTCTCCAAGGTTTTAGGAGTCTTCGAAATGCGGTGATGCGTGTGTATGCTTCTGGCCAGTTTCGTCGAGGTATAAACAGGGTCAATTATAATTGTGGGCGAAGGGTTTGGGATCAATGAGGTACGATGGTGGTTATGAGTCTTGCTGGGTGTCTTGGATCTTGTAGAAGCTTCTTTGAGGGTAGACCTGGAGGTTGATGTGCTCGCACTTGACCATCTTGAAATACTTGAATCTATAGCTGTCAAGGGGTTATTCAAATTTGAAGTCGGGATGGGTACGAAGCTCTGTTCACTGATTGACCTTAAAAATGACATCGGATCGGCTCGTTTAAAGTCCTGACTCCTGCCAATTAATGGCAATTTTGCGACCGTTGTTGGCAACAACTTCTCAGTTTTCGTACATGGGATCAGTGGCAGATGTTTAGAGTTGATGTCAACACCCACGGTATTGTCACCACAACCGACATTAGCTCCTATTTCTAATCCCTCCATGAAATGAAGCTGGAGAGTAACTAAATATCATTAGTGCTATGTGTTCGGCAGAAGCAAAAATATCTTACTAGGTTCAAACTCCTGAGGTTTAGGTAAAGGCCTTGATAATGATAGTCTTGAGAGGTAGAAAGTAGCCAATACGATCGTGGTAGTAGAAAGAAACATAATGGATATAGCTGTTGTATGGTGGAGAAATGTATGATAGGGTCTACATCTTCAATGAATAGATTTCAAATTTGCCTCCGAGTTGCATCATGTCACTTCATGTTGATCAATAGGCAAGGTTGGTGAAAGATTTGAAGTCAAGGAATGCATTGCGCTTGATTATTGTTGTGGTGTGCGCACATTTCCTAAGAATGTGCCGGTCTTTTCATGCCTATACGCTTAGTATGGCCATAGAAAACGACAGGGTTGACTCGCAACTGAAGCTCGTAGAGAATTATTGAAGCTTGAGTCGCGGGGTTAACCTTTCGGGTATCATAGCTGCAAGGGCTGATAGAAGAGGAATGTTGGCACGGGATCGTCCACCATGCCTTTGACTCAGGCTTTTTTCAATGCCGTAATTATTCTATCGTAGGGTATCGTATTTCAAGCGTCGCGTGCCAGCTTTTTAGCTAGTTTCTTTTGACCTTCTGGCGAAAGGCCCTTTTCGTCTGTGTCTTGTATAGCCTTGCCTATTGCCAAAGTAGTCTTTACTGTCTTACTATCCACCCAAACTTTTCCGTTCCTTCCTACAGCGATTTCAAATGAAACGCCGGCCTCCCCCAATTCCTCAAGTATCGTCAAACCACCTTGATCGGCCGGACGAGCCATCATCATTCTTCTTGCCATACCGAGGGATACGTCAAACAACATCCCTCCTGTCAAAGGTCCCAGTCCTTCAGATTTACCTGTTGATGCTGATACGCATTCTAGTTCCGGATCCATGTGTTTGTTTGCAAGAGTAATTCGCGCATAAACCAGTGAGCCTTTGTCAAGTTGCGGTCGGGTCTTCTTCGTGGCTCCCTCGAACGAGAGCACTGGTAAGGTCGCATCTGCTGTGAAGTCACTAAGGTTTGCGTAGAAGAAATCTCCAGTAGCCTTTTTAATGGAAGCAATTACAAGATCTCCAACTGTTGGAATGTACTGTTGAAAACATTAGCTATGTGAAGGATAAGAGAATTATGATTTGCTCTCTTACTCGACCAGCATTGAATTCAACCCAGATCGCATTTTTCCTCGAGTCTGTCCGTAATTGGCCTGCAACTGTTGGAGTGATGGTATTTGGAGGAATATGCCTTAACCCTGGGCCAAGCTTCAAAGGTAAAGTTGGATGAGAGGGTAATAATTCTGGAGGAATATGATCGCCCGGAAGGACGAAGGTTTCTGTTGACATTATAGAATTGTGAACGAACAACAAACTTTATCTTGAGATCCTATGATGACAGTATTCCTAATTGCTTCTCCGACGGCTTCGATACTTTTCAATTTTGTTGTGAGGTTACCTGGTTATTGATTGATTCCTCAGTTCAGTTGTATATAATTTGATTTGAGCTTTGAATATATTCTGACAAACAAAAGTTCAAAGGTCTTCTTTTCTCAGCCTCAGCCTTGCGCCGCAAATGTGGGGGGCTGAAAATGTGGCGCACTGTAGCGAAATTCTCGATGCGATTTTGAAAAGTAAAAAAAGTTCTGGATGATTTTACGTTGAACAATTACACAAAAATATATCTGCACTTTGATTTTGAGTCAAAGTCTTCCTCCCATTTACTTCATTTTTTTTCTCTACCCATTTCTTCCATTCCATCACACTTTATAAAAATGGCCTCTGAAGCTCCTGCATCAAACGGCACTGCTGGAGAAAGAAATGCCATTGGTATTTCTTTCGGAAACTCCAACAGCTCGATCGCCTACACAACTGTCGAGGATAAAGCTGAAGTCATTGCGAACGAGGATGGTGGTAAGTATTCATACCGCATGGATGAAGCAAAGGAATCCAGGGACAGACTGATTGACTTTTATTGTAGATCGTCAAATTCCTTCCATTTTGTCTTATATCCACGGCGACGAATATTATGGTCAACAAGCCAAGCAGCAACTCGTTAGAAACAGCGCCAATACCGTCGCTTATTTCAGAGATTTCCTCGGACAAGAGTACGTCATGCATGATAGAGGCCTTTCTGGAATCAAGATGTGTTGTAAAATGGATGAAAGACAGCTAACATTCTGCCCCGCACCCCGCACAGCTTCAAGTCGATAGACCCTACACACTGCCATGCATCAGCACACCCTTTGGACCATGAGGGCACCATTGCATTCAAAATTCAAGACAAGGAAGAGGGTGAACCCTCCACCGTCTCTGTCTCTGAGGTAGCAACCCGAGTAATTCGCCGTCTTGCACAATCCGCCTCAGACTTCTCTGGAAAGGAAATCAACTCGGCCGTTATTACAGTCCCAACAAATTTCTCCGATAGTCAAAAGGCAGCTTTGACAAAGTCTGCAAATGACGCTGGTCTAGAAGTTTTACAACTCATCAGTGAGCCCGTTGCTGCTTTGTTGGCCTACGATGCCAGGTCGGAGGGCAAGGTTACAGATAAGAATGTAATCGTAGCAGATCTTGGAGGAACCCGCTCAGATGTCGCCGTTATCGCATCAAGAGGTGGCATGTATACCATCTTGGCCACTGCACACGATTATGAATTTGCTGGTGTTCACTTGGACAAAGTTATCATGGACCACTTCTCAAAGGAGTTTATCAAGTGGAACTCGATCGATCCCCGAGAGAACGCCCGAAGTCTCGCAAAACTCAAGTTGGAAGCCGAGGCTACCAAGAAGGCTCTCAGTATCGGAACAAACTCCAACTTCAGTGTTGAGAGCTTAGCAGAAGGTATTGATTTCTCTTCTACCATTAACAGACTTAGATACGAGACTATCGGACGCAAGGTCTTCGATGGATTCAACAGATTGATCGAGAGCGTTGTTAAGAAGGCTGGATTGGATGCTTTGGAGATTGACGAGGTCATCCTTTCTGGTGGTACATCGCACACTCCAAAAATCGCATCCAACGTACAATATAACTACCCAAACGCCACAGTCCATGCCCCATCTACAAGCCCTACTGCAATCAACCCCTCGGAATTGCAAGCTCGTGGAGCTGCCCTTCAAGCATCTCTCATTCAAGAATTCGATGCTTCGGATATTGAGCAATCTACCCACGCTGCTGTCACCACTGTCCAACATCTTACAAATGCCATTGGTGTTCTTTCAATCTCCGGAGAGAGTGATAAGGGTGTCTTCACACCAATCATTGCTGCCGAGACTGCTGTCCCAGCTCGCCGAACTGTTGAGATTGCTACTCCTAAAGAGGGTGGTGATGTTTTGATCAAGATTGTTGAGGGTGGGTCGCACATCAAGGTCACTAAACCAGAGCCAAAACCCAAATCAAACGGCGCCAAGGTAGAGGATGCAAACTCTGACGATTCTGAGGAGGATGACAGCGAGGAAGAAGAAGAGGAGCAACGCGAGAGAATCTGGAAGGTCGGAAACGTTCTTGCAGAGGCCGCAGTCAAGGGTGTCAAGAAGGGTGGTAAGGTTGAAGTTATGATCAATATTAGCAAGGATTTGTCAGTTACCATAACTGCACGTGAAGTCGGAGAGAAAGGAGGCGTTAGAGGAAACCTCGCAGCCCCCTCAAACTAATTTTCAAATATTATTATGATGCTAAGACATTAGATCGTTTTTAAAGACTATAGAATGATACCGTTTCTGGACTTTCCAGATGGTAGATAAATTTAAAATGAGAAAAGTTTTCAACTTCAGGCTTCTGCCACTTCTAGACGGTAATCATAACCCGACCGAAGAATTTGATTGTCTGTATGTATTGCATGTACTTAACTTATGATATCACTATCTTTCCAGACCTAATGACTTTGGAGATTGATTGCGGTAATGAGATGGACCGACCAATGCAAATTGTATAGGTACGGTACATGCCTTGGCGTCACCATAAATCCAGCTTTTGGAAAGCTGTACTGATTCCCAGTCGCTGCAAGTCTGCTCAAGGTTACGTAACATTGTGAGCATCAATCTCTTTTGCTTAAATCAACAAAATTTTTGCAAGTTTGGCATTCATATTGAGTAAACTTCTTACTGTCTTTTAAATTCACTGTGATCAGGATTTATTCTAGTTTCCGAACGCCGGAAATATACGACTCTGTACATTAGGAGAGTACTTTATCAGGTTGACTTGCTGGATAAGATTCATAGATTGTGATGGCCATAGAGGTGGCTAGACTTTTCAATCCGATGCTATTTTACCTGGGGTTCTGTTCATATGGTTAGAGACTTCATGACACCATTAGTAACTTCGTCACTACGTCTACTGTAGTTACACAAGATGGAATCCAGAACATCAGCTGATACGGTTAACTGATGGCTTCTAGTGTTCGTGATTTGCATATATATCAGCATCTCACTGTATGGGACAAGGTTTCTCAGTTCCTTGTCAACCCAGGACCTCACTGCTATTGTTTTACCATTCAAAAAACCTGAAGGATTTGTCTAGGCACACGCAACAACATGGGTCAAACAAATTCAAGGCGGTCAGCTCCAGTCAAGAGAGAGCCTAGTGCATTAGAGAGTCTCGTCAAGAGCCTTTCCCGAAGTCAGTTTTTACCAGATCGACTTTCTTATCTTGAAGCAGAGCCTGTATATCATCTACACGCTTCGAACTTTCAGAACATCAATTCCATGTCCAGGCATATCCCAACCAAACCTCCTTTTTTGTAGACCTTTGACTTTACGGCATGTAAAATTCTTAGAACACCGACCTGCACATCTTGTTTTAGCTGTTAGGGGGCACATTCAGCCTCGAGACTCTCATTTAACCGATATGCAAAAAACGGCCATCAGGAAGTGGAATGAGATAGATATTTTGAATTGCACAGATCAATCTAGGTTTATATTAACCCAGGAGATCCTCGAGATATATTTTCACATATTCAATAACTTGTTTCTTCGGAGGTACATTGGATAAAAATGTCACTATCGTCGCTTCCCAAATCTCCAACGTGGTATCTGGCAATAGGGGTATTGCATTTCAACAATTCGACAGGACACACACACGATTGTTCCATTCCACAGAGCACAATTACTATCTATGACTACCAGGATCCGATCCTTAGAGATAGAATAGAGGTTATCGTTAGCACATTAATCCATGAGATGTGCCATGCATTTTTCTAGATTTATGGATGTGTCAGCAATTGCTGCGATAACGGATCTCTGGAGCTGGGACCCAGGGGCCACGGTATCATGTTCCAGGAAATGACATTGAGAGAATGGCAGCAAGCAAGAGCGTGTTAGGCTTTGACCTGGATCTAAGCAGATATATTAGTCTGCTAACTGAGATCGGTGATAAAGCGGATTGGAAGGACAAGATGAATGTTAGAAGATGGGGGTTTGATGAGGAGAAAATGGCCCATGACATAATTATATATACGACACAAGGGGTTGATTATGTGCTCAGTTGAATATAAAAGCTAACGAGGGAAGGCGGCCACTATCTTTACTGACGCTACATGTATAGTTTTCAGCAGACCTAGCGCCCTCAGCGCCCTCAGCACCTATTGCAGTGTTGAACTCAAAGCGAAGGTCCGGCTTTAACTTAGTAATAGACCATAACAAGTGAATAGATTGTGGCTGTGAAAAGTGTGTGAATATTCATTTTATGATGACTTTCTATAAGTATCGATCATAGCAAGCAATCAAAATAAGAAATAAGAACGAGTACGATACGATATGACAGATATAACAGATTCGCTCTAGATAGACAAGTAATATAGATTCGGATTTGTTCACAAGAACCTACCTAGTAGTACCTTGTTGGAGAAGATAAGGGAGATATTATGATCAATGTCTCACAAATCATAAATCACGAGGCTTGGATATTCTTGAATCCTCATTCATGATTGGATAGATGATGGATAAAAATGGATAAAAATGGATAAAAAAATAAAATACCGTGAAACTGAGATATTGAATTGATATCTATATCCCCAGGAGATCTTACATAAGGCCGTGCATCATCTTGACTGTAGCTAGCAGCAGTAGGGGTTTCCCTAGTATACTGCCACACTTAGAATTTCCTTTTGGTCTTTGCCTTTGCTCCGTTTGATTTGTGAAGCTAACCCCAATGGGGGAATAACCCTTGTCAATCAATTGGTCTGTTCCATTGATCATCCTTTCGGCATAAACAGAAGGGGTTGGTGGAAGTGTGGAAGGTGGAAGGGTGAAGGGTGGAAGGGTGGAAGGTGGAAGGGTGGAAAGGGAAAAGATGCGCATATTCCCTTTTGCATGTATGGAGTATGGATGTTATGTATTGCTGTATGTATGTATTGTGTGTATGTATGTATTGTGCTGTATGTATGTATTGTGCTGTATGTATTGTAACCAACTAACTAGTGTGCACGTCTCAAGATTCACACAAAGCAAACCTGAGGTAAAGAAATAATAAGTAGGGCAATAATAATGAACACAATTAAAGATACCGAGCGATATCTTGGATATTTGGGATTTCTGGTTATCTGGTTATCGAGCTATTTATCTATAATAATATTAATATAATATATCTTCAATAATTCCAATATCCAATTATACATAATTCCTCCTCATCTTCGCAACATTCATCCATCCATTCATTCCATCCATTCATCCATCCATCCATCCCAACTCAACTTAACTCTTCTATCTCTTCCTCAAAAATACCTCGTCGCTACCTCAACTTTACTTCTACAAACTTATATCTTCACATCCCTTTCTAATCGCAGCAGAGTTAGTTCGCTTGCTCTATCCTTCTATCCTTCTATCCTTCTGTCCTTCTGTCCTTCTGTCCTCCATTCAACTTTCACTTGCTTCCTTCCCCGGATCCGATCCCATAGCTCAGTGACCCTTTCGACGCCCACCATTCCCAACTACTTCCCACAACAACAACAACAACAACAACAACAACTTCAGTTCCTTCTACGATAAGGCACCAAGTCCATTATCTTCGCTTTTCCAAAACTACGGTCAATCATTTGCTCTCGCACCACATTGCCAAATCATTTAATTCGCTTGCAACCTTTCTGTCGCAAATCGAAGTGAGTCCCCCTACCAACTAATCGCATTCTGAGTCATTGAATTCATCGCCACGCGTTTTTTAGAATAATTCAAATACTAATATTGTGTCGCGCATTTACAGAAAAAATCAACCAACTAATCCGTTAACAAAATGGCTTCCATTTACTTCCTCTGTTCGCAGAATCCCAACCACATTCGACCGTGACAACTTAACTGCTGTCGCGCCTCGAAGTGTTCCTCCACCAAGGGCCACTCTCTTCCTACCCCTCCAAATTCTATCTCTCCCAGCCTGCCTCCTCACGTTACCAACCTTTTGGTACCCGTTCGCCGCTACCTCAGCTCAACTTGGAGCATGTTGATTCTGATCTTGACTTACACGATGGAAGTGGAACTGAGGGTACATCAGATATTGGATCACCAGGGTTAGATACCACTGGTGCTATTACCCCCAGTCTTTTGGCTAAGCATCATCTTCCTGAAATTCTGTTGGATCACGGCCCACTTGCTATTCGCCACATCATGGGCTACCTTACTACTTCAGTCCCCGGCTTTTCTGGAATTCCTCCCGCGAAAGCTAGAAGACTTGTTGTGGGTGCCCTTGAAGGTCGTGGAAATGGCGGTGAGGCTGGCGGTGTAAAGGGAAATGTGTTGTTCGAGAAAGTGGGTTGGGGCCGATGGGACGCGAGACTAAAGGGGCATCCGGCTAGAATGGGCCGAGCTTTTGGAAACTCACCACACCGACCGAGTTTGCCAGATTCCTACCCGATAGGAATGCCAATAGCCAACAACCAGGGCTGGTCATTCACTCGAACACGCCTCAATGAACCCGGTTCAAGTTGGGCCGGGGATTCGACGATTTTTTCTCATCGAGATGATGTCTCGATGCCTGATGAGGCCGATAAGATGTCTTTGGATGGCGATCAGTCGGATCCTTCCTCATCTGAGTCTGAAGAGGATGTAATGATGGAGGATGACCCAGATGATGTGACGGATGAGGAGGACTGGGCGGCTGTTGGAGCCCAAATTCTATACCTCAAGCCGACGAACAGATACCAATACCAACTCAAAACAAATAATGCAAGCCCTAACACAGTTACCATGACTGATTAGGAATTGAAAGTACTATCAGCAATACCAGAACTTAGAGATGACCCTACAAGTTCTAGTAACGGTATTAGCCTGATGAGAATTGGGGATACTTCTCCAAGAAATCAAGCAGTGTTAGATGCATACACAATAAAATAGCAATGATGATGACATATAAAAAGCTCAAGCTTCCTCAAAGTATAATCTCAGAAGAGGACCCCAGAGCACTTCACAGGGGACCACTCTCCAAGTTGAGCAAGGGGAGGATATATATTTGGGAAACATACATTTAACTACCACGAATCTCAGCCCAAGCAATCCAAGTCGAGCAGACTAGGATCGCGATCTCTCGCGATATTTTCATTGGCACTACCAGGACTGATAGAGTCAAATCAAGCATTCAGAACACAATTCTGCGGATACCCATCGTAACCGGTACTCACATATTCTGCAGATAACTTGAGATTTGGTATCTTCCATTGCAACAGCATAATGAACAGATTCAAGACAGTGGAATGATGGAAGTCCAACATGGTGGAACCAACAGCCAGTAGTAATCACTCTGCTCATTTTCAAACGCACACATTCATTGCTCATGTACGTCAATCCATCACCCACAATCGTTAATGAACAAGCCAATAACTATCAAATTTCTACGGAAGACCTTATGAACATGTTCAGAACTCGGTAGGTGCGTCTCAATCCCATTTTGAGCGTAGCCCTTTGTACCCGCAGGTAAGAATTGATGATTACAGCGAGGCTGGATATTTCCAGCCCAACGACCATTGCAATATCCGAAAATCCACATGATAAATATAAGGCCAGAGTACCCGGCGCAATGTTTCAAATCAAAACCCCACCACGGTAAATCCAGGTTACAAGCACAAACTAGGCCAGCGAGGCATACAATGACCCAATTAATGAGGAAGTCAGCGGAGCGGACTTAGAGAGTGAGGAAGCAAATAACAAGGCTGGCATCAAGCGAAGCAGAGAGATACTCAAGATCTAAAAAACGTGCAGAGCGGAGTGAACTTCCCGACTACGTGAAACCTAGGGCACCTTAATATAACTGAGGCTGAATACCAATGGCTGCACACAGGGGAAACACCACGCGACGTCTTTCAAAAAAGCAAGAGAAACGGCCAAACAAAAAGAACGACGTGGCAAAGTCGGATGCGATGGAACAGACAGGCAAGCTCTTCCCAAGCCCAAAGAGCCGAAATACATTAAGGGCAGTGTGCATATTACAGTTGAAGAAAAGGACAGGTTGAAAGGCTTAGTTCCCGGGAAAAGATTTTTTTGCAATGCACATTGATTTCATTTGCTAATTGGTATGATCTAGGCAGCGTCGTGCCCTCGGTATGTCAGGCTGGGCACTATTCACTGAAAGACCCAAACTTCGTGGGAAGAGGAAAAAACGTGCAGATTCGGGATTGAATGAGTCGGGACCAGAGCTAAAGAAGCAGAGGGTTTCAGGAGATCTTGGATATGGTGATGACCCGGACATACATGTCATGCAGACGCCAATCGATACGAATGAAAGAGAAGGTATGGAAACAGGTGCCTATGCAGGTTTCTCCGAGGCATAAGCTAGAACAGCAAGAGAACCAAGTGGCGGTAAACAGTGGCTCAAGATATAATAACGGCCCACTCACTCAAAGCTACTGGCATTGATCTTCAACGACCAATATCCAAAGTTGTGAGCGAGGCCTACGACATACGGTGCAGGGCCCGAATTGCTAATGGAGGATATATTAATGCCCAATGAATGATCCAGGCCAATACCTGGAGTTTCACGAGGTGGAAGCCGTGGGCAACACCCAACATAGATGAACTCGAATAACATAGCATGCGTTCACATATCTACAAATTTGCAATGCCTTCCCACTTATGTTCGAAGAGTACTTAATTGGCCCGTAATCAATCACGGGTCTCCATTTCAAGCTCAAATTCAAGAATCGAGCAGCAGAAGAATCGCGGTGATAATGATGAGAGTGCCGGTGTCAAGGACCACCGTGGGGGAAAAAAACTAACGATGGAGGAAAATAATTTCATCAAACATGCATGATGATGTTATGAAGGTAAAAAAGGCTCAGAGTGATGATAAACAATAGCTAAAGATGCTGCGGATGGATTCACGCCTCTTTAGCTTGTTATTTCTTTTGGGCTATGATACTCTGGGCGATTGCATGAGGCTGGCATTGTGAAGTTTTCCCATTAAAATCCTACGACTCCGAGCAAAATACCCATGGAAGCATAATTCATAACTTTTCATATTGCATCGATATTGAGAACCTGCATTTATTCAAGGGCAAATTGTCCAAATGACCTGAAAAATGCCTTCGGGACACTGGATAATCAGAGTTAGCCTGGTAAAACAAAATCAGTGTATTGGCTTTCAGAAAGATGCCTGAGGAAATATAGCTCTTTCAGGGTTGACTGTACAGTTGATAAAGTATCTAAGCCCTCCAGATACTTGAAACCATCCGCCTTCATTCTCAGTTCACCCTCTTTCTAAAAATTGTCTTTCTGTATCTTGCATGGACACACTTTATCACACAACAGACTTTACAAAACTGATTATTTGCGTTTTGCCTAGGTACGATTAGACAATCATTGCAACTCCTACGATGCGGCTCCGATAAGTCCAGAATCCCTTGAATCCACACAGCATAAAAGACTTCAATGATAAGAAATTCCATGATGGCCCAGAATAGGGTTCTGCCAGTTTTTAGCGGAGGGAATGAACGAAATTGATAGTCACTTGATGAATCCATTGATGCATAATTTATTGAGATGATACTTGCCCCAAAAACAAAGTGATGGACTTTCATAATTTCCTGACACTGTCAGGCTGCAGCTTTGAAAGAATAATGATACCTTTAAACAGCCTGTCCTGAATAGTATGACCTCGAAAAGCCAGCCCACCGAAAGTTCTAGTGACCCTGTCTTTCTGTGAATGTCTCCGATAGTGAGCTAGACGGAGCAAGTGGCTGCTGCTAATCTTCGATTCAACTAGGAGGGAATTGAAGGCCACGAACATATAATCCAGCTCGCACTTAATCAGACAACTGAGACGCTTGCACAAGAAAGTTACAAAAGATGAGGCTGAGAAGAGAACAAAAGGATAGAGTCCCTGTTTTCCACTGTTTGCGAAAGACTGAAGCCAAGCCAACTCTCTCTGATACATCAGCTGAAACATAAAATAAGAACGTTAAGATAGTATATCCGATGAAAAGAGGATATATTTCTCTGGACACGCTTCATGGAATATCGAACATAATGCATTTTCACAAATGGCAAATATCCAATGGAGTTTCGAGTTGGGGTTTAGCCGAAGCCGAGCTCGAAAAGACAAAAGATTTAGCATGGAAATGGCTTGCGATGAGATTGAAACCAAAACAATGGATAAAATGAGAAGAAGCAGGAAAGAAGCGTGACTCATCTTTCACATAACATGCGTACTGGATTGCAGGTAGGTCGTCTCAAAGTTTTGGCGCCAATACTTGAGGTAAAATAGAAACGGAAAGCCAGTCAATGACGGTCCCGGAGATCGAATAGTAGGCAATATGATGACCTTTGTAGGCTCCAGATATCTTGTAGTAGTTCTGATTTTTGAATACAAGATACTAGGCATTGCATAAGACCTTGCAGTGAGAGTACCAAGAG
The DNA here is from genome assembly GCA_003260565.1 of Monilinia fructigena. Taxonomy (NCBI): domain Eukaryota; kingdom Fungi; phylum Ascomycota; class Leotiomycetes; order Helotiales; family Sclerotiniaceae; genus Monilinia; species Monilinia fructigena. Next base: position 115,934 of record QKRW01000026.1, read on the forward strand.
ATAGAAAGGCTGAAAGTTATGAGCTTCCAGTGCTCTGCATGTTTGGATTTCGTATCATAAACTTTGAACCAAGGAGTTTAAAACCTCAGAAGTCTCTGTTGCTTTGATTCGCTGAATTATCAGCGGTCAAATATAACCAGAGAAGAAGTATGCAATTTTTTATTTGAATATTGAGAGCTTGCTACTAAGAGAAAGATACCGAACTGTACCGAGAGGTGCGTTGCGAAAGTTGACAACACATTGCTTCCCGTCTCAAAATGAACTATCAAGTCCATAACTACTCTCTGGTATCTTGAAAGAGAAAATAACATACCATCAACTCTGAACGGAGAATTTACACCTCTTTTGTGCTGTTATCTCCAGTAAAGTTGTCTTTCCTACCCCAAAAACCATTGCCATGAGAGAGGGTAGGTATGATAATATGAAATCATAGATTTGGTTTAGCGTGTGTCAGGAGGCATTGAAAGAATTCAATTTGTCACCACTTAAGAGAAACCACCAGGAATGGTACCTTCTTCATTTTCATCGATATGCTTTATGCCTTGATGACCTGCACTTACCACTGCCACTTTTAACCGTTTCCAATGATGTGTCAGGATCATATCCTGAAGTACATGCATTTAAATTGACATCACAACTACCTGAGAGTTTTCTCTCCAGCCATAACGGATGTCCATCTGTCAAACAAGACTCTACTATGAATCTCAACAGATAGGCTGTCAGCTTCAGGGTTGAGGTGCAGGCTTCCAGAAGCCCACCAATCCCTTATTCCCACTCCACACATATCCTTCTGTAACCACTTTGTTTCTTGTATATTTGGCTCTTCGTGTTTTCCTCTTGTGTCGCTCGAGCTACCCTTTAACTCTATTACCATGATTTGGATGCTTCGAAAATTGGTGTCATCTAATCCGTCGTTACCGGTTCTTTAGCTCATCCTTTTGGTATATACTTTCAATAGCTAAAAAGATGCATACTCTGCCTCTTCGTAAATCACTATATTTCGCGGTTTTTCGTGGTTCAAGTCGAAAATGAAGGGTTCAAAGTTGCCTCTGTATGCCGTTACTATTGAATGTCGAAGGTATGATATGCATTGTTGTTTAAAGTAACCGTGAGGCAAGTATAGAAAATTTATACTGGATTCTTCTCGGTTATAAGAAGTGGTTGAAAAAAGATATAAATTCTACTCACTTCAAAGGAGAAGTATTCCAGTTTTTGACCCATAATAAGCTTATGGACGACGCATTATGCGAGGCTTGCTTCGGTACAAGTGTCTGAAATTAATTGAAAGTATAATCTTGAAGACTTCACTAAATGCCGTACCGATGTGTTCTTCACTTCTGTTAATTCTTCTTCTGTCCATATCTCTGGAGTTCCTTTTCATGGCAGTAATGGAGCTGAATTGGATTGCTGTATTGTTTTGGAAGTTCGTGTTAGGTCAAGGAGTTGGTGATCCTGAGTCTCCTTGTAATTGAGACCCACGTTCAGTAAGCAAGCACCCCGTACAGCTAAGAGCAGAGCAGGTTAGTTCGCATTAGAACCTGATTGATGACGATTTAAACCATATAGTGAACCAGAGTATCAAAGCAGACCGTTCCTAACCCTAATAAGGCTTTTGAAAGCGGCTTTCAAAAGCCACTATTACGGTTAGAAATGATCTGGAATGGGTGATCTAGACAATTAGACAATTATTCTTAGAGGTCTAAATCTGTGATCTTATATAAATACAATTTGCAGACCCAGCCATAAACGTACCATAAATTTGAATTGAAAACAGACCAGTCTCTATTGGTATATGAACAGGTCCTGATGTTGTAGTAAAGTGATCTGGCTCAAGATTGGACAAAGCCTCCTTTGGTAAAATACTCCAGCATAGCCATTGCTATAAAATTGTGACTAGCCAATAATTGAGAATATGAAGGCCGTTTTGTAACGACTGTATCTTGTACCTAGAAGTGTTTATACTTGAAGAGAACCATCTGGAAGCTGTGTGTATCATGACAAAGAATTCTCTTGCGTCATGATCTTCATGATGGGTGGAAACTGCCAATTGAAAATACAGGCTGTCAATTTCCATGAAAGAATCTTCTTGGGGGTAGTTGTGCTATCAACCTGGTCAGATAAGTGAATGTCTAATTAGTTGTTTCTAAAGGGTGAACAAATACACCAAGTCTTTAATTTTTGCCTAACCGATGGTAAGAGACCGCCAAGATTTAGTCCCATCCCAATTCGTGTAAGCCCGCAAAAAAACTTTAAAGCTAAATTTGTACATGCAATTCAAAGCTGTCAACTGCATTTTTCTAACGTGCTTATATTAAAGTAACAACTACGGTTTACTTCACTTTGGAATCCTGAACCGTGATGTGGAGAATTCAAAGAATCCAGTGGGAACTTTTGAATGAGCCAATAGATAATTTTCTGGTGGATATATGCGTTGTAACAAGGTAGTAGGCTTGGAATGATATTCAATTTAGCTAATAATCTTTTAGGGTTCCTAAGATCCTTTGAGTCTGACTTCTCTCAGGATTTGTAGGGAAATGTCCAGGTTTATATACAAGTTCAGATGCAAGGTGTGACAGCTCATTACGCATAAGAGTGTGACGAGACCTTATTCATCCAATATACCCGGAGTCTAGTCCGGAACCATTCTTCCGTACAACATGCGTATACGTACGGCAGAACTTTCATTGGCATGACGACGATTGCTTTATCTATTTAATAAACAATATCAGTCTTGTTTATTAAAATGTCGAATGAAGAATCTGAATGCACATATGCTTGATGGATAAAGGAGGGAGTTGTACAAGAAAAGGAGATACAAGCGAGGGAGAATTTGTCATATCATGTGATGCTATATCACATTCACAAATGAGTATATAAGCCAAGACCTTGATATAAATAGACAGTAGCATAGCCTTCAATGATAATCGCTTTTGCTATTTCAAAAAATGACTGCTGTTGTTTATTTTGAAATTAATGACATAGCGCGTTTTGTGTTTACAATCAGCAATAACTTGGGAAATACAAGGGGTCTAATCTAATAGGACTATCTATGTAGTGTTGGTGAGTTACCAAAGTTTGTTCTAACACTCTAGTACGTAAATTTGGGTATTATGATGGAGGATGTTAGCCAATACTTTTTCTTCGGAATTTCACCTGATAATTGGGCCTAATTCAAAAGACCATTACCAAGATTCATTCTATAATGACGTGATTCTTTCCAAGGCAAGAAGGTTTTTTTCTTTTTGGAATCTACCCTTTGCATGGTTATGCCATACCAAGTTTCCTTCCTTCATTCAAGCTCTTCTTCCTTATCTCCATCACTCAGTCTCTCTCAAGGTATCAAAAAAGATGAATATTCAGAATGAAAGTGACCCAAAATCTCTTAATAAATCGGAAAAAATGTGGCTATGTATTCAGCATAGAGTGAACACAAAGCTAGCTGGTGTACTGGTCTTTTGACAGATCTGCCATTAAGATGAAGAACATTGAAGAATCGAGATTTACTAATATTGGGCAATTTTCTCTTTTCAGTTGTCAAGTCATGAGTATAGAACCATAATAGGCATATTTCACAAGATTGTTGAAGTTTCATTCATTTTAGACACATTTCCTTTTCTCTCTGATTATTCACAAATGGTAGATAATTTCGAATCATCCAGAAAGTAAGCGCTCTACTCGCCATGCTCTTCATAAAAAATATCAGGTGTTGAGCTTTCTTTTCATTCCAGGTATTTTCCGTTCAACTCGAAACTCATAAAAAATACAACTTTTTCCATCAAACTACAAGTTCATCTTCACCGGCACTCAAGTTTCCTCGTCACCGAACACAGAAGTACATTATTAGCTGCAAACTCAGCTCATAATCATACAAGTTAACTCAAGTTTCAATATGCACCTCTCACATATCTCATCCATGGTCATTTTGATCTGTGTCATACCTCTTTCGCTTGCTTTCGCCTTCGATCGATCCAAGGTTTATAAAAACGCCATACTTAAGTCACGCGACGATTTGGAACTGACTCTTTCAGGATCTACATTCTGTGATCCGCCTGCACAGGCTAGTTGCGCGGTCATCTACCAGATTCCAATGGAATCTAGTAAAGACAGCCCTGTTGAAATAAGATCATACGACTATCCCTGCAACACATTTCAATCACTTAACAAAGACCACGATGATAAATTTCACCGTCTCGATGAAAACTTCGACTACATGACCCTTGGTAACCATCAAAAGTCTGGTTACAATAATGTCAAGCTCAGCTTTGAAGCATATGGAGATTTGAAAGGGCCGGTGCGTTCTCTGGTCATCAATGTTGGAGATGTTCAGTTAAAAGTTCAAGCAATATCAGCTCTACCAACCGAATTTGATTCAACGAGTTCCCAGAAGAGTATAATATGGGGGGCAGTCTATGCTTGTAAGACCTAAACGATGTTATGATGATCTAAGGTAGGGGGATATATTATACATTGCCTGATATTGTTATCAGTGTTATTCACCTTACATAATGGTGCTGGTCACGGATATTTATGAGAATAGATTGAGAATGCCATATTGTATCATAGATTTGAGTTATTTGAATGCATTGTTGTCGAGAATACTAAAATCGTTACTTTGTCATATTTGGCTTCTTCTATTTGTGTCTATGATTCTTCTATATCCTTACCACTGTCAGTTAAAAGACAAGTGATTCAGTCGTTACTTATACACGCGACTCACAAAGCACCCTTTGGGATCACACATTCACCTCTCAAATTTCTGTAAGAGGTCATAAGTCAAGACAGATAACTACTCACACATATATAGAACTTGCAATTAGAAAAAAAAGTCATTGCCACTCAAAAGCAGTCGGTGGCGCAGTGTCTTTTTTTATCTAGCACCAGAAGCAAAATACCGATATGACTGAGTAATACAAAACCTTCAACTATCAGATTAACTTCCTTCAAGCCTCACCACTGATTCACAATGCCGTGAAATCACTCTGTATCATGAATATGAATCGTTTTTATAATTAATTTACATGCATCATTCATGTTTCAAAAATCTGAGAACTTTTCATAGACTTATTCTTCCCCAGTCCTTGACTTACAAACTCAGACTTCATAATATCAACAAAATTTCAAAGCTCTCACGGCTCCTGCACGATACTTCACAAGTTCAAACATCAGCACTTTAGGATACAGTAGATACCAAACATAATTCAATATGTGCTGCCAATACCCGATTGCTTTTATAGCCATCTTCTTGTATATGCTACAGCCCTCTGTCGGTTTCTATATACCAGAGTCCTCATCAACCGCCATAGCATCACCAATCGCTCTGAGACAAGAAGGCTACACCTACTGCGTTCCAAAGCCAGCAGGAACATGTATCATTGCATACATCGTCTACGCAGCATCAGCTTGCCTCTAGATATACAACTTCTCTCCAACGATTGTCAGATGGCGATTGGGGGCAAAAGACATATGGAAAGAAACGCTAGTCCTGATGACGTCCAAACATCTTCCATTGTGACATCCCCCATTACGAAATTTTCGGTGAAGTACATCGCAGATGATAAGCCCGCTGAGATAAAGGCGGATGGAGATTCGGTTGTATGGACCAGTGCAAATAAGCCGGGAAAGACAATTTGGAGTGGAACTTTCGCGTGTCATTTAAAAGCCCCATCACACGAATAGTATGAAGTTTTTTGCGTCAAGTGGAATGAGGAGCTATTGTATCATGATGCGGGTCCATCGTAATACCAATGCTAGGGTTTCTATAGTCTGGAAAGAAGACCGGAGTTGAGATTCGGTCAAAGGTATAGGATATGGGAAGTTGATTATGAAATATGACACTGAACTCGTTGCTTTTCAAGATTTTCTTTTACAGTTGAGTCCATATATGCAAGGCTTTATGAGGTGACTTAAGTGTGATATTAAACCACATCCAAGTGATTGAGGACTACTACTGGTGCTGACAAAAAGAGAAGTATGCTTACCACACAGCATCATAATAGACGAGTCCTGTGTTGCTAAAGAGAGCAGGAAATATGTGATTATGTTTATTTCGAGAGATCTTTCCTAAATTATGAGTGAATAGCCTTTGGCTGTCAATGAATTCACAGAATCTAACGAACGCTAAAGCTAACTGTGACTCATTAATCTCCTGATAGATTCCCTAGGATCGTATGATTTCCCAGATCTGAGATTCTATCTCAACGGGTTTTAACCGATAGCAGTAAGCTTAAAAGCCCTCAAAAACTTCAACAAATTCCAATTAACCTCAATAAACTTCGAAAACCCGTTCAATTAACACAGACTCCGACATGTTCCCAACTACTTTCATCTTCGGTGCCTACATCACCTTCGTGGCATACTTCCACATCTTCATGGTCGCCGCCTACCCCTCTCCCTCTTCCCCTCTCTCGCTTGATCTTTTGGAACATCCATCAGAATTACAGATTCCACGTTCCATTGCCCAAGCCACCCGTCCATTTCCAGGTTGCACCGGTGTCGCAACAACACCCAAATACGCATCCTCCTGTACACTCTGGTTCACTGCCGCTTTTCCAGACAGCAAGGATCCAAACCCGCTCGACATTTCAATCTTCGGCCCTGGATGCAGCCCTCTTCTCTTTTCACAATTCTTCCTCCCACTTGACAAAAAAAATCATCATCAATACCATGTGGACCAAACTCGTTGGTGATATCAGCATACAAGTAGCTAATGGAAGTTGGTTTCAAATGATTACGTACCAAAATCAGCTTCTGGATTTTCAATTACCAGAGGATGCCAGTGGGACACCATATTATCCAGATGACTTCATGGGAAGAGTTGTTAGATGGACGAAATTTGATTGTGAGGTCAACAAATGTGTGCAGAATCAGAAGAATAATGTTCCGGGTACTTGTGATCCTAAAGCGGGGTTTGCGACGGTTGATGGTGTTTATTATGCCTAAGAGGAATCGCAGGGTTGAAATGAGATAGGTTGTTGTTCTACAGTGAATGCTTACAAGAACAATAATACTGGGAGGAATACAATGCATTGGATTTATAAAACAAAAAATTTGCACACATAATGATCTTGACCTGACTTCATAAGAACTTTATAGTTAGTAGGTACAAGTCCGCTGTGTTTCACAAAAGAGTTCAATATTCTTCCACACTCATACAAAAATATGCCCAATAACATTCCCATACTTCTAACCACACCCACACTCAAAATAAGCCAATTGCATTCAGCCAAAGAGAATGTGTTATTTGTCTCCGAGCCAAACAGCACGGAAACCCTCCTCGCCAGGAGATGTGTAAGCAATATCTTCATTTACCAACGGAAATGCAATGCCTAGAGAAATATTAATTAGAATCATCAATAGCCCATTGAAGTATGATGATGGAATTCGACATTCACCATAAGTAGGGTTGATTAGCGATTTCTGGTCGAACATTGAGAATGCACGTGATGTTGCCCAGTCATCGAGAACTTGCCAGTTATTGCATGTGTGCCAGCTATGCTTGGGTAAGTTTCGTGATCATTTTGAATAATGGGGGGAGTAAAGGTATTTATCCAGCAAAATCAGGCATAGATCGTCTGATTCCTTCTTGCCACCCAAAAGTGATGATAGAAGTATCAGCGTGGCACATGAGCGCCTGTTGGATATCATCGATACAATAGTCTATCTGTATATCAGAGACAAATAAACTGGATCCAATAAATCTTACTAACATGCATTTTGGTTGTTGGTACCTGAGCATCAGGATAATAGTCGGCATAGAAAGCCTCTCTCATGAACTTCTACAGATTGTTAGCTGCATGCATCAGGCGAAACTATAAATATTGTGAGAACTTACCAAACAATGTAAATGATGGTAAACATTCAACTGACCATAATATACAGAGCCATCTGCAAGCGGAAGAGAAGTTCTATCCAACTTGTCAAGTTCTTCTTTGCTGATACGGGGATTATTGTTTTTGACCAAGTTGTGCCACGCAAGGTCAAGCTCCTGCGATAACTATTAGTATCAATCAATATGCTATCAGACTCCCGAGAACGGAACTATAAGAGCTTACTGGGCGAGGATCTCCTGTGTAGAGACCTTCTGTGAAGAGTGTGCCATTATAGAAGGTTTTCTCATACTGTAGAACTTCCGCAGCAGGTGCTATTTCACGAAGTTAACTCTTTTCTGGCAAAAACAGACTCTAATCTAGTTCTGATCTTACTGTAAACAAGTGTAGATGGACCAGCTCGTTGTCTAAAGAGCCTTTGGGAAGCAAAAAGTCCAACTGTATATGTTGCAAAGATAAAAGAATGAGCTACAACTGCCCAGATAATGCTTCTTCGTTTATTATTTCGCGGTCTAGCATCAAAACCTAAACTTTCATTGTCTTTAGATTCTAGTAGTCTTTCAGAAGATGTAGACAGATCTTCATTCGATGATTCCTCTTTGTAAAGAGGTCTATGAGCAGAAATATGAGGTCTTGTTGAGCGAAGTTTCTCGTACAGTGGTTCCATCATCGCAAATGCTTTTGGTAGTATTCTTTGTGAGAAATGAAAAGCCTTTGAAAAAAGAAGATAAAAATCATATCTGGATGATTGTCGAACTGTTTTCTTTCTAGTGCAGCCTAATGGACATAGATAGGGTTTCTTTGATCCAAATTCAGCTTGATTACCTCGCACCTAGAACACAACTTTATATCACAAGGAGTCAAATAGGAGGCAATCTGAGGCTAGCTATGACAAGGAATTTTAGGAATAGCAACTGAATTATCAGATAACCTCACCAAAGAAGCATTTTTTGCCAAAATTCGAAGATATCAGTAATCTTATATCTCGGGAACTTTTTGCCATAATCAGTAAACTAAATTGGTGGAAGTAAGACACAAAGTCTAGGCTGCAATAAAACTACCAAAACAAAGTAACACACTGTCACACTTGCTGATTCCAAAAAAGCTCTCTATCTTACCGTATCCTAAACCCTCCGTTCCGATAAATCTATAGTGAGAAAAACACCACACGTGATATTGAATTAACCAATAGGAATCGCATGACTAGCTTCTAGTCCAACGTGGGGAAGCGGGTGGCGTGCTTCAGTTAATCATTCTTACCAACCTTATTCTAACATCTTTGACATTAATTATTGCTCATACTAAGCAATACATTGCTGCCATAGTCTGATAATCACAACGATACAGGCTTTAAGTGCAGAGAGATGTTGGACCGCAATTGGATCATGACAACAATAAAAAAATTGGTGAAAATTGCCGTCGCCAAGCTTAAGTAAGCGCTGCAGTATGCCTGCGAGGGATTCCTTTTGTTTTGAGTAATCATCCACTACATATGTACGAACATTTTTTAAAGCTGTCCAAATATTACCGTTTGATTGTAGCTTGACTATGTTGTGGTAGATATACAATCTATGGGGCCAAGTGTTTCTCAGATATGGTATTATCGCAGGATAAGCCCAAAGTAATGGCAGACTTCCTATTAGAAAAATAATTTGTGATAGAGAGATCTCATCAGAGGATATGATAGATGGCAACGAGTTCTTCACCTCGAAAAGACTCCAATTTCGGAGATTGATAAATTTGAAGGAAGAGCTCCAGATGAAGAAGTATCTCTGCCTCTCTAGTTAGGGGGGTATACCGTTCTTTGCAATCATGCTATGGTCTCATTTTAGTTATTAACCTGAGATTATATGCATAAAAATCATCACAACCATTGTTTTACATGCAATTGAGAATAATTGGCACAAATTAGATCATTTCCTGCACATGCAAGTCAACTTTACACCCTCAGAGATCTTTAGATCAATAGACAGAGGAAATATTCAATGCTAGCATGGACTTCAGACTCTATCAATTCTAGTTTTACCAGTGCTGCCGCCGATATAGGATACCAGGAATGCATTGAATGGTAAAATTTGTGGATGCGGGGTAAGAAGACGTCTGTCGGTGCTAAAAAAAACACTCTTCTCATTCTACTGACTATCTTATTTTCATCCTCGGTCATGAGAATAGGCTTTAAATATCGACTTCTTGCACCATTTGACTGGTACTAGTCTCTAGGAACCCCCCTCCGCCTGGCTGGCGCTCCACTCAATACCTCTCCACTCATAGAGGGATCATGTAGTAATTGTATCTTTGACTGGTTGGATCGAAGTCATATCAATCAATCGTCCTCGCACTGATACTCTCGTTTGAATTTCGACACTGTTTTCACTTCTTTGAGAAATACCCTTCGGGAGGTCAGAACTAGCCAATCTACGTAGAGACGTTAAACTATAAATAAATCTCACTTCCTTGCCGTCACTACTTTATGTTATGTCTTGCCGTCTAGTGAACCAGCTGTGGAAGATTATTCGAATCAGTAGTAGCTGGTTAGATGCAACCTAAAGATTGATTTACAGAAGGTGTGATTCTTACATGCGTAAAAAGGATTGACCGTCGATTTTATCAGAGATAATGACAATTAGAGGCGGTGTCAACCATAGATAGGAGAAACATCTAGACTCATAACCGCATCATGAGAGGGTGCGGCCATTGAATTTCAAATTAAGCTCTGAACCAATGACAAGCTCATTCAAAACAGTCCTGACATGCGAAATGATTATTCATTATGCACCTCTCTAATGATCTCATATGTACATCTGTTCACGGGGCTGATCTCATCTCTTTCCACATTCCTCCCTGGAAAGCTCTTTGTGCCATCTCGACTATAAGTAGAATGATATTTCAGCTCCAATACATATTTTTACTCCATCAACTTAGACAAGAGGTTCATCAAATCAGGTTCTCAAACCTTTCCAGATATCTTCAATCTATTAAAATTCATCACAATGGTGGCCGTCAAAAAGCTCCTTCATCTCCTTCCCGTCTTGGCTGTCGTAACAGCTGCACCCACGGGAACAATTTTCAAATCTGGTGAGATAAATACAGCCTTGGAATTTTCTCTAGTGTTTCTGAAGCTGACATAGTTTGAAATTAGTACGTGTGGTTGAAGGAACTGATGAGGATCTTTCCCAAGTTTATCGACGTGGCACTGAAGCGGCCGACCAGGATCTTTCACAGGTCTACATGAGGGGCACTGGCACTACGGATCAGGACCTCTCGTAAGTGTATAGACGTGCTGAAGACGAAGATCTTTCTCAAGTCTATAACCGTGCTGTAGCAGGGACTGAGTCAGCCGACGAGAATCTCTCCCAAGTTTATAAAAGAACTGAAGACCAAGATCTCTCTCAGGTTAATAAGCGTGCTGAAACGACTACCGACGAAGACCTATCTCAAGTGTATGGCCGTTCTCAAGACCAAGATCTATCTCAGGTTTACCGTCGAGCAGAGGATGAAGATCCCTCCCAAGTCTATCGACGTGCGGAGGATCAGGACCTCTCTCAAGTATACTAAGAACTACACTTAAGCACGCTTAGGGCTTGCGTATATCAACCCGGAAGAAAACTTCATCAGACGTCGCAATGATACTTATGAGATAGTGATATGGCAGTGACTACTTGCTTGGAAAAGTTATAGTAGTTAAATGAAGAAAGTAGTAGCGTATATTATAGGGTCTGTCTTCTGGAAGATTTAGAGTTAGCGAGTAGTATGATGATGGTACTTCTTACTTGACGATTGATGAAATTCTTTGCATCATGTCATACTTTTATCTTATGCTTGTGTCATTAAAGCGTAGCTGAATATTTTCTTCAACGGAACGTTCTTCACTTCCGCTGATACTCGAGATGAATATTACAGATGGTGTGATTTCTTTCTTTGCACGTCACGTCATTACCTCTGGTAAATATCAGTTTGACTCATACGTGATGACTCAAACACTAATACCCTTCATCACTTCACGCAATTGCAAACGCACACCACACATTTCCAACCTCCAGATTCTTCGACAATATTCATCACAGAATTTTAATTCTGCTATCTTAGATTTACCCACCATCAACTGAATCCCTTAACACAGGTCAAAATTTGTCTTTTATCAAATACTCTCCTCCCCCAAAAAACTTCAAAATGCACCTTAACGCAATCCTCGTATATCTCTCCCTTACCATCCTCCAAGCTCTCGCATCCCCACACCCTCTGCAATCAACACAGTCAACCTGATCACCAGCGCCTCTCCATCAACCTCCACCGGCTTCCATCCCAGCAGTACCCTGCTACCTCCCACTCCGCGATAACCCACCCACGGACTGTAACCTACGTATATATAATCAGCCCCGATTCCCAAATCGTCGATTTCTAACGTCTGGAATCCGCACTGCGGGATGCAGGTATTAGCGATCCGGAGGCTCCCGCTCAAACTGGACAATATTATCGATTCGCGAAAGACGCCTTTGGCGCACAATATCTCTGTGCATATTGCTGCGACGAACAATGAGTAGCGCTCGTATATTTGGTGTAATGGAGGGTATGTGCTCCCGTTTAGCACAGCGGCTCTGCAGTCTGATGGACGGTTGATTGGATGGAGCGCGTTTCCTTCCTACGAGGCTACGTTTCCCCTTGTGGATATGAAGAAAAAGGTTTGGGTAAGTTATTTTTGATTTATTCTTGTTGTATTGCCTCATCTCAATCTTTGGTCTATGGTACTAAATCTGTATCCTCGTCATATAAACACCAATGTCTCATCTGTTTCGCGAAGCCTTTCTGCTGTCCAAAAGCTAATTGCGAATCTTCTAGTGTGTAGATACTTCATATGTGGAGATAGTGATAAGCCTGCATTGGTAATGTCAAATAAGGTTGATCTTTAGAAGAAGGCAGACCTGAAGTCACCCAGATGTGGAGTGTAGTTGACGGCGTCGACATGACTGGTCGTTTCCATTATAATATACGAATTGCACGCATTTTTCATAAACTAGCACTATTTGATAGATACTAGGATGATTATACCTAATACACATCGTAAAAGTAGCTGAATGCTTAAGAAATATCAGTGCCGTGGGTGACATACTATCGGGAAATGGATCATGTGACATTGATGGAGCTGTGTGAATTCGTCACACTAATTCTTCGATGACTATTGTATAGTTCCCATTCCATAGATATATCAAGAAATACAACGATGATTAAAAAACATGTATTCAAGCATTGCTAGACTTAACATATCGAGTTAATACCAACACAGACCTTCTTAAGGAAACGTCTGCAGGAAAAACATAAATAGAACTCCTCATCGGTGGATAGACCACAGTTCGAAAGCAATTGTCACAAAACGACATGACTACAGACTTTACAAGCCAATCAATTATATTCCTTCATGTATATTAAATTAAATTCTGCAGTCTCTACAATAACCACACTTGTCCCAGACGTCAGCTGGTAAGGCCCCTTGCTTCCTATTCGCACGTGCCACAAGAACTTTCGACAACCCCTGAATTCGCCCCACAAACGAGCCACACCCTCGGTATGTATCCGCTAATAGAAAACGAACACACTTCACTGGCGATTCTTTGGCAGAAATATGCGAAAACGCTGACTTCTCCGCTACGATCGATTTGGTGAGTGGACGGTGAATTTATCCGGAAAGGCCAACGCGCGTTCCGATTAGTGAGACATGTGAAGTAGAAAACTGCCGAGCCATTGGAGAGTCGATCTAGTATTGTGTACGGAAATCCTAGAATTTGTCGATTGGTCTTCAAAAACACTAGTATGAATTTTTGGAAAGGAAATAATACCTCGTGGAAACTGACGGCCAAGCAAAGATGTTCCATCACCGAATTTGTATGTAGTCCAGGAGTTAGGTTCTACGTTGATGCAGGAGACGGAACTAGATGTAAGTACTTTAAAGTGTCTGGCATGTAATCACAATTGAATCAGGATCCGACGCGATCTGCTCTGTGGAATGAGCTCGAGGTAAAGCTGAAATGTATCGTAGAATTCAAATATATCTAACGCATATACAGGTTCCAATTTTACAGTCGTCGGAATTGATCGACACATTGAGAAAATGGAAGAACTATATCGTTAAGCTGGTCGTAAGTGGCGTTCCTGTGACAGGATTCGAGAAGGGGAACTTATCATATTATTCAACAGAATATCCGTGCCTAATGCCGTACGTCTGATACTCTAACATAAGGCGTATATACTGGCTAACGAATACTCGATGATCAGCTGAAAGGATAGACTGGTAAGTTTTGTTTAGATGTCCATGATCGTGAATCTGTAGAAAAAGCGATTCTGATAAATCTTAGACTCAACACAGATTCTTGGAATGACTATCGATGGAAATTATTTGTGTCGCCATCGATACAAATCGTCAATAATTGTCCTGGATATCGCCACAGTACTGGAATCTGGGCCAGTTTGAATTTGGTAATTCTTAGATTCTTGAGACACGATATATTCCTGACAATGCGTAGCAGGAATATCAAAATCACGTAATTGGCATGATCAGCCCCATCAGCCGCATAGTAGTACTTCAGATCATCTTTTAAAATCTCCAAGATCACTAACCTAAGTGTCACAACTGCTCCTTCGAATCGAAGACGCGGAAGATCCTTGACCTTCGGCGGTCTGAAGTTGACTTGATTCATGGGAGCGCCTTTATTATCCTGCTTCCGTGTCCGAAGACTGTTTTGCATCTGCATTCCAGGCTCTCGCGCCCGGGGGATATCTTGAGCTTCGAGATCGATCTTCCCTCAATACGCCTCGCCGCCCCCGGAAATTGTGCATTGGTGAAATGAATGACATGATAGTAGACGCTAGTACGAAGACCGGACGACCGTGGACAAACGGGACACATTATAAGAAGTGGTTGGAAGAAATTGGATTTGTTGATGTTGTGGAGCGAGGGAATATGCTCTTTGAGTCCATGGGCAAAGGCCAGAGAAAACAAGGTATTGAGTGTATGGGTCCAAAAGAACATATTGATGGGTCTCGAAGCACTGAGTATGGCGCTGTTCACGAGAGTTTTAGGAATGGGAAAAAGAGGAGGTAAAGAGTTGTTGGTAGCCGTTAAGGCAGACATCGAAATACAAAGATACATTGTTACTCTGAAGGCGAGTGATGGCTTCCCGCAATTATTTTTTGTTGCATTTAACCGAAATGACAAGCTAAATGGCTGATATAGGGTCTTGGTGTACGGCAGAAAGCCTTGAGGCAATTCGTCGGGATCAGCGAAAATTGGTGGTTGAATCCATTCCGAGGCCATATTTCTGAGTTGATATCCATGGGATAGAGGGGGATATCTGACTAAATGATCATCCAGTCGCCAGCGATCCGAACATTCTCCACCCTAGCTTTTTGCAATACCTTTATATCCTCCTAAGAGTTTTTCTGTAATATCTTGAGAGCTTATTGATATTCTGAGCGGTCAGAGCCAGGAGTAAGTAGGATTTTTTAGAGACAAATATAACTTAGATGAGTCATTGGTATACAGAGTTGCTGTTCATGGTGGTGTTGATTGTTTCAGAATTCTGAGTTATCACCAAGCATCATCAGCGGTGTCGCTTGTTTCCATCCCTACCAATAACACCATATCCTTCAAGGCTTCGAGATATGACAATCTATTTATCGAAACTTCGGTTTGTACGAAACTCGGGTATATAATGCAATGATACCTAGCCATCCATTGTATTTGATCGTAGCTTTAATAGCCACTAAACCTTCTCCAAATCCACTATAAGAACCCATTTAGCGAGCTCAAAATTTCAGAAAACTATTCTCTACGACATACATCATAATTTCCGTTTTTTCCTTAGAAACGACGTATGAAATGTTGGATAGGAAAGCTCCAAAATTAAGAGACATCCATAAATTTCTAAAAGTACGTCCTGAACCACCATTCAAAATTTATACCGTCAACCATTGATTCCCATTATATATTGCTAGATCCAAGCACCTCAATCCTCTTTCAATACCATCGGCTCGTCCCACCCTTCCCCCTAAACACTCTCAACATGTGAAATGACCCCATTAACGCTCTCTCCCTTCCCCAATCCCTCTGCATCCCCATCCCTACGCATCTCCCTCAAATAATTCGATCTTCTCCATCTAGGCAGCGTATTCCTTGAACGCTCCTTTGATTATATCACCCTCAAAGAGCGTATGAATCCTCTCAAGCGGAACGTTCATCGTCTCCGGTACACAAACAATTGCATAACCCGTCATCAAGATACAGAAACCTCCAAAGAGTAAGAAAGTTCCATACGTAATCCCACTCAACATGAATGGTGTAATCTTTGAGATGACAAAGTTGAACAGCCATTGAGTTGCAATTGCAAGCGCCATACTCAAACTGCGCAAGTGGTTGGGAGAACACTCGGAGCTAAGAACAAATGGGATGGGTCCCCAACCAAAGGAATAGAATACTACAAACAGGTATACGCAAATGATTGCAAAAATAGAGTTCCCATCCAGTGGTGCTCCAGCCACGGGTGGATTAACAGCTTGGTTGATCCAATATAAAACATAGCAAAAGCCTGGCCGAGCCCCCGATAATTAGGGACCATTTTCTCCCCAGCTGTTCAGTCGCAAACATTAATCCCAACGCCGTAACGCAACTTTCACAACACCATAAATACCCGTTGCGAAAAGTCCAGCAGAGGTACCATTAAGCCCGACCGTTGCGAAAATTTGCGGAGAATAGTAGTTAATACTATTCGTTCCGGACCACTGTTGCCAGAATTGCAGTATCGTGGCCATCGACACGGCATAAAACGATGCTTTATTAGAGATAGTAAGTCTCATTGTCGAACAAGGGTCAGCTTTCTTTGCCATGGAAATCGGCAATGATTTCATTGTATTCGCGTTGAATGAGAGGGTCGTCTGGGAGCGATGACGCACGTGAGAGAGTGCTACAAGGGCTTCCTCATGATGATCTTTTTTCACGAGCCAGCGAGGACTTTCATTCAGGAAAATGAGTCCTAGCCCGAGGAGGAGACCCGGAAGCATTTGGAGGGCGAAGGGAATGCGCCATTTGAGGGGGTTATTACCAGGTATGTCTTTGTTGATACCATAGTTTATGAAGTAGGCGAGCATTATACCTGTTCTAGAAGTCCATCAGCCGAAGCTTCTTTCTCTTGATCTACATGGATATATAGATGTAAACAGCCGAAGGTAAAGTATAGAAGATAACAGAGAAAAAAACATACACATTAAACAACTGCATACATCCCACACACCGCCCCGAATCTCCTTATTCACGTTCTCCCCAATATAAGTCGGCACTACGGCACTCACCAATCCCACTCCAAAACCTCCAATAAATCGTCCTGCATAAAGCTGCCCTAAACTCGTGGTGCCAATCCCACTCGCAGTCTGTATAATACTTCCCACCAAAAAAAAGAAATCCGCCACAAACAACGCCTTTTTACGCCCATACACATCACTGATATAGAAACTGGACATGGCACCAAAGAAGCATCCCCCTTGTAAAATCGAAACAATATTCCCCCGAAAGATTTGTAAAGCTTGAGGAATGGGGGTCGAGACCAAAGGAGTCCTGAAAGGACGACATGGTGAGGATTCCACCAATGAGACCTGTGTCCAGCCGAAAAACATCCCTCCGAAAGAAGCAATTATGGTTAGAAAGTACGCGTTACGATTAACAGATAGATCATTCATGAATTGACGGTAGCGGGAGGATTTGGGCGACGGTAGTGTTTCTAGACCGTTTGGAGGTACTAGCACTGGAAGAACCAGGGGTATGTGATGCGGACATCTTGGCGAAAGCTTATCCTGTAGCTGTATAAGGACACTCACATCAGATCTTCAGAACAGATGGATACTCTCAATATATAGATAGGAGAAAGAAGAACAATAGAAACACAAATCGATCATGAAAATTTTAAGAAGACAGATAAACGCCGAGTAATGATGATGATGTGATGATGATGATGATGATGATGATGATGATGATGATGATGATGATGATGATGATGATGATGATGATGATGATGATGATGAAACGAAGGATGATTCAGCTTGCTTCCATCCATCCTCTACTTGTATAATCAACAAGTGGGTCGGCAATAAATCTTGCATGCACTATGAGCAGGCATTCCTGTCGCTACTTCCGCTTTCCACCTAGCCCCCATGCCAATAGCCGGACGTGAAAGATCTGCATTCGGATGCTGAAGATCTGGGGGTTAAGTTTGGTAAGCTCACTAGCGATAACCTTGATTCTATCATATTGACGAGCTGGAACCCATGTTTGAGGGGGTTTTGATATTCAGGATTGCTGCGAGACAAGGTGGAAATGCATGGAATAGACTACATTGATGTGGCATTATAAAGAAGCTTCGGGTTTTGGTGGGCTTTGACGGGAGCCTTGCTGTTGTGCTTGGTTAGATGCGTGATATAATCTGTGATATATCTTGTTTGGGGACACGAGAGTGTAGTATTGCAGCAGCGGAGTTGCTTTTCGTGTCATAGTGACGCGAAAACGTGGGGGCGAGAGCTTATACGCATATACCCCACGGGGAAGAGCGATATTTTCGCCTTGAAACGCGTTGAGGTGACAGACAAAGTAGAAAGAATGGGATCGTTATTAGACTTTTCCTTATTGTTCTGCTGATTATCATTCATGAATACAAACCTAAATCTATCTAGGTAGCCTTAATAAAATAAGGTATAATTTGAAGTTAAACCTCAAATGAACTTCTTCAACCATAAAGTTAACCGACAAAGAGAAAATTTAGCCCACGTTATACCGAATCTAATTCTTTGATTGTAAGTATTCTTAAAGGGCATAAACATATACAACCCTTCGTTGTAGCTTTCTATCCAAGTCTCGACAAGACGAGGAAACCTCGGAGTGCGATTTTCCCTTCATTAGCAGAACATTTAAACGGCCGCTTACATATGACACACCAAGAAAGAATGGGCATTTTAAGCCTGATGAATTATATATGAAATCAATATAGATGATATCTACTCCTTCTACGCTTATTGATTATAAGGTTCAGATCCAATCATAGCTTTGATGTAATCCTAACGGATTTCGGGCATTCTTTACTTGATGCGAACATAGACGGGATAATAATCAACATCTCGTGAAATCTTATTTACATTGCTATATCCTAATTATACCCACAATCTATTTAGCATCTCAAAGAGATGATATCTCCAGCAGCCAGTAATCAAAGAGTTTAAAGTCGAGCTTTCACGGTATTTTCACTCATCTCCTCCTTCGCCCTCTCTCTAAGTATCTTCCTTAATATCTTCCCACTCTATATATGTCTATTAGTTTCCATATTTTATACAAGTGATTCATTTTCTCAATGAATGTACAAGAGTGGAGAAAAGCGAGTATCAAGAGAACAAAAACTCACCGAGTTCTTAGGAATCGCTTCCAAAAATCTCACTCCCCCCTTCAACCACTTGAATCTACTAGTTCTCTCTTCGACCCACTTCACGACCTCTTCTTTTGTTAGTACCTTCCCCTTCTCATTTTCACTTTTTACAACATAAGCTCTTGGGAACCTCTCCATCCTCAATCATCACCCCAATCACAGCAACATCCGCGATGCCTGGATGTTCTAAAAGTAGCGCTTCTAATTCGGCGGGAGCCACTTGATTACCTTTTACTTTGATGAGTTCCTTCATTCGATCAACAATGTAAAAGAGATTTTGAGAATCCACATAAGCGATATCTCCAGTGCGTAACCAGCGGCCGTCAGAGGAGTTTACAAGATTTCTTGTGTTGCTGCAGCTTTCTGCCAGTATCCTTTCATTATGCTGATTGGTTGTTAGTGTTTTATTTGCGAGGTTTGAGGTGTTTTTTGCACCGTTTGAAGAACAAAAGAAGATTGCAGGTGGGAGTTATGTATATCAAAACATACTTAGGAGTCTGGACCCAAATTTCCCCTCGTTCACCATGCTTGACTTCCTCCAATGTCTCCGGATCAACGATTTTGGCATGGCAATTTGCATTCAATTCACCTACTGAATCTGGATGAGGATCAAGACGAGGATCCCAGCCGAGTAGAGAGCAAGTTCCTTCTGTCATTCCCCAACCTTGCTATAAAGATGTTAGCTTATGTTGCATTGATAAGAAGTGAAAAGCATAAAGAGGAATTTTACATTGAGCTTTACACGTCCACTGGGCCATAGTTTTTCCACTTCTGCTATTACCTCCCCACTGAGTGGTGCAGCACCAGAAACAATGTCGAGAACACTGCTAAGATCATATTGTTTTGTGAGGGGGGATTTCACGAGTAACTATTTGTTCCTTTTCGTCAATATCACATCACATTTCATACGTAAGATGGTACTCACAACAATGACTGGAGGAACCATAGTCAATGTAGTAATTCTATACTTCTGCACTGCTTCCAACATCTCTTGGAAATCAAATTTCTTCATGATATAAACCGGAATTCCACGCTTAGGAGCCACGGCTCCGAAAATTGTCTGACCCATGGCGTGGTACAGGGGAGAGAAACATAACCATTTTCTAATTCAAATTATGTTAGAAGAGTGAGGGTACCGTTTTGGAAGAGAAATCCCTACGCCTTTTTGTTCCTTTCCGGTGTATCTGGATGGAGTTCCTGTAAACTCTTTAACTGCATTGAATTTGCAACGTAATCTAGAAATTTGACTCAGTCCGACGTTCCATTCAAGATTCAGCCCCCAGTAAATTAAAAAAGATTGGGAGGCCTCAAAAACTCACTATAATGCGTAATCATAACCCCTTTCGGTACTCCCGTCGTCCCACTGCTATAATTCAAACAACAAACCGTCTCCTTCGGATCTATATCTTCACTCCACTGAAACGACCTTCCCACCTGCTCACTCTCTAACAACTCCCCTCCAATCTCTCAACACCTCTATGATCATTTCCCACCCCCTTCCCCCCACCACCCTCTTCAACCCGATCATGAAACGCGAAAATGCACTCTCTCCCCAATCCCACCTCCTCCGCCGCCTTCACTCCCACCCCCAAACTCTCCTCACCACAAATTAAAAATCTAGCCCCACTATCTCCCAACTGATCACCAGCTCCCCTCTCCACAAACCCTGGGTTCGCACCCGTGAAAACACCACCCGCCATGATAATCCCCATGATCACCACTGGGAAGAACAGATTATTTCCCGAGAATAACAATACTCGATCCCCTGGTCTCAGACCATTTTTTATGAGGCCAGCAGCCAGACGTTGGGAATAGAGACGGAAGGTTGAGTGTGTTAGATATCGGGAAGGGTCGGGGGCATTGTAGTAAGCGACTTTATCTGGGAGGGAGTGTGTGGCTGAGGTGAAGAGATAAGTTGGAAGGGATATGGATGGAATGTCGATTTGCCAGCGGGATGAGATGGGCATTTTGAGAAAGGAATGCAAGTTCTTTTCTGGGTGAGTGTGAAGAATTGTCAAAGAAATGGTATTTCTCGATTACTGATACGATTATATTGTATGTAGATAATACTTTGAAAACAATCATCAATTTCGAACATAGAGGGATTCAAATACAATTGTGAAATTCAACTAATACAAGTATTCAATTCTTCGCCATCTATATCACTCACCAATTGTATATTTGCGGGGTATAAATGCGGGGACGGGACAATCCGCTGTTTAGTCATCATCCCCCCCCCCATCAGCTCCGAGGTATATTCGGGTATTTTGAACACTTGCATGACTCGCGTTCAGTCTCCATTATTTACGGGTGTAACCGAAAGCCCCGGCAGTGAGTCAATCGGTCTGCTTACCTAACTAGTACTTATGCGACAGTTATGAAATTTATACAAGTTTGTTCGTATATTTTTGCACAATAAAGCAATATTTATATGGAAACCATTTTCGAAACGTTCAATTAATGTGAATTCTTCTACTGGTATGTACAAGATTTTTGCTAAGGTCATTCACAGAACATCCACATCTACCAAGATTAGTTACATGCGAAAGACTATCTGAGAAGTATCCATACATATCTCCTGTATATGTACGAATCCAGAGAGAACGCCAACACAAGCAGTCTTCTCTCCTCGATCCCTTCAACATTCTCTAGTCGGCGATAGGACAATGATCATAGTTCCCGTTGATATTGTTTCCCCACCATTGTGGAACGGTGCGGAGAAAACCACCAGCTCCAAACACCGCAAATGACAAAATAAACAACACAGTATAACTGGCACCATCCCAAGCTCCAGTAATTAAGTACGAATAGTCCTTGAATATCTTTGGACGGTAGTTTCGGAGATATGCTTGGGTGAAGACGCCAGCAATGATTTGGCTGAGAATTACGCAAGTTTGCGATTGGTTGTATGGAATAAAGCCAGAATATTGGATGAATTGAGCCATGTTGATTTCAGTAAGATCAAAGCCACGGATTTTGGAACCAACTGGGGATTTAGATTAGTAAGGAACTCAGGACAAGGAGTGGAACTTAGGTGCACTCACGAATACGACAATGCGGTGAACGGCGACCACAGCAGCACCAATAACCAAGCCTAAAGGTACAATTGAGTATTTTGGCCCCCGATCTGTATAGCTCCTTTGCTAGTGCCCAGGAAGCTGCGTTGGTATTGAAGGCTTGAATCGAGGCACCGCTCCATGAACTGTTACCATTCCCGGTGGAGAGAAGTTCGCGGTTAGCGTTTACGATGGAAATCATAACGACGTAGTTGATGAAGCCTCCTAGAATGGTACCATACACTTGAGTGATAAACATGACACGTGGAGGAATTTAACTGGATTGATGGGTTAGTCCATGGATCTCTACATGGCAGGTCAATTGATACATACGGTATTCGCCCATCTTTAGGTCGTTGGAAAGATTGAATTGTGTTGGAGATAACATTATGCGACCAAGCCGCAAAATACATATTGCCAACCGGACGTCCAGGAAGCATGAGACCCGCTAACATCTTTGATAAGTTGTTTGTGGCAATGCAATACCGTTTCCATAACGAGCGTAAAGAATATTACTCTGCCATCACGTCAGAACACTTGTTTTAGGAACCAGCACCAAGAGTAAGATACATACCAAGGGGCGATAAAACATCCAACAACAGCGAAACAATGTACGCCCAAACTGGAAGGGTGATATTTTCTTTCAGAACGACAATGAGGCCAAGAATGAAGCTGCCCACAAGGATGGAGATGTACCACCACCATGGAGCTTCCTTGTAGGTTTTGGCCATATGTGCATGATGTGGATCTTCGTATATTCCATTTCTTGCGCTCTTGAATGCTCGGACAACATCTCCACCCCAAAACAAAAAACAATGAGCAATCAAAGCACCAATCTGATTTTTGACAAGTCAGTAATTGCACAGAAGATCGATCATAGATTGGAAGCACTTACAGCAGCGTTCGCCATGAACATGGCATATGCGAAAACTTCCAGTCAAACTAGGGTACCATATTCTTCCAGGGGCTGTCTGGTTGAGGATACCATCGGTAAAAACTTGCGAAGTGGGATATCTCGAGCCATTTTCAGAACGAAGTTGTGTCGACATAAATGGTTGCGCTTTTGAGTCCCAGGCATTTGTATAATAAATGCCGAGCATGGCGGCAAAGCAGACAATGTATCCTGCGATAGTATGTAATTGCATCTTGAGAGGAAGAGAAGTGTTGAAAGATGTAATCTGCAAAGTTGCTTCGGTTAGCCCTTTCCCTTCGCATCAGGAATACTGGGAAAAGTGTTTGACTTACATATTGCCAAATCGAACGACAGCGTAAACAGACCCATTCCCTCATTATTCGTCGCACCTCCAAACAAATTTGTAAGTACGGCTGCCTTACTCCCTGTGGCATTCATAGCTGCCAAGCATGGAATGGAAACGGAATTCAACCAGGGAAAAATATAAGCTGGGAGAAATTCATAGGCAAACATACTACCAAATGCGTACCAGAAGTACCTAAGAGGCTTGGAGTGTTTTAAATCTTGCCAATGAAGTCCTTGCAGGGTCTTGACTGTGGGCAGCGTACTCCAGTATACGGATTCTGGATGCCATACCATGATGGGACGAAGTATTCCGCAAATTCCGTAGCCCAAGAGGCCGATGGAGATAACTGCTAAGATGACGGTAGTTGCGCTGAGTGGTATACCATAGAAGAGGTCTTGAGCTGCAAAGACTGTGATAGTTGCGGCAGCATTGGAGGCAAGATGTAGCAGTGATGGCGCAAATAGCGTGTTCTTTAAGATTCCAAGGTCCATAGTTGAAGAAAGAGATAATTCGAATCCACAATGGTGGTGTGCCTTGTCCACCCTGTTCTCTCCATCGAGCTTCATATTTGTCGCCGCGAGGAAGTAGGTTGGTCCATGCTTTGCCAAGAAAGTACGCGATCAGGACGATGAATGTACCTTGAATAACTCCCATAGAGGTTGGTTTGAACTAGGTACAAAGGTCAGGCTGCTCTAATTCTCAAGCAGATATGGACAACCACTCACCGAATAAATTTGATACATAACTGCCTGAAATCCCGAAAGGATAGTGGCCAATACAATACTTCGAAAACTCAAAGCAGGTTGACCATCATCTCTTAGTGGAAGCAAGTGAGCCGCCGCATCTGCACCGGTGATGATGATAACATCGTCGCTATTATCATCCCTACTAGCATCAGACAGCTCCTTCGTTGCAATATCGGACGTCTCTTTGGAAATCTCTCGATCCTCAACCGACATGCGTAATTTCTCGTCAATTTCCCTGTGTGTTGGGACGGGGATGATGTGGCCCTCAACAGGATTGAACGCTCCCACGACAGAGATGTCAGTATTGGCGGCCGGCATATTTTCGAATTGATTATGACCGACTTCGGCTTGAAAATCAAAACCTTTTGGTTGCTGAAAGTAAGACAGTTCTTCAAGGCACACAGAAGGAATCAAAATTAGGTCGCACTCGCTCCATATATGGAGGTTTTTCCAGCCCGTTGCTGGTATCACGTTGCATTCTCTCTCATCCATGGAGGTTTCTCAGATCCTTGCTGGTCTCCACTCCTGTGCAAAAAATAAATAAAGCCTCAGCATCGCGGGATACAAGCACAAAAATCTCGTATGATCCCGATAAGAAAATTATTGACTGGTGTGATAGCAGCCATCTCGCACGCCTTCGCTGGAGACCCAACTGGTCTCGTGAATGCCTATTGATTTTGCCACATGGTTGACCAAGAATTAGATTCGAATGCTGGGTTTCGTTCGGAGAATCTAACGGAAATGATAGAAGGGTGCAGAAACGCAACAACTGCTACTAGTCCTCGAATTAAGCTAAACCTTGCAGTATCACAGGGCACGAGTACTTGCTAGGATTCAACTTTCATGGAGGGTATACGTAAGGCTAGGCCACATTATCATAGAATAACATTTTGGCTATCACGGATATCCTTTCCAAAAATGCGGCGTCGAAGGCGAAATCGAGGAAAAAAGAACAGAAATTGATGTTGATAATAGGTGGGATAATATTGAAGTGGATATCTACTACCAGAAACGGCGACAATATCTTGGAGCTACTTGGCGAAATGCACGGCCGAGATTATTCTAATATCTTATCTCTCCACGGCGTCTCCGCTCACATCAAGAATGAGAGAAAGCAAAAGTGGGCTAACTCGTTAATAAAAATGCTTGATTTTTAGATGTCTTCCCGTTCAAGAACACCTTACCCAGCGTTAAATTCGTTGGTTTACGAGAATGTGGACTAAAGTGGTGTTTTCAGTACAAAGTCATTGCTAGGAAAGGATGGAAGACAGCTACATCTTTGAATATTACAATTCAAATAAACATTAACTAACCAGCAAACAACAATACTATTCAAAATGATGCTTCATATGAATAGCATGTCAAAACATGAGGAATTATCGAAACCACTCAACTCACCAGCTGCAGCAACTTCAAATCACACTTTGCATCTGTGTATGGTAGTACCAATGAACAACCAACGTCGTTAGAATACCTTGTTCATACGTGACTTGGCTCTGTTGCACACTGCCGGACGCGTACGCCCAGCCGGATGATAGACCACCAGGACTACTGTCCGCAATAAGAAGGTCGTTTTCGACGCTTCTACTGAATCGATAAGGACTTTCCTCATATGGAATAGCATTTCATGTGATACGTTGGTTGAGATGTATGTTTGGGTTATCGAATATTCCAACATTTAGTCGTTGTAGCTAGCTTTCTTCCTTCTAATCTATCCGAGCTGACTTTAGCCCTTGGCAGCTTGGTACATATGAAAGTTGCAGGACTGATTGGCCAAGAACGTGCATATAATATCGTTTTAGCGTCGAGGGGATGGATCAAGGTCCCAATGTTAGAATTCGACGGTAACTTTATCTTCAAAATGTCCATGTCAAGATACGGATATCTTGGCAGTCCCGAGATTCTGGGTGAGAAAGAGGCGGGGTGAAAGATAATCAATATCGTTCCCCAAAGTATTTGAAAAGAGGTAGGAGGGTAAGAAGCAACCACGAGTTAGACTATCCTCTTTCCTCATTTCGAGGGTTAGACGGGAAGTGTCTCAAAACTAGTATCCTTCGTGGACAGTTGACTTCTAGAAGGAATTAGCACACGGACCAGCATTTGGTCCCATGCAGCATCTAATTATACTTTCTAGACTTGCGAGTTTTCGTTTGTTACATAGAAAATGATGTGATTTGCAACTAATCGCAAGTCCTACTTTCCAAGAAATCTACGTGGAATGTCTGGTTTAATAACAGACTACCACCACAAATCTAACCATCAAACGTACGGAACCTATCACGCTACCTAGCCACTTTCAACATACCGTGTGTAACCACATATACCCGTTCAAGAAAACATTCGATCAAGCAAGAGTAAAGAGTTGTCGGGGGCGTAATTAGATCCAGGAATCGATTTCGCGTTCTTCAAAAATTGAAATGCAAAGACTTGTGTAAGAAATATCGTCTGCACGAATGCAACATATCAATCAAGGCGAAGGAAGATCTTTACGTCAAAAGAAGATGCTTATTCACTACTGTTTGCAAGACAGATAGTCAGGGCTCGAAGTAGGGTAAGCGTCATTATCTCTTATTGGAGGTTAAGATTTGCGGCGCTTGGACTTGTGAGAAGGAGAGACGATGTTATCGATGAGTCGATGCCAAGCAATTTCTACAACAGATACTAAATTCAAGGTTAAATAAACCGCTGACTTGATCTCAATCGTGTGGACCCCTTGGTCATATAATGGTACCTGTTCTCAAGTCGGGTCGAACCGAAATCTTCTGAAGCTTGAAGCCCTTGTATGAACTTGATTACCAGAAGGGCGAGGGAATGAGGGGTATGTCATGTGATCATTCGCCTTTCAATTATGTTTTGAAGGTTACGAGAGGATTGTTCTTACTGGAGTTTTGGTTTTGCATAGGCTCAAGATATTATTTGTTCTTTTTTATATTGGCTATCTCTTCTGGTATTGTATGATCATATCCTCTCGGTCCTTCAGTAATCCAAGCTCTGTAACACATGGGTCCACAGCACGCCCTCATCCAAAATGTGTTTTCTTATAGCCACAACGGATCATAATACCTCATACAGATAGATCTTAGGAATCAAACGAAACTTATGATACATGGGAGTTATGTCGAAAGGTATATCCTATCATTCGATAGGTCACGTGATTGTCTAAATCAAGTTTTAAGTATCCTGACTCAATCGCACTTGAGGTTTCCTAAAGAATTCTGATCACAATAGTGAGTTCCAGGGGCTTTAGGCAGTACAAATCTTGTCAAGGTTTAAATTTCGCGGTTGTTCATGGCTTACCAGTCCACAGAGTTGGCTATAGCCTAATAAAGTCTATACAAGAATACTCTTTTAGCCCTCTTCTCATCCGACAATGAATATCTATCTGACTATCAATGAGGTATTGGGCCATTTGAGACAACATATACATTCGTACTACCTCTGACCTACCCCACTTTGTCTCTGCAATACACCTCTCTCAGTTCAAAGCGCCAGCCGGTATGTTTCCCGGCGGAAAACATCGATCAATAGCAACAGCATTATTCCCCCACCAATTTGGGAACGTTGCATTGGGAGATTGAGACCAAACACCATGACCGTCTGCATGAGCTGAGTACCGCAATCAAGGCCAACTCCTAGGAGGTAATTGTATTTACGGAACCAGACAGGGTGGTAGCGGTATACGTAACCCATGCTGTTCAGTTGTTAGGCTGTGGAGATAGAATAAAGGGGATGCGAAGAGAGTGCAAAACAGTAAGAAAGGAAGTACTTACAAGAACACGGAGAAAGCAGAACTAGTCAACAAGTTTGTTGTTTGGTAAACTGGAAACCATGTGGCTCCGAAGCAGATCAACGTTGGATTGAATCTTTCCTCAATCTTCCATTGTGGTTTCCATTTGTGTACGATGAAAGTTAAGATGACGAGTGCGGGACCCACGAAAAATCCATAGTAAATCCATGAGTACATGGAACCCTGTCCGAAAAAGACTTTGGGGCCGAGAACTCCCCAAATTACTGAGAGTGAGTAGTAGTTACGGGTCTTGACAGCATTCCAGGCTTGAGATGGAATCTCCCCGGTTAGTTTGGGTCCTTCCGAATTTATGATAAATCCTGCGAGAGGATCATGAATCAGTATTTTGCTTTATCAAGGTGAGAAGCACTTACTCATCATGCCATAGTTAATGAAAGGACCCAGAAGTGTCCCATAAACTTGCCCAATGAACATTTCCGTTTCTGGAATCTTCATGTAAAATCCGAACTTGTAATCAGAGATCAAGTTGAGATTTTGTTCCAAGATCTGTCGACCGTAGACCATACATGTGAGCACTCCGAGAGGTTTTCCTGGGAACAAAGCTCCGGCGATGACTTCGGATAGAAATTGCATTCCAACTTGCATATTGGCGATACCCCAAAGTATACCATTTGGAAATGTAAATATACATGAGATGATTGCAATAAGAATGAAACCCCTAAAATTTCCAATGAGCCGACAAGGATCATGACGGTGAAGAGCGAGAGACTTACCACCAGGGAAGTTGCATTTCTCCTCCATAAAGTTGGCCAATAGATAGTGCAGCGCAGATGAGCAATAACAGCCCATACCACCAATGTGGAACACGAGGAAATATCTCCATAAGCTTAAGATAAGGATCGTCATAGTTATCTCTTCTGTTTCTGAAAGCATCTCTCATTCCATGGTAAGCAGGGACACCATACCAAAGAACTGAGTAAACCATAGCTCCAGTCGAAGCAGCAAAACCAAAGAAGAATTGAAGAGCATATGACGCGGACCAGTATGGTAGAGAGTAAGCATCCATAGCTTCCTGATTCAGCGAGAAATCTGGATTGAGTACACGCGAGATATTATACCTTGCGCCTGTATTGTCCCAGGTGCCTGAGTCCATAGGTGCAAAGGTCAAGGCGTTGAGAGTGTTGGTAAAATATAAAAGGGGGTAAATCAGCCAGCATGCAAGCATTGCACCGATAAACTGATTTGCATTTGCCCAGAGAGGTGTGTAAAGTGGTGACCAAAAAGCGACGTAATTCCAGTCCAAACTGATATCGAGGAGACCCTGAAGTGTTTTTTTAGTATGAAGTACTTTCCGCATTGAAATGAGGACAGCATACAAACCCATAGTAGCCAGAGCCCATCAAATATGCCTTCCAATTTCCATGACCAAAATAGCAAATTAGTGGAATGGAACTCAACAATGGAAAGATGACCACGGGCAACCACTCATAGCAGAATGCAGCACATGCAACAATCGCGAAGAACTTGAGAGATTTTTTAGTGACGGCAGGATTCTTGTGCATGGCATTGAACAAAGACACATTTGGTAAGACTCCTGGATAATATATGTTTGGAGGTCGAACAAGGATATCTCGAAAAAGTCCAGCAAATCCGTAACCTATCATTTGAGTGGTGATAAGGAATAGAATTCCCCAGCCTGGATTTATCTTGCGACCATAATACAATTCCATTGCAGATAGCGGACCGAGACCATAAGCGGTATAGCACTTGTAATTATGGTCAATAAACATAAGAAGAATGATTACCAGATGCACTTACACTACCCCAGTATGCTACCACGACGAGAGCATGCTCTTTTGAATTCCATGGTCCTGGATTGAGACTCCATTTGAATCCAAAAGTATTGAAAACTCGCTTCGGTAGGTGCGCAGCCATTGCAGCACCCATACCCCATGAAAGTAGTTGCACAGCATAACTCGTGAGGTTCATATAGTAAGGCTTGAAGTAGTAGAATGAAGATATTCCACATCCGATGACCACCCAAAAGGTAGAGCAGAACCAGAAACGAAATGTGAGGATGGGCTCCCTATAGGATTATGAGTATCTACATGGCTTCTGGTTTCACTCTAGCATACACTTACGTAGGATCGTTGTGAAGATCAACTGTCTTTGCCACCAGAGGAATTGGATAATCTTTTAGACGAGGATCGATGAAAACATCGTCTTCTCCAGGTACGAAAGTCTTTTCTTCAGAGATGTCCTGAAGACTATTTGAATCAGTGGCTTCGACCTCAATATCCGCAGTTTGTTTTTCGAAGACATGAGGTTTTTTGAAGTTTCGTAATGTAGAATCCTCGCTTTCTCCGTGTACATCTATGGTATCCATCATGGAGCCGGTCATGTCAATAAAGAAAAGCTATCCGCAATGATTACTTCACAACAAAGATCTTTGGGACTGCTAAGGTTCTATAGAATGACTTTATAGACCCCATCTGGATCAATTCACAGACCTTATCTAAGGTTGTGGACTCGCGGTGGTAATTTGGAATGGTTGCAACCATCTCGCTATTTCGTATGGGTGCGAACAGGGAAGTTGGTATCTTTGCAGCATTTCAGAATGTATGCCGTCCCAAAATGGCAGCATGCCCGATGGTTTATCATTGCTTCATATCTTGATCTTTTCTTGATCTCTAGATCCCAATACCAACACTGCGAAGTCATCGAGAGATAAGAAACGAAGATAAAACGCACAACTTAGCACATATGATATTCCTTGATAGTTTCCGGAACAAGCCCTCGACCCCGCAACTTCGCAGGAAAGCTTAGATTATTCCGCAGCTTTTCCCGACACCAATAACATTGCCACTTATCTTGAAACTAGGTATGCAGACCTAATCATTGACTTTTTCCGAGTTGAATGTCATAAGATGCCCCGCAATCACATCTAATGGATGTATATGGAGCTTGAATGCTGAAGTTACATCCTGAAGTTACATGCACTAGATACGAGATAGATAGATTGACATGAAGCGCAATCTAGTGGGGCTAAAAGAGTCCAAAAACTCCCCGCAGATCAACCGAAAACTGAACCAACAAGTTGGTGATTGAGAAGTGGAAGCATTTCTATTGATGATTGGCTTGTCATCGAATCGACGTTGATCTCTAAGTCACCACTATCAAGGAAGATATCCTGATAAATTCTTAAGTATTCGTTTCAAATAGGCAGGAGTCAAGCTTACCAAGAGATTGATAAGACTATTTCTTACCTCTTTGATAGTCTGGCTGTTGCACAGCACGAGAAAACAACTGATTATGGGAGGAAAGCTTGTGATGGGAAAGCCGGTCGAAGCCGCTCTTTTCTGATCATGGTGTGAGTTCTAATGGCAGTTGATAATATCAGCAAAGACTCGCTAAGATGTCGCTTGATAGAATCACAAACCAGTCCCTACATTTGATAGAAATGGAAAAAGGTTTGTTGTACCAGCATACCGCTTAGTACCATTATATATGATTTCCAACAACATTAATAAGAGTTTGATTCAGATAAATGAAAATGAAATGATGGATATTTGATGGCAGGAAGCCAAACAAGAGTTGTTTTCAACAAACCATCACGTGAAAGATGGATGAGAAAGACTTGGTATGACTCAATAACCCTAGGTCCAGCAGAAAGGTGTCTAACAGAATACTCATCGCTTAGGTATTTATGTATTAAGTGGACTCATGTCATGTATTATCACATGATTCTTCAGGTTTGGATATATTTGTTAGCGAAGGACCAATTTCGAAAGCCTGATAAAGTTGCGTGAATTCGACAACAAGGACCTGTACGGACTATCATATTTGGATTCATTCTTAGGAGTATGTTTGTGAGACAGTCATAGTTTCATGGCTTAACAATTATGTTTGAAAGTTGTATATTGTTATACTGGCTACAATTTGTTCGTGGGAGTTGTGGGAGCTGGTTGCTGCAGCCTTCCAGCTGGAAGCTAGAGATGGTTATTATTGGCGCAGGATGCAAGAGTAAGCGCGTTCATGATCCTGTTGAAAGTCTTCAATATATTACTTATCATCAGCAAGGTGTTTTTGTAATCTTAAAATATGCCGCTAGTCAGCTAATAAGGTAAATAATCTTTTTCTTAATTATATCCTTCGGTAGTGATTAGTGAATTTCCCACGATATACAACTTTTCAAGTGATTCATTTGATTTCTGTAAAGCCTTCCAAGGTTTGATATACACTCTGTGCATGCCCCAGTTTGGTTGGAAAGTCTTCACTTTCGGTGTGAATGACCAGTTATTTGGACACGGCTGGCTCATATTGTTTGGATTGGGAATGGACTAGAAAGCTCATCCGATGTATTAAGATTTGACTATTTTGCCGATATCTAGAGAATCTGATGCAAAGTTCAGTTGAGACCCTTTCCAGATATGACTAAAATACAAGCTCTATAGGGTATTGGGGACTTTGCCATAGAGGTGATACCAATGAAGAATAAGGGGGGGAGGAGGAGGGTGACTTCTTGATAGACCAGGGAAGATGGATATGATGACAACTAGGACTTCAATTTACAATTATAAGGGTCAAACATGCACAGCTGCGCAATATATTTCATAATGATTAACACAGATGTCCTTAAATCCCAAGATAATACTTTTTGAAAGACCCTTTACAATGCAAACTTTGACTTTATTGTAAGGGCAGAAGGATTCCTATTATCGACACATGTCTTTCCTAAATGCATACAGATAACAAGCTTCAATAGAATTATAGCTCTTAGCTGTGCTTATATTGTTCCACTTTCAGAATTCAGTATCGTCAAACAACAAAAGAAGCAATCATCACACCAGCATACACCTCAGCAAAGCAATGATTCAGCAGAAAAGACTCAATAGTTAAGATGAGAGTATCGGAACAACCCTTCCGTCTCTCAATAACTAAACAGCACGTGTAAACAGCACGATATGAGATTTTTTTTCTCAACTCTTCGACTATTGTCTCGTGTTCTGAAGAAGTTTTTTTCTATTTAATATTTTCGACTTTGAATTTCGCACCTGTCCTTCCTTTTTTTTCTTGTTGCCTTCTTCGATCTTGAGGTCTTTTTTTTTTCAGAACTCCTCTTGGTGCGAAATACTTCGGAGCAGCTTTTGCTTTACTCAATTATACACAGCTCATCAGGACTCTTGCTTCCACTCTTACTTTATTGTCCCTCCTTTCAATCAAAATTCTATATAATATCCTTTATTAATCACAATGGAGGCTTTGTACACTCTCACCTCTGAACAGCGCTTGTTCTTTGAGGAGCATGGGTATCTAGTCATCAGCGATGGATTTACTAGCGAGGAAATCGAGAAGCACAAGATCTGGGCAAAAGAAGTTCATGATCTTCCACTTCTCAAGGAGCCTTGTGGTTATCTCCAATACGAGGAGATCAACAAGAAAAAGGAGCGCGTACTTTGTAGGGTTGAGAACTTTACAGGTGAAGTCTCTGGCTTCAACAATTTGCTCCGTGGTGCAAAACTCCTTGGTATCGTTAACCAGCTGGCAAATTCGCACATGGTTCTTTTCAAGGATAAGTGTGAGTCTAGACCTTCTTGAGACTTCAAAACTCTACTGATTATCTAGTAAATTACAAGTTTGCTGGTTCGGGTGGCTTTGCAGCACACGTTGACCGTGCTGGTTATGGAACCTTCACTAATCTTAAGCATCTATCTATTGCTATTGCGATAGATCCGGCCCACGAAGAAAACGGCGGTATGGAGATAGTTTCGGGTAGCCATAAGATGAATATTCCAATCGGTGCCGACAACACTCTTGATCAGGCTTGGGTCGATTCTCAGGCATGGATTCCGGTTAATCTCGAATCAGGTAAGAGACATCCCCAGATGTGAACCGACAAAAACATAACTAACGAAGCCTACACAGGTGATATGCTGATCTTCGGTACTTCCTTCGCTCATAGAAGTGGACCAAACAACAGCGAGCATGATCGTCGCGTCGTCTATGCAACCTACAACCGTACCTCCGATGGCGACAACCACGACGCGTATTACCGTGAGCGTGCCAAGAGATATCCGTCGACTCATCACCGCATCGCCGGCGTTGATTATCTAGCTGGCTCCAAGAGCTATGCTTATGGTACGCCAATGCTTACGATCGAAAACCTACATCAATCAATGACCGCAAGCGAGAAAGGCAGTACACAAGAATCTTCCGATTGATTTATCATCGGTCGATATGGATAGAGTATTATGATAGCGAAGAAGTATAACGGCATTGGAAAACGTTCTTTGGGATGTGGAAAGTGGACCCGTTACCTATGCTTTGTTGCATAGGATCTGGAGACACTTCTAGCTAGCATTCATATTTCCACTTGGTTTACTAGCAGTTGATTACTTAGCCCGAATGAAAATGAAAGATCCATGCAACTAATCGATCTTTGCTGGGAGATATCTGCTACGCCCAAAAAAGTGAAATAAATGGAAACTGACCGCTGGTTGAAGATGCAAAAAATTGAAGTCAACAGGATAATGATAACGGCAGGGCAGAAGTAAATCAAATATATCACTTGAAAGGCGATCTAAGATGCTGAATATCTCCACCAACTATTTCATGTATTGATATAAAGAGACTACAATATGTCGTAGGACGGTAGTGGCGACGTTACTCTATCAAGTTCTTTCACAGGGAAAGTAATTGGCTGGCTGGCTTTTGACTACAGCATGGTCACTGGTATTAGTAGACCTGAATAATTGGGCGTTTTCCTCAGACAAATGAGATCACATACATACCGGCGCTTAGATGTTGTACTGCGGGTTGTGTTTGTACTGATGATATTAATATTTGATGATGAAAGTTGTAGTGAGTGAAGTGCCGAATATGACTAATTAGCGTATTCAGCCCCAATTTATCCAGGGATGTGATTACAATGATGCTTTACCATTTTCAACGTCAGCAACTACAACAACCACGACAATACTACCACCCAGCAATTCATAATCAATATGGCCGAGAAAAGCTCTTGGGAATACCTTAATACAGTCTCTTGGTGTTCAAATCACTTACAAAATACAGATTATATTCTTATCCCAGAGCTGGGAGATAACGCTGTAATATTTGGGCAATAATCTCTCTTCACAGAAGCCCACAAATGGCCTGCGCACAAAAGAAGTACGCAGACACATTAGTCTTAGTGGTGAGACTAATGGGAAGGTATATGCACTCCATGGAGGTCTTGTGACAACCTTGATCTATGAAGCAATGAGGATGCCAATGCTACTTTAGACCATGTCATCTGCCACTGAGAACTCAGTTACAGCAAGACTCAATGTTTCGTAGAAGAAGCTTATTGAGACTCCACAAATTACACTGGTAGTTTCAAGAATGAGGTAGACTACAGGGGGGATTGAAGGTGCCCGGGGGGTTGTGCTAACTATCGGGGGCTTGTGGATACCATTCAAGGAGAAGTTGTGATTATCTTTGGTTTTTAGGATAGTATCATTTTGCTCTGCGGTTATCACAATTGGAACCCTTAGTAATGGAAATTCTTTGAACATTTGCTAATCCTTATCTATACTAGTCATCCAGATATACCCCTCTCGGTTTTCTTTATACATTCAAATTGATGTGATTGCCTCAGTGAAAATCACTGAAGCCGAATAGGTTCCGTGGCCTAAAGGACTTCGGGGGAACAAGGCAGAACATTCAGCCTAGGCAAATACCTCGAGCAATTTTTTTGCTCTATATGTGAACATCCTATTTTCCTGCTTTTGGTGGCTCGTTAATACAGTTTACCTGTATACAAACTAGTCGGAATCATTGATATAGCCTTCTGCCTCGACCAGTCTTTCCCTTGGGAAGATGCTACTCACTTTGAATGTACAATTATAAGGAACAGAATGGGATATAATGCACATTTTTCAGCTTGATATTTAGTGAGTTAGGCTAGCCTGATAATTCACGCAAGTTTAGTTCACCAACTAGAGTCGGTTTTGTACCTTCTATACTCAACTCCAGTCGCAAAACTCTACTTGATTGAAAATCAACATGGAAGATGAGCAGCTCAGAGGACATATCTAAAGCCCTTATTGTCAATTTCAGTGACATCTAGCATCCCTAATTCGATCACTTCCTTCTCACTCAATCTCGCCAGCCCTTGCACCATATCTCTACGTTTATTGAACATAAACATATAAACGTACAGCAGGATAGCCATTGTGAGCTTTATACCATATGCGATCAACATTGACAAGTATGCAGTACGATATCCAGCTTGAATTTTATCAGCTTGAATTCAAATTAAGATTTGCCTTTTCATGATGATATTTACTTACGAGCTTCGCTGGTGATAAATGTCTGCGGTCCAGCAATATTCCCAGCGCAGAATCCAATGAAAACTACGGCTGCTGTGAGCTGCTTCTTGGTGTAGCCAGCTACATTAGAGGATATCATTGTTAGACTCATACTAAACCCTAGGTTTTGGGTATAGCAAAGCCAAAGTGCTACCAATCGACCCCACTAAATATAAGTCAGCAGCTTACTTTGGCAAGTATATTGACTCTCGTACTTTATTCTCGGCTGGCAGGCCAACGAGAAGTCCTGAACCGATGATACAGATTGAGTTTGCTACAATCATTACCACACATCTCATCCCAGGCCACTTTGTTGCCACCCACCCGCCAAATAACATTCCAAATAATTGAACAGCTCCACCGGGAATCAGCATGTATTGTGAGCTCAAAGTATCAAAGCCAAAACTCGTGATGTTTATACTGGCGAAACTGGTTACCGCTGCCGTCGGTATCTGCCCCGCCACTGCCATGAAGAACAGTATCCACGTCTTGGGGTCATTGATCATCTGTAAGGCTTGGTATGGTTTGAAAACATGGTTTTTGACACCTTGACGGTTTGCCGCTACTCTATCAACAGCTACAGCTTTCTCTCGAGCCGACAGAAACCGTGTCGTCGATGGACTATCAGGAAGCAATAAGAGAGATACAAGGCCCCAGGCTATCGTTATTGACCCAAAGATGAGAAAAATATACATCCATTTGGCAAGTCCGGTGTTAATGTGTCCCACTGCATACCCAATAAGTCCGGAAAACATTGTTGCTATTCCGATCGTGCTATAATCTGATCGATAGATAAGAAAAATCAGTCAATTAGGAAGATAAGCATGGTAAAGTTCCATAAAATTACGTTCTTGTCATACAACGTACAGATGAAGAGGTTATACGTTTCTTGGTGCTACTTACAGGCTTCAAGTCGCAAAGGCTGTTCCTCTCGGGTATACCACATTGACATCAAAAGCACAAATCCTGGGTTTATCGCACTTTCAAAAGCACCCAAAAGAAAACGATTGGTGGCCATTCCTGCAAAACTCTTGCAGGCTGGTGTGCTAATAAGAACAGCACCCCAGCAAGTTACTGTGATGGAGAGAAATCTCCCCGTTGGAAATTTCTGAAGAAGATACCCCATAGGCAATTGAAACACAAGATACCCGATATAAAACATCGAACCTTGAGTCGATATATTAGCACATAACACCACTCATTTTAATTCGACTATCAGGTTTGAATCTTACTTAGCCAAGGGTACTCCTGGCCGACCAGGTTTAGGTCTTTTTTGAGACCAAGGACACTCGCTAGGTTGATGGAATTCTTGTCAAGATATTGCAAGACATATGTCACCATCATCAAAGAGAGAATCCGAATATCTACTTTTCGTAGAACTTTTCTTGGCCTCGGCTGGCTCTACATCTTCGTTGAGAATGCTCTTGTATAGCTCATAATTATCATCACGACTGCCAGACACGCTAGAAGACACAATATTAATTTCATTTGCTCCATTTGATACGTATTTTTCGCTGAGAAATGAAGCCATAATGAAATAAAGTATATCGAAGTTGTTTCTAGCGATCTAACATGAACTCTTTTGGAAAAATGGACACCACTTATATAGATAGATTTTCGTTCGGTGTGCTACATTTCAGCTATCTCCAAATGGTCTAGACACCAACTGGTATTCGCATCATGCCACTTTCCTAATCCATTGGATTCTATAGCTGCTGTGTCACTTCAGCCGCCCAACTGCGTTTGTTAATAATTGCAAGCATTCAACATTAGTAGCTCATTACGGTCACGACGCCAATCATTTCACATACATGGCGTGAAGATACGAGTTTAACCCCGCATTTTAAGAAACTTCACTGGAAAGAGGCTCTCGATACTAGTTGGTTATGCGAAAGAATTATATCAAGTGATCTATTTGTTGTTAATTAGTTTTCCTTTGCATTGCAAAGTTTGGTGTATTGAGATTCTTTCATGCTGTCGGCAATCGTTGATGGATTTGGGATAACACCAAATCTGAAATTCTCTTCTCGTATTTCGAAACTATGGCACTGTATTCTTTTCAAAATTCATGATGAACGGTAGTATGATGAATTTCAATTGATACTGCTACCCCTCCTGTCATGTTGTATGACTTATATAAGATTACAAAGCATCGGTTCTTCTTTTTTCCCATCAAATGTTACTAAGGCATATCCGGAAATAGCAAAATCTCTTGCTTATAGCCTTTATTCTTGACAATGATTTGATTTTTCTTTACCCGTTTATAAAAGAATGTGCCAGGAAAACAAAGACTTCAAGTCTAAATCTTGTCTCGAGATATAGAAACTGTACTTTACGCTTGACTTGACACTTGCATTAACAAACTGTTGACAACCAACTCTCACCGTCAAAATTCTGATCTGCCTCATTATTCTCTAGATCACTCGTAAGTCAAGATGGTGGAGCAAATCATAGACCCGGCTAAACCGATCATGTCATTTCAAGATCGAGAAACAATTCTTGAAGGCCATGCACAAACATACGCCCGACCAGATGAGAGGGATACGGAACTTATGGATTATCTCAATTCTTATACTGGTCCTGATCCAGAAACACCTGACGGGGATCTAGGAGACACTAATCTTCTCCCATTCAAACCCTTGACCCGTGTTGACCTTCAGCGATTTATGGATTGGTGCGGACCTTTCTTGGGCTTGGATTCCGACATAAAATATTCTTCTAGAATCGGCGAGAGTATTCTGAAAGTGACAGATGCTTATCTTCGCCAAATATGTCTGTTTGTGAATAGTCACTCCCCAGTTCGGAATACTCGCAAGGAGTTTGCGACCATGGCCTATTTATCTCACGATTTCTGGGATCCACCATCAAACCCTCCTACTGAAGAGTATATAGAAGACAGAGCGGAATACATAAGGACGACAGCACGTCTTTCGCCTTCACGACTCCAAGCCCTTACTCATTTGTTCATTCACATTATCCCATCCCGGTCATTGATTGATGTCAAACCAGACAGTGCCTTGATGGTAATCACACCCAGAGCTGCAACGATAGAGTATCTTGACCAACTGGATGATACCACCAAACATTACTTGATAGGAGATATTATGAATGTCATCTCCCGCGTCGATCGCGATCGACAAAGTACATGGCTAGAGCTCGGGGACTGGAAATGTAGAGCTGGGGCTCCAACTGGGGAACTAAACACCGATCACCGACCACCAGATAAACTCCGAGCAACTCAAATCCACGTATGCACCACTGCTCTAGGCCAAGCGTTCGGTCATGATGTCAACATGTTTTGTGGGCTGGCAGGGGGAAGATATATATATAACCGGCCCGCGTATGACATACTTAACTGGAGGAAAGCAGTAGTTATAGCATATGATCTTCACTGCGGTTATTTTTCAAATGTAATTGGCGACCGGCATTACAAACCGAGAGTCAAGAGGATGTTTGGCCATCGCCGGCATAACGAGGGAGATAAAAAGACTTGGATAGATAATGCGAGGCAGAGGAGGAATGGTTCGCCGTGGTTGCATTTCTCGCCTCAGGTGTACAAGAGACTTTTACCTAGAGAGTTGGCGCAGTGGAACGCGGAGAATATCTGGAGGGGACTAGATGAGGAGGAATTGATGGAATTGGCGAGAACGAGAATGGAGCATCCGGCTCGGAGGGGAAGATATGTTCATATGCCGCAAGGGGCGGAGTTGGGGGAATTTGGGCCAAGGATGAAGTGGCAGAGGGCGAGGGTGTTAAGGATGTGGTTGGAGGATAGAGATGTGAGTGGAGGTAGAAGGATGAGTCGTTACCATAATCCTGACGAATCTGTTGGATGGGAAAGAGCTGGTAAATTATTAGGGATTTAGAAGACTTGAACAAATTGAGATGGGATTGTGGGGATGAGGGCCTACGCAATGGACGGGAAGTTTGTAAAGAATTTACGTTATTGTGTATGTACTTGTTAAATCTTAAGTCGTGTGGGTTTTTTTCATTTGGTCTTTGACTTAGCACCAGGATTGGACTAGGAAGCTAAGGTTTTTGAACTGAACTGGCATTCCTTGTATATGGTTTATTGTAGACTTCCAGCTTCTGTGTGGCAAGTCAGAGAATGATATCCAACTATGTACCAATATCAGAAGGGGATACCACCACCAAGTGTATTTTATACACATATTAATATTTACATGCCCACTTCAGACATCATAAGACACGAAATAGATGGGCCCAAGGTTTCTGTAGAAGGCTCCAACTTTAGAGCTTTTTTCAATCCAGACAAGAGAAAATCCTTTTCAATAAACTCTAGACAGGCCTCTAATGATATAAAGAGAAAGTGATAATTACTATAGCAGAACTACCCCATTGTTCTAATATTATCTGCTCTTATAGGCAAAGAACCCGAAGCAGTTGCTTCGATGGGGAGTGGAGACCCAAAAGTCTCCACTTCAGATCCATCGGCTAAAATCCCTTTCTTGGGCGGGACTTCACAATCGCGTCAAGCAGCTCGCATGCTGGCTCTTCTCTAAGTGTTTAATAGTAATGTTATCGTTGGTGGATATGTGTTGCCAGATACACCGGTACTTTGGGGCAGAATGGTTGAAGTGCACATGTTAACTGAAATTGGGACCTATGGAGAGCTATTGGGGACGATGTATCACTGCCCACGATCTTGACTCCGAAACATAGTACTTGAGCCTCGACTTGCCGGCCCTGAGATAGCTATGTAAAAAATAAGGAAAGTGAGTTGTCTCGTATATCATGCATTTTACAGTCCATGGACGGAGAGTGAGGTACGATGTATATGAGCTGCAGTCATGAAGTGATCCGGAATAATGATTTATGAGCAGATGTTTTCTGAGTGTGGTCCAGGAACATAATTTCTGACAGCCAAGCTTTCGGCACAGGTTTTTTAAATGAAGATTACTTTGTCGTCATCACGACCGAGTATGAAGATATCGACATCCTCGAGTTTATATTGAAAAAGTCTGCAATAATTTTCATGAATGCCAGCCACAGTGGCTGGCTGCCAGAACCTTATCACACGGTTATCCATATAACTTCGTATCTTAACCAATAGAATAGCCACACATAACCTTACTGTACTTGCAATATTGTAATAATTTTCGAGGCGCCTTCGCCAGCTCGGCTCGGTACTCTTATCCGTAGCAAAATTTGCAATGGATTGCCGTGAATAACAACCACAGATCGTTTTAGATATTAGATTGTGCTATTCTATCCGTTGAGGTGATACAAGCGGTATCATTGGATAAACTGCTCTCTAGTGTGGGTTTGTAGGCGCGATAGTTCTGGACAACATTATGTTGCTAAAGGAATCTTGTGGTCCATGACTTTGTAACATGGTTGTGCTAGACGCCGTGATCTCCCTACGTGGGGTTCGGTAGGGGTTTCGTTTTTAGTCTTTTCCAAAGACCAACCCAACAGCTGGACCCAAAAAAACCACAAATTCGGAGGCTTGGGGCTTTATGCTTAATTCGGATGCCTAGAGGCGATCAATTTTCCCCTGTTGAGCTCTCTGCGCTCAATGGCCCAATGAAACTCTGATTTGTCAAGTTAATTATATCTGAAGGTGGGATGGATACTTTTGTCGCCGCCCTGACCTGCAATTATCCCGTAACTATGGCTTACACTGATTGTTTACTCGAATTTATTCATGGATTAGCCCCAGGGTCATTGTAAGCGCCAGCTTTGTACAGAGTACGTAAATACCAAATCTCTCCCCTTTCTAGAATTCAAAATTCTCTTAAATCTTGACCTAAGCACAGAAATTCGTTGTAGCTTATCACTCTCAAAACACTTACCAACACAAGCAGAATTTTTGTTTCTCCTACACTGCGCAAACGTCTTTCATTTGGGAAAGAGGAACTACCCCGGATGCTATAAGCCTGGCACGTATATTTGAAATATAATTGAAGTCAATATATTCGGCTACCATGGTAGACACTGTTTCAATTATAATTGCCGTCGTCTCCCTGGTTGGATCTCTTGCGGCAGCAGGCTTCACAGGATGGATATCGTACTATTTAGATCAGGTCAAAGCCCGCAAAGCCACTAAAGCTCTGATTCACAAATATCGAGATCCTCTTACACTCGCCGCGTACGATCTTCAATCTCGAATTTGGGGTCTTGTCAATAGCTTACTTGACTATTATGAGGATGAAGAGAAAAAGGAAAACATATATGTTTACACCGCCTTTTTGATTGGGCAATATTTTTCGTGGACATATATTTTGCGTCGACAAGCACAATTCATGCGATTTTCGACGGAGAAAACAAATCAGCAACTCAATCGCATTCTTGACACAATCACGGATCAATTCAGCCTAGACAGACATATGGGTGAAGATCCATTCATGCTTTGGCGTGGACAACAGATGGCAATCGGAGAATTGATGACTCTACAAGAAGAGGAAGGTCAGCTCTACTGCATGGGATTTGCAGCATTTTCACTTAAATATCATAATGATCCCCAGTTCAAAAAGTGGTTTCTGCCAATTGAGAGAGGGGTCAACCTGTTGGTAGATGCACGCCGAAAACAGGACCCTGTGGCGACCTTCAGATTGCGTCGGTTGCAGCATCTCCTCATTGACTTGGTTCTTCTTCTTGATGTTCATCGCGGGACAAGTGATCCGAACAAAAAGATGAAGGTCGATGCTGCTGCATATGAATGCAAATGCGAAAACTGTCCCGGGGTTTCGGTGTCACATCCCACTGAGAAGTTGCCAGTATAATGAACTAGAAATTCAATAGTGATAGGCGAGTCTTAAATTTGGACTTCCTCTGGCTACAGTTTCTCTTATAATGCTGAGAGAAAATGGAATGAAGAATGTACTGTTTGTCTCTGGGCAAGAAATTTGTTAATCAACGCAAATGAGAGCAGTTGAAGTAGTGGAGATGTGCCATACGCAACAGCAAGAAGAATCGATTCTGGCAATGCTGTGCATTGAGGAGCTCGATATGAATCAATACGAAATTATGAACATGTTGATTCACACTCTATGCCTTGGGGTTCGAGGTGTCGGGAACTTTGGGAACTTTGGAATTGGATTTCCGGATTTAATGAGATGCGTGCCGTTTGTTATATACCAGAACATAGATCAAAATGAAATTTCCTCGCATAGTCATTGATATATGTCAGTAGTGTAGCGATCAAACATTGATCCATAGTTGCGTTTATGTAAATGGGGAGCGTGAAGAAGAGCGAGTCCCAGCAGAGGGATGCTTACATAACCTTGGGTTTCCCCCACCATCAGAATCCGACGTCACCCCTCGAAAAGCATCATTTGTCGACGTGTTTGCTTACATTTGGACCACCACTCGTCTCTTGGACTGACAATCTATCAGGTATGAGGAAATTTCGAGATTTTTTGTAGGTGGCAGGTAATGACCACCAACCAACTGAATCTGAAACTCATATGCCTCGAATTATGAATCGCAAATGAAGGGTTCCATTGGATTACTTGGAAATCGCATACCTAGCTGGGCTACGGTGAAATCAGTTCTATATGTTTATCCTTCCCTTCTTTCTAGATGGTCTAGACCTTTGTCATTTTACGATAGTCCAAGTTGGTTATCTTGACAGTCTTCGTCGCTTAGAGCCCGACCTCGAGGAGAATCCACGCAACCGCTTTGGCCTGATAATTTATACTCAAACGATCGAGATTCAATTTTTCTCCCTGAAAAATTTGATGGCAATTCCATTGTGAATCACTTTGTGACAGACTTCCCAGATTTGTATGCCTACCAGGCTCTATAATCTGGGCTGTTCATGCCATTTTTGGAATCTAACATCCAAAGCACAATTGATGATCCCATATCATCTCATCCATGACCATTTCCGCAGACTGCTCTTTCAGGGACCACCACCTCAGTGGCTAGTGAGATATATTCTATTAATATTGCTCGGCTTGTTCTTTCCACCCTCAAATCCTTGCAAAGTTGGCGAAATATCTCTCAAATTAGTTGTCCGGCTCAAAGTGTAGGAAAGTGTGAGATAGTCCTTGGTACTGTCACTATAAGGCACGTCATATTCAAAGATTACGTTAAGTCAACCTAGGACCACAAGTTTTCCCATTTAAATCCACGACGGCTGATCAATTTCTGCCCCGTGTTCTCTAACGCAGTGATACTATCAGGTACGTACGAAATCCATATCCACCCATTTCTCGCTAAGGATTTCTAATCTTTCTGGGTGTTCTTCTACGCTCTCTCGAGTTAATAGGTAGAAATTTCTTACTGAACCCCCCACGCCCTCAGCTATTTCCTACATGCCTAAATTAACATCCGCATTGCAACTATTGTTACCAGTCAGAGGCCCATAATCTCTGCCAAATTGGTAATCGTATAGGGTCTTTGACGTCTGACAATTCGGTCTTCATGGAGAAATTCACCGGCCAGGATTCTCGAAACTTTCTTCAGCTCCAATCTATGATTTGCTTTAAAGATATCTTGTATAGGGCAAAGAGCTTAGAGC
This sequence comes from Monilinia fructigena, assembly GCA_003260565.1. Lineage (NCBI taxonomy): Eukaryota > Fungi > Ascomycota > Leotiomycetes > Helotiales > Sclerotiniaceae > Monilinia > Monilinia fructigena. The sequence goes on from QKRW01000026.1 coordinate 160,858, forward strand.
AAATTTGATGTTTCGTATCATCTAATCCAAAAAAGATATTACCAGGTTCTTGTCACAAGATGTGACGCATTTTCCAACAAGGATTGTTGAACTTGTATTGCAACATTTAATCTACAATCCATCAAGTGTTCATCTTCACATCTGATTTTCCTCGTTATCTTTCCAAAAGAAATATATGGTTCGGCCAATTTTATTGTTTGTAAGCCGAAGTCTGTCCCACATTTCCCGCGTTCTGGTCATCTTAAACCCCCTTCACGAAGATTGTAAGGTTACTCTGCATAATACTAAAATCTTACACGACCTCACACTTCTACCCTCATTATATTATTTAACAATTAGCCATGGAAATGGGTACTAGAATATTCTTGCAGTTATCTTTCTACCAATTATGCACGCAACTCAAAGCCAATGGCTTTTCCTTCTACTCATTTCACTTTGGACCTTTAACCTTATTTTTCAAGCAAAAGCAGCACAGTCAATCCAAGGACTAGTTGACCTTTTGCAGAGAAGAATACCTGCTCATGCAGATGACTTCGAGTTTCAACTACGTGGGAATTATACCTTGGGTGTAACGAATGATGAGTACCTTGTGTCTCAAAGTTCGGCGGGGAAGATTCTGGTTGAGGGAAATTCACTAAGCGCTCTCGCCAGTGGGTAGGTCATTCATGTCCACGTTATATGCATAAGTTTCTGACTAGAATGGTAGATTACATAGGTACTTCACAGATATTCTACGCGTAGATATATGGTGGTACATTGGTTCTCAGCTTCATCTTGCTCCGGAGCAATTCCCATCTTTAAATTCAACATTAAAAGGATCAACTATCGTACCATGGCGATATCATTTCAATACCGGTAAGCAGCATGATGGCTCTCAAGAGCCTTTATTTTTACAATTAGCTATCAAGCATTAAGTGACATTGCCAAGAAACCAGTTTCACTTACTTAACACCCACTAAAGTAAATTTCATAGTTACATTCTCATATACTGCGGCCTTTTGGTCTTGGGAAGATTGGGAGCTCCAACTGGACTGGATGTCCCTTCACGGTATAAACCTCTCTCTTGCTTGGGTGGGCTACGAGAAAACCTTACTCTCCACCCTCCTAACCACAGGTCTAACCACCACCGAAATTCTCTCATTCTTCTCCGGCCCAGCTTTTCAAGCCTGGAATCGATTTGGCAATATTCAAAGATCCTGGGGGGGAACACTGCCCTTATCTTGGATCGAAGACCAACACCTTCTTCAAAAGAAAATTGTAAAACGAATGGTAGAACTGGGCATCACACCCGTTTTACCCGCCTTTACTGGATTTGTGCCGGAGGAACTGAGAAGAGTAGCACCTAACGCGAATATCATCAATGAAAGAGGGTACTGGGCAGAGATCTTCCCAGCCAAGTATTCAAATGATTCATTTCTCTACCCCACCGATCCTCTGTTCACCACTCTTCAACATGTGTTCCTCACTATTCAATCCGAATACTATGGGAACGTTACACATATCTATACATTAGACCAATACAATGAAAACAACCCTGCATCTGGAGATCCCTCATATCTAGCTAATGTTTCACGTGGAACTTATCAATCCCTTCAATCCTTCGATTCAAATGCAGTTTGGGTGCTCCAAGGTTGGCTCTTCTATGCTCTCTCTCCATTCTGGACACAAGAGAGAATCGAAGCTTATATTGGCGGTGTCCCCAATAACGAGAGCATGTTAATCCTAGATCTATTTTCTGAATCATTCCCACAATGGGAAAATACGCATCAATATTATGGTAAACCATGGATTTGGTGCCAGGTTCATGGTTACGGTGGAACTTTAGGTCTATATGGTCAGATATACAATATCACTAATTCTTCCATCGAAGCGTTTCGGGCCTCGGAGAAAATGGTTGGGATGGGGAATACCATGGAGGGACAGGAAGGTAATGGATTGATGTACGAATTACTATTAGACCAGGCTTGGGATACTATTTCCATTGACACGGAGGATTATTTCAAGTCTTGGGTAGACAAACGATATCATGTCTTGGGAGAAGATCAACAGATACCGGGAGAAACGTATGAAGCTTGGGATCTTCTCCGCACCACAGCTTATAACAATACGAATTTGACTTTCGCAGATAGTGTTCCGAAATCATTGCTCGAAATGCAACCTAATATTACGGAGTTTCATGGACGCTTGGGACAATCTCTTACTGTTGATCTTTATAATCCGAATGATCTTTTCAGAGCTTGGAAATTGTTATATAATGCATCATTACTAGCTCCAGGCTTATGGGAAGGCGAGGGATGGAAATTCGATATGGTGGATGTTACCAGGCAAGTTCTCGCCGAAAGATTCAAGTCGGTTTATGTGGGGCTCATTGAGAAGTATGAGAATGGAATGGATGTTGAGAGTGACGGTGAGAAGTTGAAGGAGATCTTGAGGAGCTTAGATAGAGTACTATCCACATCGTCTCATTTTCGATTGGATACTTGGGTGGATTCTGCGGTTTCTTCTTCGCCAATATCTTCCTTGACTAATTCTTCATCGCTTGTCTCATTTAACCACTCTTCGCCGCCGAATCTTAACCTCACGCAAACCCAGCGGTTTTTCGCATACAATGCCATAAACCAGATTACCATCTGGGGACCAACAGGACAGATTGAAGATTACGCATCGAAGAGTTGGGCGGGACTTGTAGGAGGGTATTATTTTCCGAGATGGGTGATCTTTTTGGAATATATTAGGGAAGTGAAGGTTGCAGAATATAATGCAATGGAGATAAAGGGACGTTTGATGGCATTTGAAGAGGAGTGGCAGTTGAAAGGCGGTGTAGATGATGGAAACGATTTAAAGGGGGAGGATGGTGAGAGGGGATTGAAGGATTTGGTTGCAAATTTGGTTCGGCAATTTGAGTTGTAAGTGTGAGTGATGGATCCTAAGGAGTAGTCCTTGAATTCTGCCCCTACGAAGAATAAATAACAGTCGTTAGCTTGATTGTTCGTCTATAAATCTTGTTTCCTGCCCCAGAATAGAACCCCATTATCCATTCCTCGATTCTACTTTATTGTCATCAACTTGCGTCAAATCGATGCGGGGGAAGAAGGCTTGTCTGTAAGGTTTGTGAACGGAATGCAAAATAGAATGAATGATAATTGTCAGGCTCGCAGAAGTGTGAGGCTTAAGACAGTGTATCCCCGTTTGAACTTGACAGTAGGCAACAAAGGTGATAAGTAGAAGAAGTTGTGAAGTGACTCTCACAAGGCTAAATAGTTTGAGATCATAAACCTTGGCTAGTCATTCGATTGGGTATCTATGTGAGGCTAGACTTGAAATATTATATAAAAGTGAGGTGAAATTCCAAAGCTAGGTAGTTGTAGAAAGGCCTTGTGATCTCGACAACTTGACGCTTTTGTTCTCATTCTCGTACTGTAAGATTAATGGAAGAATATCAGATCGTAAGATAGATCCTCATAATAAGATTCGTAAGCTTTTGTCAACCAGGTAGTCGGTTGCTTCAACAGAAAACCCCTATTGAGATCAAGGAGCATTCATTGCATCCATATGCCAAACCACAACAGCAGAGTATGGAAATTTGATAATGATAGAAACCCCTTCAAAAGATTCACCCTGGCGTACTGGCGTGATGAACTTCAAGCCACCTAGATACTCCTCTTTCCTCATGTCCAATTCAATCTTTTCATTTATTCTATTCCGTTTTGCTTTGATTTGATTTGATTTTTTTCTTATTCTTATTCTTCTCATTCTTCTTCTTTGGTAGGTTGGTTGATTCACTAACACACGTCATATTCTTAGCGTGCTTTAGGGATTTCTGAATCTGCACATCCCCCACCATTTTACCCCTCAACTTTACACATCTTCAATTATCAAATCAACGACTTCAAGATCGACAACAACATCGATAAATACATCGTAATTTAATTTATTTCGCGGCATATATGTTCCTTTGTATTGACTGGGACATATATTATCACCGTCACACCAAGACTTATCTTGTACATCATCTTCAAGAAATCTTCGATCTGGCCAAACAACAGCAGCAGCAACAGCAATAGCAACAGGAGCAGCAATAGCAACAGGAGCAGCAATAGCAACAGAAGCAGCAATAGCAACAGCAGCAGCAGCAACGGAACGTGGCAGAGCCTATTGCCTCAGCGTAAAGGATCAAACTCATCAAGCGTCACGTTCTTGTTTTGCATGCTAAAAACTCATAAACTCATTGCACTATTTCTGCGCATCTAGATCTCTTTGATGTCTATTCCAACGGTAATATAATAATTCTTCAAATCTTGGTTTTAACCAATGCTTACAATATATCATAACAGCATCATACCAAAGCTCAGATCGAAACCATGACAAACGAGGAGCAACGATCAACAGTTACTAATATGACTACAAGTCAAACCCCTCTTCCTGAAGCCATGGATTACACCAAGATATCTCAACCGGTATTGGTTGAATCTGGCAAAGGTATTGAGTCCAAGAACTTCCTCCAAGAAACTGCAAACACCCCAATGGAGGTAGACTTGCCACAGGAAATTCTTCGAGATATATGCTTTTATGTCGATAGAGATGATCTTCCCAACGTCAGACTCGTCTCTCACGCTTATAGTCATGCAGCAGCAGTTCAAATGTTCAGAAGAATGACACTCAACTTCACGCGAGCTTCATTTCAATGTTTGATAAATGTCTCGCAGAGCACCAAACTTCGCCACAACATTCTGGAACTTAAATGCGAGATTTCATGGATCAAAAGCGGAGCTGGTCTGACTTTGTTTCCAGATCACCTTGAACTACACTTCTCACATCAATCTCAATTGGGTGAGGCTTTGACAAAGCTAACAAACCTCAACACGATCCGAATTGAGCCTATTCAGAGACCTTCTCAAGAATTAAAAAACCAAATTCCGTTCATAGATCCAGATACTCTCACATTCAATCCACTTTGGAGCCTTTTTGTATCATCACTTAATAACTTGCCCAAACTAAGAACCATCATAGCAGCTAATATGTTTCAGCACAAACGTCAAATTCGGGCAGATCTCTCCAACGCGGAAAAAGAAGCGCTTGGACGTCTATACAAATTGCATTTCGGTTTCGAAAACTGCTTTAACGCCCAGATTGACACTATCCTATCTTACGCGCACAATCTAAGATCACTTGAGCTGAAAAACCTGGGAGGTGTGAGAGACATTTCAGAAATTGTCAAACCAAGTAGAAAGTTTCCTTCATTGGCTTTTCTCAAATTAGATGGATTCAACTTGAACGAGCAGTATTTCACGCAATTTTTGCTTGGAAACGCCAAGTCTTTACGTTCGCTCTCACTTCGAAATATGAAATTCGAAATCACTGAGGAGGAATATGTTTCTGAAAGTTATCTCAAAAGCAATCAGTGGATCCGAATGTTCTATTTTCTTGGTCAATCGATGCATCTAGAGAGAATCGAATTGTTTGGAAAATTCGAAACGAGCTTGTCTGGGACTTGGGCAGCACAAGAGTTTTCAGAAGGCGATGAATTTTACCAACCATCCAGTCTGATGTTAAGCCTCAAGCAATTCATTACACATGTTGAAGGTTCATCTTTTCCGCTTCCACATCCAGATGTAGATCTTACCAATGTCGATTTGAAGAAGTATGGTAACAGTTCGGGCCTCTACTGGTTCATGATTCGTCAAAAAGTGGGAACCATTCGATTGTTAGAGAAGAAACCATCTGAACTAGCTGTGCTCCAGGATGTCTTATATTGGGGCCCATCAATGCCTTCTTCAGATTTCGAAGGCTCTGAAGACTTTGAGGGAGACACAGAATCCGAAGGAGATGTTGATCTAGATGACTGGCAACATGATTCAGATGATCAGTTAAATGAAGAAGACTACCAGGAAGAAGCAGACATGGATTTAGCCCAGCCCGAACTCCATGACTCTCTCCCATCTTCTAATTCTGAGACTACGGCTGATCATGATGGTTCTCAATTTGATCCTTATGAATATCTATCGGATATAGAGGACCCTCTTATCAAGCTAGAAGACTCTAGAGGAGAAAACCCCCCATTTGAACAACTAAAGGATCAATTTCTAGCCAGCAAATCTACATGGACTGATGATGAGAAGGCAGCATTGAATTCCTTGTTGGGTGATGGCCAGATCACAATGAGAGGAGAAAGCTCAGATTTAAGTGCAACGGAAGAGGAAGAGGAAATACCTTTCAGCACTGCATCTATCGAATAATATCGTGTTTCTATTATACGATTTCCTCGATGGAGAGAACACGTATTTGCAGAGTCATTGGGATAAAAGCTCTTGTCATCATATGATACCCGGTTTCTCACCTCTGTTATTTCTTCCAAACACGGTTTCAATTTTCCTATCAAATTCTGTTTTTTCACTCCCATTTTTTGTACTTTTACTTATCGCGATGTCTAGGATATATCTATTAGGGGAGTAAGGAGGGATTTCTTTGGTTGTCTCTTGAACCTCATGGTAGTGGATGAGACTGGGAAATACGGGTTGTGAATATCTTCTTCGACCTTTGACTGGGTACGATAGGTGGATGGGTTAAATTCGCGAGCACTGGACATATGGTCGTTGTGAATATCTCCTTTAATTCTTTTCCAAGATACGAAGAGCACGCTAGGCTGCGGGAACTGGAAAACACTGATTGTAAATTCTTTCGATTCTCTTTCTTTTTCTTTCTCCACTAAGTAGTTCCGAAACGCCACAGCTGCGCACTCGGTAGAATATCATGTTTTAATAGCCTCTTGCTTTTTGTGTGATCTTTCTCGTGATATCTTGAAAACTCCCTTATATCTTAAAACTCTTGTTGCAAGTTTGTATGTGTGAATAAATCGTTCGTACGGCTGAGCTCTTGATCCTACAATCCCTCCCGCCCTCCCTCTTTATTTATTGTATTACACGTTAGATACTAAACACTAAAGAGCCTTGTTTTATAGCCTATACTTCTACCGAGTTATATATACATACGAATATATCATCGATATTAGCATTCGTCAGTCGCTTTTAATAATATAATATATATATATATATATATATATGTGCTTGGTACCTAGAATTTCATGGATAGGTATATAGGTATATCAGAATATGAAACTAAGCACCAAGCTTTAACTCAAGGTGGTCTTAATCTTGCTCTTGTAATGGATATCATGGACTTACTGAAGAGTATGTGTTCTACTGTTGTTATGGGTAATGGTTCCTGGATATTCGTAAGACTGGCTACCTATATAGCTACCTGCGTGGAGGGAGGGTTGGTAGCAGCGTAGTATCTATCGGCAGGTGGGCAAATTAAGGTGGTTATTAAGCATGTTGCACATTCCTTGGGATGGGGTTAGTTTCGAGATGATTTTGGGAATCTTCGTTTTTTGGTGGAGGGAGGTTGGAATGTGAGGAAGCGCTTCGGAATGGACGTCACGGAGAAGGAATGGAATGGGAGCGTCGGCTAGGCTGAGGGTCCGGGTCAGGGTAAGGGTGGATGAGCATGGTCATCTTATAACGGAAGGGGTGCAGTGCAGCTAGATTCAACACCTGAGGATCCGGGAGAGGTTCATTATCGTATTGAAGCTGTTGGCGCTGGGGATCGGAGGAGATCATTATGGAAATGCAACTGAGGAGGGGGGGTTCGATCCGTCTTTGTTTGGGGTGTGGTTGGGATGGTTGCGGTTTGTTGGGTTGGGGGTTGTGCCCGGGTGTGGCTCCGGGTTGGGGGTGTTGTGTTGGGGGGCTGATTGGTTGGGGATAAAGAGGGGAGTATGGTGGGGGGTAAAGGGATGGGAAAGGGAATGGGAATGGGGATAGTAATGGTGAAGAATGAAGAATGAAGATGGTATATTATATTTGTATTATGGTTGTTATGTAGGGTCTGGAGTGATGGGATATTATTATTGTTATTGTCATTGTTATTCTTATTATTGTTATATTTGTATCGTGCTGTGTTGGTGGGACGTTTGATTGGAGTTGATTGGAGAGTGGATGCATATTAGATGTCCGGTATCAGGCATCAGGTATCACAATACCATATCGCAAAGCTTCCGGAAATGAAGGGGATTCGAGTATTCGATATAGATGCTCGCCTGGCATGTAGAGTAGATAGTGTTCGGTTCGTCTTGATTGGGTTGTACGGTATGGTACTATATGGTAAGTACCTAATGGACTATAATTGGAGGGTAGCGATAATTTGGGAACAAAGGGGTTCTTGTTAAGCCGGTTGCGGGATTTGCCGGATGCGATAGGAGTGGATAGATGGAATGGAATGGAATGGATGGACGAATGAATAAAGGAATCTGAGAGGGTTGTCATTGGTGATCGAGATTGGGGATTGGAGGTTTGATATATAGTATAGTTGGTATTCTGTACTTTGGGGAGTTCTGGATCTTTGGATTAGATGGTGATGGGATTCGGGGCTTTTGAGTTGGCTTCTAGATTTCTGGATTTTAGATAGGTGGTAAATTGTAAGTTAATGTTTTTGTGGCTGTAACATTTTAGAGTGAGGTCTTGTTGTACGCTTTTATCGGAGAGACTATTTGGGTACTTTTGGTCTAGTACTACTAATTTTGTTGAAGATTTCCATTTCCATTTCCATTTCCACACAATCATAATCCTAATTCTGGTATTGAAATAGCCAATGAGTTAAAACCTCCACAGTTAATAAAACGACGATTCATATAAAAACCGCAACGAGCTCTCGCCTATCTTCGCATAGTAAAGACCCAAAGGTCGAATCCAGAACTCGAAATAAGCTTGAATGTTCTCGAGGGAACACCTTGAAGGATATTTCACAGCTCTTTGTACTTGTTCCTCTCATTTTCAGAAAAGCATCGAGAGTTCAGATCCTGAATTCGGTAAATTTTATCCTTGCTTGTTCTGACCCAATCGACATTTCGTTGTCCAAATTGCGTGCTAATCTTGAAGGATTCCAGCTCCATACATAAGCGTAAATTGACGAAGATTGCTTGTTGCAGAAGTCCATGAGATGTGTTGTTATCAGCCGTAAGGAACAGGATACTTTGTCGTCGATAGCAATTTTGCATGTGCAAGATGAGACAGACAAAGGGTGAATGGGACTATAAAAAGTCTTTCAATGATTGGTTCTTTGCCACCGGGACTCTCTCCGGTGCGGTGGGTGGGAAATCCGAGTTCATTATTGGTTTATATAAAGAAGTTAGGGTCGAAATTTCTAGAGTGTGCTGTGGCTTTCCGTGCGCATGCGGAATGTGTAGCCAAAAGCAAGCTTTTGAGACGACCTCCCTGACGAACATGCTGAATGCTTTGTCTGTAGAGATGCGTTTCTTCGTTTCGAGGAGGATTGATTGGAGTTTTGAACGCGCTAGATGATGTCATGTTTGGCTTTGGTTGCTTTATGAAGGGAGGTTTGCATATAAATGCTGTTTATATCGCCACGGAATGTTAATTACATATTTTTCCCATATTTTCGTAAAATTCTTGCACAAATATAGCGAAGATATAATTTCTATTTCATCGCTACTTAGTTTGGTTGGAAACATCAATTGATAGCAAAACAACTTTCACTGGCAAAGTCTTGACTTTCAATCCTACTGGTATCATTGCGAGTTAATAGTACCTCATATGGCAACTCAAACGAAACTATCAATCCCAAACTACATTTCAACTGATTTATACCTATCTTAGCTCATTCCAACATGTATGTTTCCAATAATACTTTATACTAGAACAGATATTGACCCCTGACTAATAGTGGTACAGATACGACTTCAGCAAGCGACGAGCAAAAAGCTACAAACGTGGTAATGACCAACACAAAATTCAACAGCCTTCATCCGGGCCGCCTCAACTTCGGAGAATTCCTTCCAGACAATGAGCTCAAGACGATCCAATCTACCAGTAACATTAATGATCCCTCTCCAGCCTTTTATCTTAGTCCAGGACCCAGAGTAGGGAAAGAGGCACCAGATTGGAATCCAACGATCAACGGAAATAACCAGGTAAGCCATCTCAAACCTCCAGCTCCAATCCCACACCCGTGGACGATTTGGGGCTTAAGATTACTAGATTTTAAACTCGTCTAGGCTTTTGCGACAGATCTTAGCGATGATACATTCTTAAGGATGTTTGACGATATCATCCAAACCCCAAGTCCTATTGCTCAAGACAAACAGCACGAGGCAGTAGGCAGTAGCCTCAACATCAAGACTAAGAACTTTAGCTCTGGTGCTGCAACGGGGAGCTTGAAGACGGAAGAGAATTCTACCAAGTCGATGAGTCAACGGCAACGAGATAATAGTTTGGCTGCGTTTCAAATCGATACACGTCCATCTGGTATTCAATCTAATGAAACCTCAAAAGTACCATCGACAAACGAACCTTTCAAAATGGAAAATGCACCTAAGCCAACGAATGTGGATATGAATAATGCGCCCGGGAAAAGATCTTCCAACAGCAACACCAACGCCAAAACCCCCAAAACAAAAAATACACCTCCCCCACTAAGACATCCTCCACGTCCGCGTCCACCTCCAACACCACACCCCCTGCCAAAAGAAAGCGTCGAGCGCGCGCCAAAAAGATCCTCACCCCCGCTGAATCCCTCCAGGCCCGAGAAAAATACCTGGAAAAGAACCGGCGCGCCGCACGCAAATGTCGCATGAAGAAGAAAGCCGAGATGGCGAGCGATCAAGCGCGGTACAATTTCTACGCTAGCGAGATACGCGCTACGAAGGCGCAGCTAGTGGTGTGTCGGAGGGAGCTGTTGGATTTGATTGAGATGTGTAAGCAGATGGTTGGGGAGGGGTGTGCGGGGGAGAGGGTCAGGAGGTTTGTGGGAATTTGGCGGTGAGGGAGGAGGCGTGTAGGGGGATGTTGGAGAGTGGAGATTTGGGCGTGGAGTGTTGGAAGTTGGCTGAGAGGTGTAGGGGGGCAAGGTTGGGCGAGGGGGCTTTGGGTGATGTGGGGGTACGACGGTGTGTGGAAATGTGAATGGAAATGGGAATGGGGATGGGAATTGGGCGATGGGGTATTGTGACATGAAGGATGGGATGCAGGAACAATTTCAGCTTCAGGATGATACTCCTCTGAGCTATAATTCTTCGGCGTTGACTGAGAATGCAGAGGGGGTAGCGTATGGATCATGTCGAAGTTTCAATTTTTACACTTCAACCACAGCAACCACAGCAACCACAACTACAAACGACAACTTGGCATAATACGACCACCGCCCTCCAAAATATCGTTCCGGTACCGGACCCAACAAATGCTACCCTTTTCTCCCCTCAACGTTTACCCACCCGACAAATAGACTCTCGTTCTCAAGCCCTCTTACAATAGACCAACAAAAACCACGACAACACGTGAAAACCCTTCGCAAGCAACGAAAATAGAGAAACAAAAGCAACAGAAGCACCACCAAACCAAATGCGAAACAAAAATTGTACCCCGTATGCGCCACGAGAGTATCGACAGCGGATATGGATCCATCTGTTCATCCAAGTCCACAAAAAATTCAACGTTCAACTCCAACCAAATTCCAAATTATTGGTGCCCAGATCTAGCAAGCTATGAAGAATACGAAGATGCCAATCTCGGATCCTCGATATGTCACTCCACTGTAGCCACACAGGATCAAGGACAGGCACAAATTCAGACTCACACACAGACCCATGCTCCGAGTCAAGAAAAATTATCCGCATCTGCGTGTCGGGACTTTGTGTATGACAATCTTGCGGAGGTTAATGTTGTGGATGGTTTTATCAATCCAGATGCTGTTCATGCTAGGGTTACTGAGTCTGAGAATTGTGAGATGGGTGGACGCGAGGCACAAGGGGAAAAAGAAGAAGTAGAGGGGCTGTTGGGTTCTTCTCCGGTGATGGAGAGAGATATGGAGGTTAATAGGGAACCTTCAGGACTTGGGTTTGGTTATTCGAAGATTGTGGATGATCGGGCGTTGGGTGTTGATTCGAGCGTGGTTATTATATCCTGATTTTGAACGTACTCTGTTTTTTGATCATGGGAATTTGGTATATGTCGGGAAATGGATCATGTGACTTTTGGGCTGCTGGACGAATAATACGTCTAACCGTATTAGGCGTACTAGCACCTTGAGGACGTTTATAAAGTCGTCCTCCATTCCATAGATTGCATAGAGAATAACAGCGATGATTATTACAACACAAGATTTAAGTACTTACCCTTTAACTGACCAAGTTAATACCAACAGTATATTTTGGGATGAAATACAGGGTAATTTATGATACTAAATGAAGTATGGGGAAAGGAGAAAAGCATGGTTATTAAATATATGTATTTAAAAGTTAAACATACACGATTAAGTGTTAAGCAAGACAAAACTCCCCAAAAACCTAAAAGTGCCATTATCACGGTGCAAGAGATAGGTACTAGGTAAGATGTATGATATTCTACAAGGAGTGAAGAAGGAGGCGGAGAGACGCCGACTATATGGAGGGTGGATGCCTAAGGCATCCACATAACTACGTATTGAACCATGACAGCCATTGATCAAAGAAAAGTTCAGAACAAGCGTTATTTTCTGTCTCTTTCACGGGAACCTTCATATCCCACGTAAGTTGCTTAGCAATATATCTTCTATTTTCTGTTTACAGCGTCCAATCTCATCGCGCCCACAGTTAACAATTAAATCGAGCCTGCTCTCATATACAAGACGAAGCATAGGAGATTCCCATGATGAAGCTTTACTGTTTCCCTGATACTTACTTGAGATTGACAAAAGACGGACATGGCTTATTGACCAGGGGTCAGATGAATCTCCCTGAATGAAACATGGTTTGTACAATAGATAAGACATACTTTTTGGAAGTACAAATAATGCAAATCGACAAACGAGAGCAGAAATAGTGATAGATAAAAGATGCCAATGCAATGCTTGGAAATATTCAGAAACAATATTGGTTTTTGATGTCTGATTGTTTCCAATCTCTGAAGACAAGCAGGCGAGAGATTTCTGGTGACAGAAGCTACAGCGCGTTACTGTCAGGCGATCAAGCCGCAAGTTCCTTTTATTAACCCGGAAGAATGCAAATCACTCATTTCCTGATAAACTGTTAAACTAAAATGCCTAGATTTCAAGTTCTCATCAATCCAAGCTTCTTCAACTTTGGAAATTGAGGTGAAGAATTATCATTTCTTCTACACAGGATCTCCTGAATGTTCAAATTGGAGTATGATCTCAGTTTTACACCCAGTCACCCTCAATATATTGTGGAATTATTTCGCAGAATTGGGGGGTTTCCTTTGGCAAACTCAACCTGAGAGATGCTTCCAGCAAAATACAGTGATACACTATACCAGTATTTGAGGATGCGTCTAGCATTAAGTGTCAGTTTGGGTGCATATGAAATATGGGAGTTCTGTAAGTGTTGAGTCTTCAGTGCCAGGTCGTTGATTCTTAATGTAATCGATGACAAGAAAATCCATGATTTCAAATAGAATAATTGGTGTGGCTCATGAGCAAACAATCCTCAACCATTTGTTCCAAGTTGTTTGAACATAATCTATACTTGATTAGAATTCCAGTAATAGTATCAAGAGTCCAGGTAGTTTACCAGATGGACTTTTCGAGCCCTGGCTTCTAATGTGGCTTCTATATCTGATGTCTCAGCATGAAAAAGAACTTCCTTAGCTTGGTTTTAATGCTGAGATGTGAGTATCACAGATAGATTTTGGGAATGTGATGAATCCAATGTGATTTTAATTTGTTAACCTTCACCAGATGTAGCTCATTGGTCTGGAAATCGAACTTGACGGCCTGTGGTCGGTTAACGTTAACGTTCAGAATTAAAATAAACTTGGAGGACCAAGTGATCAAAGTGATGAAAGTCATGAGCTATCTGTAATCATTGTAACAGAGGTATCTCAATAGATATGGGAAACTTTCTAATCCAAGAAGAGACGGGCATAGTTGTAATATACAGCTTGTTGTTGGTTTAACACTCAACATGGATTGTGATGAGTGTTGTCGACATCGACGTCTGTAACATTGAAAATAAGGTTATTGATCCAAGCTTTTTTAGGAGGTCGTTAGCCCAATTAAGGTTAGATGCCTCGGTTAGCCAATCAAAACCGTTCCATATTTATGATTTTATTTTACCGAGGGTATTCGCTATCCATGGATAGCCCTGGTAGTAATATCTTTCCTTTCATTCTCCATCTTTCGACTTTTACTCATATATTAAATTAAATTGAAGCCATTCAGAAGCAATCTTGATCGACGACAATACTAGAAATGAAAGCAAATGTAAGATTGAAGATTGGTTATTTTACTGTAAATACGAAGTAACTAAATGAAGTTTTGGTTGATCCACTATTTATGAATTAAGGTTATACGCGGCTATGATACCGGCTCATACTATACCTATAGTAGTACTTGTATTAGTAAGTACTTAGTAATTCTCATCGCCAAGCACTCTCTACCATATTTTTAACAAAATGTCTCATTCGATCTTCAACATCTTGGCCACCGGGCTCTTTTACCGAATTGATAGAGCGGCAATAGGAGGAGAGTTTAAATGAATAATGGAAAAAGGAGTTTTATTTCTTCAATCAGTCAATCAATCAGTCAATCACCTGGTTTCTCATCTTTGAAAGCTCTCCTTTTCAACCTTGCCTTTGTTGTTAACCTTAACCGTATCGTGGCCTTTCAATCTCCTTTCGCTCCAAAGGACATCAAATAATGAATAGACGTATCGAAGTCGATATCTGAATATTGATATCTATTTTCTATCACGACGAGGTCATCATGATGCGCTTACAAGCTCGTCGGATTGCGTTTATCGCCATCGTCTTCAGCTCGATAATTGTATACATTTTGTACACCAGAGCTAAATATGTCACGTGGCCAGAAGCCAGTCTTTCAAGTGATTCAACCATCCACGAGCCACCAAAGTATTCGTCTCCAGAAACAACTTCAGAGTCAAAAACACCCGACTCAGGCTCTTCGACTCAGACATCCAATAATGAAGCCAAACTTCATCCTGATGCGACTCCAACACCAGAACCTGATGTACCAGCAGTTACATGCCCAACTTACGATGAGATTCAATACAAGAGAAAAGGGCCTTTGTCTGAAGGGCATAGGAAATTTCCTTATTCTCGTCCTTCACCTGAATGTCGAACGTTCAATCTCCCTTCATTAGAAAAATTGATTGAGCAAATGAAAACAATCATCAAGGACCCAGATCTCTTTAGACTTTTTGAGAATAGCTATCCAAATACCTTGGATACTACTATTAAATGGCGAGGATACGCAAACAAAATTGATCCTGTTACAAAAAACAAGACAGCCACAGATGAAGAGCTCACATTTGTTATTACTGGTGATATCAACGCTATGTGGTTACGGGATTCTGCATCTCAAATCTATTCATATCTTCCGTTACTTGAAGCATCCGATAATCGAGACTCTCTTGCAAGTTTATGGCGTGGACTGATAAATCTACACGCACGATATATCATCATTTCACCCTATTGCCACAGTTTTCAACCACCTCCCGAATCGGGTCTCCAGATCCAACACAACGGAGCATATAACCAAAACAAGCCCATTCCTCCTTACGACCCTAAGAAGGTCTTCGACTGTAAATGGGAACTCGACTCTCTCGCCTCATTCCTTCAAGTTTCATCAGCCTACTATCAACGCACAAACGATCTATCGTTCTTTCAAAAATACTCTTGGATCGACGCTGTGTCTGCAGCCGTGGATGCCGCAGGGGCAATGAGACTTGGAACTTATTCACCTGAAGGCAAAGTTCAGAAATCCGCATGGTCATTCACAGGCTGGACCAATCGTGGCAGCGAAACATTGACAAACGACGGTTTAGGAAACCCTACCAAACAAAATGGAATGGTAAGAAGTGCATTTCGTCCTTCAGATGATGCATGTATATACCAATTGCTCGTTCCCGCGAATATGATGTGGGCGAAATACCTCGAAGAAGCATCCCTCATTATGGAAAAGTTAGACGGCCCAAAAGCCAAAAATCTCACCACATCAATGCGAGAACAAGCTTTCGGAATCAGAAAAGCCATAGATCGCGATGCTATTACTCACCATCGTCAATTTGGCGATATTTACGCATACGAAATTGATGGTTATGGTGGCCAAATCTTATGGATGATGCTAATGTTCCTTCACTGTTGGCCATTCCTCTCTGGAATTACGATAACTCTTCATTCCCCCTCCCAGAACTCTTTCAAGGAGATGGAGAACAAGGTGGCAAGAAGATCAAAGTCGATCACGCAAAAGTATACAATAATACGAGAAATTTTGTTCTCAGTCAAGAAAACCCTTATTTCATGCAAGGACCATCTATTGCTGCAGTCGGCGGTCCGCATCTTGGACCCGGCAAAAGTTGGCCCATGGCTGCCATCGTACGGGCACTCACTGCCCTGGAAATTGCATCCAAAGCAGGCAAAGGAATAACCGACGTGGAAAAAGAAGTAGTAGAGCAGGTTATGATGGTATTGGATAGCACAGGTGGGACAGGTGTCATTCACGAGAGTGTCAACGCGTGGAATGAAAATGACTGGACCCGAGCTTGGTTTGGGTGGGCCAATGGATTATTTGGGGAATTGGTAATGAGGATTTCGAAGGAGGATCAGAAGGGTGGGAATGCGGGTGGAGGATTATTAGGGAGGAGTTGGCAGACGGATGAGAGTGCTAGTGGGAGGGGATAGGCAGTTTTATATGAAGTGAAATCAGATGGCGTTCGGTAAGTTTGAATAGGCGAAGGAGAAATCTTTTAGCATTTTCGTCATATTTTGAATGCTCTTGAATACATGCATTGGGAAATGGCTCTTAGACAGAGTAGCGAAATTGAATCCTTATATTCGATTAGATGTTTCTAGTACTTCCATTATATGATACCAAATGCGCAAGCAGTTAGCAACGCGTAATACATCTTGAGCTTCGCGTATCTCCGTAGTCCATAAAGTTGTTATCCTATCCGCCACTCGTGTGCTCCTCTGACAACTTCCCAATAATATTCCCTCTTCTCCCTCCTCACACTCTTCCTCCACCCCCAACAAAACAACCCCCCATAAACAAAACATTCTTCCTCAGAAGCTCCCCACCTAAAAAACTCCACATATCTCCTAAATCAAGACCAAACCCTATCAAACCCATCCCCAATATAAACCTCAAATCCCAACCATCCGTCCACCCACCTCCAAATATCATCAACACAACACCCCCAACACTCCAACAACCATCTATGCACCTCCAAACAACACATCAAAAACAAGAATTACAAATTTCCAATCCATGTACAAATATCATGATATGGAAAGAACATCGGTACTGTAATGAGTAAAATGAATAATAGATCATGAATCTTGAATCTTCCTCTTTACAACATCAAACGCATCCATACATAGCCATCTAAAAATACAGCCACGACATGGCATTACACAACACGACACGATACATAGAATAGAATAGAATATCGCGACGCATATAAGGATAACCGATCAAAAAACCTGAAATCCACCTACCCACCCACTAGCCCACTGCTGCTGCGATGGATCTTGCATGCAGATCTCGAATTGGTTTGGAATGTACCTAGTAGGTATAATACAAACTCACATATAACCATATCTACCACGTTCAAAACGACACTGAATACCTCCCCAGCTGAATCAAGATGCCCATCATCGCAGATATAGAAAGATAACTAAATAACAACCGGCTCGTAATCCGCTACCCTGCTACTCTACTACAACTTATCCTACTCGATGGTTCGGTGCTGATACTTCTATGCTTTCATATCTCTCACAAAGCACCAAGTATCACTCGACACAGACAGTGAGCCAGGAGTGAAAATGACGAATGAGCCAGCCCACGGATTTTGGCAGAGTCCTTGGAACTTGTGAGGTCAATATGGATATCATATCAGAATCTGGGACTTGGATAGCTGGGAGGATGATGATATTGATATATTTCTCATTTTCTATGCGTTCCTTCCCTTCCTTTCATGTGAGATTTATTCAGGATATAATATATCTAAATGCACAGCCATAAGCCCTCTCTCATTCATTCATCCCCTCAATCAAGCATCCACTCACCCACACAAACAAAAAAAACCCCATACCCAATTAGCAAAACCAACAAGAACATCTCCAATCTCCGAATGCACTCCAGCCACCCTCCCCCTCAAACATCATCAGAACATCCTGCAAATCGCACCTACTAGCCCTCCTCCCGCCCCCCCCTTCTCGCCCCCAACTATACCATCTCCCAAACCCCCCAAATCCTCAAATTCTCTACCCCCAATAAAACACAAAACAAAAGCTATAAGCACCAACTTACACATGCCAAACAACCATTACAAAAGCCCAAACCCAAGTCACAAACTCCAACCTCCTCAAACATCTCCCATCTATCCTCACTCCGTCCCACCCCACAAGTGAAACCCCCAAAACCAAATCCAATTCATCTCCTCCTCACCGAACCTCCAAACCCTATACATATATCCACATTCCCCATTCCACCACCACAGCTCACATAGCCCGATCGATAATGCCGAAGCTACGCTCTGACGTATATCAAGCAGGAGGAAATACTGACTGCAAGGGGATGATCTCTATCCTCCAATATGAAGCGGTGCTATAATCTGATGTTGAGCAGAAAATACCATGTGGAAACCAAAAAGTGGCAAGGAGAATGAGAGGGGAATCTCACAAACATGTAGTCGGTCCAGCATTTCAAGGGGAGAGCAGATAAAATTGAAGATTTATAGATCTGAGACTGGCGAGCCTGGAAAAGTTGAAAGAGCTGTATGTTGAAGATATGTAGATCATCTATGATTGCGCAATACAGACGCGGGATATTCGAGGCGCGTGGACGTCATGTTGAGAAGGGTTTGAAAGAGTGCTTGCTAGAAGTCTGGAGAAGATCATGGTCAAGTGTTAGTTGGATGCCATCAGGTTGGGTGTCAGAAGGGACCTCCTGTCTCATGTCGCAGTCTTCTCGTGGCAGAGCCATTTTATGAAGTTCACAATCTCAACATATCACTTCAGCACAAGTCAAAAGAGAACTCGGAAACCTGGCGATGGAAGTCAGAAAAAGGATCACTCAACAGACGCGCTTGCGAAAGTTTATTACACAACACAGTCAATCAGCGTTTATACACTTTCACTAAATGGGCATGGAAAGGGTATCGTAAATCATCGTTGATTGATATAGCACAAGCTCCATATCCATTGAAGATATGCAGGGGCCCTCAAGAAGCAATCTGAGTTCTTGCGACTCCAGGTCGTTCTATCATCGTGGATAGATCATCGTAGAGTAATCTTAGAATCGTTGTTTCCTGCCATTCATATCCACCATTGTAGGTATTACGTTCGCGATCAAAACATATCACAAACGACCTGTACACAAGAGAGATCAATCAAATTTTGAGGGAATCGTTTAGAATTTGATGCTTGATATCCGGATTTTCCCAAACGCCCCTTTGCTGCTTGTTGCCACGATCTTTCGCAAGGAATTTTGGGTGAGGTCCATTTCTATCCGTCAAATTGCGTATCGAAAACTTAAAGCCATATCTATACCCCATGATGCCATTGCCATTAACCGAAAAGACGAAGCCGAAAGAAAAGTAGCGCGGAAATATCTGATCTACTTTCTTCTGAACGAGCAACCCTCTGTCAAACGAGCCTTACCAACCTGTTGGTTGGCAAAGAACAGTTGAGCATCCAGCGCAGATGACAACGGTTTGGGCGTGCTGAAGACGGTGGTGATGGTGAAGCATCCTGGGCACTTGACATCCATGAAGAAGGATCCTAGGAGCTGGGACAAAGTTGCTAGAGTGGCGAATCAAAAATATTAGCTTCTGCCAATTTTATATCGAATCGAGAATGTATTGAAAGGTGTTGTCGCATACCTTGAGCTTGTGCTTGCGTGCCTCAGCAGCTGGGGATGGGTTGAGGAGATCGATTGCGAGAACCTATTGTGGCAAAAAATTGATCAGCAAATATCCTCATCAAATTATGAAATCCATCAATCCATCCATCCCAGAAATTCAATCCATTTCAAGAGCGACCAAATAACAACTTCAATTCGAACCCAAAGCTTATCTTCCTCCTCGTAATTGTTGTGCGAATGTCGTGTGCCACTAAAATTCCACCTCACGTCCTCGTGTCGTAGTTGATGTTTTGATGTGGGGGAATGATTGAAGGAATTCCTTACCATCTTGACGAATTGTGATCGAAATTTTTATTTAGATTTTGCTGACTGACGGGGTCTTTGTCAAAGTCTCGAGTTTGCTGGACGTAGAGAGCGAGGCGTCAGTCTGTTGTCGATGGATCGAACTTGTAAATATCAAGAGCGGAGAAATTGAACCAATTCTATGAAAACCCTAGAGTTTGTGCCAAAATTTTAACCGAGATAGTCACGTGCGTGTCTGTGTGTTCGTAAATTGCACCATGTAAAGAAAGTTGTGCTTGTGCTTTGTTTATTTATTTTTTAAGTGGGTCAGTCAATGTTTGGTCTGTTTGAATTACCTAATCTAGTATCATTGATGCTTACCTAAGTTGCCCCTCCAAAAAAGATGACAAGGCAGCTTGCTTTGCTCAGCCTACAGTACAGATCGTGATAGCAGATATAACAAATGTCTGAAAGCCTTACATTACATATCTATTAGATATCAACAACATCGCACAACTCTTTACTCACAACCGTGCAACAAGCTCAACTGCTACATTATTACGATACAACTATGGCTGCTCCTATGGACCAAAGAATCAATGTTCCTATTGATGATCCAAATGCCGATAACAGAATGGAACGATATCTTGAGAGCAAAGGGAATAATCCCGAGAAACCCCCCTCCCCAACCCCCCTCATCGAAGAGGCTATTCTCGAAGGACGTCGGCTTGCGCATGAAAATCGACTCGAAGGGAAAGATCTTGACGAGCTTGATGCTCTAGAAGATGAAGAAGATGATGCCTTCCTCGAGCAATATAAAAAACAACGAATGGCCAGAGTTATCGTCTATAACGAAGAAGGCAAACATGGCACGGTTTATCCTCTATCAAAGCCTGATTACCAGAAGAGAGGTCACAGATGCTAGCCAAGATTCGCCCGTGTTGGTTAATCTTACAAGTGGGTTGGGAACGAATGTGGAGAGTAGAGTCTTGACTGAGTTGTGGAGAAGAGCAGCTGCAGAGTTTGGGGAAGTGAAGTTCTGCGAGATGAGGGTGAATATGGCAATTGAGGGATATCCCGATAGGAATTGCCCTACAATACTAGTTATAACAAAGGAGATATTGTGAAACAAGTGGTTACTTGATGACCATGGGAGGTGTTAGAGTAGGAATGGCAGAGATTGATGCGCTGTTAATCGAAATCGGAGCTATCAAAGACAATATATGAGAGTCACAAAGCGGAGGCGAGATGCAGAGGATGAAGAAGAAGAGCGCCGGGAGAAGGGTGGAATTCGAGGTTCAAAGCAAGCCAATGTAGAGAGTGATGATGATGATTGGTAAATAACATAGGATCTGGTATCACATTGCATAGCATTTGGAGTTATGGTGCATATGGGAAAACAAAATTAACCATGACGTATATGCGAGATTTCATTCGCAGGTTCGTGGATTTAATGGGTCTTCTTGGCAGAGAACATCGAGATATCTTACTTAACGTGCTGATGACAATTTGGTCAGACGAAATTATATTTCCAAGTATAAGTCATCACAAGTGTCGTATTTAATTGTAAAGCTTCCTCACAAGCGTACCTGATAAAGCTCTCAAACCCCCGCTCTATTTCTCTCTTCTCGCCGGATCTCGAAGCGTTTGTCGACAGTTCATTTGTATGTTGCCATCTAGGACGAATATCTTTCCTTAGATACCCTCAAATTTCCTAGAAATATCTCCAGCCTCATCACTTATCACCAATACAGCTTTCACAGCATTCTGTTACCATTCCAAAATCTTAAAGCAATCCCAAGAAGGTTTTCGCAAAGACCAAGGCGAGCTTCCTTTCCAGCTTTTTCAAGCAGGTAAAGCTCTCAGCTCAGCCTGAATCTTTATCAAAGTAGAAACGGCGCCTAAACATCCATGGTCTCCCAACTCAGCATGTAAGATTTGTAGTCAGCACAACCGATTCGTAGTCCGTAGTGGATGGATTTGTACTCGAGTCTCAGCAGCTGTTCTGCCTAGATCAATGCTCCTCATGCAAAAAAATTGTTTATCCATAGAAACAAATTCAAGGGTTATCGTACCGAGAATTCATAGCTTCATCACACAATACCTAGATCACACCTTACAGCCATATCCATCTCAACCCGTTGAAGTAGTGATTCCCTCTGCCTGATAACAGCATCATCCCATTCCTCGGAAAAACCCCTTGAAATGACCCATCAGCCTGCTTCAACCATTTATAACTCCACACCCTTATAAAGTGCCATCCCGCCATGTTGGAACCCAAACCCATTCTTCGAAATCGGCGTGACTCTCGAAGAATCAAACGTTCGAATGACATTAAACGACTGGTACTTGAATCCCAAGATTCTCATTCTCAACCCGAACACATCCATTCTCTACTCGCGCAATGGCATATTCGGGATTACAGTCCTGAGAGGAGTAAAACACCACAACGGTATTATCATTCTGAAGTCCCCATATTCGAAACAAACGCCGAGTTGGCAGTCCGGGAGATCCGTGCCTGACATCCTCGACTAGGTGTTCCTTTCCACGAACGTATAGTTTCCTTACTGGCGCATCTGGGCTCAGAGTAGAAGTGTATCCAATATGCAGCTGAAGATGCGATGAAAGAAAGCCATACGAGGAGATAAACTTGACACAACATGATGACTGCTAGAGCTCAAAATGACGGACATAGAATCAAACAACAAAATAAAAAGTCCAATTAGATATGAATCTTATGCTCACCTCTCAAACTCAACTTACTCCTTTCCTTTGTCAATCAGCTGAGCTGCGTGATGCCACGGTCAGCAAATGAGCGAAGGTCATTGTCAGCCTCTTTATGCGTGGCAGCCCACGGGTGTTTTGAATCATAAAGACATGTCTTTATTTGAAATCCTGGGGGAGCACAAAAAATATAATCCAGGGTCAACTTCCCTCCGTTTGAAAACGGACATGCCGTAATAGTTTGAACTGCATGAATTTCATGACAATTTATGTTGTGAAACTTGAATTTGAAGAATGAGGTTATTGAGAGGCTGAATTCTGAGGAAAGTGCTGGAGGTTGCTGATCCTTGGTAGATGGTAGGAATTCTATAGGATGTGGAACTGCCCAGGCCAGGTGGTTGAGAGGTCGGGCTTAGCAAATGTATCAAGGGTTTTGGACATTCCCGTGAGCTGTTCCCGGTGAGCCGAGTATCTGAGTAATCTCATCGTACCAATCACAAGAGATTTGATGCAAAAAAGTAGAATAACTATGATGAAACATGGGAAATGAATCTTGTATTTAGTTATCTACTGCTGTGATTTAGCCAGTATGTGAAATATTCGCACGTCTAATAACTATACTGATGTTGTAAGTAACAGTTGGCCATGGTCTGCCCACTTGAGGAAGATTAAATCACCCAACATTTCCTTTACAACATGTTCTTAGCCTCCATAAAAATGCAATGCTATCACTCTAGAGATGACAGCAAATATAGGGAACATCTCCAGTTATACCTGGATCACTCATCTAGTTACCTCAGAATGCAGTTTCATCCTGTGTCTCATCTGCACCAGAACTTGTTATAAAGCCCCTTTTAAAGCTTCCAGCCCTCCCTAGTAGATTCCTTCGTCTTGTGCTTTAATATGTTCCAACTGCAGCTGAGCCAGCCTCTCTATTTCTTCCTCTACTCGCAGTGTTACTTTTATCTTATCAACCTCCGCACTCGTCTTCTTTAGCTTTCTTTCAACTTTTACCGGGAGCTTTTCTCCAAATCTAGATTGAAGATTGAAAGATAACGGCTCAATTGGACGGCATAGATTGTCAATAATCTTGGTTCGCTCAATATCTTTCAGATACATAGTAATGTATGATGCATCACGGACCATAAATTCGACTATTATAACGGGGATTTTCTTGGTGCGATGGACAACGCAGTGGCGTATTTGACCAATTTTTTCGAGGAGATCGGAAAGGCTATCTGAGATTTGGGAGTTTTCATAATCAATGAGTCCCTTGATGTCATCTTTGTGAGTCTGTATACCAGCTATCATCGCAGTAGCCAGTTCGTTCAACCTGCAGACTAAATATTAGTACATGCCTTCCTTTTATCTGTAATATAGGAGATGAGAATGTTTCCATATCAACGCACTCAGCCTCGCCCATCTCTTCCCATCCATTTTCTACGCACACTTCAGGCCAAATTCTATACAAGAACTCGAACAAAGCTTCCTCCAAGACATTTTGTGTGAGAGTCAAAATCTTAGCCTGTACATTAAACGGGAGCCATCTATCGCTTAATACTGGGATATCATAAGGACCAAGGCCATAAAGCGCAAGTTTTTCCTGAATGTTCTTGAAAAGATGTTCATTCTTGATCCATGGCTTGATTGGCATAGTGGACATCTGCTTTTTAAATGGAGGACCCTGTGGAACAGCAGAGAAAGGACTTGGAGATCTGCTACGCTTAGTTCTGGGACCTATGGAGTGTAAGTGAAAACTCAAGGTTCCATGAAGTGGTTAGCTTACTTTTTTGAGACCCCTGGGAGTTGATTGTTGAAATCTCGACTGCGGTGCTAGGGTCCGCCATTCTATGTGCAGGCATATTTCTTTGTGGAGTTTTTGAGGTAAGTGGTGAAACCCTATCTCATAATTCGAACTGAGCTATACCAGAAACAAGTGATGGGTTTGTGGACTTTAGCATTCAAAATGAACTTACCTTGTCCTGCCAGTCTCTGCAAACGGAGAATTTCCTTTGCTGTCAACTTTCCTAGGAGAGTTTATCATATCCGGTTGAGTAGAAGTCATCTCTATGTCCGACTGCTTCATTGCAGGCAGAAAGAAATTAGCTCGAATCGGTGACTAGTTATGGAAATATATAGGTTTAAGTAAGAATGCGGCTTCTTGCATTGAGATATAACCACGCATAATGATGTCGTATACAACTGTATCCATATCTGAATCGAGCCATATAGATCTCGGAATTTTTAAAGCATGCATTAGATGTTAGTTAAGAGAGCCTCGTTCATTTACCCTTATCTTGGAATAGAATGAGAAATATTTGAAGAGAAGGGAGAAGCAGTCTTTGTACACATTTGGTTGTGAACCGTGCAAGTAGCGACTTAGGCGAGTGCTATAAATGGGACAAACATGGCCTACTTGATTGATTGTGACATGAAGAATCGGGAAAACTTCTAATAAAAGCGAATGGCATCACTGCGGTTAAGGTAAAAGGATCATCGGAGACTAATCGCGGGGGCTATACTAGTGTAAGAGCTACGAGTTATTAGCCAATCGAGGAAACTCAGGATGCCAAGCGATAGTGCACACTAGTGCGCCTTCTCAAAGCTTAATCACTTACGCTCGAGAATTGATTGGCTTCTTCGAGAGGATTACGTCGATTTCAAGATTCATCAGATATGTAACAAATTTGTATTGAAGCCATAGGTCGCAGTCTAATTTCGTTTTGTATGGAGCTGCTATCGACGGATATCCCCGCGGGGAAGCGAGCGCTAAATTACTGATAGTTCAAGAAGATAGTTCATCTACCTATAAGTTCAGCCCCGGTAGGTACACTACGGATGCGAAGGTAGCCTTAGAATAGTTTGGGATGTTGAAAAAAAATAAGTTGGTGTTCTACATGATAGTACACGGAAATCTCATAGTAGCTAGTATAGATGGCTGAGAAGGTCTCGCCGTGGAAGGGTGACCAGAATATTCACACTGCTTGCAGTAATTATAAAATGGAGAAAACACAACCAAAAACTATTAATTCTGTATGATAAACACAGGTTTTGACTAAAATGATCTGCGGATGAAGGGTACAGATATACAAAGATACCAAAGAAAATGCATCTTGTATGTCAAGCATGATAATAGATGTGTTGCAACAATATGAAAAGAAATATATGGACACGAGGAATCACCAAAAACTTTCAAAACCCCTTGAGTAAAACGGACAAAAACATAAAGGGATATCATTTAAAGAACTAAATTTACAATTCATGAACATACTACAAAGCCTTTTCTCTGGGTCCAGACAGTTTTCAACTTGTCAACGCTCATTACAAATGTTCCTCTACCACCAGTCATGCTCCTCAGATGCTTTCAAGTATCCGACATTTCCTTCAGGGGTACCCTGGCTGTGATTTGACGCTGCTGGCCAGGACCCGATGAATCTGTGCTAGACCTGACGCGAAAGGATCTGGAGGTGTATAAACTCTGGATATATCGATTTGTGGCAGTCATTTTCTGAATCCTCTACTTCGTTATCATTTTCAAGTGATAATATGTGGCCACCACGAGCTGATGAGAGATCATGAACAATTGCACCGAGAGATTGATTCGTCGCAGCTAATAACTACATTCATGACTGGCTCCATGAGTCCGATGGAGTTTGCTTGGAATGCTTCTTTGAGGGCGGCTTGCACTGCATGTCTTGATGCAGAAGATAATGCAGCAGATGTGGTATCAGACCCAAAAACATCCTCGACTGTATCGAACTTCAATAGTACATGGGCAGAATGAAGCGGGAATGCGCGACGTGGGCCACGTGCTAGACCCGCAACAGCGCCATTGATTAATGCAGTATGAACTTCGGCAAGGGTCATGTCGGATGCATTGCCAGAGTCCCATCGCCTCCCTCATGTCTGACTGGCCTTGGAATGCGGACTGTGATTGTATTTCCATCAATCTCATAGTATGGTCCGAATCTTCTAAAGACTGCTCATCTGGACTGATACTAGCTTCGCATCCTGCCTTTCCTTTCTTGCCGGCAACTTCAACGATCAAAAATATATCTTTGAGGTGATGTTGAGGATAAAACGCATTCTCGGTAACCAATTTCAATATTGCCCATGGTTGCCTTGGCCTTGAAATCATTCACGAGTCGATCTTTAGCGATCTCTAGATGCAGCTCACCCATACCACTCAACTGCATTTGCCCAGATTCCGCATCAATATTGACATGAAGACTAGGATCTTCCCTCAGCAAGAGTTGCAATATTTCAGCGACATTTTTCTCTTCACTTAGACTGTGTGGTTCTATTGCAGCAAAGAAGACTGGCGGAGGGACTTCGATCGGCCGCAGCTGAAGAATATTCAATGGTGGCAACGGGCCATTTTTTGGATGGGCACCTGTATACGACAACAACGTATCGCCTGTGCGAGCGTGTTTCAAGCCGGCAATAACACCAATCTGACCGGCTGTATACTTTGTATCTCTACGGCATCAGATGCGTACATCTGTAACAGTCTTTGAGCTCTCTCAGAGACATGGAGATTAGTATTCCATAGGGCAGTGTTTCGCTTGACTGTACCGGAGTATACCCTAATATAAACTAATACGCGCGTCGAGGATCATTGACTACCTTGAAAGCAAGCGCGCAAGCTTCAATCTGGGAGATGAGAGAGGTTCGGGGATTGGATTTCTTGGCCAGATGTCTCGGTTGTGCTGCCGTGAGATCCAGCTTTCCATGCAGAAGCTGAGACAAGCTACCATGGACATTGCCGAGTTGAATTTCTGGATCAGGTCTCTCAATAGGATTTGGTAGGAGAATGATTAATGGCATCAAGAAGTGGTTGTACTCCAATGTTGCGAAAACTGGCTCCTGCAAAGACTGGGATGAGTTTACCAGATCCATCGAGCACGCACTTACGTAGACTTTTAGTAATTGCATTCGGTGATATGAGTAGGCTGTCATCATTACACTCCAGCCAGTTTTCAAGAAGCCCTTCGTCGAATTCGCACAGCGCCTCCACAATTGCAGCTCGCGCTTTGATAACTTCCTCGGCAAACTTTGGGTCATCTTTCTTCAACTGATCAAGAGTGAAATGTTGAATGAGTTTGCCATCACCACCTTCTTCCCATTTCAGAGCACAAAGGTTGACTGCGTCACCAAACTCCCATAAACCTACCCTTACCGCCTTCCCACCATGGAATCTGACAGACTGCAGGCCAACCTCGAAGTCTTGATCCAATTTCTCTGACTGTTCTCGCAAAGGCAGCTCCCTCTCGATCAAGCTTATTGACAAAAGCAATTCTAGGAATGCTGTAATTGTTTGCTTGTTTCCATACTTTCTCAGTCTGAGCTTTCTACCCCTGCGACACCATCAAGAATACACACGGCACCATCAAGAATTCTCAAAGAACGAAGAACTTCGAATGTGAAGTCTGCGTGACCAGGAGTATCAATCAGATTCACGGTATGTGATACATGTGGTCGAGATGAGTCGGATACTTTCAGGGATGCATCATTCTCAGTCACAGGAGGCCAGTGCATAGTCACGGCTGCTGATTGGATAGTTATTCCCCTGGCCCTTTCAGCAGGGAGAAAGTCTGTGACTGTAGAGCCATCATCAACGTCTAACAAACTTGTCAGACCCTTTTCGTGATAATCATGTGACCAGAATAATCATACCTCCTATTCGACGAGTATAGCCACTATAATAGAGCATACGCTCGGTAGTAGTAGTTTTGCCCTTTTTGAAATCAGAGACAAGTAACAAGAAAGATAAATGAAACTTACAGCATCGATATGAGCTATGATACCGATATTTCGAGTTGTCTGCGTTAACGCGTCATGACTTTCAGTATGTTGTGAATTATATCGAATGAACGCCTTGAATAGACTAGGTTTAACGTTAATCTTAGTTTGACAAGGTCGAATACCTTGTGTCAAGTATCGATGCCATACTCGGCACCCTCCTTTTGATTTCAGCAAAATCATTCCCTTAACTCTCGAGTCATTAGAGATATTTGAATGACTCTTTGTACTTTACGAGGTGTAGCGAGGAGAATGATAGATTACTAATATTTGCCTTAGGCAATATAATTCTGGGAAACGGGGGGGCGGAATAAGCCAGACCAGACCATCGGCCGAACTTTGGAACTCTTGTTGACGCCTACCTCACCCAGAGCTGAAGCTTGGAGTCAACCTCAATTGATTATATCAGACATCTTTCTACTTCTTCTTCACGAATTTATGAAATACCCTGGTGCACTAGTTTAAATGTGAAAGGTCTCTTTGATCTCCCAATTGCTACGTTTCTATTCCATTGTCCATAGCTTATTGTCTTACACCCTCCAACGTCGCGCAATTCATCATCATGGACTATTCTGCCTCGATAAAATGATGCCGATAATCCGGCAGGTGCTTCTCCATGGGGATCGTCTCCTACGGGCTCACCACAACATCCAAGGACGAGCACATTTCCATCGAGAGATATTGTATCGCCGACTCCATATGATCCAAAACAACCCGGCGCTGCAAGCTATTCGCAAGAAGATATAATGGGAGTTGGAGGTTTCAATCAACCGGAGAGCAGTGCTGGTGTATCAGGCTCTGATGTTGGAAGTCGCAGACCTGATACTGCCGAATCAACTCAAAGTGATGCCGAGGCACAGCATGGTTTTGGTCAACAAATATCAACAGCAAACATCTTCACAACAGTATCCAGCAGTTCAACATAGACCTGAAACCTCAGAGATATCACCATTCGGCCGCGCGACAAGCACATCATGTCTCAGCACCACATTACAAGCTGCAAGCAAAGATCACTGGACTGGAGCGCACTGGGAGGAAAGATCCTATCCTGAGATTCGATGTACATGTAAGTCATCAATCAAGAAAACATATATTCGTGATATAGGCTAATGAAGCTCCTTAGACAAACCTTCCAAAATTTAGAACAACTCAATTTCGCGATGTCAGACGAACACATTCCGAATTTATCAAGTTGGCAGACCATTTAATATCCTCGAACCCGGAAGCTATAGTTCCCGCAGTTCCTCCTGCGTTGACATCTGCCGGTGCTGGTACCGATGAAGACGAAGCGCGGGTCAAAGCTTCTCTTCAGAGATGGCTCAATTATGTCTGTTCTAATGACGTGTTAATGAGGGATGATGAGATGGTCCTGTTTGTTGAGAGTGATTTTGGATACAGCCCCATGTTGAAGAGAAAACAACCAGCCACTGGCGTGCGCCGAAGAGTTATTAAGCAATTTGCTCCTCCACCGGATGATACACCAGAATTACAGGATGCAAGGCCGGTTGTGAAGCTCTTCTACCTCGGTTCAATGGATGCAGGCCATAAGGTGGACAAATTGGTCAAAGCAAGACGAGGCAGGTTATCATATGATGACTCTATATCCAGCTACTAATTTGTGTACAGGTCTTGGTCTAGCGGAGTCCGATTTCGGGGTCAAGTTGGGTGCAATGAATATCCAAGAGCCTCATCAAGGCCTCGCTAATGCATACCGGAAGCTTGGAAAGACAATTCAAAGTACGGGTGATTTTCATGCAGCGCAAGGTACTGCTGAAGCCACGACAATAGGTGATCCACTTCAGTATCATTCTCAAGATGCATTTATCGTCAAAGAAACTCTTACAAATCGGCACATCCTTCTGCGCGAATTATTACAAGCTCAGCAATTAACTCGTAGCAAGCTTAATGCTGCAGACCGCTTGAAGGCCAACTCACCTGTCCGAAGGGAGAAAGTTGATGAGGCCATATCAGCCCTAGATGAGGCACGCAGCAATGAAGTTTATCTTCAAAAGAAAACCCAACGCGTCACTGCAAATTTGTTGCTTGAAACAACGAAGGTGGTTCGCTCGGACTGCTGCAGATTAAGACTAAGTCTTCGAGAATATGTGATTCGTGAGATAGAGGCGGAGCGACGGACATTGGCAACATTAGAAAGCATCAGACCCGACATACGAGCGATCGATTCTTCTGGAGGACTTAGCCGGTTGGGTAAGAGAATCACACCCAGCAGCAAAGGAGGGCCAGTCTTGCAGCAAGTCAAGGCCCTAAAGGTGACTCGTGGTCTGGTGTTCCAAGACGCCCCGATGGGCTTAACCGGAGCATTTCAGGCAGTTTCATGTCCACTCCCGAAGGCGCAAATGGCGAAGAAGAGGGTGTGGGTCGTGACAGGTCGCTCAGTGGCAGCACTGGTGGATTGCCAGGCTTAAAGGAAGAAGATGATGAGGACAGAGTTGATGCGAGAAATGCGGCGTCAAGATTGGCTAATGTTTTATGAGATGGTTATTGCCGAAAATTTTCTGGGCAGAGACTTTCCGGTATTATGATCCGAGAAAAGGGCCCTTGTCATACGCATTGTACAACCCAAAATCTGTATCGTTCATGCAAGGATCACAGTGTGTATGCAATACAATAATCTTTTGTGCGACTTTATCCGCTAAGCTACTGGTATCTTATGATAGTGCTTGAGAATATTTTGATGAATTTGCTTGGTACCATCCAAAGTGGTCAGGTAGGCTCCCTCACCGCTAAATCTAGATGTCTTCTTTTCGCAAATTGGTGTGCATCGTTGCATATCATATCACTTGAGCTTTGTACCATGAGCCGCGGACCCGCTTGACCCTCGAAAAGTTTCAAGGGCCTCCGGGTAAATACACATACATCCTTGACATCCTCGCTAATCACGACGATTACATCTAACTTTGAAACGGATAACCCAATTCCATAATAAATCTGAACCAGGTCTTTGGTTCGTACTACACAATTCGCAAAGAAGGCTTCCTTGTACAATTGAACAATACTAGGTTGTGGTACAAGCTTCGGTGAACAATTTGATATAGATTTTGTGTCACATATCTGGTTTCTGCATGTTCAACTTCTTTTTTTCACATGCAGCAGCTCTAGCCACGTCACGAAAACATTATTCATGATCAGAGGTTACGATCTACCCTTTCATCATTTCATGCTCCAGTAGGATTAAAATGCCAATATACCACCCAGAATAAATGCGACGTTGTGGAGGGAGAACGCACTTTCTACACAACATCAGGCATGCTGGCCGTGTTCTTCCGAAGGGCTCATAGCAAGCTACCCTAGCACTTCTCTGCTATTTTTGTACCCAAGTACTTGAAAGTTCTGGTTCGTAT
Source organism: Monilinia fructigena (assembly GCA_003260565.1). Taxonomy (NCBI): domain Eukaryota; kingdom Fungi; phylum Ascomycota; class Leotiomycetes; order Helotiales; family Sclerotiniaceae; genus Monilinia; species Monilinia fructigena. The sequence goes on from QKRW01000026.1 coordinate 192,918, forward strand.
TCGACCGCTTCCTCGTTTCCAGCTTGAACTGAGCATCCATTGGCTTCTCTTTAACTCGCTATTGCCACCTCACTGCTGCGTGAACGCGGGCTTCGAACAAATGAATGAAAATGTGAATAAATACCCAATATGTGCGCCGATGACGAACTTTGTATCACATCTTGACCATTTTTATCGGCATGTAATAAAAATATCGCCATTTTGAATTGCCTGTCAGTGTCCTACCATCTGTACCAATTTTACCAGCCTTACCAAAGTTCATGAATCAAGGGAATGCGCCATTAATGCAACCAATATCTCTGTCAACTTTTCTCATCACAATATAATCTATCAACAGACTATCAACGGGTAAATCGACGATTCAAAGAGCTTTTGCAGTTGTGGTACGGATACCCGACTTCAGTTAACCAACTTTGGAGAAAATCTGGGGAATGGAGGGGAATGCATGGATTGTACATATTCACATTTCCATGACAACTAATCACGACTAGTATTTGGAACTAATACTTATTCCATCTCCTCCGCTCTCATGTATATGACGGCAAGCTATTGGATTGAAGGGATTCAATGTCTTGTCAGATCTGGGCTTTTCATATCATTATACCCGGTACGTGTTGTTCATATGTCAAGAGATTTATTGACATGTGCGAATTGTCACTCCAGCGATATGAGCTGCAGTCTAATAGAAAGGAACGAAATAAATGAGCGATGTATCAGTTAGTGACTAGGATACAATCAGGGCGCTAAGTGAGGGGCTGGTAACTTATTGCTTCTAGCCACCAACATCCCCGTTGGAGTCAAACATCCGACAATGTTGTATCTTCTGTATCTTTTGTATCTTTGATCTGCCGTTGCATACGAAAAGATCTTTTTGGGATCTTCACCAATCTAATGTACATGAAATCAAATATATTTCGCTCCAATCGCAAACTTTTCTCACCTCCCACATAAAGGTCCGACTCCGATGGAAGCACAGAATCCATACAAGGTGTGGTGTGCTTGTGTGCCTGCGTCTGCAGAGTACAGATGCATGGGATATATGCATTTCTGTAGAACTCCAATGAATTGTCACTAAGTATAGTGCGCGATGGATAGCAACATGATAGATTAAGCTTTCGTATGGTAGCTACCTTGCAATCATGATAGTGTAGATAGCTACAAGCTACCTGACTTGACAACGAGAGTGCCATCCCATTGTTCAAGGGAGGAAGGTAAACGGTATAAGTTTGGGGGGTCACTTTGGGGTAGTGGATGAAGAGAAAGAATCTACCAAGCCCCCACATTTTCTTTCTTGGTCAGAGCACTGGGAAATCGTTTTTGTTACCTCATATATTTGATATCTTACAGATTGATTCGAAATGGCGCCTGCTTATAACGAAACTATGATGGGTGGGGAGGTTGCATCCCGCGGGACTGGGAAATCTACCATTCTTAGTAGTGTTCTACACGGTACACAAGATGTCAGATTGGTAAGAAAAAGAAATTCTCACTGTCCCTCCATACATATAATAAGAGCATCCCAACTAATTTTGAATTCCAGGAAGTTCGCAACATCACCGAACCTCTCGCCGGAGAACTCCAGGTCCAAATCAAATCGACTGGTATCTGCGGCTCAGATGTAAGCTACTACAAGAAATTCGCCAATGGCGACTTATGTGCCTGTGCACCTTTATCTCTTGGCCATGAAGCTTCGGGTGTAGTTGTAGGAATTGGACCACAAGTCAATGACTTTTCCATTGGTGATCGAGTTGCTCTCGAGGTGGGCATATCATGTGGCCAATGTGATATTTGTAGGAAAGGCAGATATAATCTTTGCAAAAAGATGAGGTTTAGGAGTAGTGCGAAGAGTGTACCTCATTTTCAGGGAACTTTGCAAGAGAAGATCAACCACCCGGCGGTCTGGTGTCATAAGTATGTTCTTACCGTTAAGGGTTGTAGAAGACGATTTAGCTGACTTTTAACCAAGACTCCCTGATCATATTTCGTTTGATGCTGCCGCACTTTTGGAGCCACTTTCCGTGGCTATACACTCCTTGAATCGAGCAGCACCCACGCCTGGGTCTACTGCAGTCGTAATTGGAGTAAGTTCCTACTTCCATTCGGCTTCCACAAACAGACACTATCAATCACTCTCATGAGTTTCTTCTACACTATTTGTACCACTCGATTAACGTTACACCTAGGCTGGAGCTGTTGGTCTTCTCGTGGCAGCCATGGCCCGCCAATCCGGCTGTCCCATCGTAACCATAACCGACATCTCCGCCAACCGCGTTCAATACGCCCTGGACCACGGTTTCGCCACCCACGGCTACGTAATCCCACCATCCAGTTCCAACTCCACTGCTCCATCCACAGCCCCCTCTTCCGGAACATCGACCCCATCTCTCTCCGGCACCACAACACCGCTCTCCTCCTACTCCACCATCTCCGACTGTCTCGACTCTGCCAAGGGCACCGCTTGCGACATCCGATCCATCTCATCCCCCGACGACATCCTAGCTGAAGACGACCACGAAGGCGCCGACCTAACCTTCGAATGCACCGGCAAGGAAATTTGCATGCAAACCGCCATCTATAGCACCAAGCCCGGCGGCAAAGTAATCATGGTCGGCATGGGAACACCCATCCAGACTCTTCCTCTTTCCGCCGCCCACCTCCGCGAAGTGGATATCCTGGGTGTATTCCGCTATGCGAATACATATCCGATTGGCATTAGAATGCTCGGTGCTAGTGAGAAGAAAGGCGGGCTCCCAAGCTTAGATCACATGGTTACGCATCGATTTAGGGGGTTGGGAAATGCGAAGGAGGCGTTTGAGTTGGCGGGGAGGACAGCGGATGATGAGGGGAGTCTTGTTTTGAAGGTGGTTATTGAAATTTAATCAAGAGGATAGGGATAGTGATTGAAATGGAATAGGAAAGGAGGTGGTAGTGTGTATGTGGAATATCAGAGTTTTGTTACGTATACGATGGGTAAATTTGGTGTTCATCGCTTGAATTGAAGAGGTTTCTGTTGTCGCGAAAGTGAGTGGAACTTGGTCTGGCGCATTACATACTTTGGAATACGAAATAGACCGAGTTTATTTGAAGATAATTATAAAGCGTCTCTATTTTGATACCTCTTGGTTTCTCTTGCATCTCGCAATTATGCTTGTATCGGCTCACTCTGTTCTCAGAATACAGTATCCAACTACATTTACACCTTTGCATTCAATACTGTTTCTCGACCAAACTATACCCCTTCAATCCCACAAATCCCATTGTCACTCGTACAATGAAACTTAAGGCCACTGGCTCAAATCTCGAACTACACCCTCCCATATCCAAGTAATATTACCCTTCGCAATCAACTCCGAATAGCTGAACACCAGACGCACCTCTCGTAACTAACTTAAGGTGGTATACAGAGTTTCCGGTCGACAATTCCGGCATCTCTCATTCAAATTGCCAGTTCGCAATTAACACCCTCTTCTCGGTCTTTCAAATCAATTCATGGGTACGTACTGGTATTGTGGTAGGATTTTATTTGAATCGAACGATTTGATACGTCACATTTTGAGGAAACTCGTGAGATTTTACGATGCAGAGAATGGGCACATGCATATGTGCAACCAGCCATCAGGGTATGATGGAATCTCCCCAGATAAGATATGCCAGTGGAAAATTCGTCATTATTTCGTATCAGGCATTCGTTCATTGCCCATCTAATTCTCGTTCATTCGTATTCTCATTCTCGTGATATCAGAAATTTCACTGCAGGTACGCCAGATGCCCTTTTGTTCTCAATGGTAAATCACACACCACCTACACGCCTGCCTGCCTCTCCCATGCGCCCAAGCCAGATTTACGCCGCTGAAACCGTCCAAAGAGAAAAAATCAATCCCTATCCAGAAGATCTCCAGCATTCAATACTTCTCGCATATGATGACTTGAATCGCTCCAGCCCATGCCCCCTAAGCCACCCTGCTTCATTGCTTTGTTGATCTTTACGTTTTCTATGACGGAAAACTTCTTTCCCGTCTCTCTGATTTCATAGGCTGATTTGGTGAGTTCACCAAGGAGGGAGATGAGGCTGACATCGTTCTTTCAGAAATAAGTTCATTGTCAAACCCTTGACTGTTGGCGGGTATGAGAACACTGAGACGACCTAGAAGAGCTTGAATTGAGCGAAGAATTGAGTGGTTGACTGGTATATAATTCTTAGTTTCAATATCGGCCTCTGATACAACACCGTCGGATACGTAAGAAGGTGGAAGGTTTTGAAGGTAAGCCGCAACCAGATTAATTCGAGATTGTAACATCTTGATAGCATTCGCTTTTGCAGTCAATGAAGCAATCCTCTCTTCATCTTCGCGTGATAGGTTGCTCTCCTCGCGTTTTGAGGTGTCCGTACGAACAGAATCTTCGGGTTTTTCCTTGCCTTTGCCTTTGTCCTTACCCACGATTCCTTGCTCTGTAGGCGCAACTTTCTTGCTGGTATCATTTATAGCTGCAGCATTTCCTCCACCGTGGGCCACAAAGTCAATACTGATCATTTCTGCTTCACCAGTCTCGACAGTAATGGAAGCTCCTTGAATCTGAGCTTGAGTTGTGGTTCCCATCTTTCATTTCCTTATCCTCCCCAGTCTCCCCGCTGCTTTCTTCAGCCTCGTAGTTGCTTTCGTATATTGTGAGAGGTAACTTCCCGTTTACAGCATGGCCTAGTACTTCTTCAGGGTGAAACCCAAGTAGAACAGCAGACTCATTGAAGAAAGAGAGGATCTGTTGGTGAATGGGTAGGTGGATAGGTTGCGGTCCAGTATTAGGAATGATAGTATACCAACCAACAAGATCAAGTGCAGGGCTTTTATGGACATCCTTCACTATCAAGAGTCAGTATCTAACTATTATCCAGACAAGGTAGGCGGCACGTACTCTGCTGTAATCTTGACGTAAACCATGTCGAGGATAGTCTCAATTCATTGTCCGCTCCCTCAAGAAGGCATTCAAATGCGTGTTCGATAGTAATCTCACGGCCATTCTGTTGACCTAGCAATGCTCCAACTACAGGACCTGTTTGTTGTCGCAGAGTGTGTCTTGTAATATAATCCGAGATTGTGAGGAGAACGAGGGGATGTAAAGCTACCTGGAGACCAGAATCTGATGACTTCTGTGTCGAAAGGAGAGAATTATCATTGTCAACTGGCATCATGAATCTTTCTTTTGCCAAAGAATCAACAATAAAGACAAACAATGTTAAAAGTTGTATGACGAATTCAATACAGTCAAATGAGTTAGTTGATGGTTCTGCCTGTTTGTTTATTTGTTTGATGCTTTGATAATCTTATAATAGAGAGATTCTTGGTGGGTGGGAGCTTATCGATTGTGTCGGTTAAATCCCGGTTAATACATAGCTTTGACTACCAAGTCGATAGGTAAGTTGGAAGAAGGTGCACTGGTAGTAACCTTACATGTCGTACAGTAGCTTTTGGAATCAATAGATCTAATTCTACATATACGTCTATGACCTCATGAAAAGTAAGGTCAAATCAATATCTCTTCAAAGTACTAGTGTCGATATACATCTGGCATCATAAGACCTCTCATTCTATCAATCATCTTTCCTCACCATGTCATGTCTTGCATGTATTTGGTATATATGTTCATGAATGAATCCTCTCATTTTGACTAATGAATGAATGGTAGGTATGTCCTTGAGAAACAAACAAAAGAGATCAAGACAAAATGCATGTCAAGCAGAAACTGGGGTTTCATTGTGTATCTTGTTCTTATAAATCCTGCTATACATTGGAAGCTGCAGATTCCTTCATCCTCATCTCATCAATGACTGTTTGTCAAACACGTAAGACGGTTGAATAAAGATGAAAATCACTGCATCAACCTTTGTGTCTTTGCCTGACCCATGTCAGAATTTTATATCCTCAGTATCCCCCTCTTTTCTACACCTCTTAACTTCTTGCCATTTACTTTCTCTTCGTGATGGCCGAAGCTGAACAAGTTGATGCACTGGCTCTATCTCACCTCAAATTTGCACTATTGCGGAATTTCGAAGCACCTCGCTACCCCGCGGAGACAGTTCGCCTCGCTGGATGATAATCAACCCCCTCCAAGTGCAGATATCCTCCATCAGCGAGTGCTAGAGAAGGATCCACGAGAGAAGCCTGCCCGGAATATTTAGATGATGAAGTGAAATTTGTGTTTTCTGTCCCGCGACGAAGGAAGAAAAAGCGCAGAAGGTATGAGAAATCCGGCTTCAGTGAAGTAGTACTGAATAGAATATGTTAGGCTAGATATTCCATTACAAGACCCTCATATCGACTCGGCTAGTCCTATTCTGAGCGCCGAAGTTGCAGTTACTCAACTGCTGCAAGATAAAGCTAGGGATGATATGGTTTCTTTACTTGCTCCCGCTACTAAACTAAACGACATGGGTCTGGCTAGAGGTCAATCCATCCATGCGCAATATCCACCTATCACTTCTGAATCTAATCTACAATCAATGAATGCTATACAAGCGGATTTATCTGAGTCATCTTCTTTGCATGTATCTCGAACCATACCATTCAAAATTCCACCACCTTGGTATTCCAAATCTATGCCTCCGCCTCCTTCACCTACGTCATCATATTATTGTTCAAGATCCACCATTCCCACGTTACCACAGCAAGATCATGCAAAGAAACGAAAAACCGAGGAGGATTCAAGCAGACATTCAACCGAACTGCCAAACTATGTGTCCCCGTATAAGGTATCTTCAAACTATATGCATCGACCAAGACCAAAAGCTGTGCCCTCGCACTCAGAATATAGTACTAGTGGGGAGCACATGGGATTTGTGGACTTTTTAGAAGACCCAAATGTGCCAACTACCTTCGAGGGAGTACCTCCACCTCTTCCACCACATCGACCGATCGTACCTGGTTGGCAAGACTTTTCCTGGAAACCAGTCGACTATCTACCATCTACACTCCCGCAATCAGTTGATTCATGTACAAGAACATTGCCTGATGTTAATAATGACCATGAATGGCATCGAAAATATTACTATGGTGTCGGCGATTCTCGTATTTCCAACCCACAACACATCTCAACTATGAATCCCCACAGTGAGAGATTCTCACAAGAAATGGTATCACCGAAATCAATTCCGCATGAAATTCAAATATCAGCGCCATGGCCTGCGATCCAAAAAGAACCAATTCCCAAACAATCCCCTGTATCTACAAGGTTGCCTGCATCTGTCCAGACTGCCCACCCTGCGCATTCTCCAAGAATGGTGTTGACGAAGTCCACGGCATATTCCCAGCCGGCATCTCGTATTACTAATGTCAGATCTCCGTCCCCGCTGCCTCGTCCTCAGGTGACTGCGGCAGACATACGACGCAAGCCTTCTCTTTACAAGGTACCTGCGTGGCCGCATTCAAGAGAAGATAACCCAGTGACTTCTTCTACGGCATTAGGTAAACATCCAAGTCAGGCCTGCGGTGCTGAGAGTAGTAATTCACGATCTTTACACCCCAACATGCCTCTGCAAGTAGGAGCTACCGCTTCCCATACACCAGATGTAGCCTCCTCTCCGCCCAAAATCTAATCCCACAACCACCCAAACATCAGACTTCCGCCCCTAAACATTCATCAAATCTGTAGGCTTCCTTCTAGCTAATCTTATTCCCTCTTACCTATTTAATTCCACTAACCTACGATTAGAATTATAGACATAGCCCAAACCAGCCAAGAAACCTTTCCCTTTGCAGCAGTCGCTGCTAGACATAACAAACCCATTCAGAAAGTATTTGATACTTTCTCGGCAATTATTCAATTACCGCTATTGAAACAGGCGGCGGATGGAAGAAGACATGGGCCGTTAGGAAGTGAGAGAATGAGACAGTATAGGGAGGCTAAGAGAGCGATGGAGAAGGCAAACAGGGAGAGGGAGAAGAAGAAGGGGAAAACTGTTAGACGAGGCGGAGAGGGAACAGAATAAGAATGCATGTGGACTTTCAACCGATAGCTCGGAGGCCTGACTTTGTAACACGAGAGAAAGACAGAAGATCAACTTAGGAGGGTCTTTTACCTTCCTTATTAGTGAATTGAAGAACCATGACCCTAAGAAATCAGTTTGCTTGAAGTTGGTTGTAGATTCAATAAGTTTGCCTACGTTCTCCAATGCACACCCCGTCGTTTCGAAATCTTGAATTAGTCAGGCAAGAATCGAAAGGGTACACTGCTGTCACAGCGTTTCAGATTGTCAAGGCCGTATCGTTCTTTCCTGTTGAATTGAATATAGTTCGATAGCTTTTGACCCAATTCGATGGCCTCGCATATTCATGATACATTGATAGTGCGTTTTCCACAGTAGTGCAGAAACTCACGTATAAGGTCTTTGATTCAATTTTCACCCGATTCTCTATTTCCTTTATTCTGTGCTCTCGGTGTTGTATTGTTTACGGAAGAGATGCCGCCGCGCTCACTGCATACATCATGTCAGAATCTACCGATCCCCATGCTCCTAAACATCTAAGAATATTTTTCTTCGAGAAATTTATCAGATTTAAACAGTAGGGAAAGTTGGGTATTGAGCTCTTGGTTCAATCATGCAATTCCAGTGAAAACTGGCTAGTTGTAATTCATTGATCTTTACCGCTGACATAATGATTCCTCATAATATATCGTTTGCAATATCTATCCTTGGCTTCCATTACATTCCAATGAGATATAATACTTCTTTATTGGTCCAATAACATGTTCAAGCAGTTGGTGCACAAGTTTCCATAAGTATTTAAACGCCTACATCTGCCCATACCTGTTGAAGCTTTTTCAACCCGATTGTTCGTTTCTGTCAAGGATTCCTATATGTTTTCATTTCATATTGTATCCAATCTGACTTCTGATAAGTCTAGGTCCTGCCCTGTGTCCCTTCCAAGCCAAATCTTTTACCATGTTCGCACCATCTTTGGTTATGAGTATGAATTCTCCAGGGAATGAAATTCGGTGTCACAGAGAGGCAGAGATTTGTTATTCAAATGCCATATTTTCGATCATGGGTTAAAGGCTATGCTTAAGTATTGCGAAAAATCGTATTCGAAGGTTTCCGTTTAGCAAATAGATAACCACGTATAAAGCCCAGTCATCACTTCAACATCCAAAGCACATTGAAAATAAGAAAGATACTACAATACGAGATCGCGTGTAGAATACAATTGTAACTTCAAGGCTTTCCAGTAAACCTATACTATAAATTCAATGATTCCATATCGCCACCGTATGAATACAGTACTCCTCTTTTAGGTCTCGCTTGGCGAGGCGGTGACCTGAGGTAAACTTGAGATTGAGAGAGGGACAGTAATGCTACAATACCAATCTGCCACAGTGCTTAAGCTAATTAATATCAGGATAAAGATGGCATAGAAAGTTCCGAAAGATAATGCAAGAGGTTTGGTTGGGCACGTAAGTCAGGTGAGTATGTGGATCTGCCTTGAGCATATAGTATGCTATACAAGCAAACTATCATATGCAATAAGATATACAGATGGAGGTTTTCTCCTGACTTCAGAAATCAAATTAACACACTTAATGCACATTGTAAATTCCTTTCAATCATCAAGTTCGAGAGGGTCCTGAACACCATTCCCCACAAGCGCACCCTGTCTGGCTCTTCACAATCCGCTTGGGTGTATTCCTTGCAATTGGCAAACTCTTGTCCATTTTTTCCTGATTCTTTTCGTTTGAGTCTGTCTTGAAATAGACTCTGGGGTCAATCGATTGTGGCCATCTCGTCTCATTGTCATTCATGCTTATGCCATTTCCGTCACCGAGAATTTCAAGAGAGTCCATGGAAAATAGAATCGTGCTAATCTCTTCAATCTCTTTTAGGGGGGTATAAGAATTGAATTCAGCCTCTCTTCTATAGCTTCCAATCAACACTATTCCCCATAATTCTCTAAGAGATGACAATCCCTTCTGAAGTCTTCGAAAGATGGCTGTCGGCGTGCTCTGAGTGAGCGGACCTTGGTTTTCAACCTCTACAATCATTTCTGCTTCAAGAAGGCCTTCCTTGACATACTTGAGAAACGTTAATTCCTCACATTCTTCCTGTTCTATCATCGTCATCTTTACTTCATACTTTCTCGAATGACGTGTGATATAACCATAAAAATGGTTGATAGCCGTGCAGAACATCCGGTGAAAGAGTATTATATTGTCGATGTTATCTGAATCCCGATTTTTGTCTTCACTGATTAGACAATCTCAGACAGCCAATGTGTCGAACCCGGTGATGATTATATTACTATCTCTTCCTGCAATTTCATTATCAATTTGAACATCCGCCAATTTGAAAAAAAAGTAGAGATAGGGGTTACATGCCGGCATCACCATCCCAAATACCCTTTTCTTTCTTGCTAAAACATCCTGAGATATCAATTTCTTCAACTCGGCACACCTCCTTTCCTTTATCTTCCTCTAAACCATCGATTATACAACTCCAACCATATGAGCTACCATTCCAGCGAGGAAGAATCAAAGCCTTACTTACGTTCGACCTTTACCTGGAAGGGACTCTATAGCCTCCTCTGTGACCCCACTCGAGTCCATAACAATCCTCAGCTTACTACTAGCTATCATAGAATTCTTTAATTTCTTAATTCGAGCCTTATGAAACACCACTTTCGACTGCAACTGCTCTATTCTTGTGCGATCCGTTCCACGAAGTGCTCTGGGACTCTGAACTTTCATATTGATAATCGACACAGAACCTCTATTTGCTTCTAGGAAGACTCGTGAATAATGTTTAATTCCGATGATCAAATATTAACAAGAAAGTTGCTAAGAATTTGATCCAGCTCGCACGCAAACTAAGATTCGAAAGAAGGTCAAACGAAATATCAATAGAACTATGAGTCATTACACCAGTGGCTCCAAGCCGGGCAAACTTTCTTTTTCAAAAATTAATTGGAGATAGCGGTTTCCAATGGCCAAACAGTGCCATAAACTTCTTCAATGGGCGAGATGCATGCTTCTCAACCCTGGCGAGACGGGTATGCGCATGAAAAATACGGTATGCGTCTAGAGCTGCGATGCAATTCTGCCTCGCCGACTCCGAAGCTTGAGTAACTGCACGCTGCCATCTTGATACTTTTTGAAAACTGCCGGTGAACAATGCCAGGCTTCAAAAACCGGTACTTAGTTCCTGGATGTTGGGGAAGAATCTGTATGTTCCTCATGCCAAGGCCAAGTTGATATAATGGCGTCGCCTAATCTTTAAGTGCATGCTCAGGTGATGTTTGAAGTTCATGAAAGCCAATGAAAGTCAAGACAAACTGACATATAGGAGTCATAGGGCTGACCGTCTTGTGTAACAGCACTCTAGCCAGGCATCGAATCCCTATGCGTTTCACGTGATGACATCACTGCGCAGCAGTGGAGGTAATGGCCAAGGATTCGCTCTTCTGCGAACTAAAGTAAATCTATTCTGATCCAACCCACAGTGGCTCAAGTAAATAAGACCAAAGTGAGAAGAGTGTTACACAAGCCGAGCAAACAGAATGCTAATCAAAATGGACACTTGTTCAAGTGTACTCACCAATATCTGATATTGAAGAGCTGGATCTAAAGTCAGCTGAGACGGTATGTCTATCCTCATTATTTGATGGTTATTTATAAAGATTTTATTTGAATCCAAGTATTTGGAAGTGATATTTCTCAAGTATCAATGGCTGTGTAAGCATCCGTCGAATTATTCAACAAATACAGTTGGTCAGACCATCTGAAAGGTCAACCTATTGATGCAGTTTGATGAGAAATACTAAAAAAGAAAGATCTTCAGCTTTCTTCCTGTCAGCCTACCCACCCAAACTACTAAGTCAGAAGGCGTAAAGGTTGGGGATACATTGTACATGTTAACCAAAAGTACTTCGCTTAAACAAAACTCTAATATACGGTAACGACGTAAGTTCCTAAGCGAGGTGCATAAGCTACACCCCTTCTCCTCATTATGATCATGAGTAATGATACAGGGCAGTAGAGAACAAGATATAAAACAATCCATACAATTCCTAGGATACAGGTTCTAAAACAGATGTTCGAAAAGTCACCACCGTTGACCTATACATCATGATCAAGGATCTATCTCCAGAGTCAATATAAAAAACTTCAACACTGGAATTTTCCGACATGCAGAACATTCAAGAACGGATATTTATCTCCTAAGCTGCTTCTTGTATTTCATATCATATCTTACACATTATCGTCAAGATCTGCTGCTCTGAAGATTTGAATTGGCGTAGATCCATTTATATGGTATCCTGACTGGAGGATATGATGATTTGCGTGGTAGAAAGAGACCACCTTAAATTTTACAGATAACTATATACTTATACTTTGTATGGTGATGGTGGCGGTAGCCCATTGACATTGCCGGGGCTCCGCGTAGTAGATATCAGTCGCAGACGAAATTACAAGGGCTCCCTCGACTTATTTATTCCGAATAACATATTTTGCCACGGCTTTAAACTGAACAACGAATAAGAGATCACATGATAATTGGTATTGCATTTCATCTTTTATATAATCTTCATCTTCGGCTATAATTATCATTTAGAAAAGTATCTAAGGACTTAATCTCTTTGGTGTCCTGGGATAATCGCAGACCAAATGAACACTTGGCAAATTCAAATACCAAGCCACAACTCTGTCCAATCCAATTCCTCCACCACCGTGAGGTGGTACACCCACACTCTTAAACACATCTACATATTCTTTGATACCAGGTTGGTTGGGGTCCAAACCCTTCGATCTAATAACCTCCTCTAACTGATCTGGTAAATGCAATCTTTGACCACCACTCAAGATTTCTTGGCCACGCATCATGAAATCATACGCATTTGTGACTGCAGGGTTCTCGGGATCTGGCATTGCATAGAATGGGCGGGCATCGACAGGGAATTTATCGAGAACGTAGAAGTCAGTGTTGAACTTCTTACGGACGAGTGCACCAAGAGCTTTTTCTTGGGGTGTGCTCATATCTTCGGTATCAGTGACATTTCTGAATTCTTCGGGGCCTTCTTCACGAAGAAGTTTTTGACCTTCGGCAAAAGTAAGACGAACTTCCTTGCCAGCTTCTGGAAGAAGAAATTCTTCGGATGGATAAACAGAGCGGATAAGCTCAATTTCTTCGCGGTAGTTTTCGGCAAGGTTGCGGAAAATATAAAGGAGGACACCTTCGAGCATGTGCAAGACTTCGTGATAATGTTTCGTCGATTTCCATCTCCAAATCAAGGCCAATGAACTATACAAATATTAACTCCGTTTTTTTTCGGCATCATTTTTTTCTTACCTCAGTCATATGTCTTGGGGTATTCGAGTTTTCAGCACGGAAAACAGGTCCAACACAGTAAACTCTCTTTCTACCTCCAGCAATTTCAAATTGTTTGTAGAATTGTGGAGATTGAGCGAGATATGCCTCTTTATCAAAGTATGGCATTCTGAATACGTTGGCACCACCTTCGGAGGCAGCACCGATCAAACTAGGAGGATGAAATTTCTTAAAACGGCGAGCTCTCAGGTATTCGCAAAAGTAGTCCTCAACAGCAATTCTAATATCGGCGATAGCTTGGCTGACAGGTGCTCGTTTGTGCATAGCAGGGTTGTTAAGGTGGGAAGCCAAACTGGCAGTTGGTGTGCCTTCTGTGACACTGAGACCTAAGAATTGGTTAGCTCGCGGGTAGAGATCAGAATAGCACATGAGTTTACCTGCTGCAGCTTCACTAAGATCCTCTTCCTCATCCAACTTCCCCACGGCTCTGCTCGCTGGTCCCAATCCCAATCCCAACATCTCAGGAGCCGTAGCTACCAAGTAAACCTTTCCGAGATGTAATTCAAAGTTGGAAACCTTAGTACTCTTAACGGGCTCCAATGGTTTCTGCACAACGGCTTCAACTGCAACAAAACTCTCCAGCTTCAATCCTCCAATCCACTTGACCATTTGTTTACTAACTGGTTTCCCTTCTGCACTCGCACTCACAACTCCCTGTACAGTCCAATTGCCCTCCTCTCTTAACTCAACAAATGCCATCTTGGCTCCTTGCATTCTTGCATTCTGAATCCATGCGCGAACCTTGATCGTCTTGCCAATATGTTCTTCTCCAATTTCCCTCAAATGTACATTCTCCGCTTCGATTTTTGTGGTATGTTTAATTTGTCCGTAATTATCTTTCGCAAGATCCTCAGACGCAGCAGCTCCAGCAGCAGCTTGTTTGGCGGCTTGTTCCTCGGCTTTGCGTTTCTTTTCTGCTTCCTTTTTGGCTTTGGCTTCTGCTTTCTTTGCTCCCTTCTTGGAAGGTTGTGCGGGGTCTTCACCGGCGGGCGGGGCACCTCCAGATGCGACTGCAGGATCAGTTGGAATTGCTTTGCTTGGTTCCGCCATGATTATAAATGTGAAGAGGTTGACTATTTTATTGAGTGGTGTTGAGTGGTAGTCTTCACGTCTATCAACAAAACAAAAAAATTATGGAGGGGTACTTTTGGATAACTAAGGCATGATCATCTTATGAGTAACGCGGCAAGAATTTTAGCGCCAAGGTCCTAGCGTTTTTTGCGACAGGGGTCTCGCATCATCTTCAATTATATATGGGAACATGAATTAGTCTTTGTTCTTCGTTGCTCGTAAAATCCAACATAAACTTATCTCATAGACAAGTATGCTTGCCGCAACTTATTTAATACATATGATTAGATCATGCCATCTTCTAGACTTCTTGCTAATCCCGTCCCACGATTCAAACTACCTAAACCGCAGTTTATAGTCAAACCAAAGCATTCCGTCTAGATCTCCACGAGGGCGATGGTATTACCAAAGCCCAGTTTGAAATTACGCTACCCGTTCAGAAGTTCTCATATATCAAGATATCTTCGAGCATGACCCTCCATTCGAGAAGCAACTAATTGGTTCACAGAGAGAATGTCGGATGCATGAGCATTGACTACTATATCAATGAGAGTTTCCACAGTTGATGTTCCTGCTGGGCTCAGTGTTTTCCCAAGAAAGAAGCATTTCTCCTGAGTCAATCGCCTGTCTCAGGTTAATAGCCCCTGCCAACTCAAGTCCCTTTATTGAGCCATGCAGTACTTCTCCTGTGTCGACTGTTTCTTCCAAGTGGATTATTTGTTCTGAATTGAGCAGATTTTTCTGTGCCGATTACTCGTTCTAGAGTACTTCTCCTGGCTCGGTTCTTTTCCCAAGGCTTGATGTCTTCTCGGGAAAATAAAGCTAGATGGAAGAGTAAGCATTCAAAAAGAAGTGGCCTCAATATGCTCAAAATCGAAATTGTTGTCAGTTCACTCGTCTTGGGGCAAATGGGACGCTACTAGATGTAATTCTGCTACGGTATTGAACTTGTGTAGCTTCATTTTCCGCAATGTGGTGAGTCCAACTGATTCTAATTCTTATTCCATTTCTATAGAGATGTATGCTGTTGGCAAAAAGACTAGTTACCTAGGTACCTAGTTAGACTTGATATAACTCCCGAGTTGGTATTGGGTAATCTCGCGATGGGATGTCTAACGATGCAGGTCATGTGATATTGTATTTCTACTAAAGTATTCGAATAAACATGATGCTCAAATCTGATACTTGAAGCCCCCAGATTAGAAGCGTGTTCTTCTTGCCAGTGCAGTTGGAAGTCCTCCAATTTATGCATGATAAACTGAGGATTGCAGCTTTGGCATAAACTTGCCTAATTCTAGCAAATCTTCGGGATATAATCCATTTTTAGTTCACATATCAATGACTCTCTTTTATCGTTACTTAGATGTTAGTCCTTCATTTTGTTGATTTAAATTTGGATTTTCATGGCCCTCTCTTTTAGTCATTTGAGTAGTGGCCCCTCTTTCGCTTATTGGAATGGTATCTTTATATCACCTTTTTAGTCATTTATCTTGAAGTCCCCCTCTATTCTACCACCAGAAAATGAAGATCCTCGTCTTTCCATTTTCTATTCATTTGAATAAGACGTCATAATCCTATCGTTCATCATTATATATGCACACTCCCCTTCTTGTCTCAGCTGAGTATTGGGTTAGTAGATAATTTGTTGCTTCGCGTTGGTCAAAACTGTCACCTCGCGCATGAAATATCTTCACTTGCATGTAAGTAAGCAATTATATACTATTCCAACAGAATTATGATGATTATTGGAGAAACGGTTGATTAATTAGACTAAGATGTAGTATTATGCAATGTAATTGAATTTGAATGATATATCGCTGACTCAAATTTCACTCCATCCCCTCATCTCCCGCTCAGAACCATGCAATATTCCCTAACAACCTCTTGTCTCCTCTCAAGCTTTTTATGCTCTCTAGATGACCGTTTAGTATTCGTTTTTCTATCCGCCTATCTTTTTCCCACCTTCCCACACAGTCCTTCCTAAAGGGACTACACCTATAGAAGACTGAACCATTTGGCAAAAGGGGAATTTCTAGCTTCCTCAGTAGCATGGGGTGAGATGCCTCTACTTCGGTCCGATAATTCTACTGGATTCCAATTTCTTACATTCACCGTAGCTATCAAAAATTAGTATAATAGCTCCCATAACAGGACAGGTATAAAAGCTTACACACTCCTAATTCCTCGAAATCGGTAACCATCTGTTGAGTTGCAGAAGGTATATGACGTGATTTTGCGCAATTGTTTAACGACTCTCGAATGGCTGATTCGCATATTGTTCATAGCAGTTAGCAACGGTTGAAGATTTGTTGGGCGTATGATCTCGTCTGTTCTGACTAGGTGACACGGCGACAGATCCAGACCGAGACCTAGAACATTGGTTACCAATCGTGATGAACTGGCACTCCGAACAAGTGAAGGGCGTGCTTGATTTGGTAACGAGGGAGTATCAATATCCATTGCATCATGCATGGGAAATTCCTCGGAAGTAACAGCCGACTGAGTGATATTCATGCTCCCTGATTCATCACTCTCTATCAAGATATTTCCAAATCCAGGCTCAGCTCTAAGTTCACTGTGGGTAGATTGAAATTGTGCAAAATACTCAGAAGTTCCAATTCGAGATAAATCAGAAGTAGCGGATGATGAGAGGCTACTCATGGTATCTGGTCTTTGACTACCAACCGAGATACCTTTGAATCCAGGCCAAGGCTCCACAACATGTTGTGTTAGACTGAGAATATGTAGAAGTAACCGAAGATCCAGTTTGGGATACCTTAAATGTATTGGCTGATAACTGACGATTCGTAGTATCTTGTTTGCTACTACCGCCAGCCGATAATTCAGATCCAGTTTTGGAATTATTGGGTACAGATTGAGATTCTTGGATGTTTGTTATCGGGATAATCGCTGTATTGGGTCGTCGTAAGAGAGCCGGGTTATAGATGTTTTTCTTTCCTCCATGCAGAGAAGTATTAGAAATAATGATCAAGTAACGACTCTTAATAGGAGGGATTGTGCGATCGCTAGCACGAGCAGCTTTCGATACCGATCCAGAAGAAGTGCTGTCAGATCGTTCCGTACTTGGAGAGCTAGGGTGGTGTATTTAGTTCTTCGATTAACTGTTGTAGATTCTTCGCATTGAGATTCATATTGTTTCCCGATTCCATCTCATCACCACTAGTGAAGCTCTTGCGAGCTGGCAACCCAACCGCCTTCCTAAACCTATCGCTTCCCACATCCTCATCTGTATACATCCGTAAATCTCTCATCAAGGTAGAGCTCATCGAGAAGAGCTTGGCCTTCCACAACTCGTCAAGGACAAGGTGTATTCTGTCAAAGTCGACACCATATTCATGACAACTACCTCCACAAAGTCCTTATAAACATCTCGAACAGAGGGAACTTCCCGCATACTTACTATACAGATTATGCCATATACTGGCAAAACCGATAATCGCGTGCGAAACATGAGGAATACCGCAAGAAGTTGAAGATGTTGAGCTGGGTCCCGATGTAGTGGTTTGATGAATATATTCTCGGGAATCTTTCAAGTTTTCTGGTTTTGGGGACATTAACCTGTCTTTGATATGTTGCTCTCTCAGTTCATCACGCTGTGCGCCATATTCTCTGAGTTGCTTCCTCCGCAAAAATTCATCCCGCTCCCAGGTGAGCTGCTCATCGGTCATTTTTTGTGAATAATCTTTCATCTTGCTGTCAATCGAGGATTTAGAATCGATGAGACAACGAGTTTCTTGGTGAAGTTTTATCTTGATAGTTGAGGAACTATTCTCCTTCTCTGACTATTTCGTGATGTTAAAGGCAAATAGACGATGGGTTGTTTGACGACAGAAAAGATGAATGAGATATAGAAGGAAGAATCTGGTAACTATGAATAGTTCTTATGTAGGTCAATAGACCAAAAAGCGGTTTACCCGATATGTATGAAAACATAGACTAATACGATTCCGGGCGTGAAGAAACCTCCGACTAGTACAACAACTGAATCGAATCGAAATCGGCATGTGATGTTTTGTACGGTTGGTGCTGTATCAATTATCTGAGGACTTGCCTTCTCGCAAAGCAATACATACAACTCAGCACCACAGTCTATCTTGAATTCAGAACGAAGCAGGACGGGAAGCGTAAACATACTTACGGAAGCGAGCCTACACAGCTTCGACTACACTATTCCCTTCCTCTCCCGTCCAACTATCTACATGCTAGATATATACCTTTCCATCCCAAATGCCATAACCGTGAAAGTCTCTACACACCATGAATCTTCACGATTTTGAGATTACCAGATAGGTAGCCGTCCAAGGAAACCAGTGAATTAAACATTAAATATTAAACATCAAACACTACAACTACATCATCCACCAAAAGAAACAGTGAACAACAAATAGCAACATAATTTCACCACCCTA
Organism: Monilinia fructigena; assembly: GCA_003260565.1. Lineage (NCBI taxonomy): Eukaryota > Fungi > Ascomycota > Leotiomycetes > Helotiales > Sclerotiniaceae > Monilinia > Monilinia fructigena. Next base: position 211,788 of record QKRW01000026.1, read on the forward strand.
CATTCAAAACATACCATTAATTCCAGCCTTCCTCCCCTACCCCTCTTCAACCACCACTACTCCATCCTCCCCTTTCATCTTCTACACCTTGCTTGATTTTCTACCCCTAAACCTCACCCACCCCCTTTCCTTTCCCAAAGGCGGTATCATCAAATCTCCGCCACAACCCCCAATAACTCAGAAGCTTCATACCACACCACACCACAGTAGAATTCTCGTACTTTCATTCCTCGAGCGTCCAACCCTCAACACAGTCATTCTAAGCTAATTCCTCTTATGATGAAGATACATAACCCACCTACCTAGTTACCTATATTCGAAAACATGCATATATACATACATACATACATACACATACATACATACATACATACATACATACATACATACATACATACATACATACATACATACATACATACATACATACATACATACATACATAACATAACATACATACATACATACATACATACATACATACAAATAACCATTAATGCATGCCATCTCACATATAAAATCAACCAACGACCTTTACAAATCTCAAATATCAAAATTCAAGTATAATCAAACATTTGAATTGGAGGGAGTGCTAAAGGTTTTACATACATACATACACACAGCGATAGCCGAATATTAATCATTACCCAAGGAGTTTGAAGAAGTACCTCATTCTCTCCTTGCCCTCTCACCAACCTCCAATCTAGCCAACGTCAACCCATTCTGCCAGATGCATACAAGCTCCAAAAATAAATCATGCCAAACCGTACCAAACATGCCTATGAAATTCAAACAACCACGATAACCTCCAAACGCCCAAGTGAGGCATTGATCCTTGACTCTTCCTTGTTGAGGGATGACACCCTGAAGACCCTACCTACTAACCCATTGATTCATGAAACGCTGTCAATGCATCTCGATTCATATTAACCTCCAACTCCAGTACGCCGAACAATGCGATAATCGATCACGACGCCTTCTATCTTATGCTTTCATTAAACCAACATGTCTGTCCCTTCTCAACGGTTTCAATACTCGGTCGATGGCACTTTTCGCTCCGCACATGAGAACAGATTTATATGATTATCGCCTCTCGCAGCACAAGCCAACATCATGCGATGCGGATGGAAAGCCGTAGCTGAAATGGGTGATTGACGAGCCTGATGTAAGAAACTCGAATATGGCTCTACTCTCGAGAGTTCTCTGCCATCAAAATTAAAAACCTTGACAGTATGATTTCCAGTTCCACTAGACATAGATTAGTAATATCCAAGGAGTGGAAAAGAAGTAAACTTACACAGCAAATACCGGAAGATGCTCATGAGTGCTTGCGGTGCGTAAAGTTTCCTTCGTTGCTTGGATGGTTCGTAGTGGTTTATCCATTCGAATATCCCAAAGTTTAACTTTGCCATTTCGACTGGCCGAGAGAAGCTCTCTTTGCCCACCTCGTTGCATATGCACACTCTTGATCCATACACGGTCAGATTCGTCTTTCCATTTCTTAACCATAGCTTCCTGTGGCTTGTTTCGAGCATCGAATACTCGAATGGCTCCGTCACCAAACCAGCTACAAAAAACATTTCCAGTCATCTGATCAGATGTTAATGAAGTGACGCAAGAACCGGATCGTGCATTGATATCCACAACGCAGAGCTCTGGCGCCGCGGCCCATACTCTAATCACCTTCACATCACCAGCTACCAGAAGCTTGCCAGTCACTTGTTGCCAATCAAATACCATTCCAGAGTTGACATTACTTGGGACAAGATGAGTCAAGGCTCTCCATGCAGAAGCAACCTCAATCTTTTTATCCGAGTCATAATTCCTATAAATTCGAATAACACCATCCGAAGATCCTGTCAATAAGAAGGCCTGGTCATCTTCATTTATGAACTGGAGATCGCTAATTCTTGAGCCTTCAGGGTTGCCATTGGAAAATCGACTTAAGCGGTCTTGTTTCTTCCAGTCCACACACATATCGTATCTCGATCATCGGATACAGCAAGATGATCTTCGAATTGATGGAGGGTCATCTTTGAAGGCTGACTGGAGTTGTTAAAAAATCCCGTCGCATGCGTCCACTTTCCATTCCCGGCAATTTCTTTCTGGGGTTGAGTTTCACGTAAAATTGCTTCATTCCTTGATCTTCGCCAGAGTCGCTCATTGTAATCGGTACTGCCAGGCTCTTCAGCTTCGTTGGGCTTCATCTGTGGTTCACGGAAATATTCAATTGACCATTCTAAGAAACTGCTCTCCAATGGTATGACAGGCGTTTTCTGATGACTTTCGAGGCTGGAAGCCGCCCGAAGTTGGCTCTTTCGCCACATGATATGTGCCTGTAGTAGAGACAACGTCGTTCTGCTCCGGTGGGGGATTAAAGTCAGGCGGAAGACGTGATCGCACCGGTAGAGAATTTCGCTGAAGACCTGGTGACTTTCAAGCCAGATCTGCCAGTTGAGTCGGGTGGAGTAGCCTCACCGGTAGAGCCACCAAAAGGTAAAGAAGGCAAAGTGAATAGATAACTAGCTGTTCTTTTAAGTAAACCTTGCTGGCTAGATTGTATGCTTGAAAAGGCATCTTGTCGTGTGGGTGTGCTAGGTCGTTGCTCGGAATTCTGTTGTTTCGATGCCTTTGGTTTCGCTGAAAGTTGACTTATGTCGTCAAAAAGACTGCGTGCTGCTGCCCAACAGGCGAATGAAGGAGTGATGCATGAAGACAATCCACGATAATGGTTGCATTGCGCTGAAACCTCAGGATGGGGTCAATTGTCATGATGAGTACATGTTTCCAAACCACAGCAAAAATGGAGTTGTGAGATATAAGCCCTGAGCTGTAGCTTTAATGGTACCATCCTTATTTCTGTTATCCATACGAGCATAATGCAAGCCCATCTTATGATCGTTTCCATCATCGACGGGAGGGGATTGTCTGTACTCGCGTTCTTCTTGCAGTTGCTCAAATGCAACTACCCAGAACTTGGTTTTCATATCGATGGATAAGCTTCGAAAAGTAGACCAAAGTTCTTTACGGACCATAGCGTTTCCATCATTTGCCAATTCAATAACTGTCCAGGATATCGATTCTTCATTTCGAGCAACTTCATCCGTGAGGTCAGGAATTCCCAGAAAAGTTGTCATCGCGTATAACATAGCAGCTCTAACTTCGCAACACACATCACGAACCAAACCAGACAGTTTGGCAGGGGCATTTTCTCTAATGCCTCGCCATTTTGCTTCCGGAAGATCATTCCAAAGCTGACTGATACAAAGGCACGCCCACTGTCGCAAGAGTGGATTATCTGCGTTCTGCAAGTGTGTTAAACAGTAAGTCATGATATCTGTTTGATTGCAAACATTTTTGGCCTTGCTGTATCCATTGCAAAGCATGGCTAGAATAAAGGCACACATGGCTTTTATGCTCAAGGCTGTCCACTACTGGAAGACCTTCATTGGGTTTCAGTATACTTGAAAAGTAGTTGTAGCCACTATCTTTCAGCAGATCTTGTTGACATGTAATATCAACAGCCAGAACACGAGTCCAGATGAAAAACCATCACAGGTTTCAATTCTGCTGCGGCTGATTGCAACAACTTTAGAACATATGGAAAGATTCCTATGCTCAAGCAAGGTTAACTGCCCAAAGGACCCATGTCAAGAAACTTCCCTAAAAGTATCAAGCTCGTACTCTATGTTGCTGACTGAGAAGTACCTGCAGAACAACTGGAAGCTGATCTGGAGCTTTGTGGGGTTACAGCACCTTGGCTCAGAGTAAACCTCAAATGCTGTGAGCTGTTCTGTGAAGAAACTTGAATTCTGGAATCATAATCCGGAAGTTGCCCAGCTTCCTTCTTCTCTAGCGATGGCAATTGAGCTAAAGCCATTTCCACTGCTAAATCCCAGCTTTCCCAGAGAGGATGTTGATGAGTGTCTGGAAGCTCTGGATATGATCGTGGATGGCATCCATAGGCAGACATAATTCTCTGCGACAACAGAAAGTTTCGGAATAAAGCTGCGACCATTAGATCCTGTCTAAAGAATTTTCTGAATAAGGGCCGAGGAAGGGTGGTCCAGGCTATGGTGTCTGTGATAGCTGTAAATATCCAGTTTAGCTCTCCTAGAGGAGTCCGTCTTTCTTGCAACCTGCCAGGAAGCTTCTGGCTTGGCTCGTCTGGTGAGACCTGCGATGGGAGTGGATTTCTGGAGGACAAAGAACCATAATGCCATCTCGATAGGAGTAGTAGTAGACAAGCAGTGAAGACATCGGCCGGAAGTAGAGGATTTGTAGGGAGGTTTTCCTTAATGCCACATGCTGCCAGGTGAATGTAAGGTTTGTAGTTTGTAACTATATAATTTGGATCCTTGTTCAGATTTTCGAGCTCTTCCTGCTCATGTTTTCAACAAATCGATGGAAGTTGTTCAGGATATTGCCAGAATCTGAACAGTCCCAAACGAAGAATGTAGGTGCTTGTAGCCATGTTTGTAGATCATACAACGAAACTGGAATGTACTGAGTGTAGTTCTTGTTGAATACCCAAATTTCACCAGAGGAAGTAGGTTTCGGAACGCATGACCATTATAATGGAAGAGGACTCGTTCCTCTTTAGCATTCCGACGAAGTGATATGCAGAACTTCTTCGTCTCCTCAACTGAAGGGTCCAAGTATTGCTTATATCTTGTACGAATGGCCAACGTCTCGTATTGGGCTTGTAATGATTTTCCCAATCGTTTTCCAGAGCCTTCTGCACTGGAGGGTGTGTGGGATCCTGCCAGGCCTCTAATTTTGCGCCAGGTGTAGTCTTCAATTGATCAGGTGGTTCAACTCCAATGTTTGAGGCATATGGCCAATGCTGCAGAGACTGTTTTTAGACGATCCTTCATCCTCCAATCCTGAAGTTCATATCCCAGTGACTTAGGGTTGCCCGTCGTCTCGTGTCTTTTATCTGTAAAGTACATATACCAGTTCTGTTGTATAATGTCAGTGCTTGTTTCTGTTTCAGTATCCACATAATAATCGTCAAATCTCCAGCTCAATGAAGACTGGAGGTGACGGTAATGCGCTCGACGAGCTGCTGAGCAACCTTTTGAGACTTCTAGCACATATTCATATCTCTCTCCAAAATAGTCTGCACCTTTGTCGTTTTCATTTGACCCTGGTGAGAAGAAATCAAAGCTTTCGACAAAAGAGGAGTAACTTAAACTCCGAACGTCAAAATAATATTGCATGCTTTGATAAAAGGGTATTCAATGGAATATACAGTTGCTTATGTCGGAGAGTTGTCAAATTGGAGAAGGCATATTCCCAAGTACAAAAGATTGATGCTAGATCTAGATACCAACAGTGAAGGAAAGAGTGACTTAGACTTACATTTGCAAGTTGCGAAACATATTCTTCAGATGCATAATTAGTTCCAAATCCATGTCGTTCTCCCAATCTTGCACATCATCTTCCATATTTGTATCTATGTCTTCTCCTCTCGGGCCAAAGTCACTCTTTGATCTTTGAATTAATGGAGCCGGTCTGCGCCGTATTTTATCTGGTTCCGAATCGTCTTGTGATGATTCTGCTGCGACTCCAGTCGAAGTTGGTGGCCGTGTGCTTGCTGGCATTGATCCATTCTGCGCTATAGTATGAATGCGACCTGAATTCACTTGGGATATGCAGACCCAGCTTCTGTGCCATTGACAGGCTGGACTCGGTCATTGCTCACAGTATGTCTTAAATTCATCGTCGCTAATGTGCCATTCATACCATTTGTTACTGGAGATGAATTTGTAGTTGTTTTGAGGTCTGCGCAGTGTCGGAGGTATAGCTTTGTGGTTGAGGTTGTTGACCTGAAGGTGAAGTTAAGTTTGGAGAGAGACTTGATTGGTGTGGATATGTTGTTGACGAGGAGTTCCATTTTGAACCGCAACTGCTGTCATGGTCTTTGATGGGAAAAGTTGCCCTTCTTCAGATGTCAAGCGCTCATTGGGCAGTTAGAAGACGAGGAACAGAAAATAGATCGAGGCGGTCGAGAGGGCGGTCGAGAGGGTGGTCAAGGTACTGACTGTATCGGTAAGGCTTTGCGACAGGTAAGTTGGTGAAAGTGCTCTAAGATAATCTGATGACGCATTAGGTAAATCGATCGATATTCATACCAACAAAATACGCGCACTGCTGAAAAGGACCAACAGTGTGGAAATGATTACAAACTGACCTACGAATGGGTGAATTATATAATTACCTATATGCCACGAGCTTGAGAAGTCAAAGCCAATTGGGCCCAAATGATCCAGATGTATATACTACCTAAGTATCCACGGGTACCTAGGTCAATGTTCAAGTGAGAAACGAATATGTAGGTATCTGCAGGTGTGAATCGAAATATACCGTCCGGTATGTATGTTTCCACTCACTTTCCAGGTTTACGAAATACCAACTTAATAAACGTGACCTAGTACTTCCAAGGTTGCTTGTGGTTGTCATGAATTGCTATGATGGATTGAAGACCGCTTCATAACCGAAGCTGACAAACCCAGGCCGCTTTTATACTTACGCCACAAGTGTGGGCTAATATAGCCGTTGACCGAGTCCATTTATTCTTATGGCGCAACCAACATCGAATGAAAAATTAATGTCATAGTAGCACTCTCTATCTAATAAGGCTACTGGTAAGGAATCAAAGTTAAGATGAGACCAGTTAAAGAAATTAGAAACACCCGTGGACGTCTAATATGGATTCCCTTTTAACATATATTTTTACCCTTTAAATCAAAAAAATATTTGGTATATTTATGTTTATATTTACAAATAAAGAATATATATCTAACAGTTACGCAGCTGTTCTAGCTCGTTTAGAAGCATCACTATCAGTTTTCAAGATGCTCCTTTTTCGGGACAAGACCTTTCTACTCTCCCCGTTGATACTGATACTTGAGTAGTCAAATTCGACCCATACTCGAAGCAGAAAGTCAACTTTTATGGCGCTTGTACTGGATCTTGTCACATACGCGAGCAGCACTACCAAGCTTTAGAAAATCGTCCATCAGCATAGTCATCTCAGCGCCACGGCAAAACTTGTTAACCCATTTGATGAGCCCAGCCATATCCGAGACAAACCATTCATCTGTCGGTCTGCTTGAACCTGTAGGGTCGCATAAGAACAGTGCAGAACACCAAGGTCTAATAGCGTCAAACATCCCAACATTAGACATATGGACACTATCACCAAGAGCGAATAACTTTTTGGACAGTCCGCTGTGTTCATACACATTTTCATTTATTGACATTGCTGCCTTTAACCACTCTTTGAACTCTGACCGAAGAGCCTCGGAGCTTGTGTCTTGTCTGAGCTGTTGACTACATTGTTGAGCATGCAAACGCGGCAAGGTATTCCTCATCTGAGTCCATCTCAAGATATGGTTCGACATGTCCTAAATCTTTGCAAATATCATTAAGATCCAAGTCTTCTGCAACATCTGACGGCTCTTTACCGTCGGGTGAGAAAATACCATGGCACACCGGTAGAAGGCTCGGTGTTGCCGGTACAATATCTCTGTTTGCATCTACGTCTGCAATTGGTGGTGACCGAGGAACCTGCACTTCAGTTGACCTTTGTGCATCGTGTTCGGTGTATGGTGGCGGTTGCAGTGGCGGTGGCGTCAGTTTGCCCTTAAGCTTAATCTGGGCCCAGTCGACTAGCATAATACCTTTCCGAGAGTATATCTTTCGCATATCAGGTTCGCAGATCCATACACCCTTATCACGTAAGCGCTCGTCGACCGTTTTTCAAATGTTCCCGCGCATAATCGGAAGGTCTAATATAGACCTTAAAGCTCTTCGTGACAGATAAAGATCTGAGTTTCTGCATCAATGTGCTCGAGGTAGAGTTGGAAGGTAAGATGGTCGCAGATTCCCTCTCCTTTCTAACAACAAAACCCTGTAAAACGTAGATTGAATGGTAGGACAATAATATGCTCCAAATTACTTATACCGGCTTCGTGGAGGGGCAGATGCATCATAGGAGGACAGATCACCAAGCTCCGATATTGGAAGAGACTTTAAGTAACATTCAAAATTACCATGCGGCGGGACAACCAATAACATCCCCATTGAACGATCTTTGCCAGCATGCTTGTGAGTCACCCTAAGGGAGAAACTGACATGAATACGTCTTTCTGAATCGCAGACTACTCTCATAAGGAGATTGGTATTCTCTTTGTTGTCGGCTAAGCAAGAACCCAACGTATAAGAATGACCCTCATCAACCCATTTTATATATACCCTCTCCTGAAGGAGATTCTCCAGCCCAAGTTTTTTCGATCGGAACCGCCATACCATGTACTATGATTGTGATCAGCGATGAACATGATAAAAGACAATTACATTGGAAACAAATGATCCCACACTTGACGTGTATCCCACCCACCCAGGCTAATAATAGAGCAGCCTTGACTCTGTGATATGAACCGAATCAGGATGATTCAAACAAAATATACCGAGGAACCTAACCACCAAATACTGTACAGATTATATTAGGGTTATTCCCAAACAGCAAACACTGAGGAACCAAACCACCAATACTGTGTAGCTATATCAGGGTTGTTCCCAAAACAGTAGATACTGAAAGAATACGATTTTTATATAATATGATGATCAAAGTAAAGAAATAAAATATAAATATAAATAAGATTCTGATTTTACAAAGTGAAAAAGAAAGTGGGAATTAGAATAGTGCAAATAGTAGATACTGAGGAACCTAACCACCGATACTGTACAGATTGTATTAGGGTTGTTCCCAAACAGCAAACACTGAGGAACCAAACCACCAATACTGTACAACTGTATCAGGGTTGTTCCCAAGCAGTAGATACCAAAGAATGCGACCTTTATGTGATGTAGATGATATTGCGATGATCGATGTAGATGGATGATAGGAGTGGAGAAGTGAAGTAGGAGTGGAGATGAATATAAGCAAGACAATGTTTTCGCGAAGCGCGAAGCGCCAAAGACGGTGGGTGGGGATTGATTTTGATTATATCAATTGTGGTCTACGTTTGCCTCCATTTGCCAAGAGGGCAGCAATTAGTGCACGTAGGGGCTGACGTAGCCCGTAAAATCCATATAATTATAAAAAAAATCCTATAAAATAGGAATATTAAATTAGAATACTTAGTTCCTCTCCTAACTAGTAATACTCCTGATATAAGAATAAGAATATCCATGGATATTACTTTTGTTTTGGTATACTATAAAGTTAACTTATATGAATTTTATAAATCAAGAATTATTAATTAAAATCAAAAATAATTATAAAATAAAGCTAAAAGTAATATAAATTATCCCATTCATAGATTTATAAGAAAGAAATCTTCTTAAACTTCTTACAACAAACAGTTAAAAAATTGGTTAAACTACGCGTATATTTGTTACATCTAACGGTGAAAAGTTAATAAGGGAAATTTATTTATTTATTTATTTATTTATTTACAGTTTAGCGTCTCTATGTAGAATGGCTAGTTCAAACCTCCCGAAGGGTATTAGCGACGGGCTCGCGACGGAGGCGGGGCCTCCCCGCGAGCCTTTCGTGTATAGCCGTGTGTGCTATGCCTGTCGGTACTCCTAGCGCCCTTGCCCTTCCGTTCCTACCTCCGAGCAGTGCCGTTTCCCTTTTCCCCTGCGGTCCCTCTCCCTCCATTTAGAGAAGCGCTCCCGCTGTCATTCTTGCCCAGTTTGCGCTGGGTTAAAGAGTGTATGTGTGCGTAGGAAGCACCTTCGTTCTGCCGGTTCTTACCTTAGGGCGGTGCCTTTGTAGATTTGGATGTGCTGCTTAGGTAGGGCGCGGCCTATTGCTAAGTAGCGGTTAAAGAGTGGCGGTTTTGTCTTGGCGAGCCGTAGCTCATATGGGAACCACCCGGAATTGTCTGATCGCGCGCGTTCGCTGTGCACGGGCATTGATGGCGAAGTACTGGGTTACCGCGAGAAAGTTTTTCGAAGAGCTCGGGATGCGCCAGTAGTGCGCTTAGGTATCTCCGCCCTTCCTCGGGGCGGCTGGGCGGGCGTTCGGGTCTAGCCGGCCAGGCGTGAAACTTGCGTTGGGAGATCTCGCAGAATACGAGGTGGTCGGGAGCCTTCTCGAACCCGCAGAGGCAGGTGAGCTCCGCTTCGGTGTGGCCGAACCTTCTGTGGTACTGCGCGAAATCGCCGTGTGGCCGTTCGGGTAGCCAGGAGCCGATGTAGCACTGTACGGGGGAGGCGCAGTTCTGGGGCTCGGTTACGGAGTATCCGAGCTTCCATCTGCGGTACGAGGCCGAAAGGCCTGGGTGGCATTGACTCCACCAATCAGACGTTGCAATGTCCGCGAGGGCCTTCGCCGTTGTGCCTATTCCACTAATCGTAGGCTCCGCTGAGCGATCGTCGTCTGTCCGTCCTCGTTCCGCGTTCGCGCCGGTGTTAGCCAGCTCATCCGCTGCCTCATTGCCTTCGATACCCATGTGGCCTGGGGACCATTTAATGCCAACCTTGTATCGGTCTATGAGGGTATGACATTCGAGGAAAGCCCACTGGGAGGTGTTGGACGCGTTTGCCCGCATGCACCATATCACCGAGGTGCTGTCGATGCACATCCATATCCGCTCGTCTGTAGGCTGGAGGATATCCAGTGCACATTGCAGGCCTTTACGGGCGCCTATCGCCTCTGCATCGAAGACATGGGAGATGCTGTTTATCGCTCCACTCCCAGTTCTGGCCAGCGTTTGGCCGCGGTACACAGCGTATCCGTAGCCTACTAGCTTTGCACCGTCCTTATACTGTTCGGTGCCATCCGAGAAATACAGTGATCGTATCCCTGCCTAGCTGGCTCCACCATGCGTTGAAGTGCTCCGCTGCGGCTTCTTTCGTCCTTCCTTCTGTAGGATCGGTCCTGCAGCCGGGTGAAAAGTGCGATTGGGCCAGTATCGGCCTCGGGGCGCGCGGAACCAGTGCGTCTACGCAGCGCAGCTTAGTTGCGCGTTGCCAGGGTAAAGGCGGCGCTTCGAGCCGGCGGACCAGCGGATGGGCGGCGTCAAGAGTCCTAAGCCTGAGCGCGAAGCGTATGCGGGCGTGCTCGAGGGCAGTGCCGCCCGACGGTAGCCCTGCGTCCCGGAGGACGCTGGCTGTGGGCGCAGTGCGCCAGGCCGGAAGGACCCCTCGTGCCGCTAGAACAATGATCTTGTTGACTTTTATCAATCAGCGGGCCCAGCTTTGTGCTGACTAGTTGGTTGCGGTTGTAGCCGGCCGCTGCGCTAGGTTTCAGTCTGCCACCGTACCCAGATCTCCGAGCCATATAGCAGGGAGGATTGTACGCGCATGTGATTACAGCCTTTTCTTAGCGATGCAGCGGGCGGGCCGAACTTGACGCCTGCCAGCCCTTTAATGTGGCGTGCAACCTTTAGTGCCTTCGATGCACGTTCTGATACATGCCTTTTAAAAGAAAGCTTGCGGTCTATCCAAACGCCAAGCCAGCGCAAGGCGGGCTGCCCCTCGCCTACCGCAGTCACTGGGCTGATGATAAGCTCCGGCGATACTGCGACGCTAGGTGAGCTTGCGTTTCGTTTCCGCGAGAGGTGTATCATTTCCAGTTTCTCCGGCGCAAAGGCCACTTTGTTCATAGCGCCCCATCTCATAATCTGGCGTATGCGTATATCGCGCTCTAGCATGGCTACGTTGCTTTCCCACTGACTTTGAAGCCCTATAGATCGCAATGTCGTCCGCATAACCGAAGCGCAATGCGCGATCCTGATTAAGAAAGTTCCGCCAGATACAGAACGTATAGAATCGGGGGATAGCGGCGAACCTTGTGGGGTTCCGCATTGCATCCTCGATTCTGCGGTGTACGTGTCCTCCAGCCGGACCTTGACCCTGCGATCCGCTAGGAACGAGCTGATTAGCCGGAGCAGCTCCATAGGCCAGCCCTGCTTTCGCATCCGTTCCAAAGCCTTTTGGGTAGTAGCAGCGCATCGAACGCGCGCCCTGCACGTCCAGTGTAACCAGCGTCACCTCCTTGCCCTGAGCGAATGCCGATTCCACATCATACACGAATGAGGCTACCAAGTCTACAGCCGAGCGTTTGGGGAGGGCTCCGCCATGCTGCGGGCTGATTATTCCGTAGTGTATCGCTGCCCAGGAGATTCTCCTAGCAACGAGCCGTTCCAGGCCCTTCCCGATACACGACAGCAACGCGATCGGCCCTCCACGAGCGTACCGAATCTGTCCCTCTTACCGCCTTCGGAAGCATTACTACTTCCGCAAGCTTCCACTCGGATGGGAAGTGTGTCAGTTCAAGGCACCTTTGAAAGAAGTCCCGTATGAACTCCCCGATGTGCTGCCAACATGCCGTTAGTAGGCGGACGGTAACGCGGTCCGCTCCTGGAGAAGTGCTCGATACACCAATTACATTCTTCTCTGTCTCTTCTAGCGAGAGATGGCCGTCGTCCACGGGAGCGTCGGTCGCCGCACTTCCGCCTCGAGGGGATCGTAGTCCAGATCGTCCGAGTCGTTGTATCGATGTAGCACTTTTTCCAAAAGAGCCTCCGCTTTCTCCCTGGTGCTTTCAATGCTTATACCATCTACAACCAGCGGCGGGGCCTTAAGTGATGGGACAGCTTGTGCCATCCCACTACCTTATACAGATCGGCGTCCGCTGCATATCGATGATCGCGGCGCCAGTAGTCGCGTTTGGCGTTACGGATCGTCGAAAGCATTGTGCGCCGTTTACGCTCTTGATCTGGCTCCGATCGCTGGCGCGCTTTCGCATAGCTAGCGTGTAGCTCAGCACAAGCCGGCGTCCACCAAGGTGCTGACCTGGCTGCATTTTGCGCTTTCTTCCCCACCGCTTTGATAGCGTTTTGAAATAGGATGGTCAGAAGTCTGGCGATGTCATCTAGGTCGCTCGGGCCCGCCGCGTCGGTCGGCTGCGGCAGGTGTGCGTGATTCCAGAATGGATGATGCTTGCAAACCTCGGTAGATTAGCCTCTGTGACCCGGAAGCCCGTGTTGCTATCAGCTCCTTGGCTCTTTTCCGGTACTATCGTTATTAGAGTGAAGTGATCCGAGCCACAGTCCAAATCGTGTCTGACCGTCGTTTCTGCGAACGGAATGTTTGAGAAGGTGAGGTCAATGGTGTGGCCGGCGCGATGCGTGGGTTCACCCGGCTCCCCGATGAAGTCCGCTCCACTATCGAGGGACCAAGCAGCTAAGGATGCACCTTGATTAGAGGATTCAACTCCCGGCTCGAACATATCGTGCTTTTGCATTGAAGTCTCCTCCGATAAGAAAGTCCGACGGAACCTGTATGCTCGTTACGTATTCGATCATGCGCCTAGTATTAGGCTCCCGGTATATGTTAACGATATGATAGCCGTTTACCTCCAGCCAGACGATATCGCGATCTTTGCCGTTCCGGCGCTGTTGTGTAGCTAGCTTAGCTGCCTTCCGAGTGTAGGACATCGCCCTTGGCCTTTCCGCTTCGCGCTCCGGTAGCAGTGTTTGCTCCCAGGAGTCCACCGGCGCATAACATTCGTACGCGGGGTGGTTCTGTGTCTTAGTCCCAGGGTATACACTGGGTTTCCTGCACACAAACTACATCGGCCCCTTCTTCAAACGCTAACTGAAGCAGGGCTATATGCGCCGGCCCTGTTTTCCTACATTCGCCCAGGCTATCTTCAATCCGTTGGCCCGAGCGGTCGCGCGGTTTTCACCGCTTCGTCCTGCTTCGTTCCTCAGCATAAGGAGATAGTAGAGGAGGGGCTCGTATCAAGCTCCATGCTTTCGCTAGCAATCGAGCTTGCTTCGTCGTCGGACACTGCGTATACGCTTCGTTTCGACAGCTCTGCAAGGTTTAAGGAGCCAGTAGGGGCCATCTTGCGCTTGACTCGCCGCGGTTGGGGGGCCGCTGCTTCGTATGCAGCCACACGCGCTCCAGGAGTTGGGATAACCACTTGGACTCCATCTTTAGGGCGCTGTTCCTGCCGGCGTTTGGCTGCCAGTTCGCACGCTCTGCGTGTGGCCGTTTGCTGTCGGCGGATCTCTCCGAGCTGGCTTGCAGTGAGTCGGGTTATTTTCCCGTCGACTCTTTTTGGTGCAGCTGCGCAGTGCTTGTGTCCAGCTGAAAAAGGGCCGTGGCAGCCAGCACATCTAGGCGGGCCGTGCAGGCGGCGCCAATTGCGCCCTGGTGTTTTGCTGTCGCAACGCCGCAGTTATTGCATCTGCTGGCTGTACGACAGGTCAAAGGGCTGCAGTATTCCTGGCAGCCCGGGTTATGTAACTCTATTCTCTTCTTCTTCTCGAAGAGCTTAGAGTATCCTGAAGACCCAAAGAGGGTAAAGGAACGGACCTCTTTCTTGAAGCTGATGTACCACATCGATGTTGGGCCTAAAGTTCCAGTACTATGGCAGTTGACCGGCTTTACTCCGGTCTGTATTTCAGCCTCTTTGGAGACAATGTCGGCAGTAACGAGTCGGTTGTCCAGAAGGCCTGTCAGGACGTTGGGAGTGTGGGGTCAGGCGGTATGTATACCATTTTTCCACTCGTTCCAGAACGGTGCAACGAGTAGCTTTGCATATAAGGGCAGCATTCGATCCCTTTAGAATAAGGTCGTACACTGCTTTCGTATTGGGCTTGACTGCCCAGCCCGTTGGAGTAGCCCATAGCTGGGGGATGTCTTTGGCTGAGATCTGGGGTACCGCCTTCGTAATAGCTTCTCGGATCAGAAAAGGCTGGTCTCGGACTAGTAGAGTCCCTGGTTCAGCCCGGGCGTAGATGCGAAGATCCGTTTTTTTCCCTCTGGCTTTTCCGCGTCGGGTTACCGGCTGTCGAAGGTCGGACCGTTTGTGTACCCGTAGCTTCGGGTTCCCTACCCTGTTTTGGTAGGGCGGCGCGTTTTTGCAGGGCGACGCGTCTTAACGACGGGTCCGCGCCTACTGCTGTTGTGTTCGGGGTTTTAAGGGCCCCCGCGTAGGAGATTTTGGGCGGCTGCTTTGCAGCAGCGGTCCCGAGAAGATACTGGTTCAGGTAGGCCAATGTGCCCTCCTGGATCTCCTGTGCAAGTTTTTTTTTGCTCTTCCGGAGAGTTGCGAACGAAGGCTTCTACAGCCTTCGCGTAGCTTTCGAGTGCGGCGCGTCGTAGCGTCGCCTCGCGCTCGATTTGTTCCAGCTTGGTTATCACAGCTTGGAACGCCGGTGTGCCAGCGGGATTGACCACTGGCGGAATTGGTGCTGTACCTTGTGTGGTTCCGGTGCGCTGGACAAGTAAAGAATTGATTCTATATATAGGTTTGTTTGGTAATATACATAAAGTATTGGTTTGTCATAATAGAATCAAGATAGGTTCGCAACGCCTATCCACACTTTCCCAGAAGATATCTTCCTTCGGAGGTTCCACCCAGGACCAGAAGTTTTCCCTCATGCCCCTCTACTTGTTTGCTCCCTAAGCCTACCCGGTATCTCCACTGCCAACTGCCTTATACCCTATTGTAGACCGATACGCGCATCCGTCCTCTCGAGCCGTATAGACAGTGTCACTGTCGCTGCCATTATACGCTACGCCCCGCGGCTTGTGCACCGTTTCGCGTTACCTTGCCGAATCTCTTCTGCACAACAAGGCCGACCGTATCTCGCAAGCTTTGCTGTATTTTAACCCCTAGCCAGGCAGCGTAAAATACAGCGTTTCCAGCTTACTAACCCAAGCGCAACCTGCAATGTCCATTTCCCCAGTGTATAGTTTGTGATCGATACTGCAGAGGGTTGGGACCGCGTCGTCGAATATGCGTATTTTAAGGTGGCCTCTGCCAGAGCTCATCCGCCGCCGTGATGCCTGCCGAATGCTTCGCGCAAGAGTGGAAAGTGCTGAAAACGTCCCTCTCATTAGAGAGTTCCTCCGCCGCCGTGATACCGCTCTTGCACATTCGTAGAGCAAAGTGCCAAAAGCGTCCCCCTATCCTTGGTCCACACATACCTCCGCCGGCCTCAAAAAGACACTATCTCAACCTTTGTTCATTTCCGATCATTCCCCTCGACCACCTGTGAACCTCCAATCTGGTATACCCGCAGATTGTACGTGTTGTTGGGTCATGAAAAACTCTGCACGCTAGCGCCCCAGAGGTGCCCTGTCAATCGCTGGCACAACGCTTTCTTTCTCAGGCTCTGCTCCCACGCAGATTCGTAAAGGCAGTCCGCTTTGAATAGATTCGCAGGCTCTGCATCCCACCGCAGATTCGTAAAGGTGGTTCCGCTTCGAAATCCGTCGTTGTTTCGTTGATTGTCGGGTAGTTTTTATCTCCGTTCGACTGATAAATCCTCTGTTCCGGGCTCGTCGCGAGTGCCTCTGCGACACTCAGCTGCACATACCTTCACTCCCAGTACTGCCTTCGATTAGTGTACGACCACTACCCAGCTCCAGCCTGATTCAATCTTGGCTCTGTAAATAAATTACAGGTTCGTAGGATGCACCACGTACAGGTGTTGAATCATCGCATCCAATAAGGGAAATTAAAAGTGCTGTCTGTTTATATACCTAGACATGCTTAAGCTATCCATACAACTGTTCTTACAGCCATAGATCCTTGCATCAAATCCCTTCATACTCTCTCTATCTGGAAACAGATAACTAAAGAAAGAATCCATGGATGCTCAGAGTACAGCTTTGAGTCTTCAATATAAACACCCAGTTGTTACTGGTCCACAATGCCGAGTTGCACACGCGCCTTTCCAGCAATCGTTTAAGGAAAGAATAGATACATGCTTCACCTTAAGCACCGTCGTTATTAGTGGTGCAGATTTTTGCATTTGCATACATCAACTGCAGTCCAACGCAAATCGGATCATTATTCATATCAGACACACATCTCTCAAGCCTGTTGGAAGGACCCTATTGCGCCAACACTACGTATACCGGGCAGCACGGTAGGTTTTGTCTTACACCAGAGCTTCGTCTCGTTGCTGGTAATGTGTTGTTGTTGTTGTTGTTGTTGTTGCCACAACTGCGATTCTTAAGTCGAAACTGTGCTTTTGGGGTCGGCAACGTGGTTTTTAACACTACAAGTTTTGTAAAGCCAGCTGGCGTAGTATTTGCCGCAAAGCGTAGTTACGCGTGTACCAGACATACGGTAACTGATCCTAATAGGCAGTGATTGTCACAGGCACAAATCAGGGCCGTATCTGTCGCCTGAGGAGACTAGGATTATACCACTCCCGAGAAAAGTTGGGGACAGGTAGGCAAACGTGGTAGTAATAAGAGAGCAATTACGTGGAAATGCAGAGTTGCCGTTGGTCGCAGATACGTATGGGCTGGAAAGTGTTCTCGTTCCAGCGGATGGAGTGTTAACAAGGCTGTGCTTTGCACGGATGGAGTTGGCAGAGTAGCTACCAAACTGCTTTTTGTACATAAAGTGCTGGGTGGGCCTGTCTCCATTACAGTTGAGCTTTCCAAGAATAAAGAGGATGAAGTAGCTGTGCTCGTGGATGATGAGACTTCTGAGGATGTTGTCTCTACCTATGCCGTGCTGTGCATGGTTGAAATAGGCAGATTAGTTGTGTCCTTGCTTATTGTAGGTGAAGTTCTCAGTAAATCCTACGGATGAAGTTTCGACGGGTGTGTCTCCCTCGCCACAAGATGAGGTGATCATCGTATGAGGTGAAGACATGTTGAAAAGTCTAGGCATACCATTTCTAATATTGGCATAGGTGGAATTTAGAAAGATAACTGATTCGTCACATTCTGTAAATTGTCCCCGAAAACATTAGTGACACTCTAAATTAAACTACTGTATCATTATCTGTCAACTCTTCTTTTCACCGCATCACCATGCCAAGGTTCATGGACTGAACCCATTTCGCTTTTTTCAATAACATGTGAGGGGGTATCATAGCTCATGAGCTCCATTTAGCATCATCCCAACCATAACTAGCACCTGGATTTTGCATCGTATATTCCCGTTGCACCAGACACAGGTAGTGCTTTGTAATCATATATTTCTAGTTTGCCGAGTACCTTGTCCACGCCTTGAAATGTTTGACCCAATCCATTTGTTTGATCAAATGACCTCCCCATAAACAGGTATTTTTAAGACAACCTTATCTCCAAAGATACTGTGGACAGGGTAATAGCTAGCTGATGGATGTTTGGGTGTCGAATGGTGTTGATATATTCTTGGATGAATGTGACTTTGCCTGGTGGAGCTGTAGTTACACTCCAAGAGCTTGAGTAACCAAAAGCCATGAGGTTCCAAAAATCGATATATTGACCCATCTCAGATAAGCTCCGTGTGTTATATATTGAAAGGTTAGCTAAGCATACGATAGTAATGAGAAAGTGATATGGTTCATCATAGGAGTTCCTGATCTTATTAACAAAATATCTCTCTTATTTCTTGGAGCAATAATATGAGATTATTGAGCTCGATATTTATTGTCCGATGGATATTCCCAATCAATATCTATTCCATCCAAACCCAAATCCTGAACAAATGAGAGTGCTGACGAAGCAAATATAGCTTTTTGGGAAGAGGTAAATGTTGTTGTTGTTGTTGCAAAGTTTGAAGAATGAGTTGTTTCTCCTAGTACTTTCAAATTACGATTTTGATTTTGATTTGTTTTTTCTTCACAATTTATAGTCATCAAAGACAATCAAAAAGATTGCAGCCAGAACCCCGTGAAAGATTTCCTAGCAATGGTGCATTGGTATCTGCCCAAGCGTCCAATAAGTAGCTGGGTGGATTGGTTTGAATAAGGTTAACATACAAAGATCGAAACAAAAAGGACATGCACGGCGCCTATATCCGGACCAAGATTTGCAAAAGCATATAGTATGCGAATAAGATCTGCCACAGATAAATCATAAAGAAAATATTGGCTCTCGAAGATAGTCCTATAGATTGATGAGATACGATGAATGCTTGAATGAGAGAGAAAAACTTTACCAATCAACCAAATACGCGGCATTAAGATGCTTAGTAAAAGTATCTATTGGAGCAAAGGCAATTATCTTCGTAACTTGAAGATGATATATAAGAAAAACAAACCCTTTCATTTTGAAAATTCATTGACTAATGAACAGATAGAGATACAGAAGAAAGAAAGAAAGAAAGAAAGAAAGAAAGAAAGAAAGAAAGAAAGAAAGAAAGAAAGAGTCTATCTTTATATATTCGAGGATCTGATGACCACAGCCTGACTTCTATTGTTAGTTCCGGGTAGGGCTATTGCATTTTGTCAAGACAGTAATGATTGAATTTTTATATATAACAGATCTCAAAGTGATCTCAAAATCAAGTCTATGAAAACTACCACGGTGTAAGGCATATATCTTACGTTGAATATATGATATTCGATAAAGAGGAAAGGAGCTAAAAAGGCGTCAGCAATATAAGGTATAGACGCGCAGCTTCGTGAGATGTCGAAGCCAATGGTTCTGCAAAGGGCTTGTGCCTCCCCTATCCATATCTTCTTGTTCAGAACATCTGCCCTATGACCCTGCGAGTCGTCACTCATTGCACTTATAATAGGATATCGCACCCCTTGATCAAGCCTCGCGAATGCTTTGACTTCCTCCCCGGGCCCGATCTCACAGCTTGCATCAGCCTGTAATACCAAGGCAAGTTTGATGATATCTTGCGAGAATACCCTTCATGAATTTGCAATGGCTCCATCCGGTTGAATGCATCCCAGCCAATGGTTTCGTGTCTCGTCAAGCAAGCCAGAATTTGTCTCCGCTTTTTGTTCGCGTCCGGGCGTACAACATTTATTAACCTACGTTGTTTGCTCGAGATATACGCCTCTCTTCGTTCTGTACAGAATCAGCGGCCAAGTCAGCTGTACAGTGCTCATTAGCATCATTTGCATACATACTAGCACCATTGTCAATGAGGAATTGGACAGTTTCAAGATGTCCCCATCGAGCAGTCTCCATTCCATCAATGCAGTTCTACCATAGGTTAATAGTTCCTCTGTTCAATGGAGGCTCCCTTCTATTTTGACCGTTCGACAGTATCCAATCCAGCATCCTCGGTTGTTGCGGCAAGAAGGATCCCATCGTTCCCTTCGTGATCAACGGCATTCGCGGATGAGTCTTCGGGATGTACGTGGAGAAGCGCTTCGAGTTGTTTCATATCTCTTGTACAGCATGCCGCACAATAATATTTGGAGCGAAAGGATGTGTCGTTCATGACATCTCTCCATACATCATCGGGATGGGTTGGCTGCTTGTCGAGTTCTTCAGAAGCAGATAGTCTTCTGCTCTCCAGAAAGTCTGCGATCGCGACCTCGTCTTTTGCGACAGCCTTATCGTTCTCATCTGGGCAGCTCGAGTCTTGGTGGTCATCGAGGAGACACCGGGTCTGAGACCTCAGCGAAAGGGGACCACAGAGCCCGGCCTTGGTGGGCCAGAGTGTAGATCATGCTTCTGCTTTGTCATGGCCAACTCCTAGCCAAATGGTACAGTGAGGCCAGATTCTTCGTCGGGGTACAGGATTTGGTAGGATTTGCCCCCAGATATATCGCAGCTTTCAGCAAGCAGACCAGCGCTCTATGTCTCCTGGGAGTCTTCTAACCTGTGTCCATAGAAACCAAGGCAAAAGGGGCATTCAACTTGAAGAATGCTTGCAGATCAACAGAACATCCACGCTATTGGAAATGCTTCCATTATCGGTGTAATTTGTGCGCGTTGGATAGACGGTTGTAGAAACCAATATATATCTTGGTTGACTAATTAAAGAGTATCAGCAATGTATACTCCAAGGCACTTCTGTACCATTCATATTAAGCCACTGTTAAAATCGTCGCTGAGGTCATTACAGCCTTGCGTACTCATACCGTACTCTTTGAAACAAATCTTTCGAATCTATCATCAATAATAAGGTTATTTTCCAATGCTCACGGGATTAACCACTCTATATCACGTGTATCTCACCTGCTTTCGTCTAGGATCCTATAGTTTATCTCATCCTCAGACCACACGGTGATTACATAATATTAAGGCTTTTTGGCCTTGATTTTGAGGCAGGGCCTCCCGAAGGTTCACCGTAGGGTCTGAAACAATTTGGTTCCGGCTTTGGTGTAAATAGTAACAATTCGACCTTTTTGCATTTAACTATTTAATAATTATAAATCATTTAACAATCGTAACATTTTTATATCGATTTATTATATCAAGCTGAATTTTCTTATTATTTTTATATATATATTATTATGCTTATTTTATTCTATAATATATATATACATTTTTCAAAGATGAAAAAGTGATGTTTTCAAATAGTAACATTTCGCAACAATAAGTATTCTTTTTTTATACTATTTTTACTTATTGATTCAATTGCCAAAATATATCCTAAAAATCCTCTGAGCTATAGCAATCCTATAATATAATTCAATTTTCCATTAGTATTATTCTTGTTGCAAGATAAATAGGTAGATGCTTTGTTGATGATACTGATAATATAACAATTATATATATTCTTATAATTCGATAGATTCATATTCTTTAGTTAATTAAATATGATTTAAAGATATATTTATATTATCTAAATTGCAAATCTAATATTGGGCTTATAGCTATCAATAAATGCTACTTTATTTCACAATAAAAGAACTTTCGATTCAAGTTTACTATATTTATTTATTTTTATATACAGTTTAACGTCTCCGTATAGAATGGCTAGTTCTGACCTCCCGAAGGGTATTGGCGACGGGCCCGCGACGGAGGCAGGGCCTCCCCGCGCGCGCCTCCCGTGCATAGCCTGTTGCTATACTTGATGGTACTCCTAGCGCCCCGTCCTTCAGTCCCTACACCTAGATAGTGCCGTTTCCCGCTACTCCTGCAGTCCTCCTCCCTCCATTTGGAGGAGCGTCCCTGCTCGCTCTCTTCTAAATCCTACATATTTATAGGTTAGCGCTTTTTATTTGCTAGCTTACCTTTTAAGTGTAGCAGATCTTTAAGTATAGCTGCTGTCCTTAGAAGGCGTATGTGCATATAGGGAGCACTTTAATTTGCCGGTTCTTACATTAGGGCGGTGCCTTTGTCTGATGCGTGCGCTGATTATATAGGGCGCGGCCTATCGCTATAACAGCAGTTAAAGAATGGCGGTTTTGTCTTGGTAAGCCGTAGCTCTGTTGGGGACCACCCGGACTTGTCAGATCGCGCGTTTGTTGTGCGCGGGCGTTGATGGCGAAATATTGCGTCACTGTGAGAAAATCCTCGAACAGCTTGGGGTGCGCTAGTATTGCGCTCATGTACCTCCGTCCTTCTTTAGGGCGACTAGGTGGGCGTTCCGGCTTGGCCGGCCAGGCATGGAACTTGCGCTGGGAGATCTCACAGAACACGAGATGCTCAGGAGTTTTCGCGTATCCGCAAAGGCAGTTGAGCTCAGCGTCGGTGTGGCCGAATCTTCTATGGTATTGCGCGAAGTCGCCATGAGCCCGTTCGGGCGGCTAGAAGCCGGTGGAGCAGCGTACGAGGGAGGCGGAGTTCTGGAGGCTCCGCTATAGAGTACCCGAGTCCCCATTTGCGGTAGGATGCTGAGAGTCCTGTAAGGCACCGACTCCACCAATCAGAGGTCGCAGCGTCGGCAAGGGCCCTTGCCGTTGTGCCTATTCCGCTGATTGTGGGCTCTGCCGAACGGTCGCCATCCATGCGACCCTCGTTCGCGCCAGCGTCAGCCAGCTCGTCAGCCGTCTCATTGCCTTCGATGCCCATATGGCCTGGGGACCATCTAATGCCGACTTTGAACTGGTCTATATGAGGGCATGGCATTCAAGGAAGGCCCACTGGGAAGTATTGGACGCGTTAGCCCGCATACACCAGATCACCGAAGTGCTGTCGATGCACATCCATATATGCTCATCCAAGGGCCGAAGGATTTCCAGCGCGCATTGCAGACCTTTGAGGGCTCCAATCGCTTCGGCGTCAAAGACGTGGGAGATGCTGTTTATCGCTCCGCTTCCTGTTCTAACTAGCGATTGGCCGCGGTATATGGCGTATCCGTAGCCTACTAACTTGGCACCGTCCTTGTACTGCTCAGAGCCGTCCGAGAATACGGTGATAGTGTTGTCGCTTAGCTGGCTCCACCACGTATTAAACTGCTCTGCTGCGGCTTCCTTTGTACTTCCCTCTGTAGGATCAGTCCTACAGCCAGGTGAGAAATGTGGCTGGGCTAGTACGTTATTATTATAATCGACCTCTCTTTTTTTTTAAAAAAAAAAAAAAACCGGTGTGTATATAACCTTAAGGGGGATCTCATGATTATCTTCCTACTTTTATAAATACCTAGCTAAAGGTAATGTAATAAAGAGCTCGGTCTTTAAAGTTGCTATTTATTTATTTATTTTTATTTATATACAGTTTTTATTTAAAGTTGCTATTTGCAAAGGATAAAAAAGAAAATAGAAGAAGATACCTAGGTATATTAGGAACTATTATAAGGGATATATTATTTATTCCTAAAGATATGATATTATATAATGAATGAATATCCTACCGTAAAATTGATGTAATTTGTATCCATTATATAGGTCATCTATTACCTAGGTAACTTGGAAACCATTATAAAGGACTATAACCGCTTCCAAGGTTCAAAGTACAAACCCCCAAGACCATGCACCAATTACACAATCCATTTATTCGCGTTCCATTCTAGAGCATCAGATGAACGAAGCCGGAGGTAATTTTTTTAGATGAGGATGTAACCGTTTCCCCGGATCCTCCTCAGCTCAAACGGATCATATGTACAGTAAAAATGGTACTGCATAAAAGCGCCGTGGGTGGTCGAAGGATCCAAACTCTATTTATCGATCTTGTGGATACAATATGATGCATCGCCACTGGATGGATAGGTTTGCAGAGCCAGCCCAGATTTGCATCGCTTCTCATTTGTCGGACGGGGAGGTAGGAAATGTGACAGTATGCAGCCGGGCATTTGTAGCCCCCGCGCACCCGTCGTGATTGGACCTATAGGAAAGGAAGATGGGTTCGGCGGAGCCATGGTTTCTATCTAATGCAACGATTGGAACCCAATGCACTGCTAATCCGGGACGGTGACAAAGGTGATGGCGAATGATGCGGGTGCCGACATGAGGTTGTTGCCATTTAACCCTCTTCCATATGGGCCCTCAGAATTCCATTAATTGTTCGAGAATGATGGAGAGCATGAATGAAATGATGTTTGGAAAAGAAAAGGGTCGAGAAGGAGGGAAGGGTATTTCAAGCAAAAGTTAAATAAAACAAACCGATGGCTGTCTCTATTTAGAAATGGTCGAGTACTGTACGGAGTAGTTGATGTTTAAATTGATCCTTGAGCTATATAGCCCTACCTATAAATTTGTCTGGGTATGGTATTTATTGAAACATGAAACCATTGATCGAAAGGAGTAAAGCGTGTATATATATATACTCCGTACCTAGCCCTGGAGGTACTTAGTTGAGTGTGTATGGATGATGAGTGTGATGAGTGTGATGAGTATGACGGGTTGAATAGAAATGAAAGGGAATTGCTCAAGAGTCAGGGGTAAGTAGATGTAGAGTAGAAAGATGGCTTGAAAGTGATGAACGAGTAATGAACGAGTGATGAACGAGTAATGAACGAGTGATGAACGAGTAATGAACGAGTGATGAACGAGTAATGAACGAGTGATGAACGAGTAATGAACGAGTAATGAACGAATAATAAACGAATAATAAACGAATGATGAACGAGTAATGAACGATAATAAACGAATGATGAACGAATGATGAACGAGTAATGAACGAGTAATGAACGAATAATAAACGAATAATAAACGAATGATGAACGAGTGATCAACGATACTTATTAAAACTCCTTTCTATCAAAACTCTAAGACCGAGAAAGCGAGAAAGCGAGAGAAGGGGAAGGAGAAGTTAGGAATAATGTTTATTGTTAACAGAATCAAAAAACCAAACCAAACCAAAGTAAAGTAGAGTAGAGTAAAATAAAGAAAAGAAAAGAAAAGAAAAGAAAAGAAAAGGTGTATTGTGATTCTAGAGGTTTATATATAGTACAGAGGATAATAACATTTTGAAAGTATATATCTGGCATAACCTTGACTGGTATTTTGTGTATATGAGAATGAGAATGATAATAATGATGTATCGATGCAGATACTCATTATTATTTTGCTTCCAGAAAGACCATATGAAAGCATAACATAGACCGTATTAGAGTACTCCAGTATTGAAACTATCTACTAGCGACCTAGGTACTGGGTAGGTAGATAGCAAGGTAGTAATAAATAATAAATAATAAGTAAACTTAATAACCTAAGTAATAATGAGGAATAATAAGTGATAACCTGGAAGCAATAATAAGTAATAATAAGTAATACATTCTTTCTCCCCCCCCCTTTCTTAACCTTCTCCCACGGTCATCACAATATACTTTCTCCCATCTCAAAATCGGGCATTGATATTGATGTGGATGTTGATATTGATATTGATGTATTTATAAGCTTGGAACCTTACACCATTATAGGTTTATGAATTTGAATTTGTTCAAATCAGAAGAGGACAGACTCGAGACAGGATGGGTGTGATTGGTGAGCAAGTAAAAGCCCCTGGTATATCTCATATCAAAATTGTGGTTCTCAGGTACTTGGAGGTTTAAAACAAGGTGTAATATTACTATTTACTTATTAGATGTTTATTTGTTTGCATATGTGTATATGTGCGTGTGTGTATATATATATATATACTCTAATTAGGAATTAGGAATTAGGTAAATAATAAATAATAAATAATAAATAATAAATAATAAATAATAAATAATAAATAATAAATAATAAATAATAAATAATAAATAATAAATAATAAATAATAAATAAAAAATAATAAATAAATAAAAAATAATAAATAATAAATAATAAATAATAAATAATAAATAATAAATAATAATAATAAATAAATAATAAATAAATAAATAATAAATAATAAATATAAAAATAAATAATAAATAATAAATAATAATAATAATAATAAATAATAAATAATAAATATAAATAATAAATAATAAATAATAAATAATAAATAATAAATAATAAATATAATAAATAATAAATAATAAATAATAATAATAAATAATATTTCTACTATTTTGCTATTAATATATATATATCCTCATCTATCTTACCCGTTTATATAAATAAAGTATAAGCATAAAAAATAAAATAAAAGGTAACCTTCCTTTCGCCGAGAGAAGATAATCAGCGGGCAGGAAACCAAATTCAAAAGGTTTGTTAGTTTGCTAGTTTGCTAGTTTGCTAGTTTGCTAGTTTGCTAGTTTGCTAGTCTGTTAGATCAAGCAGGATTCAAGACTTTTCTTTCTTCTCTTACCTGCCTCTACTAGTCAAAGACTTTAAGGTCAATCAAGCAACTGGTGAACCTACATGCGCCTACCAGCTACCAGCACCTAGGTAGGTAATGGAAGCGATGATTGAAAAAGTAAAAAGGATGAACGGAAAATAATTTTAGAAGTGGCCGCGACCCATGCTCACCTCTCATACCCATACCCATACCCATACCATTACCATTACCATTACCATTACCATTGCCATTACCATACCACATCCTCTAACCTACTACTTACATACGACATATACATTCAATCCTTTCAGTAACCTTACCCATCCCATCCATCCATCATCTACAAGTGGTCTTGGGGGAAGAAGGGAAGGGAACATCAAATCTCCATCCATCGTTCATCGTCCATCGTCCATCGTCCATTGACCATCGTCCATCATCAGCCTCCCTCTCTCTCTCTCCTCTCTCTCCCTCTCTCTCCCTCTCTCTCCCTCTCTCTCCCTCTCTCTCCCTCTCTCTCCTCATATTTCACGACAACTACCTACCTCCCTACCTGCCTCCCTACCTCCCTACCTCCCTACCGAAACTTACAGTACTCTTTAATAATATCCCCAATTACAACCCTCCTTTTTTCGAATAATCTCATTTGCGCTTTCAAATCACCAAAACTTTATTGATCTGTTTACTATTCATCTCGTTTACTTGATTAATACTTGGAATAAAAATAAATCACCAACAAACGGGATATCCATCAGTTCTCAATCCCACGCTCCCCCCTCCCCCCAGCCATTTTTAAACAGCAAGAACCCTGGAGTTTGGCTCATACTTAATCCCTTTTCGTGTGATCTTCTGATCAATTTTTTAATAACCCTGAATTTCTCAACATAAACAACATCTGTTTTGCAATCAATTCCGTCATATCGTCTCTGAAATTTGACCATCTTGCGCCGGCATTGGGAAGTAGTGTGAAAGTGGCTGGCCTCGAATGGCACGATGGCATTCCTCTTCAAGAGTAAAAAGAATGCAGATAAGGCTCAGGCCTCGAAAGATGGCGGTCATGGTGGGCATGCCGTACCAGGTTCGCAGTCATCCCTTCAAAGTGCAAATGGACGAATGCCTCCGCAACAACAAGCTGCCGAGAGGACGACGACCCCTTCGAGCAGTATAAACAATTCCATTACTTCCTTGCAAGGAGGGAATCCATCAACGCCAAGCCCAGAACAACTAAACGGACGGCGAGGACCAAATCCAGACCAGGCGCAAGACCTCGCAGTGAGTAATTGTCATCATCTTCTTCTGAAATATCGCAATTCGTATGCCAAACTTGGCATTCAAGTACTGACTGGTGATGCTTGAAATGTAGCTGCGCAACGGCGCACCGCCTCCAGTACAATCAATGAATTCAACCCCCAATTCGTCGTTATATCCATGGTCGCAGCGAAGAATCACATATACAACTGGCCACCCTCCTCCTTTCCCTCGATATGGCGCCGCTGTCAATTCCATGGCCTCAAAAGAGGGCGAGAGATATATCTCATGGGAGGTCTCATCAATGGCTCAACAATCAAAGGAGATTTATGGATGGTAGAAGCGGGTGCAAAATATGGCATGCTATCCATTGGGTACTACAGCTGAGGGACCTGGACCGAGAGTAGGCCATGCAAGTTTATTGGTGGGAAACGCATTTATCGTATACGGAGGAGACACAAACATGGAGGATTCCGATGTCTTGGATGAAACTCTATACCTCTTGAATACTTGTAAGTCAAATCCACCACATGTGAGAATCGTGCTAAAGTATCATCAGCTACCAGGCAATGGTCAAGAGCGGTGCCAGCAGGACCGCGGCCGGCAGGAAGATATGGGCACTCTTTAAATATTTTGGGCTCGAAAATCTATGTCTTTGGTGGTCAGGTCGAGGGTTATTTTATGAATGACCTGGTTGCATTTGATTTGAATCAACTGCAAATACCTACAAACAGATGGGAAATGCTCATCAAGAACAGCGATGTCGGCGGGCCACCGGTTGGACAAATCCCCCCAGCCCGGACCAACCACTCCGTTGTGACGTTTAATGAGAAACTCTTCTTGTAAGTTTCCAACAACCATGAGATGGTCTGGACGAGTACTGATTTTGAGCGTCCCAGGTTTGGAGGGACCAATGGTCTTCAATGGTTTAACGACGTTTGGTGCTACGACCCAATCACTAATGCATGGACTCAGCTTGATTGCATTGGCTATATCCCCGCCCCTCGAGAAGGTCATGCTGCCGCAATTGTCGATGATGTAATGTATATTTTTTGGTGGCCGAACTGAAGAAGGCGCAGATTTGGGCGATTTAGCGGCATTCAGGATCTCGTCGAGGCGTTGGTATACTTTCCAGAACATGGGCCCATCACCTTCCCCACGCTCCGGACACAGTATGACGGCATATGGAAAACAAATCATTGTTCTTGCCGGGGAATCATCTACGGCTACTCGTGAAGCTCAAGAACTTTCAATCGTTTACGTCCTCGATACAAGCAAAATTAGATACCCCAACGATCAACAGGCATCTCAACAATCTCAGCAGTCTGCTATTAATGAACGTGTGCCTGGAGGTAGACGTCCAAGTGGTGGTGAAAAGAGTGGTCTGGGTCCACGGAATATAGGCTCCAGAGAAGCGTCTGCATTACCAGAGCCAAAGAGGGGTAAACGGACCACCTAGAGAGGGTGTTAATAGTCGAAACGCTGGACAGCCCAATGTAAATGGCAATGATTCCAATGGCATCGCCCCAGGCTCTGCTCAACTACAAGGTCCGCAAACCGGTTCAAAATTACCGAGGGCGTTAATGGCGCAAGCCCAACCTGGCCCCCCTCCACAACAGCAAGTTCCCAATCCTCGAGGCCCCAATGCTGGGCCGAACGGTAGAGGAGGTCCTCGAGGCCCTCCAGGTCCTCCGGGTCCACAAGGCCCACAAGTTCCTCAAAATTCTCAAAGTCCCCCAGGTCAAGGAAGGCCGGATAATCGCTTCGGTCCTGCTATCGATACCACGATGCGGAATCCTAAAGTGGAGAATGTTCCACTCGCGCAACGAGCGCTTGCACCTTCACCGGAAGAGGGTCCTCAAGCTCGGGAAATTCCAACAGCCAATGGTCAACGTCCTCCACTCCACAATGCTCCTCCACAACAGCAACAGCCGCCACTATCGCAGACTCAAGTTCCTCCTCAGGCACAGGCTGGCCCTTCACCTCAATCTCAACCCCCGCCACAATCACAAGCACAGCAAGTCGCCAAGACAATATCAAGGCAGGATTCTAGCGCGCAGCAGCCCCAGCAAAGCGCTAGGTCGATGTCCAGGCAAGATTCTAGCGCGCAGCAACCCGGTGGCACAAATTTCGAGGGCTTCATCAAAGCAGAGACCACCCCGTGGTCAAAATTCTGTCGACAGCAATATGGATGCGTCCTTGAAGAACGTTGTCGGTCGACAGGCATCGCCACCTCCCCCCACAAGACAAACGAGCAATCCTATTAGTCGAAGAAGCTCCACGAGAAATTCCCAAACTGTGACACTGCTAAAAGAGTTAGATGCCGCTAGAAACAGGAACGCCTGGTATGCTTCAGAGCTCGAACTTGCACGAAAAGCTGGATATACACCCAACCCATCCAGCAGCCCCGTGTTGGATCAAAAATCTGCAGAGTCTTTCGATGACGATGACAAACCCCTTATTGAAGCACTCATAGCAATGAAAGCAGAGCTGGCTAATGTACAGGGCTCGATTGACAAGCAAGCAGTTCTTGCGGCAAAACAAATTGCCGAAGTCGAGAAGCAACGAGATGCAGCTATCAACGAAGCAGTTTATCACAAAGCAAAACTTGCTGCACACGCTGGAAGCCAAAGCAGCACCCCGCAACCTGACAGCGAGAACAGAGACATTGAAGTTATGACTAATGATCGATCTTCAGATATCAGTAGGAAATTGGCTGCCGCTTTAGCATCGCAAAGAGATCTCAGGAACAAGGTGGAAAGTCTTACAACTGAACTCGAGGCTGAAAAGCGTGGGAGACAACTCGCTGAAGATACCGCCAACACTACGCAATCACGAATGTCAGAGTTGCAAGCTTATAAACAACAAAATTCTTCCGAGGTTGAACTTCTCAAAGCAGAGTTGCATGAGTTAGAAGTTGCAAACAGGGAGGAGGCAATTGTTTGCGCTCAAGCCGTCGCAGCCCGCGCAACTTATTCAAGCCGAGAAGGATGAACTCGAAGCACGATACAAAGAAGTAATGGATACCACACAGGACCATAGCGAAACATTCGAAGCTCTTCGAGAAGCCATAACATCATCAGCGGATATGAAGAACTTATTGGAGCGAAAACTCGATGAGGAACGTTCTTTGCGCGAGGCTGCCGAAGAGAAGCTCTCCGCGCTTAGAGCTGAGCACGAAAATCGTACTTCCGAGTTGGAATCTGTCACTCGACGCTTGAGAGATGCCGAGGAACTCGCCGAGCAACATGCCAATGAAGCTCGAACGCACAAAGCAAGCTGTGCTGTCTGGTCTTGATAAAGCTTCAGCAACCAGAGATATAGCGCCCAAGGATTCTGCTAGAGACGATCGTGCTTCGGCGCTGGAGGCACAAGTACAAGCTTCTAATGCTTTGGTTCGGAAGTACCAAGCTGCAGCAAACACTGCTTCCGATAAGCTTCGAAGTGCTGAGGAACGCATTGCTGGATTGGAGGCTTATCAAGAGCAGGCTAGTCGGGAAGGCATGTCTATTCGAAAGCAACTTCAGGCTTCCATGCGCGAAACACAATCACTACAAGCGGCTAATTCTGATATGAAACATCAACTCGCTAACCAACAGCTGGAGACGAATGCAGTCAATGTCCAACACAATACCTTGAAAGATATCCTAGGTGAGCGTGGCATCAGTCCCGTTGGTGCATCACGAAATCGAGGATTGTCAAGTCCTCATTCAGGTTCAAACACGCCAGATATGGCACGCCTTCGTGAACTCGAACAACAACTTGCAGCCAGCAAAGAGGCTTTCGAGAACCGAGAGCAAGAGGCTGAAAGTGCTTACCGTGAAAAGTTGGGTCAACTTGAGAATGACTACCAGTCTGCTGTACATTACGTGAAGGGCACGGAAAAAATGCTCAAGCGAATGAAGGATGAACTTTCTAGGTACAAACAAGAAAATTCCCGATTGAAGGATCAACTCACAGCTGCTGAGGAACGATCTGCCGCAACCAAATCACCTACGAGCTGGGAAAGTGAACGAGCAGGACTGATTGGTCAAATCGAAACGCTTCAATCCGAGATCAACTCATCGTCTGCGAAGATGGAAAGGCAATTGGAAGATGCTCGAAGGGAATTACAAGACACTCGGATTAGTTACTCTAGCCTGAAACAGAGCCACGGAGAGTTGGAAAGACAGTTGGCAACCAGTAGTGAACAAGCACGCCATGAACTTGATCAATTACAAGAAGAAAACGCTCAGCTAGAAAAGCGTGCTCAAGATGCCGAGGAAAAGGTTTCTTTACTACTCGATCAAGTCGAATCTTCAGTTGACAACTACCGCCGTCAATCACGTCAAGTCGATAGTATAGTGGGAATTCCAGCTGCTACTACACATAAACGAAACTCGATCGGTCATGGATCAGTATCTGAATCTTCAATGTATGGTGGTGCCAACGACAATCGTAATAGCATGGCTCTAGACAGCCTTGCATCGGAATTAGAAACGCTACGAACGCAATGGGAAACGACAAACAAGAACTACAGACTTAGCAGTTTCGGTGATTACGATGACCGTCCTACCACCAGCAAATCTGACGCCGAGAACGCTCCTCAATTGAGTGGTAGTCTTGCGGATTGGAGAAAACGACTGGATGCTGAAGAGCAAGAAACTAGATCGAGAAAGGGAAGCTTGACTGGTTCGGAAAGGATTATGAGTCCCACTGGTGGTAGAAATGATTCGAATACTGGTGCATTGGGTTCGAATCAAGTCAATGTTCTTTGATCTTGTGATGGTGATCTTGACATTTCAAATCCAAATGCGGATACTTGTTTAATTGTTTTGGATTGCTTATTTGCTTACGGGAGGGGTTCGAGATTGGCATCGAATTATATACGTACATGGAAAGCATTCGGGCGGTCACCACATTTTAATGAATTTATGAGGATAGGGAATAAGATGAAGATACCGAATGGAGAGAAAGAGATCAAAGCAAATTGTGTGTCTAGGTGGTCCGGTTACCCTTTTTCTTTCTTTTCTTCTGTTACTGTTTATTGTTGTGCAATCTATACAATTTTGCTTCTTGCATATAATTTGCTTGCTTGATGGATTTTTTTCATGGAAATGGAAGGAGAGGGTGAAATATCAGATTTGAGTTGCTTTACTTTCCTGCTTCTTACACTTTTTCCCTCCCCTTCTCTGTAATGACGTTGCGGTGCATTGTCTCACGAGTCAACTTTATCATATGATGCGGCTTTGTTGGATTGCACATGGCATTGCACTGTATGGAAAGTCTTTTTTTTTTTTTTTTCAAAAAAAGTAGAGGTGGAGCAAGGGAGATTCTCGTCGGAAGAGTATCCGATGGATAGTAGGAGTGTTATGAAGTGAAATCATACATCTTGTTGATTGGGGGGGGCGGGAGGATGTTTGTTTGTTCTGAGGAAAAGATTCATTTGGGGTTGAGTTTGGGGCATGTTTAATATGGAGGGTTCAGGTAGGAGCAAGCATGGGAATAGTAGTTTTGTTACTCCCTATTACACTTTTGCTTGTTATTAAAATTTGATTGTTTGTTTGCGCTTCTTTGGAATCGGGATTGGTATGATGACTCGGATAATGTACTATAAATTTTATTTCTGGAGGTGGTGAGAGATGCAGATAGATGAAGATTAAGAGAGATTGAGGTGATGGTGATGGTGTATGAAAAGACATGAGGAAGTTGAGATGCGAAAATAACATGAGAAGATATGGTAGAGAGATGGATGCTAGTGAAGAATTGATGAGGATTTTACTTTTAATCCTTTTAATCTTATGATGTGTTAATTTATTATGTGATTTTGTGTGATTTTGTGTGATTTGATTTGTTTTGTTGATTGTTTTGTTTTGATTTGTTTTGTTTTGTTTGTTTTGTT
This sequence comes from Monilinia fructigena, assembly GCA_003260565.1. Taxonomy (NCBI): domain Eukaryota; kingdom Fungi; phylum Ascomycota; class Leotiomycetes; order Helotiales; family Sclerotiniaceae; genus Monilinia; species Monilinia fructigena. The sequence continues at coordinate 245,227 of QKRW01000026.1, forward strand.
CTGTTTTGATTTTGTTTTGTTTGTGATATTTAATATAGAATGTATAGACGGACGATTTGGGGGTTCGATGTATATTATTAATGTTTTCCTCCGGTATAATCCGCGCTCTTTTTAAAGTCTTCTATTTTGATTTAATCTTGATTTTGATCTTGGTTTTTAGGTTGATTTGAATATTGTAGTAGGTATTAATCTAATCTCTGAGAATCTATAGATGTATATATACCCGCCTCCTTTATCTTGTTTAATCTTTATATACTCGTATATTTGTATTTGTATATTTAGTATTTCTTTCTATCTTCGGATCGATGTTTTGATGGTTATGGTAGTATGTGTGGTGTGTAGCTAGGAGGTAGCTAGTCGTTAATAAATAGGAAGTGGGACGTGGAAGTGGGAGTTGGTTTTGAATCTTGATAGGGGCGGGAGGTTAGCTATGTATGGTTGATAGGGTTGGAGAGTTGGTGAGTTGATGTTGTAGGAATGGGAATGGTGGTGGTGGTGGTGGTTATTTGGTTATTGGGGATGGGGGTGGGGTGGGGAGAGAGATAGGGAAGGGTTGGAAGAGGGGGGAGGGGGAGTGAGTGTGGATGGGAAAGGTTGGGGTTGAAGGGAGGGTAGAGGGTTAGAGTTGGGAAGAGTTGGGTTGGAATTGGGGGGGGGGAAAAGGGGGGAGGATAGTAGGGTTGGGAGGGGAATGGGAAGGGAAGTGATTATATAGATAGATTTAGTTGATTAGTATTAGGTTGAAGGGGTGTGGAGGGGTGTGAAGAGGATAAATAGATAGGGAATCAAAGGGTGAAAGTGGGGAGGGAGTAAATATAGGTAGGTAGGTAGGTAGGTAGTAGATTTCTTTTTGTATTTATGTTTGTAGTATGTTTATGGTTGTATTTTCGGCGGTTAGATGTATTATACATCTCCATCTCCATCTTCATCTTCGTCTTGAATCTTCAGACTTTCAAATCTTCAAAAAAAAAAAAAATAAGAATCACATCTACGCCCTCCAATCGAAGATCTCGATAAACTAATCGATAGCTAGGAGAAATATCACAGAATAATAAGGTTCTTTTGCTTTTGTTTATTGAGATGGAGATGAAAGTTGAGATGAAGGTTAAGTGTACGCATACAATACATGCATACACCAGCAAGATTACAACTCCATACAAGTAGAAACATAGTATTTCAATTGCTATGATGATATTCCTCACCTTGCATTATATTATATTATGTTATATCATATTAATTAGATGAATAGTATTAAGCTAGGGATGGGGGGAGGGGGAATAAGAAAATAAGAAAATAATATAGTAAGAATAAGAAAAATCAATAGAGGGATCGATTTAAGAAGCGAAGCTTAAGGAGAGAGGGAGGGGAAGGTTATACGTCTATAGATACAAACAGATACCTAGCTAGGTAATAATAAGTATAAGACATTGTATTTCTTCCAATAAACGAAGAGTGTTTTGTAGATGGCCATTGCATCCGCTTTGATTGTTTTTCTTTTCATTACCTAGGGTTTTGAGTTATCGTGAATGATTGATTTAAATGGTTTGTAATGTATCATACCTAGCATTTGGTACATAGTTCCGAAGAGTTTTACAAGACGAGCAAAAGAAGCGACGTGGCGCTCATCCATCCCACACCTGGGACAATAATCAGACGACGGTTGGTGATAGGTCGGTCGCATGTCCCAGTTGAGCTTGCTGGATATCCCTTCCTCGGAGTCAGATATGCAACAAAAGGTTACGAGAACCCGAACCCGAACATGTGATTCTGCCGCAAACGGTGAGACGTGATCTATGGATCAAATGTATTGTATTTGCTCCCGTAAGCTACTTCTTCACGTGAGCGATGTCCGTGAGGTTACCTATCAAAGGACGATCCTCCGAGGAGCTGAATGAGATGGCATGGGATTAGTCGATGATCGATATAGGTGGTTGGTAAATATTAAGACTTACGTTTCGATGAGATTATCATTTGTTTTTATTGGAGTTTTGAGCTGGATATGATGTACCTTGTGATACTCCCAATCTTGGATCAAATCGGATGAAACTAGAATTAATAGATTTGAAGGATTAAAAGATTTATCGTTATTGTAGATAAGTATCATACTTCATAGATAGATGTATAGATATACAGAGTATACAGAGTATACAGAGTAATATTGATGAAATAAGCGAGAGTGGAGCGAGGGGGATATCATACTCGGATTGGCTTTGTGATGGAATTGAGTTGGAGTATACTTCGTACAGAGGTAGATTAGAGTTGATTGAGTTGGGTTAGGTTCGGTTCGATCGTTGGATAAGTTTGTTGAAGTTGATGCTTGGTAGGAGATGGGTTTAGGTTATGAATGTTGTAGTCATTTTCATTCTAGTCTTTTGTTTGCTTGACTTTATTTATATCGAATGTTTAATATCGTATTATATGATATTATTATTCTATTTAATGGGAGAAGTTGGTTGGATTTTGGATTGCATGTTTGGGGTGAACAATTAGAGTAGAGCAGATGATTGATTGGATATTTCAAGATGATATTCGATGATTATTAAAGTAATCAATCAACTAATCAATCGATAACTTCAAATACTACTCGATCATTATAATAGAACAGTTCTATGGATGCAGGAGATTAATATGTAACAAGTAGACTTATTCTTGAAGATGCGGAGAAGTTGGTTTAAGAGTGATGGATAATGTTTACTGGTATATTGTGTGTGTATTGTGTATTGTGTATTGTGTATTGTAGAGAGAAAAGAGTGTATAAGTAAATGCTGTGTAACGTTGCAAGTTATATATGTTTTAGTATATATTTGGCTCGACTTTTCTATAAGATGAATGAAATGAATGAGTTACTTTTTGTTGATTTGATCATAGGATAAGGTGGGATGAAATAGAATGAGAAAGAAAGATGATAGGAAATAGAAATATTTAATCGAATTATTAAAAGACTCATTTATATAGATAGATTCTTCCAAGTACATACTTATTTATTTATTTATTTATATATATACAGTTTAACGTCTCCGTATAGAATGGCTAGTTCTGACCTCCCGAAGGGTATTGGCGACGGGCCCGCGACGGAGGCAGGCCTCCCGCGCGCCTCCCGTGCATAGCCTGTTGCTATACTTGATGGTACTCCTAGCGCCCCGTCCTTTCAGTCCCTACACCTAGATAGTGCCGTTTCCCGCTACTCCTGCAGTCTCCTCCCTCCATTTGGAGGAGCGTCCCTGCTCGCTCTCTTCTAAATCCTACATATTTATAGGTTAGCGCTTTTTATTTGCTAGCTTACCTTTTAAGTGTAGCAGATCTTTAAGTATAGCTGCTGTCCTTAGAAGGCGTATGTGCATATAGGGAGCACTTTAATTTGCCGGTTCTTACATTAGGGCGGTGCCTTTGTCTGATGCGTGCGCTGATTATATAGGGCGCGGCCTATCGCTAATACAGCAGTTAAAGAATGGCGGTTTTGTCTCGGTAAGCCGTAGCTCTGTTGGGGACCACCCGGACTTGTCAGATCGCGCGTTTGTTGTGCGCGGGCGTTGATGGCGAAATATTGAGTCACTGTGAGAAAATCCTCGAATAGCTTGGGGTGCGCTAGTATTGCGCTCATGTACCTCGTCCTTCTTTAGGGCGACTAGGAGGGCGTTCCGGCTTGGCCGGCCTAGGCATGGAACTTGCGCTGGGAGATCTCACAGAACACGAGATGCTCAGGAGTTTTCGCGTATCCGCAAGGCAGTTGAGCTCAGCGTCCGGTGTGGCCGAATCTTCTATGGTATTGCGCGAAGTCGCCATGAGCCGTTCGGGCGGCTAGAAGCCGGTGGAGCAGCGTACGAGGGAGGCGGAGTTCTGGAGGCTCCGCTGTAGAGTACCCGAGTCCCATTTGCGGTAGGATCCGAGAGTCCTGTAAGGCACCGACTCCACCAATCAGAGGTCGCAGCGTCGGCAAGGGCCCTTGCCGTTGTGCCTATTCGCTGATTGTGGGCTCTGCCGAACGGTCGCCATCCATGCGACCCTCGTTCGCGCCAGCGTCAGCCAGCTCGTCAGCCGTCTCTTGCCTTCGATGCCCATATGGCCTGGGGACCATCTAATGCGACTTTGAACTGGTCTATGAGGCATGGCATTCAAGGAAGGCCCACTGGGAAGTATTGGACGCGTTAGCCCGCATACACCAGATCACGAAGTGCTGTCGATGCACATCCATATATGCTCATCCAAGGGCCGAAGGATTTCCAGCGCGCATTGCAGACCTTTGAGGGCTCCAATCGCTTCGGCGTCAAAGACGTGGGAGATGCTGTTTATCGCTCCGCTTCTGTTATAACTAGCGATTGGCCGCGGTATATGGCGTATCCGTAGCCTACTAACTTGGCACCGTCCTTGTACTGCTCAGAGCCGTCCGAGAATACGGTGATAGTGTTTGTCGCTTAGCTGGCTCCACCACGTATTAAACTGCTCTGCTGCGGCTTCCTTTGTACTTCCTCTGTAGGATCAGTCCTACAGCCAGGTGAAATGTGGCTGGGCTAGTACTGGCCTGAGAGCGTGCGGGATGAGCGTATCCGCGCAGCGCAGTTTCGTTGCGCGCTGCCAGGGTAGGATCGGGGTTTCGAGCCGGCGCACCAGTGGGTGGGCGGCGTCTAACGTCCTGAGCCGGAGCGCGAAACGTATGCGGGCGTGCTCGAGGGCGGTGCTACCCGACGGTAGTCCCGCGTCTCGCAGAACACTTGCGTGGGCGCCGTACGCCAAGCAGGAAGGACTCCTCTTGCTGCTAGAACCATAACTTTATTGGTCTTCTCGATCAATGGGCCCAAGTCTCGTGCTAACCAGCGGTTGCGGTTGTAGCCCATGCGACGCGCTAGGCTTCCGCCTGCGCCCCAGACCTCCGACCCATATAGTAGGGAGGACTGTACACATGTGACTACAGCCTTCCTTAAACGACGCAGCAGGTGGTCCGAACCTTACGCCCGCTAGCCCTTTAATGTGGCGTGCAACTTTCAGCGCTTTTTTTGAGCGCTCGGCTACGTGCCTCTTAAGGATAGCTTGCGGTCTATCCAGACGCCGAGCCAGCGCAAAGCCGGTTGCTCGTCGCCCACTGCGGTTACTGGCGTGATCGTAAGTTCTGGTGACACTCTAATACTGGGAGCATTTTGTTCCGCTTTCGCGAAAGATGGATCTCTCCAGCTTCTCTGGCGCGAAGGCTTCCGCTTCAAGTGGATCGTACTCCAGATCTTCCGAATCGTCGTATCGGTGCAGTACCTTTTCTAAGCAGGGCTTCCTTTCTTTGGTGCTCTCGATACTTACACCGTTCACAATCAGCGGCGGGGCCTTAAGCGATGGCGAGCTTGTGCCACCCACTACCTTAATAAGTCGGCGTCGTCCGCTTGCACTGTCGATAACGGCGCCAATAGTCAGTTTGGCATTCCGTATCGTCGAAGCATGTCGCCCGTTTGCGTTCTTGCTCCGGCGCAGCCCGCCTGCGTGCGCTCGCATAGCCGGCGTGTAGCTCAGCGCACGCCGGCGTCCACCAGGGCGCCGATTTGGCCGTACCCTGTGGGCGCTTCCTACGCCTTGATCGCATTCTGGAAGAGAGTAGTCAAAAGTGCAGCGATGTCGTCTAGGTCGCGGTATCCAGCTTATCGGTTGATGATAGTAAGGCAAAAAAGAATGTTTAGAGGATCCTGTTTATAAAATTGAATTGAAATTGATCATGGCTTTGGTTTTGCATATAGCGTCTATGTAAGACTTGTTTTGTTCCCATTGCTCGGCATCCTTGTAGTCCATTTGTAATACTAGCCATTTTATACGGAGACATTATGTATATGAATAAATAATAAATTCTTTATTAACAATTTCTAACCCTATACGAACCAGATTATAACCTGTTTAAGTATAATTTTCTATAGAATATAGTAGAAAGTATAAGTAGATATATAGGTAATTAGAGATGTATTATTTTAAGAGTTAAGCTAGCTATGAGGTAAAAGCTCTAATATAGCTAGAGCTCTTACTAGTCCTAATTAAGCCTAGCTCCCCCTGCTCTAGTACTTACGTGAACTATGCTTTCAATAGTAAAGCATATTATATTTGATGGCATTTATTCGAAAGAAATATAGTAAACGCTAAGCTATATATTATATGGATCTAGAGTTGAATAAATAGCTAATTTCTTATAAATACTTATATAACCTGACTTTATTATATATAGAAAGGTTTAGGATTAGATTTAAAAAGCTAAATTCATTAGTTAAGCTAGAGCTTTACAAGTTAGATATATAACGATCTATTATATTCCGGTTATAAGCGAAAAAGAATACTCTTATACTGCATATATTAAATCCTGGCTGAATTGCTGAATCAGGACCGCTCTCTACGCTTCGGGTATGCGGACGACATTGCTATCTACAAGGCTTCAAAGTCCGTGGAAAGCAATGTGACTATGCTAAGCGCGACGTGCGCCAGGTTATGAGGTGGGGAGCTGAGAACAGGTAGTCTTTGCGCCAGAGAAGCTGGAGATGATCCATCTTTCGCGAAAGCGGAACACAAATGCTCCCAGCATTAGAGTGTCCACCGAACTTACGATCACGCCAGTAACCCAGTGGGCACGAGCAACGGCTTTGCGCTGGCTCGGCGTCTGGATAGACCGCAAGCATCCTTTAGAGGCACTAGCCGGCGCTCAAAAAAGCGCTGAAAGTTGCACGCCACTTAAAGGGCTAGCGGGCGTAAGGTGCGGACCTGCTGCGGTCGTTAAGGAAGGCTGTAGTACATGTGTAGTCCTCCCTACTATATGGTCGGAGGTCTGGTACGGCGCAGCGGAAGCCTAGCGCTCGCATGGCTACAACGCAACCGGCTGGTTAGCACGAGACTTGGCCCATTCTCGAGAAGACCAATAAGTTATGGTTCTAGCAGCAGGGAGTCCTTCCTGTTGGCGTCGGCGCCCACGGCAAGTGTTCTGCGAGACCGACTAACCGTGGTAGCACCGCCCTCGAGCCGCCCGCATCCGTTTCGCGCTCCGGTAGGATTAGACCCGCCCACCCTGGTGCGCCGGCTCGAACCCCGATCCTACCCTGGCGCGCGCACGAAACTGCGCTGCGCGGATCATCCGCACGCTCTCAGGCCTACTAGCCCAGCCAAATTTCTCACCTGGCTGTAGGACTGATCCTACAGAGGGAAGTACAAAGGAAGCCGCAGAGGCAGTTTATACGTGGTGGAGCCAGCTAAGCGACAAACACTATCCCGTATTCTCGGACGGCTCTGAGCAGTACAGGACGGTGCCAAGTTAGTAGGCTACGGATACGGGCCATATACCCGGCCTCGCTAAGTTAGAACAGGGGGAGCGATAAACACATCTCCACGTCTTTGCGCCGAAGCATTGGAGCCCTCAAAGGTCTGCAATGCGCGCTGGATCCTTCGGCCGCTTGGATGAGATTATGGATGTGATCGAGCACTTCGGTGATCTGGTGTGGCTAACGCGTCAATAACTTCCCAGGGCCTTCCTTGAATGCCATGCCCTATGACCAGTTAAAGTCGGCATTAGATGTCCCAGTTATATGGGAAGGCAATGGACGTGACGAGCTGCTGACGCTGGCGCGAACGAGGGTCGCAATGGATGACGACCGGCAGAGCCACAATCAGCGGATAGGCACACGCAAGGGCCCTTGCGACGCTGCGACCTCTGTTGGTGGAGTCGGTGCCTTACAGGACTCTCCTCCGCAATGGGGATCGGGTACTCTATAGCGGAGCCTCCAGAACTCCGCCTCCTCGTACGCTGCTCCACCGGCTTCTAGCCCCGAACGGCTCATGGCGACTTCGCGCAAATACCATAGAAGATTCGCACACGACGCTGAGTCAACTGCCTTTGCGGATACGCGAAAACTCCTGAGCATCTCGTGTTCTGTGAGTCCCAGCGCAAGTTCCATGCCTGGCCGGCCAGCCGGAACGCCACCTAGTCGCCCTAAAAGGACGGAGGTACATGAGCGCAATACTAGCGCACCCAAGCTGTTCGAGGATTTTCTCACAGTGACGCATATTTTCGCCATCAAACGCCCGCGCACAACAAACGCGCGATCTGACAAGTCCGGTGGTCCCCAACAGAGCTACGGGCTTACCAAGACAAAACCGCCATTCTTTAACTGCTTATAGCGATAGGCCGCGCCCTATTAAATCAGCGCACGCATCATACAAAGGCACCGCCCAATGTAAGAACCGGCAAATTAAAGTGCTCCCTATATGCACATACGCCTTCTAAGGACAGCAGCTATACTTAAAGATCTGCTACACTTAAAAGGTAAGCTAGCAAATAAAAAGCGCTAACCTATAAATATGTAGGATTTAGAAGAGAGCGAGCAGGGACGCTCCTCCAAATGGAGGAGGACTGCAGGAGTAGCGGGAAACGGCACTATCTAGGTGTAGGACTGAAGGACGGGGCGCTAGGAGTACCATCAAGTATAGCAACAGGCTATGCACGGGAGGCGCGCGGGAGGCCCTGCCTCCGTCGCGGGCCCGTCGCCAATACCCTTCGGGAGGTCAGAACTAGCCATTCTATACGGAGACGTTAAACTGTATATATATAAATAAATAAATAAATAAATCATCAACGATAATACATGCACATACGCTTTCTAAGTGTAGCAGTTATACTTTAAGATCTGCTACAATTAAAAGGTAAGCTTGCAAATAAAAAGCGCTAACCTATAAATATGTAGGATTTAGAAAGTGAAAAAGCAGGAGCGCTTCTTCAAATGGAGGAAGAAGGATTACAGAAGTAGAGGGAAACGGTACTGTTTAGGTAAGAACTGAAGAACAGTGCTAGAAGTATTATCAAGTATAGCAACGGGCTATACACAGGAGGTGCGCGGGGAAGCCCTGCCTCCGTCGCAGGCCTGTCGCCAATACCTTTCGGGAGATCAGAACTAGCCATTCTACACAGAGAACGTTAAACTGTATATAAATAAATAAAATAAATACTATACCTAATAAGTATTCATCTCTTCAATTCTCAAATTTCTAATTCTTGACTTCGAAATCCATCTACAATCCCAAACACAAAGATCCAAGCATGCTATAAATTACCTACTAATTCATATATCTCTCAACCTAACACCAACACATCATCCATAGCATGACAAAATCCCTCATCTCAACCCCCCCTCCCCTGGGTAACCTAGTATCCAACGAACCTAAAAAGTTAACAAACAATGATACCTTCTAAGATTTCATCCCTTCATCTGATCAGGTACGGTATCCAGTCGGGTACCAACCAGTAGCTCGCTGCCCAATCGGCTATCTATAGCGATGGAATCTTGAGAGATATTATATTCCGGGATGGGGTTCCTGGAGTATGCCGTGCCGTATTCTGTGATTCGGCATAATTGCCATACATACTGGTACTGCGCGCGATGATACTTGGACGATCTAGGATTCGAAGGGATAGAGTGAACCCTATCCCTATATCTTAGGCGATAATATAACCTACCACCTATCCAATAAATTATAACTCCAACAACACCGGGTACCCTCTCTGAAAAGAAAAAGAAAAGAAAAAAGAAAGAACAAAAAAAGAAAAAAAGAAAAAAAAACAATGATAGAATTTCTCATCCGGGAATTGGACTACAGGAAAGGTGTCACAGAAGCTGGAGATTTTGCGAATATTTCCATGTCGATTTCGATTCGGAATTTAATCTTTGATCCTCTATCGTGTTGGCGGTTGTGGATTGACGAATGGCGAATGGTGATTATGAAGGGGGGAAAGGGCGTAGATATACATATATACATATATATCAATGAACTAAGGGCGCGAATGGAGATGACGTTGTATTTTCTATATATATATATATTATATTATATTATATTTATATATATTATATTATATTATATTATTATATTATATTATATTATATTATATTATATTATTATATTATATTATATTATATTATATTTATATATATTATTATATTATTTATATTTATATTATTATATTATATTTTATATTATATTATATTATATTATATATTATATTATATTATATTATATTATCTTACTCGAGGTTGAAGTAATATAAGGAGGCGAGAGGGAGATTTATTCTCCGGTGAGGAGGTATAAGGTATAGTAGGTTAATCGAATTACAGTAATGAATGAATGATCTGGGGATCCCTAGGTAATAGATAGATAGGTAAATAGGGTTAATCCGGCGGTTCATCTGATTTGATGATTTGGAGGAGAGAATTTGAGAGGGGGGTAGAGGGGGGGATTATATATTTATATTGATGATGCGGTTATATCTATCTAATAGTAAATAAATACTTTGAAAGGTTGTGTTTTTTATTAGGTAGGTAGGTAGGCAGGCAGGCAGGCAGGTAGGTAAGTAGGTAGGTAGGTAGGTAGGTAGGTAAGTAGGTAGGTAGCTGGAGGTAGGTAGCTGGAGGTAGATAGATAGATTAGATTTCTTAATATTAGAAGAGGTGTGATGACACACATTATATTATAAGAGAGAATGGATGGGTTAATTAGTAAATAAAACGAATTAGATTTCTACCTATTATTTGGGGATGCTCACTCGTATATATTACTCCGGTGGTAAAATGTGCTGTATGGGTAGGTAGTGTGTATAGTATATATACCAATCTAAATATCTATCTACTTCTGCCTAATCGATTGGTCGATTAGATGATCAAGGTAGTTTGGTGGTGGTATTCAGGTATTCAAGTATGATTATTAGGATTGTGTTATTTAGATATGTATATCTGCATGTATCGTATAAAGTAATCAACATTTATTAATTACTTATTCATCTATTTTACTCAAGTATCTGAATACTTTATAATACCCATTAGCCATTTTAATATTTCATCGTCTTCGAATTCTAGAAGAACTCTAGATACCCCATCCCATCCCATCCCATCTTACAACAGCCAAGAGCCTTGAAAGCAATAACAAAACAAACGAGACAAGGCAGGGCAGGGCAAAGAAACAAGGCAGGGCAAACAGGCAAAGGGGCAAAGGGGCTCAAGACTCATTCACTATATAACTCGATGTTAAGAATCAGGCTACAACAACTCACGAGGTGTTCGGGAGAAAAGGGAATTAGATACTGGGATTTGGTGTTGCTGATAACATACCTTGGTGATATGTTAATAATAATAATAATAATGAATATCTGCCCCTCTTTTAGGCTGATATATATTTGCATGGATTGGTAGGTGGGTGTTGGACTGTTAGGTATAGTACGGTACGGTACGGTACGGTATGATATAGTATGGCATGGTAGGGCTTTCTTTACTTTACGCTTTGCTTGGTGCTTGGTGACGCTTGGATGGGTGAATGGGTGAATGGGTGTGAATGGGTGAATGGGTGAATGGGTGAATGGGTGAATGGGTGAATGGTTTCTAGAGGTGCATGAGGGAAATACGGACTGATTGACTTGTATTTGATTATGTAAGGGTGGGAGTTGGGTTGGGATGAATGGTTGTTGGTTGGGAATTGGTGAGGTGGTGAAGTGGTGAGGTGGTGAAGTGGTGAAGTGGTGAGGTGGTGAGGTGGTGAGGTGTGAGGTGGTGAGGTGGTGAGGTGGTGAGGTGGCATTGATGGGTAGGTAGGGATTGAAATATATAAATTACTTAGGTAGGTAGGTAGGTAAGTAAGTAGGGGATTGAAGTTATTTACTTGGATATTCATTGTCATAAGGGTATTAAAGATTATCTATATATCTTGAGTATATCGAAGTATATTAAAGCATATGTATACATAAAAACTATAAACTACAAACTATACACGGAATGTTATATATCTATATAATATAATAGAGATATAATAATATCCATGAATATATATAGATGGATATTACATTACGTGTTATATACAATATCAACTAAGATTCAAACTAAAGAATAAGATATAATAGATATAATAGATATAATAGATATAATAGATATAATAGATATAATATAGATATAATAGATATAATAGATATAATATACGAATTAAATCAAATCAAACCTAATATTCAAATAGAATAAAAACCTCATAACAAAATCAAATCACTATTTATAGATCTTTATATAAGATATTGAGATGAAGCTACCTAGGTAACCTACCTATCCTCTAGTACCCTTTCTATGGGATATTATCTCTTAAGCTTGTTGTCTTATTGTCTCGTGGTATCAAGTGACGTACACGTGCTTGTTTATCGATTTACTACTATGGTGTATGATGATGGGAGTGAGGTGCTCTTTTGTTGATCTGTGAGGTTTGGTGGAGGGGAAGATCAGTTGGTTGTATGAAAGATGGGATAGACTTCTGTAGCTTTTGGTTGTGTTTTGGTGTTTGTTGTTTGTTGTTATGTGATTAAGATGATGATCAATGGGTTGATTATTGATTGTAATATGGATGGATGTGAATGTGAATGAATATGTGAATACATAATATATATATATATATATATATATGTATATGTAATATATATAGTCAGTAAGGTAAGTAAAGCCATTAAAAATAATGAATAAAGAAATCCAACGTCCTTCTTTCTCTCATTCTCTCATATCAAAACGACAAAAAGCATAAACCACTCCCTTCATCCATCCTTTCATCTTCCATTCATACTCCTCTTTCATACTCCTCCTTCTCATACCTCCTCTCATACCTCCTCTCATACCTCCTCTTTATACCTCCTCTCATACTCCCTCTACTACCTCTCTCATACCTCCTCTCATACCTCCTCTCTCATACCTCCTCTATACCTCCTCTCATACCTCCTCTCATACCTCCTCTCATACCTCCTCTCATACCTCTCTCCATACCTCCTCTCATACCTTCTCTCATACCCTCCTCTCCAAACCCCAATCAATCCATATACCTAGCAATCATTCACTATTGACAAATCATCCTCTCATTGCATTCATCACGGTCAATCAATCTCAGCACTGATTGCACAAAGTTCATAGTCGATTCTCAAACAAATACCAAGACTTCGACTGAGACTGAGACTGAGACCGAGACCAAGACCAAGACTGATACCGATGGATCGATGAACAAGATATAATGTGACAAAGTAACCGGATGGAGTTAGAGGGCCCCTCGGCAAAATGGAATGTCAGAGCTTTTGTGATCGTTTATCATCTATGGAGTATGTTTATCGATAGCTGGGTGGAGTGGATGGCATGAGTTATTTATCGAGATGGTGCGCTTTCGATATATCGCGTCTGTGTGACTGGATTGGGGGGAGAGGCATATTTTGTTGGACATGGGATGGTGTGGGGTTAGTTTGGTTGGGGGGGTTGGTTGAGTGATTTGTTCTTGTGTGGATGGAGGGATTAAATTGGTTGAATGGTATTTTTGTAGATGATAGAAGGATTTTCTAGTAGATAGTGGGTGTTAGGTGGGTAGTTATTATTATTGCTTTTTGATTTAATATTAAGAAAAGAAGGAAAAGAGAAGGATGAGAATTAGGATAATTTATTTAAAGCTTCTCTTTTTGTTATTCCCTTGGTTTATCTTAACTTTTTCTTTCTTCTTAATTTAGAACTATTAATAGATAATCCTAGTATCTAAAACTTATTATTCCAAGGTTCTTTTAGATATTATAGATTTAAATAAATAATTATGATTATCTAAAAAATATAAGTATAGTAAAAAGTTACACATGATCTACAATTGATTACTAAGATTTTTATAATTTAATTTTATAAATTTCATATATATATACCTTTATTTAAAATCCTAATTTAATTAAATTCATTTTACTTATTATTGATAATACTTCTTTTCTTTATAATTACTAGATGAGTTAGTTATTCTAATAGTTAAATTACTTTAATTTTAATTCCTATTATTACTATAATGTAGTACTATCGATAATTAAATTAATCTTATTGCGGTCGGTAATTTTAAATTATTCAATCAAAACCTTTTTCTCTTATAATTAATTAATCTTCTTTTCTATCTCTCTTATATTATTATTATTATTATTACTATATTATTACTATAATAATAATAATAATAATAATAATTATAATAATAATATAATAATAATAATAATAATAATAATAATAATAATAATAATAATAATAATAATAATAATGATAATTATAATAATAATAATAATAATAATAATAATAATAATAATAATAATAATAATAAAATAATAATAATAATAATAATAATAATAATAATAATAATGAAATAAAAATATATATTGAAAAAAGAAATCTCTTCCACGAATTATAATTAAACATATATACATATACGCATTCACATATATATACACATTCACATATACATACACATATACATTCATTCACATTCACATTCACATACACATTCGCATTCACATTCACGTTCACGTTATTCCCTTTCATTCATTCACTACGAGGTACTTACCACTTTTTTTTGATCATTCGATTGATTTTTAATCGGGATTCGGAGTGTTTCGTGTTGTACTCGCATTAGCCGCTTATTTCCTCTTTCCTTCAAATCTATTCATCATCCCACACACCGCTCTCTTCTTCTTCTTCCTCTTCCTCTTCCTCTTCCTCATCCTCATCCTCATCTAAAAACAGAAAAAAAATTATACCAGACTGGATCAAATCCACAAAGAAACTGACACGACTTTTTTAACTTCTAGTGTCTGTTTCTGAAGAACATCCTTCTCAACCTTTCCGACTTTACCCTCCACCATCACCATCACCTCCCCTCCCCCTCCTCCTCCTCCTCCTCCTCCTCCATCACCTCCTTCAATATCCATTAAAGAATCGACTCGATCTCTCTCTTCATCAAAGAGACGCATCCCACAACCAACTTCTACAACACATCATCCATCCTCGACTCTTGTATCGAAAAGATCGATACAACTGAGTCCATAGTCTAACCTTCAGGATGACTACTATGGTGGGTGCAAAGCCAAAAACATCCCCTCTGGTTTTTACTCCCATTTTCCAGCCTTCCATATACACATTCTTGTTATTTTTATCAGGTTCTGATTGTTCGGCTGGAATTTTGAAAATGGGCATCTTCACAAACCTTATCACATTTTCACAATCACAATCACAATCATTACAGCCTTACAGCTCGTGTGTCGTGTCAATCATATGCCACATTATTCTTTCATTCTTCATCACTTCCATTAATCATCATTCATATTTTCATCATGATCATATGCTAACCTCTGATCTCGCAATAGGATCTTCGCGTCGGTAATAAATATCGCATCGGTCGAAAGATTGGTAGTGGTTCTTTTTGGTGACATCTACCTCGGTACCAATATCATCTCTGGTGAAGAAATTGCTATCAAGCTTGAGTCTGTCAAGGCTAAGCATCCTCAACTCGAATATGAGGCTCGTGTCTACAAATCCCTCGCTGGTGGTGTTGGTATTCCTTTCGTTCGCTGGTTCGGTACCGAATGTGATTACAATGCCATGGTTCTCGATCTGCTCGGCCCCAGTTTGGAGGATCCTCTTCAACTTCTGCAACCGCAAGTTCTCCTTGAAGACGGTCCTTCTCCTTGCCGATCAACTCATCTCACGCATCGAGTACATCCACGCCAAATCATTCATCCATCGTGATATCAAGCCTGATAACTTCCTCATGGGTATTGGTAAGCGTGGTAACCAAGTCAATGTCATTGATTTCGGTTTGGCCAAGAAGTACAGAGACCCAAAGACTCACTTCCACATCCCATACCGTGAGAACAAGAACTTGACGGGTACTGCTCGTTATGCTTCCATCAACACCATCTTGGTGTCGGTACGTACTCGTCTTTGTGCTTCGACCATCTATAATGCTAATCATTTCGTCCAGAGCAATCCCGTCGCGATGATATGGAATCTCTTGGATACGTCATGCTTTACTTCTGTCGTGGGTCTCTACCATGGCAAGGTCTTAAGGCGGCTACCAAGAAGCAGAAGTATGACCGAATCATGGAGAAGAAGATGACCACCCCAACTGAAGTCCTTTGCCGTGGCTTCCCTAACGAATTCGCCATCTATCTCAACTACACCCGTTCCTCCGATTCGATGATAAACCTGATTATTCTTACCTCCGAAAGATCTTCCGTGATCTCTTTGTTCGTGAGGGTTTCCAATACGATTATGTCTTTGATTGGACCGTCTACAAGTACCAAAAGAATGCTCAACAACAGATCAAGCCTCAAGAGGGTGACAAGGCATCTCCAGCTGAGGGTCAAGCCAGCGCTCAGGCCACTGGCGGAAACACTGCTGGCAGACAACGCAAGACGGTTACCCAATTCAGCAACAGGGACAAGCTCCAGAAGGAACTGGTCACTAGTTAGTCTCCTCATATTCTTTTTTCTTCTCTTGTTTTCTCTGCACCAGACTCTTTTTCGTTCTCCGCGTTTTGGCTTCAATTTCGCTGGCCGCGAAAGAGGACATTACGCTAATAGACGGCTGACGCTTTAGTTATTAAAATAGCCTACGTTCTGCTGGCCCACCTCCACCAGGCAATGGTCTCTGAAAACCTGGATTGAATCGACTCACTTAGACCCATTTCGATACTCGACATTCGGCTACCTGAGACGTGATTAGTCCCACACACAATTATCGTTGACCACACAAGACTTGTTTATTGACATACATTCTTGAATTTGGCTCGATCTCCCATCCAACAGATATCTTTTTTTATGGATCGCTTTTCTTTTTTCGTTTTCATGGATTGATTACTGGCTTTCCTGATGGCTCGAGCACTTTGGTTTTCATCATGACTCATGACTCACATTTGATTATTCCTTTGGAATCGTCATGGAGTGAGCGAAGTCACTGATGAACCAAAAAAATCGAACGGCATGTCGATGGCATAATTTCCTTGCGAAGTATTACAAAACTCCATCAGATTCCAACCCTTCGAAGGATAACTTTTGTCATCAAAACCATGCGTCTTCCGAAACAAGCGAGCACAAGGCAAGATAAGTCAAACACACAACTCGCCAATTCAATGCTGTGTATTGACATGCCCTCTGTTTTCCAAAGATATTCCGTTACGATGGACTTTTTTTTTTTTTTTTTCTTTTCTACTCTTTTTGTTGCTTTCCATTGAATGATATTCGGACCATGTGTGGTAGAGGGGATGAGGGCGATGTGGTAATGATGAATGATTGGCACTCGAGAAACCAATCTGAAGGGATGTTGTATTTCTTTTCACAACTATCTTCGGGGACAATATTGCAGCAATCGGATGAAATACTTTGCATAGACCATAGGGGTGATCACACATGGGAATAGCAGCTTCTGGGGAGGTCTCTTTATTTGTTGATTGTCATTTCATATTACAAAGTTTGGTTGCGTTTCATGGTGGAACCGATGGGTGGCTGACGTTGAGAGCAAGACAAGGAGAAGGACTGATTGAAAGATCAGAGATTGTTAAAGCTCGCATACGAAGTTGCTGCTTGAACACATTCCCGGTGCCTAGGTTTAAGCACACGTCTAAATGTTGTGGAGGAACCAAACTTTTAGTTGGGTACTTTTCATACGTTGTTAGATGCGTATCTTACAATGGGTTATTAGAATAGTCAAATGAACATGAAACAAACTAAATGGAATTAATGGTTTTATCTGATGTGATTTGATGTAGTGTGAAGTGTGAAGTGTATGATAGTTTGTTGAATCAAGGGGGAATGCGGTTTACTTTGCAACCTTGAAAAGAGTTTTTTATGAAATGTAGAGTGCAAATTTCGAGAGTGGTTATAAAGTCATGAGTGATAAACAGATATTGTACAGGAAGATTTATGCCCTCTCCTAATAACAATCCTTATTGCGAATCCCCCCTTTCTCATTCTCCCCAATATTGTTTCACGGCATCAAAAACCCTCTTAACCAGCGCTCTCTCATATGAGCTCTCCCTATGTCTCTGTTATTGTAATTTCTCCTCGTCGAAAAGATGATTAATTACCACCAAAAGCTTGAACCGGTACGTCATGCTCAACTTCCCAGAGTTTGACTCCATAGCTGTTGAAGAAAGTCTTACTGAATAAAAATCCACCACTTTCAACTTTTTCTCTTTCCAAAACCAATCATTAACCCCATCCCGTCCCTCACTCTCCCAATACAGGGGTCCGTGATTATTGATATAAGCCTCTCGTTCATCCGAAAGCCTTTCTCTCAACCTCCTACCACCCAACTCCAGTGACCCTCCTCCAAGCTCATCCGCTCCCCACCCTCTCCATACCCATCTACCTCTCCCTAATTCCCCAACTCCCCAAACTGTTTCAGCAATCTCTCCTGAGCCTCAAACCCCCAAGTTTGAATCCAATACATACCAAACAATACCATCCCCCCCCCATCATCTCACCCATCATCGATATTCCATACTCCACAGCAAATTCCTTCCCCTCAAGCCTCTCTTTCTCAACTCTTCGCTTCTCAAGCTCTTCACCTATAAGCCCGTGGAAATTTTCATCTCCCCTATCAATATCCTCATCATTGTCTGACGCAAGGTTTATGGAATTCCATGAACTCTGGAAGACTAGAGAAGCTGGCGTCTCCTAGAAGTGTGCGGTGATAGCATGTGGGTGTTGATGAGGTGCGGTAGATCATGTGCATAGTGCATTTTGGGTTACAGGGGTACAGGTTTGGAGGCGTGGTTGGATTTGTGCCAGGGGATTTGAGATGCCCATTTTGGGTGGGATGCGGAGGGCTGTTGAGAAGATCGTTTGTGGGATAATGTCTTTTGTGGGTTTTGGTTGTGAAGAGGAAGAGATGGGATTCTGAGAACTCTGGAAAGATCAAAGTGCTCTTGAACCGCTAAAGTAAGGTAGTTGAAACTAGGATTGGTAAAGCCTTGGAATTTTCCCCCAATTCGGGTAGCTTGATATCTGATGTGAGAGGATGAACATTGAGGGATGATAGGAGTGAATTGGTTGAGTTCTGATTGCTTAATGATTTTGATTAAAGTACAATATGGTGGTACTTTTGTATGAGGTGTTCAATAAAGAGTCATGTAATTACTAGACAGAGAAGAGGAAATTTGCCTCTGGAAAGTAAAGGGGCTTACAGAGAGAATCGACTTTAAAAAAATTCTGGTAGATAATACAAGAAGTTCCATTCTGTATCCATGGATATCTCTTATTGTCACCATTTACAAAAGAGACCAAATAATAACATCTCGCTATGCAACATTAAGCATTTCCCTAGAGACTAGATATATCAGACATGAGAACAACATACTCTGACAATAAATCTATCCTTCCTCTCACTGTGTCTACAAGATTAGCCTCAAAATTATACAGACTATTCCACAATATATCTCCCATCTTCCCGCACCAATTATTAAGCAAGTAGAGCTAAGTCTTGTTCAATCTCTAACAGGCAGTGTAAATCCTCAGCAAACCCTAATATAAAATCATCAGATATAAATCTCATCAAAAATCACTCTGACCCGGTGATAATAGAAAAGAATTAATGAGCTCTAAACTTTAAGTGAAGTATGTTCCATACCCCCCCTTAGACCCCAGAGCCGAACATACGAGTATCCCAATCGCCGCTCTGGTCGAATCCTCTCCTCAAACCTCTCATCCTTTACAAGATCTAACGCAACACTATGATATGTATGACCTATTTCCGTATAATCAAATCTTTCCACCGGCTCTTCTCAGCTCACCTTCTACGCACACCAACTGTAAGTTCAATATATCCACGATCGATCATCTTACCCTGATTCACCTCAACACTCCATCATCCTAACAGGCAAAACTCTATTTCGGAACAACCGAGAAAATCCCAATCAGAGATATCCACATGTGCAGTTTCGCTCACCTCTCCCTCATCTCCATGTTCATCCAAACTCCAAATCCCTAATTTCTCTTCCCGCCATTCAGAATCTTCCCATATCACAGCCTCTTTGCCTTTCTCCTCCAGAGACTCACAATTCTCCCTCTTTGCGATTCTCTTCATATATACCTAGAAGCACATCGATACAACTCCCTGCTTCAACAACACCTACCCCCTTTCCAATCCCCTCTGTCTTCTTCACCGCCCCTCCCCATTCTTTAGTGTCCCAGTATATCCTCATTACCAGAGGATATAAGAACTCCCCTCATTCCTTTTTCGCAGAACGAATTCCATCATCATCATCATCATCCCTGCCTCCCCTCCACTCGCTAACATCCCCCTAATGCCCCCACTCCTACAGTCCATGAATCCACTAACCCCCCACCTCCCTACCATCTCTAATTTCCACCAACAAGATATTCTTACCCTCACCCTCATCTCCATTCCTCCACCCCTCCCCAACCCAATATAACAATATCACAAACAAAACCCCTCTCAATCTCCAACCCACCCACAACACCCACAATAGAAAACATCAACATCTTGATATCTATCCTCCTCCTCATCCCCATCCCCACCCCCATTTCGATCCACACCCCAACCCAACATCCAACCCGCCTCCCCCCAAAAGCAATACAAAACACCCATCACAAACACCCCCAATCCCCCAAACAACGAGACAAAAATAAAAATCATAAAGGAAGCCCCTCGAAAGGTCAAAAGCGCAAGGAGCCTTGAAGCGGTATCTTGTAGGGATAGATGCTAGGGGTTGTGGCTATTGATGAAGAGAAAAAGAAGGAGAGACAAAGCCATCGAAGATAGAAAACAAATAACCAGCAAGCTCGAAAACGAAAGTAAGAAAGGGAACGATTTATTAGTATCAAGGAGATGTTAAAGTGGGATGAAGAAGAAAGGAAACAGGCAGATTAAATGCTCAAGGGGTGTATGTGTGTGTGTGTGTGTGTGTGTGTGTGTGTGTGTATGTGTGGTTGGGGGTTGGGGTTTGGATTTAGACAGAGGAAGCAATGGTAGGGAAGAGTTATGGATGGTATGTTGCAGAGTGTAGGGTTGAAGTATGTGTATCGTTGAATACCGAGGTACCGAGGTAGGTATGCGATGGATCTGGAGAATTAATTTAATTGTCACTTTTCGAAATTATGAGGTTGGATTTTTGGGAGGGAAGATGGGTGTTGTGTATAGGTAAGTAGGTGGGGTAGGTAGGTAGGTAGGTAGGTAGGTAGGTAGGTAGGTAGGTAGGTAGGTAGGTAGGTAGGTAGGTAGGTAGGTAGGTAGGTAGGTAGGTAGGTAGGTAGGTAGGTAGGTAGGTAGGTAGGTAGGCAGGTATAGATAGATGTATGCCTGGCCTCTGAGTAATAAGAATGAAACAAGGTAATTTAGCTGATCGAATACGAAGAACGCCACGCTGAAAATCACCATGTAGTACACGAGCAAGTAACATCAACCGATGAAATAAACCAAACTAAACTAAACTATTCCCAATGCCCAAAGAAGAATCCATTCTATCCGAAAAGAAAGAACGAACCACCTGCAATCACCATTCCGACCCATGACCCAAATCATAATACACGGAATAGAATAGTTAGGTTAGCGGGAACTTCATCCTCATATCGAGTTGTCTCAGTGTGTATCCCAGAACCTTGCATACATAAAAGTGAGTCTCATCCAAATATCATTGGTCCCAACCCCATTCATCACACTCGCAAACTCCATCCTTTGGCAAAGGAACAGAAGATTCAACACCTTGTCCCTCAAGTTGAAGACCAGCACCCCGACCGCCAATCTGATGATCTTGCTACAAGACGGAGGAAGCAGGAACACTCTCTGCGAGGGTATCCTCATCGCCAGACTCCGGATCAGAAGCCCAAACCTCCATAGCACGAGCTACTGAGTCCTCCCAAGAAGGATCCTGAATTCCCATTGCCCTCAAGCCTTGGTTGAGATCCGTGCCACGATTGAAAGTGGAAAAGTATTCGTGTCCAGGTCCGATGGTAGCGGAAGCAGAACCATCAGTCGATGCCCATTCGCTCTCCGAATCCGCAAAGTTGGCCGTGTCGGTGAGAGAGTCGTCTCCGTTCTGGTCATGAAGTTCAGATGTACCCTTGGTAGATGGATCGAAAGAAACATGCTTGACTGCCTTCTTGGGTGGACTCCAATCTCTAGAGTAGTTGGAAAGCCAGCCGGGATCAGAACCATCTCCCAAACTCGTGTCGCTCTTTCCATCATCGGCAAGGGTGCTCCATGACAAGGGATTGCTACGGTCTGGGTGATCATCATAACCATGAACTTGTGCAGCCCGATAGCGATTTCCTCGCGAGTTCGCTAATGCAGCATAAAGGAGATCGGAGCCTTGATTGTGCGATGCATTTCTGGCGACACGCTCACGTCTTTCCATCCGAGTACCATTCAATCCCGAGTCATACTTCTCATCTTGCTCAATTAGATGCTGTCGAACGAATTCTGCACGTTCATCTGCAGTCATTTGTTCAAGCTTGGTGGCAGAGGGTAGGCTGAAGACGAAGCGTTCTGGATCAGGCGAGGTCATGAAGTTGGCCATACGACGAGCGAGATAGCCAACACATTCATCGTGATTCCAGGGTCTTTGTAAGTCGGAAGCGGTATTGGAGGTGTTATATACGTGTTGGTACGCGGGAGGATCAGGACAGTGTGGAGGAGTATAGTCAGAGTCGGATGCCATGTCACTATCTCCAACAGCATCAGATAGTTTCTTTCTTTGATCCTCGGTTCCATGGTGGATAATGAGTGCCTTTAATCTCTCAGTGTCCATTTCTTCCCACTGCTGCTACAGGTTAGTTCATTTCTCGAAGAAAAGTAAATGAAGGACTTACATTGTTTTCATGGTCTTCGGTAGTCTGTGCTGATGCAACATCCTCCATGGTTCCCTCAAGAAGTATGGACATGATGAGAATACAATCATTGATCATATTTCGAATGACCTCTCCGTTCTCGTTTTGGCTTGCAAAATTCTCCAGGCTGAGGTATTGACCACCAGTCCAGAGACTCTGATGAGCTTCCGCCAGTGCTAGCTTCGATGTTGGCTTTGACATCCGCTTCTGAAGAGATGAAAGCTGTCCAACCAATACAGAATGCTCCTCTTCATTCATGTGATTGTATTGTTTCTTGTACAAATGAAGAAAGATTTCAAATTCGCGGAAACTTGAAAATTCAGAATTCACAGTCATGATGTGATCTAAATTTTTGGATCCCCAATGGGAATCACCAATCTTGCCCATGAAACCATGCTTGTTAGTGGCACTAGTTTGAGAATGAAGGTCATAAAATGAGTCTCGCTGAGAAGTAGAGCCAGTGGGTGAAGGGGGAGGAGCGGGTGGATGGTTGGCCGTTCGATTTTGAGACTCAGGAGGATCGTCTGGAACTTGGCGCGTCATCTTTTGATAGATCACACGTGTTGCTTTGGTGACTTTGATAAAGTAAAAGAGGGCTTGAAATTGGTTTCTCAACTCAAGTTGAACTTACAACCTCGAGAGCTTGAGAATTGAATACTGGTGGAATTGTTTGAAAGAAGGTAGTTTCTGTACAATATCAAAAAGGGATAGTCTAAAAGCTACAAGTATGGTGACAGGCACAACAAGAGTAGAATTGTAGACTGATTGAAAAAGAGTTCTTTGTCGGAAGTATCAAGGAGGAGTTTTGTACATGGAGGAGTTTTGTACATGGAGGTTGAGGAATATTAATGGGAAGAGGGGTTTGTTTTGATGGAAGATTGTTACCCGGTCCGTGCGGGATCGAACCATAGACACAAGAAGGTCAAACTGGTGTCATATTCTCAATTCACCAGATTCATCGGTCTTTATAAGTTCCGGGATGATTTACATGTAAACAAGATCAGGCGATGGAAGCAAAGAGGTAGAGAGGAGAGTACTTGGACTTGAAACAGAGTGACTGGGTAAAGCTGAAGCGTCTGTCAGAGAAGGAATTCAACTTGAATGGCAACCAACCACTTAGCGAAACAGATATACAAATCTTTGCTTTGAAAGCCCTATTCATTCTGGCCTTTGACTATGCACAAGGTTGAATCTGACCATATAGTGTCCTAGGATAATGGGATGAAAGAGTAATTGGGGACCAAGATAAGAGAAAGGAAAAGAAATGACAACTCAATTTGTATCACTTGACATTTGCTAGACTAATATCAAAGAACATATGAGCTCTGACGGATGGTCACCAGCTGATATGAACTAACAGCAAGACTCTCCGTCCAGGCCGGATGGTTCAGATTTCCCACCCCCTATAGTAATGGGAGATAGGAAGCAGGAGAAATTGTAACACTTGATTGGGTATATATGAAATTGACTCAGGGCCAATCATTCATTACTTCTCACTTCCGCAGAAAACTACTAGAAAAGAGTGGTATAAAGATCAAACTTGGGATTGTAGTCTCCTCGCACTTGCATCAGGTATCACTATGCAATTTTCTCGACCATGCCCCGGATGATTTTCATTGTCTCTTAATTTACACACCATCCATCATGCTTGGGAAGGCATGCTCTCCACCCATCTATCAATATAGGTGCACTCTATGCAATGCCCAATCACCATAGATCACCGTCCTTCCTCTTTCCATTCAGTGTTTTTCGGCTGGCTTTGGGTTCTTTGCGTTTGGGTTTCTAGGGTCATTCTTGAATTCATCGCCTGTCATAGCCAATTTTATTAGTATTCCTACATAAGCGACTTTGCGGTTCACATGCGGAGATGAGCAATGGAGTAGACGTACTGTTTGCCATAGCGGTAGCAGCAGAGTTGATTCCGTACAGGATGACGGCACCTAAGTTCCCACTAATCAGCCCAGGGTTCCGATACTAATCCTCCCCAGTGCCATAATGCTTTGAATAACTGCAGTTCGCCAGATCGCCAAAATGCTCCGCTCTCAAACTGACATACCGGCAACAAAGAAAGGAGCCATTGGCTTTGCTAGAAACACAACCTCATCAGTAAACATTCCTTCAGCATCGGAAAAGAACGGACGAAAGCTTTTCACAGCCTTCAATTGAAGGATTACACATACCGACAGGCGCAGGGAACTTCTTTCCTAACCAAGACATAGTGGTTTTGTAGTGCGGGATACGATTGGAAATGTACCGGAGGGTTAAATGGAGGTTAGATGTGGTGGTTTTGATAGAGGTAGTTGAATCTGCATAGCAAGGGCCGCAACAGAAATTAGGCTAAAACAAATGAGGTTAAAGGGCTTATCACGTTATGTTGAGATTATTGATGCCTGCAATATTAGGCATTGACGGCTTACTTCTTCAAGTAGTTTAGTTTAGCTCGATGCTCGCACTCACGTGCCATCATATAGTACGATCAAGCTTCATTTCCCCATACAAATTGACATCTTTATTTCTTTATTCCAATTGGTCTCCACAAGAGCTCCAACCGATTGATTCCCAACTCAAAATAGTAAAATGGAGCCAATGGGGTCAATGAAGTCAATGGGGGCAATGAAGTCAATGGGGGCAATGAAGTCAATGGAGCCAATGGAGCCAATGGAGCCACACATCCTTGCTTACTCCTCACTTTCGTCACTTCCCAGTTTGATCTTCTTTCCCTCACCCGCATTCAGTTTAATCAGCAGTTTCCTGTTCCATCCATTCTCTCTCCTCTCCTCCTCTCCTCCTCTCCTCCTCTCACATCACACATGATTCATCACCTCATCACTTCATCCATTCCGTATGATTGCAACCACACCATCCGTCCATATAATAAATCTTCCAACCAATCTCTTTGTATAACCTCACATTTATGTTCCAACAATAACAAAGACAAGAGATATTCCAAAAGTGCGGGGTATTCAACAAGCTTTCTATTATTGTATTGTTGCCATCAATTTAAACCAATTAGATCATTTCTTGTCATACAATTTGTTCAAACAGCCAAACAGCCAAACAGCCAAACATCCATACCTTCATCCTTTGCAGCTTCCCTCTTTCTTTGTTCCTGCTAATGACAATCTCCGAAAGAATAACAAGAGGAGACAAGTAAGAATTCTTTTGAAAAGACTTGCCCAGTATCCATCTATCTATTGAATTCATTTCTGCTTTGCATTCGAAAACGAGACGAGACGAGACGGGATAAATAAAGCCACAAGGACAACAACGACACCAACGACATCAACGACATCAACGACATCAACGACATCAACGACATCAACGACATCAACGGCAACAACATCATACCGGTACCTACCTACCTGTAATAATAAATAGATAAATTCAACAATTGGTTGATCATTGAAGTTTAATAGCTCAACCATTCAATTAACCAAGCGACATTACAATCCTTCCCTCAATTTTCTCTCTGATTGTTCAGCTTCTATCTTCGGAGCTTCTATAAGTTTCAACAAAATCATTACAATCATTGTCCATCAACCAATAACCCATCAATAACGTTACGATGTTTACGCGACGCATCTCACGCAGCTCTATCACGAGTCAACCTTTGAGAGCCTTCACGACCACACCTACACCCTCTCTCGCGCTCCAGCTCTAGCAAATATTACTCATCATGGAGTTGCCTTATTCGATGCAAAGCAGAAAGAATTTCGAGAAAGGATTGCAGAACAACATCGTAAGAAAGAAGCTGCAAGTGAGTCCAAACCTCCTTCCCAAGCTCAAACATCTGCTTCGGCAGACCACACACTAAGTGAAGCAGAACGTGCAACGGAAATGGTGAGAAGAAGGGAAAGTTGAGTAGCTTGATTTATGGTACTGCCGAGGGTCGGGAAATGGAAAAAGAGATTGAGCAGAGCTTCAGTCAGGTTTTGGCGAGAGGTAAATATGTACATTCTATCGTATTCCATGAGGTAAAGCCGGAAAAGGTTGATGAGTATGTCGAGTTGGTTGGCGAATGGTACCCAAAGATGGCGGGAATGGAAAAGAACAAAGTACATTTGGTCGGAAGTTGGAGAACAGAGGTTGGCGATTGTGACACCTTTGGTAAGTCCTAATTCTTTCTTCCAAGGTTATCCTACGGTTTGAGCTACAGACGCTAACAAGTGATGTTCTTAGTCCATATTTGGGAATATCAAAGATACGACGGCTATCACGACTCTCTTCATAGCATTGCCTCGCATCCTGATTTTCCTAAATTCGACCAGAAACTCAAGTCTCTCATCACCAAGAAGAACGTATCCCTCATGCAAGAATTTTCTTTCTGGCCTACCACTTCTCCCCGCCAACTTGGTGGTCTTTTTGAATTGCGTTCTTATACATTGCATCCTGGTAACCTCTTAGAATGGGAGACCCATTGGCGCCGTGGTCTCAAGGCTCGCAGAGAAGTCATGGAAGGTGTTGGAGCCTGGTTTGTGCAGATTGGAGAATTAAATACTGTGCATCACTTGTGGCAATTTGCAGATTTAGAGGAGAGAAAGAAGAGAAGAGAGCAAAGCTGGGAGATTGAAGGCTGGGGTGACACCGTTCATAAGACTGTGCCATTGATTCAGAACATGAAGAGTCGAGTGCTGATTCCTATGCCTTGGAGTCCAGTTGCTTGATTTAATGAAGACTTGTATGGGATGAATATTGGAATCGGTGAGAGGATTGAAGTTGAGCATGGAAGTTGAGCATCGCGAATACCAGCACATAGTTATGCAATGAAGTATGACTGAGCGATCAAGATGAATGGGATGTGTGTGGATTTTCAGATACCCAGCCCTTGATTTGATTTCCAAATTCGGCACGCTGCTGTATGTATTAAGGAATTGACAAAAATGGAAAGAAGGCCATGAGGAAATTAGATGAAATTATAGGGATCAGCTCTGAATATATGAAATCTGCAAATAATGATGTGTTATGCATATGAGATTCTACATTTGACGTCAACTGAAGTTGCAATTTGCAAGAGCTTGAGGGCAAAAGGGGAGAATTGAGGAGTCGGGTCCACGTTGGCTTGTTGATAGTATAGTGTATGTAAGGTATCTTTTGGACAACGAACCAATGAGAGAAAATAGATGATCGTTTATTATAGTTAGTCTGTTGAAGACCCCTCCTCTATATGGCAACGTGGAAGGCCAATTCTATGATTTATAAATCGCTCCAAGTAACGCCGCGTAAAACTAAGGATGTGTGTCGAGAGACCCGCTCTCTGCAATTTCTTTAATCTACTCCTCCTTCTCCATACTTTCAGGATCACTCAATGTAGCAAGCCCCCTCTCCCGTGGAACCGTCGGAAGATATTCCTCGCTACGCACCCTCTTCGTCCCTTCTACCTCTCCCTCGTTAACCCTCTCGCACAAATTCCTCAACCTCTCGCCCACCCACTCGAAATCTCTCAATTCCAAGTATATCTGCGCGCTCAACCTGACCCATAGCACGCCCGCATGCCATCCAATCTGAAGATAAGTATCGGATTCCTCAACGGCGGTTCTGTTGAGCCAAGACTTGATCTTGTCCGCCTCGGTAGAGGGGAATGCAGTGGTGTTGGTGTGTTTGTGTTTGGTGCTGTTGGGCCAGAATGGGATGGGTAGTCTGATGTTGGTGAAGCATGTTTCTCTTCCCGGGTCGACGGGCAGAGTGTAGGTGCTGAGGGCCGATGCGCAGATGGAGCCGCCGACTTTGGCGAGGTCGAAACAGTATTGGCGGATTGAGGCTTCGCCGCCGCAAATGGTGTTGCGGAAGGATATTGCGGCGGGGATGCAGAGGTAGGGGGTGTAGTCTATGGTTGCGACGAAGTTGAACATTGAGAGGAAGTAGTCGTTGGTATCTTTTGGGGTGTCGTTTGGTGAGCTTTCGCGGTAGCCGTGGGAGGTGGGCAGTGAGGTGCGGATCAGGTGTTGGTTGCGGAGGGGAACGTAGAAAACGGCGCAGGGGCGAGGAGTGTAGAGCCATCTGTGGGGGGTTCAGAAGACCTTCTTGTGTGGAACAGAGTAACATACTTGTGACAATTGCTGACGAAGAAGTCGGGACTGATTGCACCAAGGTGTGTGAGATCGATGTGCCCAATCCCGTGGGCACCATCGATTAAACTCAAGACACCGAGTTCTTTGCATATTCGAACCAGTTCTTCCCAAGGCATTCGAACACCGGGGAAAGTTAGGACCTGATAGCCACATCAGAAACCGCTTTTGGCCATGACCGAAGCTAAGAAAGGTTGCAATGGAAATACATGAGAGGCGACATGTCAGGACTACCGACGATATGAACCGATTCTTCTTTTGAGATGAAACAAGCTCACCGTGTCAAACATGGCCAACTTAATCTTCTGCCCCATACTCTGAGTCAATTCCACAAACTCTCTAAACCACTCTAGCTCAGCCCCTTCATTGATTGGATACTCCAGCACTTGACAATTCGTCCCCACCTCTACCCCCACCATCTCCCTCACACTCTCAATCGTCTTCTCACACGCATCATAAATCGTACTGAAATAAACAATCATATCTCCCTCTTCCCATTTCAAATTCCTCAACACGGTATTCACCCCCGTCGTTGCATTCGGTATCAAAACCACTTCCCTCGGATCAGCACCTAATAAAGGCGCCACGGCATCTCGTGATTCATCGATCAATTTGGGCAGATCATAGACGTAAAACGTATCAGGTCTTTCGGTACATTGTCTCTGAAATGCATCTTGGGCTTCTTTGACGGGTTGTGGGTAGGCGCCAAAGGAACCGTGGTTTAGAGGGGTGTAGGTAGGGGAGAATTGGAAATGGGCGTCACGCATGCGATGGCCGAATGGAGGCCGGATGGTCATTTTTAAACGATTGAAATGCGCTGGTTGGTTATTTGATCTAGGTGTAACGGTTAGACTTGCTTCTGAGAGGGTTTGTTTCCGTGATCGCTGGACTTGTTCACTCATTGCTTCAAGCTAGTTCGGGAGTTGGTTGCATGTGGCTGATGCCAGTTGTGGTAAGGACAAAGTGGATTAACACGTGATTGGTACACTCCATCCGTCTTTATTTGACCGACACAAAGCCCAAACATCATCACCGTCTCGCTAGTATCGTTCCGCCAACAATGCAAATTACTGTATGCTCTATCCAATGGAGGATACTAGTGCTCTATATCTCAGTAGGTAGGGCGGGTTTGCTTACATAGATAAGAAGGGTTGTCTGATTTCAACTGTGTTATTTCCTGTCGGCTAGCTCCAACATTACTGCAAGCCGATATTACCGGTAGTTATCTACCTATGTATTCAGTAGATTGCTTTGCGGCTCAGTTTCAAGCATGATGAAGGCCAAGAAAAATATTCATCAGTAAGTGTGTTCAAAAATGATTTTTAAGCTTTGAGCAGAGACCCTCATACATGCGAGCAGCGAGTAGCGTGAACACATATGTGAGGTACCCATTCGTCATGGCCACGCAAGGATGGAAAGATGACCTTATTACCAAAATTGTCAATCGTCTAGCTGATGTTGACCCGAATGCTTTATCTGCAGAGTATCTGGTCTCAACAGTGTTGTATGACCAAGGATGTCGCAAGATTAGCTATGGTGATTTTGCAAATGCAATAGATTGTGTTGCTTAATGGCTACTCAAAACCCTGGGTCCAGCGAAGGACTTTGAAGTCCTAGCATATATGGGGCCTAATGATCTGATTTGTTCAGCCTCATCTTAGGCTCCGTGAAAGCTGGTTACTTGGTGAGTAGTGCATTTAGATGTATTCTTCATCAATAACCCCCATCTTCCATTCTGCTTTCGAATTCACCTACTTCCTAATATTTATCTTGTAACAATTTGCTCACATGTATTTTCTGAACCACTCATCACCCGGAAAAGACCTCCAGGAATCTTGAAGTCTATCTGCAGAGACCACAAGGACTTGAGTCACATTCCTCGCTACGAATATCTCCAAGTCACTACTCGGTCTTGGATCAGACGACGGTTTCAAGCTACTACAAGCAGCTCGCATCATTAATAATACCTCGCCTGTCAATTTTAATCTGTCTTTATCGTCTTGTCGCCCAATCATCGAAGGCCTGATCAACCTCACAGTATACAGTTCAGGCAGAAAGCTGTATTTTTAGTCTCATTAATCAGTACGTCATGGAGTGTAAAACACCATCTCTCTCAACCCCCGAGAAAGTAATCCTCCAATCCTCCAATCAAAAAGAACCGATAACAGCGTCAAATGACTACAGAAAGTGAGCTCCTCTCCGAATATCTAATCTCCCCTACATCCGAAAGGTTCTCTTCTGATGGAGATGGATTCTGCTTTGAGAAGGTGAGACAGGTAACCGATCTGGTGAAAAACAAGGGAGTCTAAAATATGACCTAATAATTTCCACGTATGATTCTCAGGTTCATACATATAGGCTGCATTCTGCATTCGCCCGGCTGGAGCCTCGAAAAAATCAACTGGCTACTGGTTGATCTACTCGCAGATATAATAGCCGAGTTGGCTCTGTGTATGAATCATACGGAAGAGGGAAGTTACTTAGATATCAAGATCTTCCATCCTTTGAATCCTAAGTCAAAGACTTGGGAAGATATCAGAGAGGAATCAGTCGAAGACCCGTCTTCTATCTCTGGTAAAGAAATCCATGTTGTCGTACTTGATTCTTGTGTCGCAAAGGTAAGACATGATATAGGTACTAAAGCTGGGGTTGGGACTACATTGAATGAAGGAGAACTGTATGAGATTCTGGAACTTAATTCTGCAGTCAAGCTGCTGGAGTTCTATGAAGATGTGTTTGTGAATAGTGGAGACAGCAACGTGTTAGAGATGAATGAGACTGAAAAGTTAAGTAAAGCCTTGGAAAATTTGGAGGATGTGAAGAATGAATGGATATCACAGTGGATCTCTGAATGGGTGGGTGTTAAGGAGAGAGATGTGAGAAACATGAGATCTCCTAAACTCATTTTCGACAGTAGTTTTAGTTTACGCGAAGTTTTTTGAGATGTCTCAGTTTATTGTTTATTCTTACCAGCCAAAAAGCCCTATTTTGGATCGCCTCGTTTGGTACATTTGCACGTTGTGTGCCATACCTTATGCAAAGCAGACCTGGACCTTCACTTTCCCGTGCAAGTCTAGAAATATTGTGCACTCTCCTGTGCCTTGTACTCCTTACTTACTAAGCCGTTTCTGCCTTCTCGCGCTCTCTCAATTTACCACTTGTATAATTCTCAAGCTCGTACATATTCTCAGCAGGTACGAGTAAAATACAGAAAGCCGAGTACATAGTAATTTATGAACGAAGCAGGGGATCAATAGCTAGACTTTCAAGGCTAGTACTTGACTTAAGATATCTAAACTCAAGGAATTCAACAGGAAGCCAGCGAATAGGTGTGTCAACCTTTCATCTAACCCACGAAATCGAGACGGCGAAAAGTAGAGAGCGTAGACACAACTGCCTTGGAGGAGATAGATTCGAGCAATGGAGTCTATGACGCCCCTAAGGCGAAAACACATTATGTATGTGTCCCTAATTCTAGACTCACGCCTTGGTGTCTTCACCGGCAATCCATCATGATCCAAGGGGTGAAGGTACATCACCTCAAAGCTTATGCTAAGAGCCATGATATTACTAGCTACTCGGATTTGTTGTCTTATTGGTATTGATTGCTTATGGATCGCATACATTTCAGACACTATAGTATTGGTTGGTAGTAAAGAAGAAGCTTTGCACGACCCTGTGATCGAGTCCACACGGGTCCTGACCTTACGTAGGCCTCGAGCATGACTGTCCTGCGGTATCTTTGTGTGGCTCATAACAATTATTCGTACCGCCGTCATGTTGAAAGAGATAAATAAAATAGTGGTTAGTCTTGAAATGATAGTGCTTCAGACATCTAAGAGTCTCTTTTGTTATATTTGAGATTTATTCTCTTTTAATAGCATGAGTTTTAATATAGACGCGATTGAATTGAACGAACATTATACATTTACCTCCATACTTTCGAAGGAAAAAAGTATGAAGTAAAACATTACGCCAAGGTGTAACTTGATCTTATTACATAGATTCGATTCCCAAAATTAGAAAGCACACTAATTGGTATCATCGCAAAACTCAAAACGTCCACTACTGAACCAGCACAGATAAGTTCATTAATTTGAAGAATCTGGCACCGTTGCTCTTCAATCCTTCCATATAGATGGGCGATGTGTTGTGCCACTGGTTACCTGAATTTAGCGATGTCATACAAACTCGCTAAAAATGTCGTGCATAATGGGATGTGATATGAGATCCCGAAGAATTCCTCAACATATCCCTATTCTTCATTCTCCTGCCCATCTCCACCCATGATAATTTTCAAACCAGCCCTCGCTCCCTCAACCGTGTGCTCCAACGCTGCCACCTTAGCCAAGACACTCATCAACCTCGGATCTGCACTCTCCACTCTAACCTTCTCCTTGACTCTCACTTCTTCCCCTTTATACATAAACACCTCATCCATCTCATCATGTTCTAATCTCCTCTGCGCTCCTATTGCAAAAGCTATCCTGCTCCCAAGATTCACTTGTTGTGCCACTGGTTCAAGGACTCGTATTGTGAGCAATAATGAACCATCAGAGATGGTGAGGTCAAGTGAGAGATTGGAAGGTAAAGATGGGGAAAAAGTATCGGGATCGACCGGGTTATGAGCCCAGTTTAAGGAGGCAGGGGTTTGGGTGGGAGATTCAAGGAGAGAAGGTCCTTTGAGGACGAGCTTGGCTTCGGTGAGGATACTGTGGAGAAGATGTAGTTGAGAGGATATAAAAAGCGCGGAGTGACGGTCACCAGTCCAGCGAGTTATATCGACGCAATCGAGACTTTGGTTCAGGAGTGTGCGGAGTTGGGTGAGGGGCTCGAGGAGAAATGGTATAGTTGGGGAGAGGGAAAAGGATGTTGGTGGAATGGATTTGAGGCGGAGTTGGAGAGTCTAAAGATTTGAGAGTTAGTAGTGAACAACTGAAGCTAAATCTGGCATTTCAGGCTTGGAGAGGAATCGGATAAAGATGGCAAGAGAGGAGAGGGAAGACAAACTCCT
Organism: Monilinia fructigena; assembly: GCA_003260565.1. Lineage (NCBI taxonomy): Eukaryota > Fungi > Ascomycota > Leotiomycetes > Helotiales > Sclerotiniaceae > Monilinia > Monilinia fructigena. The sequence continues at coordinate 278,942 of QKRW01000026.1, forward strand.
TTAACCACCTGAGTACCAACGCGTGTAATATGACCCTTCAAGTACTCGGAACGGGGTGATGACATAACAAGTGTAGATCCCGGTTCAACTGGCGCAAGAAGTGCATAACAATCTTCGAGGCCCGTCTTTAGTGAGGCTAGAGTTTCTTGGAGTGATTCTAGAAGCCATGATAATTCGCGTTCCTGAAATAGTTAGTTGTCATTTGTCGCAAGCATGTTTGGTATAACAAATAGATATTCACCGTAGAATCATCCTCTTCTTTCCTCAACTCATGCGCAGGTAATGATGGCCAGACTGAGGTAGACATATTGAAATAGAATCGATATGAAATTCACAAGGTCCAATGTTCATCAAGATGATGTAGATTGGTTGGTTAGATTGGTTGGTGGAGCTGTGGCGCAGTGGCGTATAACCAGCCCTATGACGTTAGTACATGATGATTTCTGCCAGGCGGTGAATAAGTGTTTGATCTTAGTTTGATACATACTTTATTTTACCCGCATAGCAGTTCAAATGGAAATTGCACATATAAACCCTCATGCTCTTCCTTCAATCTTCCATTTGAATCATCAAAACATTTCTCACAAAACTTTGCATCGCAAAAAATACTCAAAACTTTTGGTACCGTCCGCATAGCTCAAAACATATAATCAAACCGGTATTCTGGACTGTAGGAAAATGGCTCCTACACAACAATCACTGTCCTCCACGGATGACAAGAAACCCAAACTATCCAGACTTGGAAATAGTTCGTCAAAGTTGTTTTCCCCCATAGTTTATTAAGCTAATTTTGTGTGTGCAGACCAAAGAATTCAAAAGCGACCCCTCATGCACCCCGCAATCGCATCGCCCCGTTCCTCTTCGGAGAAAGTAGTCTACGTATCTCCTCAATCATCGTTCATCGCAATTGTAAAGCGAGTTCGCAGATATCTTGATGGTGCCGATTTCGCGCCGGACCTACAATATTGCCTACTACTGACAGAGAACTCAATGAGAGAAATTGAAGAAGCATCAAAAACACTAGGATGGGAAAGAGAGCCGGGAATGGTAATGTTGGAGAAGTTGTTATGAAAGGATCAGGAAAAGCAATTGAGAAGACGCTGGCGTTAGCGAATTGGTGGCAGAAACAAGAAGGCGTGCGAGTAGTGCTTAGGACGAAGAGTATAGCGACCGTTGATGACATTGTGGGAGTTTGTGGAGAGGATGATGAGGATGATGATATGAAAGAGGATGATAGTAGGGTTAGGAGGGTTAGTGTGTTGGAAGTGGCTGTTTCATATATTTAATTCATGGGTTGGATTTAATGCAGGGATTTTGGGCCGATGAAGAGACTTTTACAGAGGGACTAGATTTTGTTTGGATTATATGCCCTGGAGGTACGGAGTTGAGTATGGTGGTATTAAATGTTACAAACAGGCGTAATTATATGGAATATTTGGAGGAACAGGCGCCAGGTACTAAAATAAACTGTATATAAATAGGGCGCAGAATAAATTGTATGATTGAATAGAGAATTGTATACTCGAGGGGCTTTCCCTGTGTCTTTCATGAATTTCGTGTCTAAATTAGATATTGCTCTGAACTCATGTATATCATGGAAGAGGTCAAATGAAAAAAAATGAACTTGATCACGTAACGATCAAGTTCAAGTACAGTGCCTAAACTATTTTGGACAAATTATCAATGATAATGGAGGTAGCTTCTATCAAGGACAGAGACCCAAAACCTATCGAAGTTGAACTTATTTTGATTTTATGAACGAGGGTTTTCAGTCGAGCATTTCGACTAACCTCTGTTTCTCGGTTACCGACAAGGGGCTAAATAAGGGGCTGGATGAGTATGTGCTATAAAGTTTTTATTATCAACAACACATTTTATCATCTGCCTGAAGATTTAGTTGTGTCCAAGCTTTCAAAGATTTTGTGTGCCTTGGGTAATCTTGTATTTTGACTGTCTGCATCAGTTAAAATTTGATTAAGAACTGCTTAGCCTGCCTGACCTTTCCCCTCACAACTTTCCCACTTACAATCAAATTTAAACTTGACCACATTCTCAACAATTTCAATCTTTTGCATCAACAGAATTAATTGAAATTTCCATAAGTTTATCATAAAGACGTCTTCCAATGATGAGGCAACCACAACCAATTCATCATCAGGGTAACTATTTCCCTATCATAAGACTCTTCCCAGTCATCGACTTTGACTCATCTTGAATTAATGAATGGATTTTTCTAATTATTTCTTTACAGGAATAGATGGATTGGATATCAATACAATTGGAGGAATCACAACTATTGAAACAGCCAATACTAGTCAAAGAGACGTCAATGTTCTGTTCCGCGCTTCACCCATAGGCGGCCAAGTTTTTACGATAAAAACTCTGCTAATGGTTATGGAAAGCCTTAGTAGAGAAGCAATGAGCGTTCTTAAAGGGGAGATTGGTTTCCACGAGTCCATTGATCATGCTGCGTTTCAAGAGATGCTGCATGTTATGGATCCGCATCGATCTATATATAGGTTCATAACTCTCGTCCGGGAGGTTTACAGATCGCACAATCATGTTATCATCACAATCGTATTCAGACTGAAGGCATTGCAACGAAGAATCGGCAGCCCTAAGCAGATCTGTCACCCACAGATGAGGTAGAAGACTGGACTAAAGCACAGCTTACTGCATATTCCATCCGTAAGTACTTCAACAATTCAATAATTTCTGCAATGTCTAATACCTATCTCAGATTACTGTCTCAGTAAAATGCTGTCGGTTAGCGGAAATGAGTTGAGAGCCATTAGAAATTCTGCCTAAGAAAAAGCATGCAATTGATGGATGCAAAGCTCGAGACGACGAGGTATGGCAATCTGCCTATCATGGAATGAAGAAATTAGAGATCAATGAACGGAACCAGATCAATAATAATATGTATAGCCGTGTGGAGAGAGAGAGAGAGAGAGAGAGGGAGAGAAAGCACTACTGGAAAAAGCGGTTTGCATATAGCGTGTGAAGAATTATGGTATTTCTCGCCTAGTTTCTCCCATAACATGCTATGGTCTCCATTTCCCCGTGTACATTCACACCGGTTATTCAAAACACTACCGGCAACTAGATAATCAACCAATACCTGTCCCATCTTCAGTTTGCTCTGAGCAAGCCAATATTCAATGAATCTGTTAAATTCACTTCCACACATTGAACAAAGCTACTTGGGGCATCACCAAATCCGATGACTTGAAGATCAGGCTGTTTTATCAGCCAAAAAGATTCTGTAAGGTTCCAAGCATTTTGATCATCGATTTGTAACTCCAAATTCATGTTCTTATTCTCATTTTCAATTTACGCATCGCCTGATACTTGGTCTGAAGGTTGCTGAGTAATCAAAAAATGAGCAAGCATGGCTTCACTGATTCTACGGAACTTGTTATTTTCTACATCTTCCATTAATTCCAAAATCAATTGGCTTATCTTATTTTGATGTTTTGAGACGAAGCGCAGATTGGCTAGACATTGTACTGTGGGTAATACACTAGTAAATTGGCATTATCAAAGGTGTAGCCGTGAACTCACCTATTTCTTCGTGGGCAGTCTCACTTTTGTCAACATTATCCTCATCAATTCCGGTAACTGGGACTTGAGCCTCTGAGCGTTCCTTCATCTGCAATTCTCGGACGTAGGCCCAAGCTGCGACTTTGTTAAGAGAAAGCTTCGCGGGCTTCAATAACTCCCAAGATTGTTACCTTCAACAGTTTGGTTATTTGTAAGATGCTTTTTCTGGAGATTGGATTCTCATTGTCTTTACGCTCCATATCACTGAGAGCACTTGAAAGATAGCCATCTACCATTTTGATATCATAATTATCCGCCTCAATATCAGACATTTTGACGGCTTGGCTCCCAATAGGAGCGTTTCGATTGATGAGATAGTGACTAGAATCAGAGCTGTGACGGACCGAATCGGGTAGGTCTACGGTTATGTGTTGCTCTGTTCTATGGTCAGGCCGTGATGGAGCATCTTCACTGATCGGTGTGTTGTCCACAATAGCTTGGGCGAGCAAAGACTCCATTCCTGTGTATTTGTGGTTAGTCACCGCAAAGATTGACTGTAAGAGTAATTTGAGGCCCTGTGTTACTTACTTTCGCCCTTGATAGGTGCTGGTTGTCTCATTTTGTTAATCAAACACGTTTCTTTATGTTGAATTCTAATAAGATCTACTAATTCACGTAAGTGTAGAGCGTAATGTGGAACGCAATACGGAACATGCGTAACGAGTGACGTAATCCACAACGATGTAGAACTTTTAGCAATACAAAATTCTTTTGCTTATATTCAATTAAGTTTACTTTTCGGCGATTACTACAGATCGTAAGATTTAGTTTAAACTGATCTTACAAATACAATGGAAACTACTAGAATGCTATCAAGGTTGTATAAATATGAGGATATTCTTCAAAGAAAACCTCAAGTGAGAAAAAGTGAATCAAACAGAAATCCTAGAATAGGTATATAGTTCGACAATTCATTCTTCATTTTCACTCCGTTATTCGATCATTCCTACCAACAAAATAACTAAGTCTTCCAATACTATATTATCAATATTTGTGCTTAACTTATATATAATATAAATCCTGTGCCCTCCAACACTTTAAAATTGCTATAGTTTGTTGTTAGCAAAAGCATTCACATGAAGTTCATGTGAGATCAAAAAAGGAGGATCAATCCTGATAGGAAGTCCAAAACGGAATGTATAACTAGATTGAAATGGGTACGAGAGAGTACGAGGCAAGACTACTTACTAGGAGGTGATTCTTAATCAACCTTCCTTAGATGTCGAACTTTTGGTCTTAAGCGAGCCGACTGAAGTCTTCCTTTAGGTCGAGTTGAAAGTTGGTATTATGATGTTTTGGATTTTAAGATTTGGAACATAGTTGTTAAGTTGTATCAAGAAGATACGATCAACATGAGAGGTAGGGTCCTTATGTACTCTATCTTGCCCAATTGTATTGTAAAATTAGTGTTGTGTAAGTATCTTCCTCCGGCTCAATTTTTCAACTGTTGTAAGGCGGTTTCTAATGCACCATTGAGAAATTGAGAACGTGATATTTTCTATTGGAATTGTACTATGCTCACTAGTGCTGTATTTCAGGCAAAGTCAAACCTTGGCTTTATATTTCTAGAATTTAGGATATTAGCATTTCTACCTCAAATTGACGTTTGCGCTTGTTCAAGGGTAGTTGGAGATGGTTTTCTCGTTGACTCTTTTTTTGCGCTGAACAAAATTTGAGTTCGAGAAATATTATTGCAGTCCAAGCTCCGATATGCTAATTCTTCTTTATCCTCTTTCAACAATACTGCCTCCAAAATTTATCATTTCATGCCTCAGCTATAATCCAAATTACCAAGATATCTGTAAATAATCCTTGAAAGATGTCTCACACATGAGCACCTCTATATATTGATTCGCTCATAAGTCAACCTATATAGATAGACGTTATCATAATTATGATCCAAACCAATCTTAAAATCTCCAAACGTCGCCGCTTTGAAATTAGAAGATCCCCATTGCGCGCAGCTCAAAACCCCTCGTAGCCTTTTGAAACCTTATATAAATTCTCCATCCAGAGAAAAATTGGCCTTCACAGTCATGTTTCTTCCAAGTCATGCTGTCTATTACTGAAGAACCTCAAGGCGAGATATTCTCGCTTACAATATCGCAGAAGATACTAGTAAGCATTGTCCCTCTTCTACCGCACCAAATACAACAATCCTCTCCGCCATTTGTTTTCCTTGATTACGTATTATTTGAATCTACTATATTTAGACTATATAACATGATTTCCAAGTTTGCTACGCTGATATTTAGCTCGTATATTGATTTAGGTAACTCATTTAATTCAAAGTGTCTGGCGCACAAGTTCTGGATCTTGACGCATATCTGTAGTTTGCCAAAACATATACATCTAACATGACATCTTGGACTTGCATATATTGGTCGGATCTTTCGCCATTAACAAGAAACTTTAGTGAAGCGAAAATCATCAAGATCATAGCTACTGCCTTCTCATTAACTCATAGTGTGTTGTACGGAAGAATGGTTCGGACTAGACTCCGGGTATTTGGATGATAAGGTCTCGTCACACTCTTATGCGTAATGAGCTGTCACACCTTGCATCTGAACTTGTATATAAACCTGGACATTTCCTACAAATCCTGAGAGAAGTCAGACTCAAAGGATCTTAGGAACCCTAAAAGATTATTAGCTAAGTTGAATATCATTCCAAGCCTACTACCTTGTTACATAGTGTTCTGCTTATTAATATACAAAATTTCACTAGAGTTCATTATCAACATAGCGGGAAATTTTTGTGATAGGATGTTGAAATATGCGGTGGTATGAAGGCATCTCTTTCAAGCCAACCATTGTCACTCTGGTTACAATTTTGATTAAAAAGCCAATATACAGCGCTGATTCTGAGAGCAAAAAACAATGAACTCTGATAACACATACCATTTTATCATGCCGCCAACTGCGAAACTGAATGACAAACAAAGTGGAGATTGATATCCAAGATGGAAAAAAAAGATATACAGAGGACCTAACGAACTTATTCATAAATCTCATAAACGATCGGCCATGTGACTTTAAGTACAAATATAAAATGCAAAGATTTGGTAAGATCTTCCCGGAATCTACAACGAATCACGTTAAAAATTGGCCAGAGGTCTACCCAGGCACATATGCCAGCTCCCGCGCTGCTTTGATCTATGCGCAAAGTTCACCAGAAAAAAAACTTCCTCAAGTTGGCTAATCAAAAATAAGTTCTCCCCGTATATTCATGCACCTAGATAACAATTAAAAAGAGACTTTAGATTCGACTCCATCCTTCGTGTCTAGACGCCTTTTTACCAAAAAAAGAGAAAGTTTACAGCCCAGGCCACTTTCCGAACCTCCGATAATCCCAAATATAAAACAATAACCAACAATCCATCCTCATCTAAATTCATAGTAGAATTAGAGACTATTGCCCACTGGATTAATCCCCAGCGCACGATACATATTCTTTTGCTTTCCAAAAAATCCACAGATCTCTGATGTTTCTTCAGTGGCATCTTCACTGTATCGATACTCTCATCCATCTGGTTCCAGACTTCAAGTTCCTCGTCAAAAGATCCAGTGTGGTGATCAATAGCATCTACCCCATTGAAGAATCTTCAATGTCCTTGGTTCTTTGTTCCATCTTGCTAAGACGAAGATTGAGCTCATGGATATTGGCTTCTTGTTCCTGGATGAGTGTGGTGAGGTCTTTGGGTTGGTGTATTGTTCTTTGATGTTCTAGGGAGAACGGTGGATTGAGCTGGACTGGAGGGTTGGTTGGCGGGAGACTGGCGGCTTGATATATATAGTTAGTATTTGGTGCCCATTATAGGATGGGGTCTAGTTAAGTACTAACTTTCCATTTTGCTTGATGGTGCTAATCGAAGTTTGCGAATTTCTGGTTCTGTTTTGTTGAAAAGATGGTTTGATGATTTGATACTTTTGATCTTGTGTAAACTTAGTTCCATACAGAAAAAGAAGATGGGCTGGATATATAAAGTTCGGGGACTTCAATGACACATCTAGCGTGCATTAAGTTTTAGTGAGATATAAAGTCCATTCACTTCGCATGAATGGATCTCTTGTACTTATGCCAAAACTCCAAAACAGCTCATCTAACATCTACATGAAAAACAGTAAACTACCACTGTTCAACAATTTCAAATGACCGCGCGTAGATACATTATGTATAAAGAGCAAAAATCAGATAATATATAAGGGCCCCCCTTGAAAACTTCCCGACAGCACAAAAACCACAACATCGCAAGAACATGTAACAATTCAAGTCATCAACAGTGCCCATCATTAACCTACCTACCACGCAGCAGCATCCACTCGTTAGCTGCTCGATATTATTCATCGCTTAACAATAATGGCCCCATAAAAATAGATTTAGGTCTAATCCATTAAGCGAAGTAATACGCGGAAGGGGCTAGCTATGGAGGACCCAAAAAAAAGTATTAAGAACTTGGTCAACATATTTAACATTCAATAATGGGAGGAGGATTGATGCTCATATATTACAGGTATGAAGTAATTTTTAAACATAATGAAGAATTGAGGAGAGATGGAATGGAATGGCTCCTAGAGATATTGAGAAGAGATCCTATTCTTTCGTACCCCTTCCCGCCTCCTCGCCTCTTCATCTTCAACCACTCGACTTCTCATAGAAATTAGGATATACTCTCTATCGAAATAGATGTTGAAATGAAAGGAAATAATAAGATATACACTACTCATACAATTAAGAAACAGAGAAATTTGTCGAAAGAAGCTTAAAAAAGTTATTCGATTCTATGTACAATCGTTTCGTTACCACTAGTATCTCCGCATTTTTGGTATCATAAAAAGGCAGGTACGTGCTAACCGCTACAGTGATATAAAAAATCGATGGGCTTCCCTTCAAACCCCACCCCTTAACTCCACTCCTTTAATCCTCCCTCGATTTCTGATCACTCAGAGCGCCGTCAACACAGGTCTAATCACTATGTAACAGTGTTCTTCTGACCTACTGTTCCATTTCCCAAATCCAACTTGAATTCCACCAGATTGACAGAATTCACCTCCCATGACACGTTCATGGCAGCCAAATTTTCAAAGCTTTGTTGATTGAAGAACTTCTGCAGTTGTCCTTGTGCTGTGACTGCGTTGTCTAGATTCTCTTGTTGTAAAACAAATAGTACCGTGACTCTTGCAAAGTCTAGGACTTCCTCGGTAATGGTAAAGACGGCTGTTGGATCAATGGTGGAAGTTGTCAAGACAGCAGATGATGTTTTTGTCGTTGTCGAGAAGAAGTTGACGCGGCGGAAATTTGCGAAGTAGCTTGATATTGTGAGTTAGCGGAAGTCGGTTGAGTGTGGATGAGTCGTCAGAAATGATATTAGTGTAGGTTGAGTCTGGGCCTGCGATCGCACGCAACTTGACCTTCGTGGAATCTGAGTGTGCGTCCTTTTTGATCTTGGAAGCCTTTGTGGGTGTTGCTTCGGCGTTGGCGTCCCCGATTCTTTCGTCATTTCCATCAAAAGTGACCAGCGAATTTTCAGAGGCACAACTCAAGTTTCCGGCGTTAAACCTCGCCAAAATCGTATTTTCGAATAACGGAACGGAAAAATTGGTTTGCGCAGCAGAAATAAGTCGTGGTATTGAGTCGCCAATGGTAATATTCGTGGCAGAGCCGGATGATGTAGTAGTAACCCAGTAGATCCGCCACTGTGCATGTGCTTCCAGTAAATCCATTGGTACATATACAAGAACAAACACCGTTGTCAATGTAAGAGGTTCCACCATTTTTACAGGTAGTTGAGGGATCTGCAGCGCATTCTTGTTCTGGGGTGGCGGTTGCGGCGGTACTTGTGGTGGGGGGCTTGTCAATTACGAGAAATTTAAGAGGTACGACGACGGCGGCCGCAATTATTATGAGTAAGATTATAAAAACGACAATGAACCCCCAGCAAGGGTTAGACCGCAACACTTCCTTTGTTTCTTTCCAGTTGTAATAGATTTCGGATCATTTGGATCGTATTCTGGCCAGGCTGATGCAGGTCGTGGAGTATCGCGAGCAGGTGTTTCACGACCAGGTGTCGGAAAAGCTGACAACATTCCAGAGAGAGTTGAATCTTGTCTAACAAAATTAGGAGAAACTGGGATACGTCAGAGCTTATACTCCAGAAGAAGAAATTGCACTCACGCTCGATTTCCTTCTCATTTGGGAAATCTCTATCCGTTGGGAAATCTCCAATGCCATACGACTTTCTGGTCTTTTACCACGATCCATCATTGATGCTAACCTTGTTGCTCTCCTAATTAAATCCGGTAAACTTGTCAAGCTGCCTCGGGCCTCTGCATCCCTTACCGCATCGATATTGAGAACGCGGTGGTCGACGGATTGCTGATAGTCTACTAAAAGGTCCTCCCTCGTTCGCAAAGGTGATTTCGCCCTGACTGTGTCGCTAGGCAAGGCACTTGCTGCTTGATATGCTCCGAGCATAGCATTTGCGCCGGGCTTCTTGTTCCATTTTGTGAAGGCAAATCTGTCGTCATTGCCGTGGCAATAGTTGGTCTGATTCGTCAGAACTAGATGGGTAGGGTCAATAAGGCCAGTACCACTAGCTAAAGGTGAGTTTCGGTTTCCAGTGATCGGCCACTGTGCTGACCTTGAGCTTCTACTGGACTTAGTGAGGAGGATTGCTGTAATGGTGTTGGCCCTAATCGATGGTTGTCTAATTGAACAGGCGTTGCGTTAATCTGTGCTGGATCAAGCTGACCTGAGGATCGCGTTGTGATCATGGAAGGTCTCGCCCGTTTGCCAATACTAGCACTTCTAATTAAACCTCGATCATCATTGTCATCTGATCCTCGAGACTCTCGACCTTCTGATACCGCATCATAATTCATCATCGTCCTCATCCGATCGATAATAGCCTGGGATTCAGGTCCCCAACTCGAAGGTATAGCTGCACTTGATGCATATGAACTATGCGATCCAGGAAGTGTTCGAGGACTGAGGCCCATGCCCTCTGATACTTCTGGAATTGAGGAAACGTAAGAGCTTGTGAAGAGTATGATGATGCACCTCTTCTGGAAGTTGGTGGTGGCCCTAGATTAGCACTTCTCCTAGCTGATGGGGGATAGCCGGTACTGGAACGGGGAAGTCAGGTTATGTACCAACGGATGAAACGTCGAAGGACGTGATGACGACGTTAATGGCGATTGCATTGATGGAAAGCTTTGATCGAAACCATCATTGATTTCGTGGGGAATCACGAGCTTGTGGTAATGGAAATGCATTTTGAGGTTGTGGAGGTTGTCGTGGTTGTTGGGGTTGATATTGAAATGTCGGAGTGATGTCTTGTATTCTAGACGAATCAAGGAGAGAAGGTACATGACTAGGCCTTGGTGGTCTTTGAGGAGGTGGGCCACGATTAGGAGGAGGCTGATATTGTTGAGATTCTGAGCCAGTATTCATTCCAATCAATGGCCACTGTACTACTTGTGTAGGTCGAGAGATCGCCATTCCTACAGCACCTTGACCACCACTTTTGGACATTCCTGATGAACCTTGAAGTCTTGCTCTTGGTGGACTTGGAATATTACTTGGTGACGTGGGATCGTAAGGTCTTGGTTTAGGTATCGGCTCCGTAGGTTTACCAGCTGCCGCTCTTTCTCTTGCCCTCTTCACTGATCACCCCTAGCTGGCGCATCCCATTGTTGTTGACTCATCTGATAATAAATACCACGCCGCTCGTACTACCAATGGTAAGATAATATTTCAGGTATCCGCAAATTCGGGACCAAATATCCAAACAGTCGGGACCTTCAACGGATTATTTCGTTTGTCCCTGCATGAAGCCGTCCCTTTTAGATTTGTTATCTCCGCAGTGGTATGGGTCTTTTGTCCAAGTCCTCAAAAGTAAGGAATGTTTTTTTCCCTCACATATGCCGCGCCACAATGAAAATCTAAACCAGCGATTGAAAATGGGTATCGAAAATTTCGTGAAAAGAGAAACGGCGAGCCTTGAGATGAGAATAATACAAAAACCAACACAAAGAGAGTAATTACGGTTCACTTGGATCCGATTGAAAAATATAGAAGAATCGAATGTTTATTGGACCAAAGTATACCTTTGCATACCATATCAATGACCCAAGGCGATTCGTATGTAGTGAATATAAAAAGCCAATCAAGGCTATATGTAAAGTCGAGGATGCACTTTGTCTATTCCGAAGATGGCAATCTGTAAGAGCACAATCAATTAGTAACTATCGCCAGCGACAAAAACGACGACCTGCGCTCAATGAAAGGGAGAAGAAAGATAGACCCAGAGCCAAAAGATTTGACTGGGGATGGAGAGGGGCCATGGGGTAAGACACACGATAGTCGTCGTTATCAAGTACCAAGAACTGTTGGCTAACACGAAACTTCAAATGGATATAGTGTGCCTCAAGGACCAATTGAGAAGGGTAAAGACAGTATTAGGTATGAGGATAATCCTCCTTCAGTAAAGTTGTCACAGATGAATAAACAAGGCCGAAAATTCCCTGAAAATGGTATAACTACAAGTGATCATCCGGATGTGTTAAAAGCATTCACATACATTTGGTGTTTCGCAAGCATGCGTGAATGCTTGTTGCAGTATGAAACCTTCCCTCAGTTTGTCCTTTCTTGTTCCCCGACCCGATATGGTTGATCAAATCCTGACGTCGATAGAAAAAATGTAGAAAGCCCCGTCGTCGACCTCAAATGTTTACTTCTTCAACGGTTCAGCCTGCTTGTGATGGGAGAGCCCCGTCTCTCCAAAGGGCAAGTTGAAAGAATTGATGATGGTGTTTTTATTTGGAAGATGAATTGGACTACCTGATAGGTATGTGAATGCTTTCGAAATTGGTAAATACGGGTATTCTTTTTGATCGTTTCAGAGTCGGGATCCTATCACCAACCTACTGTATCCAAAAATGAGCTTCAAGCCCTCGAGCCGACCAAGGAATGCCGAAGCGCAAATCTTGGGGGTATGAATTTAAAGAAAGTTATCGACAATAAAATGAAGCCACAGAAGAAAAGGATGGGATTGAATGGATTTCGAGTGCAAAAGGTCGAGAAAGGTTGTGGTTGAGAAAAGAAGTTGAAATTCGTGAGATGCCTAGGTAGAGGTAGAGAGAGGTAGGTCCTTGGACAGAGCAGACAGGAAGGAAGGATCTACAGTATCCTTCGAGCCATACCCAAAGTTGTTTGAGGCAGTGAGCAAAGAAAATGGCCTGATCGATACGCCGTACCCTGATCAGAACCTGGGAATTGTCAATTTGGGGGTGAGAGGAGAAGGGGTTCTTCCTGTGCTACACACTACTTTTTCTGCGTATAAATGAGGGGATGGAAGAATGCAGTAAGTTTATAGACGAAGTACTCCTACGATGCGATGCAGCCTCAGCGAAAGCAAGCAGTGTCGTGAAATGCATTCCGGGTGCTGTGTACTCTGTTTGACTCGTCAATTTAATCCTTTGATTGGCTGACTGGCATAAATCTTGCAGACGGTCATGAATCTGGACAAAGTTTCTCACTATACCTTGTCCTCCGAATTATCCATGACCATATCATTGGACCCATGGCCAGGAACCTTAATCTTTCGCCATTACCGATACAAATACTTTATTACTTCCCTTGCTTATGCATGATGATGGAAAAGACATTGGACAGGAGAAGAGTCCGTACGGAGTACTGTATGGAGTACTCCGTACTGTACTATGATGAATTGACTTGAATTGAGTGTCATGTGGAAAAGGTTGATAAAGTTGCCAGGGGTTATCGGTGGTCAGTCAGACTTACATGAAGGTTTTTTTTTGGTTGTTTTTTTTGCTTTATGAGAGTCTTCTGCGGGTCATGACTTTTACAAGGAAGGTAATAAGGGCAAAGAAAGAAAATAAAGGGCCCAACAGTGAGTGGTCTTGGTCTTGAGGAGATCTTCGACGGTTAGGATCTCTTAATCTTATTGGTTAATGGGAAAGTTGAGCTGGTAAGCCGTGCAGATGAAGTCTTTACCTAGATACGTAGGTAGTTGTCTTTAGTAATTGTCGTGAGTAGTTGTGAGTGAGTTATTGTCGTGAGTAGTTGTCGTGTAGTTTGTAGTTGTCGTGAGTAGTTGTCGTGAGTAGTTGTCGTGAGTAGTTGTTGTCTTTAGTTGCTGTTTCTTATTTATTTATATATATTCATCTATTCATCTATTCATCTCAATATGCGAATTTGAAAGCAGCATTGTTTTCCTTTAGTATCTCACAGTATCATATAGAATAGCCAACCAATTGTATATATGAAATAGTTCGATACTAATGGCTGCCTTTACTGTCTATCTTATTCTGCAACTAACAATGCATCTAACTACAACAACTAAACATCAAACTACAACTACAATTATAATGTGACCATGACTATTCTTCTCTTCTTATCGTAATTATCTAATTATCACTAACTTATCATTATCATTATCTTAGTCACTCACTAATAATAAGCATCCAAACCTAACATTTAGGTTCCAAACTATGATTTCCAACCGAGTCAGCTTTCTGTCATCATCTTCTTTTAGCTTGTAAGCAAATGCAACGGCTGCTTATGGGGAACGGGCGAAAATCTAGGAACAACCTTAGCGATGGACGACAACATGATTCACTCTCCTATTTGACAACCTATCCCTAAGTACCTCATTCAATGATGACAGATGGCAAAAGGATATCCAATTGCTCTGAATTTGCCATGTTACCATTTCGCTTATCATACATATGGCTATGTTCGTAGCTAAATACACCACAGTACCATACCATACACGGTACAATTCCCTCATCGATATCAATAACCCGCCGGAAACTCTCTCATATAAGATTTCTCCTATCCTCAAAAGATATCTATCATCCATCAATTAGATAGGTCAGTATTATTACTTGTACCTACCTAGTAGATATCATTTCTTGTATTCGGCTGTTTCTAGGTCTTCTCCCGTTGAAATTACACATGTACTACTGTACTGCAATAACTAACCATTTGCCCCTGTCTCCCTCGTGGTATCCCATCCTAGACTAAAGTCCGAGCAAATCTCAATCCATCGTTTCAGATTAAAAAGGTTCCAATTCGCTTCACAGCAGGATCAAGGATTGTCTAACCATTTCGTTCCTTGCATTCTCTAACATTACTGGGGTCCAAAAACATAACCCCCATCTTTTTAACTCTCGAGGTCCGTATTGTACTGTGCTGTATGTAGGTATGTATGTATAGATGGATGGATGGATATGAATAGATGGGTGGATGTATGTATGTACGGAGGAGTATGAACATACAGAGTAATATGATAACATCTCTCTCAAAGATTTCAAGAAACGAATGAAATCTAGTTAGATGAATTCTCTTTAAAAAGATAATCCTTTGAAAATCCTCAATTAGGCATCTACACAGCAATCCCTCTTGGCTATTTCCATTACATTCAATTTCTCTATTCCCTATTCTCTTTACTAGTTTCGCATTTTCGCATTTTTCGTATTCTTGCCGTCTTTCTCTTCGTATGATGCGATGTATCATCAGTTCAGGGGGTTGGGACATAACTGTATGTATACTTATTGCTTATGTCAGCTCGAATATCTAGATCTTGCTGCATTGGCGAGTTATTTGGATCAAAGACATCGAGTAAAATATGCGGGCACATCCCACATCCATCCATCCATCCATCCATCCATCCATCCATCCATCCATCCATCCATCCATCCATCCATCCATCCATACAACATACATACATACATACATACATACATACATACATACATACATACATACATACATACATACATACATACATACATACATACATACACATTACATTTTACTCATCCGAACAAACTAGAGGGAAAGTACAGTACGCACGCAGTAAGTAAGGTAGGTACCTAGTAGGTATGTAGGTTCACAAGCAAGATATCGGATTTTTCATCTCACCGTCTTTCCGCAGGTGAAGTGATAGAACTAAGTCTAATCAGTTCCAACTTCCAAGAGGTTCAAAGAGTCTTGAGAGTCCAGAAGGTCAAGCCATACGAGATCATTACCTCCATCTCTCCTAGCTCTCTCTAAAATCTCCGCATTCGCCGCCCTCGCATTGATTATAGTCATATTCTATATTGTCTTAACATCCAACGTTTTTCTTTCAACTTGCGCAACCTCATGGAGAACAATTTCCCTAGCGCACATCCCCATCTTACCCTCCTCCTCACGTGAAAAATAAGCTCGCAATCAGGGGTCAAGATGGAGTTAGTTTCCAAGTCAAGCGTCCCTAACATATTTTCTTGGCGATAAGCGGAGATGAACTATGGGGATGCCTACTATATTTACCCTTAAATTCAATCTTTACATATTAAAACTTTATATTTGGTTTCTAATTTATTGGACAATCGACTGATATTAATCCGTATGGGTCTGGATAGCGTCATGGTGGATTTGGATATATCTGAGTAAGGCGGATTTTAAACTGATGAAAGAGAGAAATGGAGAAACTTCATCAATTTGGTGACACCTAGATGGTTTCCCGATCTTCAATTGAGGAGAGCGATACGCGTTTGTATCCCTTGTATGTGTTTTGTGTTTTCTTTTTTTCTTCCTAGCCTTTTCTTCCTTCAACGTTGCTTCTCCACAATCCTGAATTGAAACTTTCACCCCATCCTTTCCGAAATTACATGCATGCCAACAAAATTCATTCTGGAGATATCCAAGTGATTTCCCCCCTCATCTACTTCAAGTTCATGCTCCCCAATCTCAACTCCTCTCCTCGTCCCGAGAAAGAAATTACCCTTATGCCGGTAAGGTAATTCCGGGTCTCGTGACTCTCGAAGCCCATTTTTCCTGCTTGCCCCGTGGAACATACATACCAGCAGCAAAAGTGAAAGCGCCCTCGTCAATTTCGGCAATGATTCGAGGTTGCCGCCGCACCATCTATCGCGCATTGTCCCACGAAACACACACCCACACCATGCTGTCGTGGGACCTCAACCTAATCCTAGATCGGCTTTCGATGTAGGTACTGCGTTCATGCGGCCATTCATGTCGGCACATGTATGTCTCATCCCTACTCGTATCCCCATGTTGAGCCGCTTGACTGTGATTGGAGTGAGACTTTTGGTGCTATCAATCACGTTTGTAGTGGTATTGGCGTGCGACTTTGTCAGACTCTCTTCGAGTATCCTTCACACGTGGATTGATGTCTGGCCAAACATTGGGTGATACGACGCTGGCCAATCTTAGTGTTGTTTCCTACTTTCCGTGTGCTTTTCTTCCTTCCTTGGGCTGAGCTTTTGATTTTGATGTCCGGTGAATGGATACATCAGATAGGTCTGAATGAGATACGTGGTGCCATGAGTCGATTTTGAAGTAGAAATCTCCCTTGCCAATGCAAAAGACCCCATCATCATTGCACTCTACCATCTGCCATCTACCCAGCCCCAGCATATCAACATCACCAGAAGCAAACCATTCAAAAAGCAGTCAAAAATCAAAACAACACTACCCTTCTACACTTCACCCAAATACCCCCTTCAACACCAGCGAATAACCCCCTGCTCTCCTCTCAACCGTCTATCTCAATTCCATCGATTTCTCACTCCCCTCACCCATTAAGCAATCCACCCGAGTACCTACACATCACCAACCATCCCACATCCTATTCCCGTCCATATAAACTAAACCTCAATTCACAGTCCTCTACATCAACCACCCGAAGTTTTCTCACAGCTACGATAGAATAGAACAGAAATAGTTCCAGAGAAGATCATAAACTCCTCACTTGTATTGTATTTTACTTTATTGTATTGTCTGCCGATATCAAAGGTAAACCAGTACCACACAATGAGATCAGATCAGATCAGGAGGAGAAAACTATGTAGAGAGCTACGAAGCGCAACTTGGAAGGTTAATGATTCAACCAACTATTCCACGATAGATGGATATATAACCTTGAAAAGAAAAGATAAAGCAGATCTAATTACTGTATGCTAGATTGAATTCATTGGGATTTCTCCCCCTCCATATAATGTCTCCTCCACCCTAAGTTTCTGTCAGAATGAATATGGGATATATAGTAAAAAGATTATAAGCAAAGATTTAATCTGGTATAAGACTTCGTGTTTTTCTTTTTCGGAATACTTGGGTATAGAGTACGTCGTACAAAACCTCGTCTATCTCGCAAATCGTGGCCCAGATCTTTCCCTTTAGCTGAGACTAATGCATTACTAATGGAATATGTATTTGATCAAACACCTGCTTGCTATTTTCTCGGGAGGGAATTTGTGAATTTAGTAAGTTGAAAGTATGGAGTATGAGTGAGATATTGAAATCAGTATTCCTTTCATGTTAGAGATATCTCTCGATCTGAGCCTGTGCAGCCGAAGTCCTGGTCATGGATATTTTGATCCCTCGTAATAGAGTCTGTTCGAGTCAAGGGCCAACTAAAGAACTTTCTTTTCTCCCTCCTTTAATCAACTGAATGGAAGTTATTCTCTAACAGCTGTTTTACTTCAATGAGCGGCATGGAGAGTAACAATCAGTTGTAGATTCGCGGGCTTGGTTCGTAGGAATATGTGGTGAATACATTGTAGTTGAGAATATCTGATTCTTTCCACCATCACGATTGAAAATAAAAAGGAGTTTTTGATTTTTCATCATAAGTTTTGAGACTAAGGTCGATGTTTACATATTCACAGGGCTAATACTCACTGCGAGTCTATAGTATGAGTAACTCGGAAGTAATAAGACTACTAAGTATCTCCTATGAGTATATCTATGACTTACACGTAACAGTAACAATCAATGTAAATCCCAGCTTCCCAAGGAATCATACCGCCATCTTTATCCCGATATAAGAATCAACAAATGATATATCAATCAACCCCTTTCAAAGCGGCAAGATAAGTAAACTTGTCGAACTATATAGCGAAACTAAGTGGAGTTTTCCCCTACAGATATATTCCTCGATCCGTATATTCCTCAAGAAAGAAGTATTGCTTTGGCAGTTCATACCTGCTATACGCTGCCTAATTTAACGAAGAAAGGCAAGCGATGCATTAAGGCGGCTTAAATCGATTCCTAAATTGGGCGCTCGTTTGATGAATTTCATCTCTCTGTTTTGCTGTATAGTCTATAGTGAAGTGTATAGATTACAACCTATTAGGTGCAAGAGGTCCGGCTAGTAAGTAGTATACATATATCCCAAATTTAACTAACCAGTGCACCTTTATCCATCTATTAATAGGATTAACATATCTAACCTTCACCACACTGAGAGCATTAAGAACAACGTAAGGAAACTAGCTATTTTTTCATCCATTAAAAGTTTCTGGAGAGATGTTTCTGGATCTGAAGCTCAGGTATTGTTGCCTTCAAATTGATCTAAGATCTCTCGATGCAGAACAGTACTTGGCGTGGAAATGATTTCAAAACTGAGTTAACAATAGCTCTAATACAGATACAGTCGTCCAATATCACTTTTGCTTTGGTATTGGTAATAGAGCAGGGTTTATCAAAGGCCCAGAGGTATCTTTTTGGAGTATGTCAGAACACTCCTGAGACTCTCTATGGGTTTAGAAGGCAGAATGGATTCTTTATGATATGGATCCATTTCAAGGCAAAGTTGACTGTGGTCAATCTTCTGGAACATTTGAAATGTGTTTCCTTCTATAGACTGGCGTCCGATTATGGCTTTCTGGTCTCGAGCGCGGTATGCAATGTTGTGGCTTTCATCTGGTCTGCATGCTTAAGCTACATTTCAAGTTTCTTCAATTCCATTATTCTTTTCTTAATATATTCTTCTTCTCCCCCCCCCTTCCGCTCCTCCTCCTTCCTCTTGTCGAGCAGCAGCTAAAACCACTCAGTTTCAGAATTTGATTTCCATACCCTCCCATCTAAATACACCCAGCTGCTTCATTGGGTTGGAAAAATGCTGTATGCATTGCAACGCAATTATTACTGGCCAAAATTTCCCATGCGGTTTGTTAGTTGCCAGAGAAGGTACTGAAGTAATCTGCACTTTGCCTTTCTTCAAAATATCGAGCATCGTACCAAGGACTAGATACCTGCTCTACTCATCACAGGGGCCTAAATTCTCATGGATACTCTGTGCCATCCAATAAGTAGTAAAATGACTATACAAACAAAGATTTATGAAATGTAAAGATAAAATAATTAGTGACCAAAACAAAAGATAAAACACACAATATTCGCACCCAAAAGATCCAAGTGATAAACCCCGTGGCCAAGCTCGACACCCAAGCCCCACCCCAATCCACCCACTCACCCACCGCCTCCCCTAACAAAGAAAATAACAGTCCATCTCCCTAACCGCAATCTCAGTCTCAAGCGTCTCTACACAAACCGCCCCCGCCCCAGCCTCACCACCTCGCGGCGCCTTGAGCCGTAGTACTAGTCCACTCCATGCCCGCATATGCAGACTGAACGTAATTATTTGTGTGTTCGCCTATAACGACCAGCATATAAGGTGACTTGCTGGTGAAGATATAGCTGCTGCCGTCGTTGATGCTAAAGCCGAGGGGATGAATGGATGAGTACTCTGTACTGCCGATGATGGTGCTTGTGTTGTCTTTGAGGGCTATGGAGGCGAAGAGGGTTGCGAAGGCTGCAGCGCAGTTTTAGCTTTTTGATTAGGTAGTAGAAACATGTTACAGTAGCATAAAGTAGTAGGGGTAAGGAAAGAGGGGTGGAAAATGGAGTTTGAGGGGAGGCAGAAGTAGAAGAGAAAGGGGGTTGAGGATGAAGTAATGATCGAGGAGAAGACATATTAGGTGACGAGTTTAGTGGTGGAAAAAGTAGCCGAAGTCTTACTTGACGTCGTAGTAGAGGCATATAGCTCAGATATCCAGGAATATATTTGCTATACATAACTGGACGGGGATGCAGAGTCGGGGGCAAACGAATCGATGGTAATATTTGCAACAAAAGCATCAGCAGCAGTATCAGGATTCATGTCATCCGAACAATCTCAAAGCATTAGAATGATGTGACCCCAACAGGTACAGACTGTTCAGCTTGACCCCAACAAAAAGCTAGTGTTTCGCCTTCTATCTATAACATAATTCCTGTGATTCTTGATCAGTAATCAAGCGGCAAGAGCCAACGACTTCTCCAACAAAAGGATTAAGACGCCATTCCAATTAAGATCGATGAAGCATCGTATTTCGAGAGAAAATCATCTGCTGCAACGCCTACCTCAAAGCATAAAATTCATCAAATTGGAAATCCAACGCTTGGTTATTCAGGTCGTGTTTATCCAGCTCCCCTATCATTAGTCTTGATGTCTTCAAGCCTTTCTATGAGAAGAAGATTTTTTCTGGAAATAGCCATTGGTGCTGTGTACGTGCCTGGTATCGGCTCTTTGCTTCTAACTTCTCTTTACATGCCTAACATGAAGACAGAACTATTTTGTTCATAATATTCCACCCGTTAAGTTCATTTGACTCAACTTTGGCTTGCGACCACAACCCCTTTCATCAAATTTGCCGTTAGACTATTTCTGTCGGGAAATGGATCATGTGACTTTTGGGGCTGCTGTACGAATAATACGTCTAACCGTATTAGGCGTACTAGCACCTCGAGGACGTCTATAAAGTCGTCCTCCATTCCATAGATTACATAGAGAAAAAACAACGATGATTATTACAAGAAGAGATTTAAGTACTTACACTTTAACTGACCAAAGTTAATACCAACAATTTCCACCCAAATCCAACGTTAACCCAGTAGATGTAATAATGGAAGCCGCCTGGCGCATGGCTCAAGAACGTAGCCTAAACATATCCTCCCTTTAACTACACGATGCGCACCCACATTCATCAATGAACATTGCACCATATACGGCTATTCATCCAGCGGAGGCATATTTATTTCAACGCGACCCTCATATAGTGGAAATGAATTGTCTTTCCCTAGACTATTTTCACGCAACTCAAAGATCTATCGATCCTATCAGACAAGATAGATTCTGTACTTTGATGCGGAAGGTTGGAGCGATTTGGTGGACACGGGAAAGCGACTCG
Source organism: Monilinia fructigena (assembly GCA_003260565.1). NCBI lineage: Eukaryota > Fungi > Ascomycota > Leotiomycetes > Helotiales > Sclerotiniaceae > Monilinia > Monilinia fructigena. Next base: position 300,589 of record QKRW01000026.1, read on the forward strand.
AGCGATTACTGGGGGCAATACTCAGACGAGAATTATCAGCGCAAACACAAATCTTCGTTGATGGAGGCCCAAAAGAAAGTGATGACTTTTGGTTGGCCACAAGATGAAGCTGGTGTTTGAGTTTTGAGGTATAATCGGGATGAGTATAACTGGAATGATGGGAAAGAAACACTTGTTGCCGAAAGATCTCAGGAAGATGAGCATGGCGGATGAGCATGGATGAGAGGGTGGAGGTGACGAAAGATTTTGGTGCCTTCTTCTATGAGAAGGAGAAAGACGTGGAGGAACTTGGAGATGAGTTCTGGCCAGAGACCGATGACATGTCTGTGTGTGTGGTAAATTGTATGAAAGTGCATACCTGCTTTTGAGTAGCAGAACGAATAGTAAGATTAAATACTTCATGCTCGATAACGATGATGCGCTCCAATGATTCAGTAAAACATCGTGTATCTCCAAACTTGGTGGAATCGAAACATGGTCCCTCAATTGATCCAAAAATCCAGGGGGAGTCGAAAGAACAAAACAATGATTGTTTTCTTTATCAATCAAAGAAGCTATGATTGAGAATTCGAACCCTCCTATGGTAAAACCTTGATAATTTGTTCAAAGTGAACTGCTTCGGCAATCATCACGTCAGGCAAGTAGCGACTAGTGACCTCGACAAACACCTTTCCTAGATGATTAAGAGCTCGAGGGGGGAGTTGTAGACTATCATGATCAAGTTTAGTGTACAAGCAGTAAACACCGGTTATACTCCAAAACTTCCAACTCCATACCTTCTTGCCCACTATCTATATATGAGAAAGTCAAAGAAAATTGCAGTGCTTGATAATAAATCGAGCAGTGCAGTCGTCATGATCAACGATGCGGTATAAAATAGTTTCATGACATGGCCCCATAAGGTTCTTGATATGCTGTAAATGATTTTAGACAGCGCCAGCGCCAGCGCCCAAAACCCGAAAGCTAATTTTGTTTATTATGAACACACGTATACATTAGAAACACATTTTGATAATTTTACCTTTACTAATTATCGTTTGGGACATATACAAATAGAAAAATGGAGTTCAATGATATCAGTGATAAGTTTTTTGAAAACAGAAAGAGCCTGTGGCATTGATTGAAGTTTCGAAGTTGGATTCTTGATAAAGAGGGATCCGGACATGACATGACGAGGCGAAGGGGGAAGGGGAAGGGGGAAGGGGAAGGGGGAAGGGAAGGTTGAAATGTTCGCTAAAGAGTCGACTCGAGACTCGACTCGTCTAGGAGTCTACAGGTCGCGTGGACGTCCATCTGAGCTTATATGGACCTGTGGCGCAGTTTTCGGAAAAATAACCTCGAACGCTAGTCCATCCGAGGTTAAACCGGATTTCATTACTATACACGGTACTATGGATATGCAAGACCTGTACTCCGTTGATACGATCTCGCGAATATCATAACTCATGGTAAAAACATATAAGATTAGATTCATATCAGGTTCTATTACTCAAACTATTAACGAGAACTCAATTAAAGCAACAACACAACTGTAAAGATGTCACCAATGCAATCCACTCCTTATCCCCACCTCCTCACCGAGCCTAGCGTAAGGCTGACTCGAGTTTGTCATCTCCCCTCCTTATGTCAGTCGATAATATATTCTCTTGAAAATGCACCATGTTTTTTTCAAATTTCGTTTCCGTCGCCCTCTCTTCTCGTACCCATAGAATTCTTGTCTCACCATCTGCCAAGCTGATAATATACACACATCTACATCTCCGCACATCATCCCCGAAAAATCAGAAAAATGTCTACTCAGAATGGAACTCTAAATGGGACATCCAATGACGCAACAACGACCCCGGCGGAGTCAGGACCAAGAAAACTTAAGATTCTAATGCTCCATGGTATACACCCCAATACATCCCCAGTCCAACCCTTTACACACCGCAAAATTTAACATCCCACACCCCAGGCTACACGCAATCCGGCCCAACCTTCAACTCCAAAACCAAAGCCCTGACCAAACTCCTAACCCGACAATTCCCCCCCACACACCCAATCTACCCAGGCGGCATCCAACTCCTTTACCCCACCGCGCCCATTCCCCTCCTACCCGCTGACATCCCCGGCTATACACCCTCCTCCGACCCCTCCCTAGTTCCCAACGACGCCTTCGGCTGGTGGAAACGCGAAACCGGCGGGGCCCGCTACGCCGGAATCGAGAGCGGCCTCGAAACCATCGCCAACACCATTCTTTCCGCTGGCGGCATCGACGGCGTGATTGGCTTTTCTCAAGGCGCATGCGCTGCCTACCTCGTTGCCTCACTCCTCGAACCCAATCGCGAAAGCGCCTTTGCACTCCAACAAACCCTTTCGCCATCGACCGCACTACCCTATCCTCAATCTTTCAGTAATGTAAATCGCAACTGCATCACCCACCACTCAAATTTTGTATTTCGTATTCTGGCTTCTATGCTTCTTATGAGGGATACCAAGCATTTTTTAATCCGCCCTTGAAAACGCGGATTTTGCATGTTATTGGGAGCTTGGATTCTGTGGTTGAGGAATCTAGGAGTACGGCGTGGTTGGTAGAGGCGTGCGAGGAGAGACAAGGAAGTGTGCTATCATCCGGGGGGCATTTTGTGCCCATGGGAAAGGAGTTTGGGAATGTGGCTGTGGGGTTTATGGTTAGGTGTTTAGAAGAGAAGAAGCCGGTTGTAGAGGAAAGCGTGGAGGATATGGATGTGCCATTTTAGGATATGGTGAGGGAGAAAAATTTGGAGCTATATATATTTTCGATCAACAAATCACCGCACAAGTAGACGCATAGATACGGGCATAAAGGATTCATGTCATTTAGAATCTAGACTAATTGTACAAATCGGTAGGTATCATTAATGCATAGAATAGAAAAGATCAATCAGCCTTTCCTGTACCCGAACCCGTGATTGGTTGAATTCTAGCCATCATTTCCTCCTTAGTGATCAAATGATCAATTCTTTCCAATAATCCCAACAAGCTCTTCATATTTCCACTCCACTCATTAAGAACATCATCGGCATCTCTTGGTTTAGCAAAATTGACAATACGAGCAGGTCTATCAATCTTGGCAAAAACTGTCTTAGCAGTGACCAACTCACTGATGTGTATTTCTCCGTCTCGTCTTCAGTCAAATCGAGGAGTTGAGTCAATCGAGGCATTTGAATTCGAGTATAATATTTTGCAACAACTCTAACATTGTGTTCAATCACACGTTTGCGTAAATCTTCCCAGCGCTTGTTTGCCTTGGGATCGGCCGATTGACCTTCTGAAACATCGAAAACATCGGTACCGCAGAGGTGTGGTCCAAATATCTTTGAAACTTCGGGCCATCGCATCAGTTCGGGGACGGTGAGGAGTTGAGCATCAAGTGAAACCTGGCTATTACGAGAATCTCTGTGTACGCGATGGAGGAGATCAGATTGTTCGTTGTCATAAGGGGCTAGGATGACGTAGTAGATGATTCTTTGCAAAACCTGCGAATGTTAGCTTCTTCATGGATATGGGTAAAAGTACCAAACATACCGAATGAAGCTTCTGGGGATCCTCTTCAACGGCTTCCGTATCCAGTACTTGTCTATAATGCTTGCAAGCATCAAGATACTTGTCATCATGCTTCGCCAAAGTGATTTGTTGCTCATAGTATTTCAACTTGAGATCAGTAACATCATCCTCCTTTGGCTCTGGACATCTTCTCCCTTCTTTCTTCTCTTCTCTCTATCCTCTGCCTCCTTCACTAATTGCTCCGGAGTCTTCTTTGGCTTTCTTGACAAATATTTGGTACTGATCTTCCGACTCAAAATGCCTGCCTGTGTCCAGTCGTTGTTCTCTATGCATAACGCCACCTGTGCCAAGATGAATTCTGTCTTTTCTCTCCTCTCCATGGATCCAAATGTCTCTACTTGCAACTCGCACAAGATGTCGGTTGCGGATTTAAGATCACCCTGTTTCTTCTTGATATCGGAAAGAATTCTAGTAACACGAGCGCGCTCAACTTCAACAAAAATCTTTCCCTCTGTGACTGTTCGCAAATGTCTCAATGACGGTAAGCTTAGTTTCGAGATTTGGTGTCGAATCCAAAAACTCCATAACCACCTGGACCATCTTTGTTGTAGCTTGTTTAAGTTGGCCATGTTTCTTCGATAATAACAAAACTTGCTCATTCAATAAACCCCAATCGCTAGCATTTTTGCAAATTGTGACAATTCCAACTAGAATTCGTGATGTTGATGGAAGATCTGATGCCTGTTGGAAATGTTAAAAGGTGTGCGCCGATGCGTAAAGTCTTCTGGTCTGACCTGTCTTGTTTGTTTCTCCAACGCCGTAAGCTTCTCAATAGCACCTTGAACATTTTGCTGATGGGACAAAGTATATTAGCTAAGTTGATGGATGGTGTCAGTCATAATAGAAGATTTACCTGTGCAAGCTGCTCAGCTTCTGGAAGCTGTTTGTCAACCTCTTTGGAGAAATCCTTGTCAGGTTTACGAATCTGTCCGTCCGACATTATGAAAGATGATAAACTGATTGAGTTTTTGGGGTATCGAACCAAGCCAACAGTTACAAAAAGACTTTAAAATGATTGTTGTGGTGTGGAAATGTTGAGAAGTTGAGAGTTGTTTGAAAGTCTCTAGGTTGTCAACCTTGACGCGGCAATAGAAGCTTAGGTTCGCTTTTGGTTTCTTCGGCCAACGGAATATGAGGGCCGAACCGTCAGCTTCGATATTATTACGTAATCAGATGTTTGTGTATTCACGTGCTAGAAAACATCATCAGTTTCGATGATCTACCTATAGCTAGTCAACATAAGATGAGTAGATAGGTGGGTATTTATTGAAGTTTTAGAAACTGATAGCAATAATTAAGATCGATATCCTCCAGATAAATTTACATATTCTCTGAATTTTCCGGAAGCAATATCCATTTCTTTCGGCTGCAGAGGTGCAGTTAGCACTCATTCTCCGCCTCGGCTTCATGATTTTTGTTTGTAGCATCCGATACCCTAGGAGTAGGTAGTCTACTGGTGCTGTGTTTCAAACTCGAGGGAATGGGCTCTCTGAGGAGCTCTCCGACGCTCCAGATTTGGCAAATTCATCCGTCCCTCAACAGATACCTATCAATTTAAGATGCATGGGGCAATTCTTTGCATACTGCGCTTTCGTCTGATAATTACGCCTTTTACAGCCTGCACGGGATTAATTTCCTCGTAAAGATGTCACTATTGTGGAGTCTTTGTATCTTTATCCAGTACAACGTACAGAGTTCCCGAAAGGCGAAAGCATAAGATATCCGGGAATGGCTGGTATCTGTATGCGCATCAAATAAGCCAATAGCCCCTAATCAAACCAGTAGCTACGATCACCAAGCTATCGAGCTTTTAGCGTGAAAGTTGTGTTGTACCTAGGGATCTAGGCTCGGCTATATATTTAGAGAGATGCACAATGGCTCAGACGGTCGAATGCTGCCTTTTCAACGGATAAAAGAGAACCCCTTGAGGCTTCTCCGGAGTCAAGAACGAAACTGATAATCCAGGCATGCGAGCTTCTTTGAAAAGAATCCCAGTCTAGCTTTACTCAACATATAATTGCTTTGTTTTGCATTTTTGCGCAACGGGTTCTCCTTTTGCTAAAAGTGGGGCTAACAGAGTTGAAGCGAGACTTCGCGACGTTGTGACTTCGCTACTTGACTCAACATGCTCTTCTATCCAGTTGAAGACTTACTCCTCACCTGTTTAACTAGAGCTTACTATGTAATGAGAAGGCTCCAAAGGCTCGATTACCGGTTCATGTTCTGTACATTACCAAGAATCTACTCGAACTTCACATGCAGGATGATGAAAATGAAATGTTTATAGCATCTCGTTCCCTTTTATCATTGGATACCGTTTATTGGTATACTTTGGGTCCAGGGTCTTTTTATTGGAATTCTGAATTCTGTGGATGGCTCATCTCATAATTGTGTATGCATCAAATTGATGCTGGCTAGGTCGTGAGCTCCTCAACTCTCTCCTGAATAGGGGAATATTCGAAATGATATTTTTCTAGAAAGCTTTTAATACATCACAGAATTTAACATAGAATATTTTTGTTAAGAAGGCATCAGTTCGCATTATTTACCAGGTGGGCGAGCGTTCAAAAGTAATGATATAATGAAAGGTTGAAAATTCATGGTATGGGCAGAGTTTAAACAATAGGTTGAGATTTTAGGATATCATCCTATACCTGACATGTTTGTAATAAATTATCTTGGTTCTCATTTGATAAAGCTGTAGATGAAGGAGGCGAAGTGTCATCCGTAGTGTTGTAGTTGTAGGTAGCACTCGCAATAAATCATGGAACAAGCAGAACTTTTTTGATGCATTTTTATCTGTTTTGGGATGATAGAGAGAGATGTTAGAAAACTAATAGAATTTCAGCAGACAGCCGAACAATCTATTGTGGTCTCTCAGGGTTTTCAAATGCTGACGTGGCTGAAGATGAGCTACGTATTATGAAGACTATGTTTGGATTAGATACAGTTCAGTATACATCAATCCCAGTATTGTAAGTAACATTCTAGGTTATTGGAATAAATGTTCACTATTATTCCTCCCCGGTAATCATCATCTTTAGAACTGGGAAACGTCTATATGGACCATTACACTAGCTGTAGTATCAACTTGCGGTACTTTATTTTCTTGTTTTATCTACTAATGAGAATGCTACATTCCTAGAAGCCCCTCTCATTAACTCAAAGTAGTTCCCCATTTCCTAATCAGAGGCAGCAATTCTCCACAATAACTCCTCTCAAACTTAACATACTTCTGCTTGCCTCCAAAACTCCAAGCTACAATGTTCATCTCTTCTCTATCATAACTCGGGGCTGACTGTACAAACTTTTCCAATTGTTCATTGAAATCAGGCCACTTCTTCGTTCTCCTCTCGGGTAATTTCAACGCATAATATCCCACCCTTTCTACTTCACCTGTCTCAATCTTGATTGTAACCGCAAATGTATATCCCAGCTCGTTTAGGAATTTCTTCATATCTTTAAATTGCGGTTTACTCGGGGCTTTTGCACCCGCCAATGCATTAAACAATGCAGCTTGCTGGGTGGAGATGGGTCCTTGTGCTCAGAAATATAGATTCACGGTTCTTTTCTGCTAATCCACAGCCACATGCCGAATTTTCTGCAGACCCAAATCTTCAAACCTCGACTTGTATTGTCTCACATTATCCGGTACACCGTCAGCACCTAATATATCGTCTAAAGGTCTCATCCCACCCATGTATACGTAGACCCATGCTTTTACTAGCCCTTTCTCCACGTCAAAGTCGCAAGATTGTTCTGGAGTTCTATTATACAATAAACTCCAAGACGTAATTAAGTTCCCCAGTGTATCCAAAGAATATGCGGGGATAAGAGTCCAGCAGATGAGGCAACCGATACAGTATCTATCGGTTCCCGCGAATGGAAACGATAGTTCAAAGCATCGCCCAATCGATCCGTAACAGGCCATAGAACAACACCATTGCGAAAGGAATGGGAAAATGCAGAGAGGACATTTTTAGGTGTAGACTCGGACCATGGCGCATTGATTGCAGCTTAGAGATTTCGAATGTCGTCTAAAAATTGTGACTGATCAAATTTCGAAGGCTCCAAGAGCTCAGTTTCAATACTAACAACCATCTTGCAGTTCAGAGAGTACCAGTGATTGAAGAGAAAAGCTATCCCATGGTAAAATCTCATGAAATCTCGAATATTTATAGACTTAGTGACCTTGAAAATCCCTAGCTGAAGCAATCCCCCACCGGAGCCTACATTCTGGTCTCTAAACGTAAGTTGACTAAAATCCTATAAATTCCCGAGTATATTTAGGGGCTTGACTTGGCCTTACTGATAAGAGAACATCCATCGTCCACTCGGATTTGACATTTTTATTAGCGTAGGATCAAAATCCGTATAACACAAGGATTGAACCCTCACCGCTATATTATTAACATTAGCCTATCTATGACACCTGTGGGAGGGTCCGGGACGTTTGTAGATGGGGAGAAATCTGGTTGATCTCAACATAAAATTAGCTCTTGGCTCAAGCGATGTCTCGTTTTGGTGGTTGAAAACGTCACGGCAGTTCTACATGCGGCAAATCCACCTTATTGTGCAAAGTCATAGTCTATTGCACCCCGCCATTATGTTAGATCTTTTCACCCGCATTCGGGAACGATGACCGCATGTTGCTGACACCCTAGGTACTGGAACAAACCTTAACGGCTTAGATATCTCTTTAGCTATGGTCTTCACGGAAATGAGGTTGACTCTATCTCCTGCTCGCTTGTCCAAGTCATATCTAGAACATTCTGGTTCTGGTTTATGTTATGAACGCGTGTCTTTATTCAGTCATATGTATGAGAAGCAACTCAAAATATTGATAACGAAACCGAATTTTTTGGCATTCAATTCAAATTGAAATGAAACTCACATCAATCTTGGCCCTTCTTGAAACATGCTGCCATTTGTTTCCCGCCTAACAAAGCCCTTAAGTCGAATCCTCCCAGCGCTCATTGATTATTCGTGGTGATATTCGAGGTTTGTATGGATCTCTACGCGAAATTGAAAACCTAGAATAAAATCGGGATGCCAGATAGGATCCCTATATATGACGAAGACGAGAAAACATAAAATTTTGGATCGCAGCAATCTGAAGGAGGATGATAGAAGAACTCAAGAAGGCAAACAGCGCGAGAGTACTTATACTCCCTATCTTCCAACATAATTCCAATGATCATTCTTAAAAGGACAATTCTATCCCGATAATGAGGATTTCTGGAGAACTTCTACAAACCCCATTTATCGTTGTATTTGGGGCCAAAATTCAGTTGCATGACGTCTCAAGATCTGTTGGGCGGGGAAGCAAAGGTTGAACCCTGCAATTGAGCACATCGCGCACGATCACGACCCCATCATGTCCTGGGATCCATATTTCTGATGTCGCCTTCAAAACTGGGTACCAGGTTCAAAGAGAGGGAAGTATATATATATATATGACGCCTGTGTTGTATAACTTCGGGGACATATAATATTGTGCTGAAGAGATATATTACACGAGACGAGGAGAAGAGTTCGACGCACTCTAGAATCTGATGGTACACTTTCTGTTATTGTGGCACAGAATAATGGATTGCTCATCAATGAATGAGATTGAAAGCCAGGGGAATATTATCGAAGCATAGATACGGCCCTAGCAGATAAGTTATTAAAAACTGAGAGCGTGAACAAACGGGGCCTGAGCTTTGACAATTGGTTGGTTTCGGAATAACAGATATTAGATATTTGAGGCCAATTTCACGAGGGCTACTTAGTGTATGGACAGATCTGATTGAACATACTGGCACTGATACTGCTCGAGGCCTGTTGGTATAAACTCAGGACAATCATAGGGAAGAATTCCATGCTGTACGTTGCCAGACAGAAGGAATCGCATAGAAAATGAAGCTTCGGTGTCCTGGTGGACTGTCGAAGATGAGAGACATGTGTTCCCGTTGAGAAGGTCTGAATATGAGATATGCAATAAAACGGCACGTTTCTTAAATTGAATGACAATTCTTATAGAAGGTTCCCGAATAATCGCGTACTACGACATCATGGTTCAATATAAAAGGTTTGGGAAATTTCCCATGACTCAAGAAAAACAGCAAGTTAGAAACAAGCTGCAAGTCCAGCCGTAATTCTAACTCGATCTCAACAAATGACCACAGTGGCTTGTTGCTGCCCTTCTCAATATAAGATGCGCATGTCATGAATCAAACATCCAAGTCTGAAGAGGCCAGTAATGTTATTAGTCAGTGATCAGGCTTGAGCCATCTAAGTTTGCCAATGGGGGTATGATTGGTTATGTATCCAAAAATCAAAGGCAATGGACGAAACTAATCAGCCCTAGTTGAATTCCTTCCGATCTAGCAAGCAAGTGTCTGTAGAGATATAGAAGGGCTTGCGACAGTAGATGACACTATTCAAGCTGTACGCACTGACTTATAGCGTACACCATTTTTTGGTCAAGCAGAGCTCTATACGACCTTTAAATGGTTCAAATTATCACTGATTTCTGTATCTAGAGAGGTCTTCAGCTATAAGCACATGTCTAGTTCAGGCTTTGGCTTGAACAATCACTCGCCGCTTCGAAACACGAGTGAGACTAGAGGTTGGATCAGGCTCTAATAGGACTGTATCTTCATTAAATTTGATGCCTTAAAACTCTACTAGACATCCAATCCAGAAGATGAATACCGATGAACAACTTGGAATTATCTTTCAAGATTGTGACCTCCTAGTTCAGCCAGTTATATTATTAGCGTGAGAGAGAGTGAAGTTTGATTATACGACAAGAATATGCAGAAAGCTGACCAAACTACATATCCATCAGTATGCATGGAACCTTTTTAAAAATGAGACTGAATTTACCTATCCTGCTTCTGTATCACCAACATACACACAATATCTATGGTCCAAAATTTGTGCCAAAACGACGCCATATGTCACAATAAGCCGACTTCCCACACGCTAAGAGTCCTTTCTCTCATAACCATTATAAAAAATCAAAAACGGCCCTCAGGCGGTCAATAATCTACTCTCTATCTTAACAGGCCATCTATCATGAATACTGAAATGATAAAGAAGCAAAATTCTTCCATAAAATCCACCCTGGAAGAATTCTCATGCATATTCGAAAAATATGCCTCTGTATGCGAGGAGAACTCAATAATTTCAACCCCGACCTAGGCTGGAGCTGTTGCAAAGATTCATGTGGAGTTAATGACCGCCGTAAATAAACTAAACAGTGATGTTTATGGACCGGTGAATAACGTCATAGCTCAATTAGAGCAAGTAAGTATTACGTTTTCTGTCATGAATAAAGCTTTGGTGCTGATGAGAGGAAACCAGATAATATACTCGGGATGCTTGAGAGTGTTGCTGGAAGCAGGTGTTTTTGATGAGTTACCCCTTGACAGAAGGGGGATGTCTTCTTCGGATTTGGCTGCAAAAACGAATATGGAAGAAGCACTGTTAGGTATGGCTGCGCTGAATGATATCACGGAATGCTGATTCTTACTAAAATCTCTATGTTGCAGTCCGATTGATGCGTGTAGTCATCCCTGTCTATTTCCAGGAGAAATCTCCACGGGTATACAACCAAACAGCGAACTCTTTGATATTTCAGTTCCCACCTTTGAGAGCAATGTATCAATCAGGGTAGGCTTTCCTTTCCAAAAACGAGTCTTCATGTTGTATTTGGATCTCACAAAAACCAAGATGCGATACTTGCGCACCATGTGTTTACTTCTTAACACGATACTTCAAAGAAAATGGTTTCAGACAACCTGATTCGATAACCAAAAATCCTTACACCTTAACCCACCAAACCAACGGCCTAGCCATGTGGGAACATCTTTCTCAAGATCCTAAAGTATTCAAAGCATTCAACCTAGCTATGAACGGACAATCCGCCGAAACAATTCAGTCTTATGGCTTCTTCCCCTAGCTTTCCACATACCAGAATTTCGAAACGACTGATGATACCGTATTACTAGTAGACATTGGAGGTGGCCAAGGTCATGCCATTGCAACAATTAAGAAGCTAACTCAAGATACCAGAGGTCGTATGATTCTACAAGAACGCGAAGAAGCCATTCGTGAAATCGTCGATATTGAATTTGTAGGTATCGAGAAGATGACCTATGATTTCTTCACACCTCAGCCGATTCAAGGTGCTTTGATCTATCATATCCGTCGCTGTCTCCACGATTGGCCAGATGCATATTACATTACAATTCTTTCTAATATTGCAAATGCTATGACGCCTACTTCTCGACTTCTTATTGCTGAAATTGGATTGCCAGAGGAAGGGGGAGATACCGAGGCCTCTTGGTTGGATATTACCATGTTACTGTTTGGTGGTAAAGAGAGGAGTGAAAATGAGTGGATAAAGCTTCTTGACGTTGCGGGAATGAGATTGGAGAGGGTGTATGGTGCTGAGGGCACCAAATATAGTGTATTGGAAGCGTGGTTGAAGTAGATGAGGGAACGAATGTTCCGTTTATAAGAACGGAAGAAGATATGAGAGACATTAATTTGACATGGAACAGATTGTTTTGACACATTGGTTCCGGAGATGAGTAAGAAACATTTCAAAGGTATTAAAGTGTGATCCAAAGCAATAGGTGTAATACAGAATTAATATAGCCACAAAATGTGAAAATTGGAAAAAGATGATCGCATGATCAATCTAATATAATTTGAAATCCTGGGGAGTTAACTCAAAAGCAAAACTAAGCAGCATACCTAGACTTTTTGACATAAGTCCCAACTTTCGGATCACTACTTAAAATTACCTTTTATCTACCAACTTTGTTCCTGATTTGAGTGATATGATCCTTATAGTTCTTGTTTTGTTGTTGAAGATTCAGAATCTTTTGACTAATCTTTTTATATTTGACATCCACCGCATAACCATGCGAAATAACACCGTTCTAGCGAAAGTCCATTTTCCAAGCCGCGTCTTGCTCTGTATCCAACCTAGAAGCTGTTTAATTCCAGTGTCGATATCTATCTCGACCAAAGATATTTCGCGTTCCAAGTTTGCAATTTTCTTCATTGCTCGCACATGATTCTATTTTTGCATTTTTTGAAGCGTCCCTCTAGGCAACTTTCTCTTTCGCAGCGTATTTCTTGGAGTCTGGTTTCGACTCTGGACTAGTCCTTTTTGATGTTTTGTAGCTGTGGTCATCTTTTCGTGCAAAATTCAGGCTATTGACTTGCAAAATGGCGATTGGGTGCTGAGATGCTTTTGTTCACATGCTTGACAAGTATTGATTGAGTTTTGAAGTCTTTGTAGTCTATTCGAATGGAACTAGAGTCAAAAAAGCCGACAATTGCGTCGAGAAACTCGAAATCAATCAATTCGGTACGTTCAGATCATTTCTTGTTGAAAACCGCATGTTTCCCCGGAGTTATTGCCCTTCCATGAATATTTGTCGGTAATAAAACATATGAAGGGGGGTTGATATACTTTCAAAGAATGAAAAGCCATCAAGAATCTCAACCCTCCTCTCTTTAGCCTCTAGAACAGTAAAACATTCACGATAGCTTATGTCAATTCCATCAGTTGTCCATGTGTCCAATCTTCATATTTTGGCGGGGCCCCTTTTTTGACATCTTCAAGCTCCCATGCTAGCAAATCCTTCCTTTTTTTCAGGATATGTGATAATGGGGCAGCTTGCTTGATTCCCATGACGTCTGATATAATTTTTAGCCTTCCAGCTACCCAGTGGCACACCATATCCGAGACAACAGGCGTACATGCCGCTGTGTACAACGGCCACAACAATAAATTACCGCTAACCGCCTTGGCACTGCTAAGTGTCACTTCTTCCCCCTCCTTGTATCCAAGCATAAACGGGACACTAGCACACATATCGTGCGAAAGTTGAATGACAGTCGTCATGGACGCTTCCACTTGGAAATCAGAGAAAAAGGTGTCTCTCAGCTCCAAGACAAAGAAATCGGGCCGAGTACTCTTGAGATTTGTAAGTTGAACATAAACTACTTCATTGATAAGAATCCGGATACATCGATAGTGGTTCCAGAGTGTGGCTGCCCAGACACTATCATAAATATGATAATAATCCGAAAAAATATTGTCAGACCGCTGCTTCAAGGTAATCGTCTTGTAAAACATGCAGCCAGACGGGTAAGTAAGTGCCCATTCTACAAGCTTTGCGTCAATAGCGAGAGATTCTGAAATAATGGTTTCTGAATTGCTATAATCGTGAAAAGAGGACATGGTCGCACGCAAATCGCAGAATTTCATAATGTGCTTTGAGAGAACTGTAGCATGGGCATCGTTCGGCGATTGAAACTGAAGTGTGTATCTTGACCAATTTCGGATAACAGCCGGAATAGCGACATGGCGTTGTAAGCAATTTGTGATCTAGGGGAATGTTTAGGGAAAAAATGAACATCGAGTCTGGAGATGACGTACAACTTGAGCCCTAAGATGAATAAATAGATTGCGGCCTATGGAAGTTTCAAGACACTGCTTCCCCCTCAACTGCATCAATGATGAGGCCCCGATTATATGCTTAGTCCATGACTGCATTGATTGAGGGCCCGTACAAGTATTTGTCTAGAAAGTAATTAGTACAGTAGAACTTGAAATTCGTCTCGCAGATCTACTTCATAAAGTCCCAACAGCATCACTGCAACAAGGGTCTGGTCCGCACGTGCTTCCACTTCGTTTCTCAGACGCGAACTGACAAGCCTTAAGGCTGAATTATACTTTCTGTGTGCATGAAACTGGAGATCTTGAGATTTCCAAAAGTTCGCCAAACCAACCATACCCAGAGATTCAATACCATTTACCAATGCCGGCCCAATTATCTCGTTACCATAGATGTCGTGAAGATATTGGAAACTACCACTCGTGGATTTATCTTCCAGAACATAATTTCGAAAAAAATAACACGTCGCTTGCTCAGCTGCAGAAGTAGAAAGCTCGAGTGTGAATGGAGTAGTACCTATTACAAGCTGCTGCATCATGGGTTCATCTATCGACTGAGGGTCTATAGATATCTCAGATATGGCATTTGATGCCTTAGTTCTCCGTCTGGATACAACCATTCGAGAGCCATTGTGAGTACGGATTTTATTTGCGTAGTGTTGCGTTTGATCACGGAACATCATATCCGATTCGGTTCTGTACCCTGTGCAGGTACGGCCAGCACGGATACATTGTGAACATGAGGGCGTCAGAGTATCACACTAGACGAATCAGTGACTGAGTAGATGTTTGTTCGAAGCCTTCACTTACCTTAGTCCTTCGAAGTCTGCATTCGACGCAAGCTTTACTTGGCTTGCCACAATAGATCATTTCTCGTGATTACTGAGGAGAACAGTGTTCAAATAAACTATGGAGACTGAGGCTATCTTTATGTAGATGTATAGAACGATTGAAGAAACATCAGGCATTCCACAAACTCATCATTTCTAGGGATGGTTGAGAAAAAGTGTCCGTTACGTTGATCATGAGCCATATGCATGAGAACGAATGGCTTGAAATTGTTGCGATATCGCTGTCACCTTCGTGCATAGCAAGGGTATGGGATGATGCCTTTTCATTCTCAATTGGCTCCTAATAAGCCACCTCTTGATGTTACTTTACTTCGTCATCTATGTATAAATTACTTGAGATGCTCGATTGCTTATTCTTTCGTGAGATGAGAAAACTACACAGCTGCAAGGTTGGTAGACATTATGTAATTATAAGCTTTTCCTTTTCAGGTATCCTCAGCGTAGCGCATGGGTTACTCAGCCCTCTTGTATCACCAACAGTTGCACTGCAGCGAATTATCACCAGTGCTTGTTCCTCCTCAACGCCAGATGGGCTCAACTGGGCTAAATGAAGATGACTGTGAGCGCCTTGTACATTACCTGATGATGGCTTTTCATCAGAACGTGAATCATACTTGCATAGTGACGAGTTTCACTTCTGCAACTGTATTGATTGGATGGGTCTCGGCCAACGAGCTCGAGGTATTGCTATCAGTGATTGCTCTTACTTCATCCCCAAAGCGAAGAGGACCGATGGTACATGTACATCCGTCTCCAAGTTTTTTCTTCACCTGTAGTACTACTTAATCACTTTCCATTCTTGACCTTGCCGTCTTGGATCAATCTATCACCCTTATAAAGGGCAGTTAATGCAGATCACTGGTACCTCTTCATGGGAGAGAAGGGATTTCAGCTGCACTTACTTTTTTGATGGATATTCTGACAAAAATACCTCAGAATTTATCGAAAATTGAAGGAAGAATGGCACAACAAATTTTGCCCCGATCGTTACGCAAAGGTTTGTAACTTACATTTATTTCATTACCCCCCAATTTTCCTTTGCAACCTTCCAAACTTTAGCCATCATAGTTTCAACTGCATAGGGCATCGCGCATGCAAAAATTGTTGCATATGTCATCGTCTTGCCAATCGGTATTTTTGTAATATCGAGGAGTCAAGAAGAAACTTGGATGGTTGTACTTTGGATTATCCTCCATGAGAATTTCTAGTACAGCTTTTCAGCTTCGAAACATACATAAGCACCAGAGTACCAATGATGTGGAATATTCGATCATTTTCCAGTCTGTGAGAATATCAACTATATTTATAGTTACATATAGTCCGTCGTCTAGGTCGCAATTCAAAGCTACCTAATATTATTCAGACAAAAGGCTCCTCTGGCGTAAAGTGATAGCACTGACATTACTTCTTGGAATTCCGGTTATTCAAGAGCAGCCTTTTCCCATGAAGGGTGGGAAAGCGGATACTAACAAACGACTCCTGCAAACTCCAGCTCTGCACGAGACTGTACTTATACCCATGATAATTGCTGTGAAGTTTTTGATGGGACCCGGGAATTTGATATTGCACTTTTGAAGCTCTCCTACGGCAAGAATCTCACCAAGATCAGAATTTTTTATCTATGTCTTGGTCTACGGCTTCTAGATCTTTGTGGCCATCATTATATTTAAAGATCACCACAAACTCCCTCCTGATCATGGCCGAGCATTTTGGGCCATCGCTTTTGCTAGTACTCGATTCTCTTTACTATGAGATTTATTTACAGCAGTATGTCAGCTTTCGCTCCTATCATATCGTATTCCATGTTTGAGGGATCAGTTCGTGAGGGTTTTGTGCCTATCATTGAAGAAACTTTTGTAGTCACTCGAGATTTACGGGTGGGTTTTAACAGCGCCTAGATTTGACATTTGGTGTTCTATGGATTTGCGTTGGAATCAGAGTGTAGAATCTTCAACTATGAACAGCGAAGAGTTTCATCTCAGCTCCCTGGACAAGTCCACGTTCTTGAATTATTCGTTAGAATTTTCACGGGGTTACATTTTCATTTCGTATTCAATTTGTCTAGACTACCTGAAATAACTGGTAGTATAGAATTTTCATGTTAATTTGACATACAACTGAATTATATTTCAACTATTGTCCTATAGCCATTAGCCAGCCATCGAAATAAGCGATGATTTGTTATCTAAAAGGGTAACCAAAGAGTAGCGTGGTTAAGTTACACAAAGCCTCTATTTTCACAAATGTAAACCCCGTCGCTTTCATTATGCGTTTGCGCTCCTAGTTTTGATTGGCACGTTGTTCCGTAAGTGCTGCTGCGAAGGATATAGAGATATCCGAAAGGAGACCGCTGAAGATAGCCTTGTTGCGTATCATTCCATTGATCACGGAAATCCTTTCGCACCTTTCGATACTTCAACGTCATTTATTATCTTGGTGCTGACTGCGTTGTGGGTTCTCCCGTTCTCAAAGAAAATGAAACAATCTAGCACATGGTGAATTTGGGATAAAGTTTCTTTATGTGTCATGATCGGCAACAATATAGATACTTTTAAGACACAGCTCTTCTCAACTCATTTCTCGTTGATACATCCTCTAAGTACTGTAAATTAGCTTTCAGGATACACGGAATTATGGGGAAACTAGTTGGTCTCATCAGCTCAGGTATTGGCCTTGCAATAGAAGCCAAGATGTCTCACCAATCCCCGGACAATAAGTCCTCTGCTAAAGATGGGAGTCTTGGGAAATCTTTCACAGGACCGTCTCAAGGTTGGTCTAATACTCAGTCTTTTCTGGACTGATGCTAAAGTACAAAAGTCTCACATCGTGCCTCGCCGAGTGTACATCATCCTAGCAGTGACGAAGAAGCATATCAAGACCTTCAAGTTTACGCAGACTATCAGAGTAACCGTTTCTCGCTTGAGTGCCGGTTTACAGAGAGAAAAAAACTATCGAAGATACTTGGCAGAAAACCCTCTAACAAGACCAGCCGCGGATACATACGGACGCGATGTTTCTTTTTACGCTCACGAGCAACCATATCAGAGATTTCTGCCAGCAAGAAGACTTTCTTGTCCGATAATACTTCCGCAAGGAAGACCGGAAGATCAGAGTCGTGGTATCATCCGAGCGTATTCCCCAGAACTAGCAGACTACGGCATCGATCAACATACTTTCTTAGAATTCATTGACGAATTCAATGAAGCTCATAAAGCAAGTTTCCATTTGCAAACACATTTTCCAAATACTAAACCAAGCATAGGCATCTCCACATCTCGATGCCGTTAATGTTGCAGCGGCAGGTGTTGGCTTTGCCCCCGGTATTACCCCAATGATGGTGTCCATGGTTGTCCCCATTGCAGTAAGAGCTGCGAAAGGTTACCAAACGCAAAGACAGTGAGTTGTCAAATCATGGTTATATCAGCAGCAACTAGCTAATGTTATGTATAGATCCTCCTCTTTTCTCGACCGAGCCAACTTAGAACTGTTCGTTCCTCATGGTCTCTTCGCCATGGTCTTAACTTTCAATCCGGATCAAATGAGAGATCCATATAGTGCACCGGGCGAAGTCCAACTTCCGGTCTCCGCCCCCCTCATCTATCCTGAAGATCATAGACGTGCACAACAGACTGGCTTGAAGAAAGTGAGTCACTTCATTGCAGACTATGGAGACCGTAGGGCCCAGGCTCGATTTGTAGGTGAACTGCATCCAATAAACAATACATCCTTTTGCTAACAACCATAGGCACACAAAAATCCCGATTCATCCCTAGTTGGTCCGGTACCAACCTTCGAAAGCCGTTGGGGCGATCCCAATCATCTTGCCAATAGTGGCGGATTGAAAAGCCTACTCACTGGTATCCCAGACGATAGAAATTCCCACAAGGAAGACAGATACGATCGGAAACGAGACAGGAAGAGTCGTCGTCGCAGAGGAAGGTCCAGTAGTGGTTCGTCCAGAAGAGGTGGACTTCTGAGCACCGCACTTGGCGCAGTTGGCGAAGCTAGTGAAAGAAGAGGTATCTCCAGTGGAGGAAGACCAAGCTTAGTAGGAATGACAAGAGGAATGGTCAATGGACCGGGGAAGCAAAATCAAAGTTTGATTAAAGGTGTTAAAGGCATAGGGATGAAGACTGGTATTCTATATTTGATGATTACGGATAATACCGAGAACCCAAAGATTCCCCCAACACGATCACAGACACCATCGATATACACACCACCACCGCCGTCTCCGTTCTATAACCAACAGACAAATCCCGCATCAGATACTGGGCTGAAGTCATCCAATCTAGATCAACAAGAGATCTATCTTTCGTCATACCGAGACCCGACACCCAGCGACACAGACCAACAGCAAAATAACGATACATGTCTCGGCAGACAAGATCAGCTAGCGTCTGGACCTTCTACTGGATACTCCGATTGGAATGATGTTCCGCCACCGCCATATCGAGAGGCTATGCCGACGAGATATTATGATCGAATGAGAAAGGATGATGAAGAGTTTTGCGTACCTACTCTATGATGACCGAATCAGTGTCTGGGCAATGCTCTGATTTCTTTTTTTTGAATGGCTTCATGTTGGTTTGGAGCTTCTTGAGATGTATCTTTCTTTGGCGATGGAGTTTAATGATCGGGTGTTAGTCGTATATCACAGAATCGAATTATACCTAGGCTTGAATGTCATCCGATCTCGTATCAACTAAATGAAAGTAGCGATTGTTAATCTACAAAGTTCTATCAAATTACTGTCTAATATGACATCGGTGAGTTCAAGATCTAGGGTTTGATTCCATTTCCATCGAATAATATTCGAGTCATATGGGCATTCGTTGTCATGAATGTGAATCGGATCTGGTCAATCGACCCCGAAACCCCCTAAATTCATCAAACTAAAGGTGGATGCTGTATATTGAATCAATGAATTGAAAGATGGCCCGATGAAACATCATTTATTCACGGCAGCAACCCTATCACTTCTGAGGTATTTCCCCAAGTAAATTAAAAGTCTCCCATCTCATCCCTTCACCATTTTCCAGCCCTTCGGCGCCCCACCTACCCCAACCGTCATCCTCATAATAGGGTTCAGCAACTTTACTCCACCCTCGGATAAGAGCCCTCCAGTAACAAGTTTCAGAAGCAGGGGACAAATATTTGGTGAATAGTTGTCTTTGTCTTTCAGCAATGCCGGTAGCTATCTCAGGGTGATTTCGTAGGTAACATGATTGTTTCTTCGAGGTCCGACCAACCGGGCTTGACGAATATGATATTCGCTTCACTTGGTCCATAAGTTTGAGACCAACGGGTGGACCAATTATCATCTGCCTTGGGAGATGATTCATGTTCCGCAAAGAATGAGGTTGAGAAATATGGGACGCATGAAATGTGTGTTGTGAAGTAGATACGTTGGCGGCGGTGTGAGGATAATAGAGGCACACGCCTGGTGGAAGAGCAGACGCCCGGAATAAGTGATGCCCTAAACGTAGCGAAAGTCCACCATTTAGTTATGTACCGTGCGGCTAATATCACCAAGAAATATCATACATGCCACAACAATGAATCACAAGATAGGATTCTACTAGAAAACATACCTCCGTATAAACGATATATTTGTACTTGCAAAAGTCCTCTATTCCAATAGCATTTTCTGCACTCTCACCATTTGTGTTCCACTTCAAAGCTTCAATATCTGCCCATTCCTTCTCTTTACCCTTGAGAATTAGGCTCGGTCGTAAGTCTTTGTTGCCAAACTGTATTGAACCATCCGTCCCTCTCCATACTGCCTTATCAATTTTCTCAGTCCAACGTGTATTCTTCTCTATATGCTCAATCTTGGACAACGCCTCATCGATTGTCCCAATAAATGAGATCGGCCAGGACCAAAAACTAAAGTGCGGCATAACCCAATAATTCCCGTCCTTGATCTGGGGGTTGTTTGACCTTGAGAACGCCAAGAGTTGTTCATTGGAGTATCAAGTATGTTGAGTGAGAAGATAGTGTTTGGAAGAGGGGATGGAGAGGTAATAACTGCACGATGCAGTTGGTGCAAAACAGAATTCCGCTCCTATGACCAATATCAGAGCGTGAACGAAGGTCATTCAAAAGGATGGAAGGCAAACCTGGAGCATATTCCGAGAAGGTTTTGGGTCCGCAGAAATTATGTACACCTAGATCTGCCAGTCAATATAGCTAAGTTTCTGAATATTCCAATTGCCAAATAAGACCTTTCCATTTTTGATTCTTCCTTGGACAAGTCCTGTATGGTGATCCGGTTGCCTCTTCAGGGGAAATGGTCCTCGAGCTACAGCATCGTCAATCTCCTTGGTCAAGCCTGGAAAAGTTGCCGCACATTGGTCCTCCGTTAAGAAAGAGACTGAAGAATGTCTGTAGAAGGTTTCTGTCCGTCGACTGAGAACTGAAGAATTGATGATCTTAGATTTATAGACTGCTTATCATATAGGTAAATGCAAATGAACAGAGTTAAGAAGAATTAGGCCAACGTGAATGGGGTTTCTGGAACGAAACGCCATACCTCTTAATAAGTAAGTAAGAGATCGCCAGATCATGAAAGTAGTTCATGTTTGTCTTTGATCTCGAAGACGTTTCACGATGAACAAGGTTGGCACGGGAAATAGGAATTCGCGCCGAGAAGCCTATTAGGCTGGAGAATGTGTTTCTCGATACAGGCGATATGATGAAATATTTCAAATTGCTTACCAGATATCAAGAACTTACCGTACGTATCACCGGTAGGGTGATTGATGACCTTTCAGTAGGAAGGGATCATGATAGATTGATACATGCCGTTGAAGTCAGTGAGTTGAGGGATGTGGGATCAAAAATGTGGTCTCAGCGTATGGTAACGTGACCATATAATCTGAATCAAGTCTTCAGACGCACTTCTTCGAATTCTACGGCATCTATCGACATCTCCCTTTACGCTGGAGAGACATATCAATGATTATACTTCACAGTCCACCATGTCGTGAGACTGAGCTTATCCTTTCTCCATGGACGAGATATGTTTGGCACCCTTTACCTCTCAAACGAATGCATGCGGATTACTATTTCTGAGATTAGTTTTGAACCTGTCATGTACTGTGATAGTATTGAATGAACTTCCCAGGCTTTACTCCATCATCTATTTATATGCCTCTATAAGAACTTGGTTTTATCTCTTAGTAAAGAGTTAGGCAAGGCCGCAATTCCTTGGATTTTGACCTACTGATCTTTGCGATCAATTCAGAGAATGTTACACATGTGCAAGTATCTACTGGATGCCGAGATGATACCATTACAATGCCTTGCATGGCCCAAAGGCGGCACTCTAGCGCCGATCTACAACAAAGAATGGATATAAGGTACTCTGATCAGGCTCTGCGAGATCGACACTCGCCTACCCTGCAGCTTTGTATATTCCTTTAAGCAATAGCATCCAAGTACTCTCGGCTCTCTACCACTATCATTGGACCAACACCTGAATCATGGAACATGTTGGCTGTAAGTCCTTACAAACATATGATCTGATCCTTTCAATTCTTCTTATGCGTCAGATCTCCCATATGAACTACCTCCCAACGCATGTTTGAACATGCCAGCTACTAGGCTACTTGTGTTGCAGGTTTCTTTAAATCTTTGAGATTATCTCAAATACCTTGAGATAAGTCTTAAAATTCGGAACAATCTCAAGTCGTTGAGATAATCCCAAGATCATGTGATTATCCCATTCATCTCCCCAGGCTGAAAAATCAACCAAAGGAAAATCCCAAAAGGTCGAGCCGATGACCGAATACATTTCTGCTGGCTGGATAGTTCAGATAAGATAGTTTCAGTCCTATATATTCATTCATTCTTTTCTGCAATATATTCATCGAGCCTCGCATCACTATTAGACCGAACTTATGCTCAGTTGTCTTATTACTAGAGACTCAGACAGTGATGATTTCAGCTCCTCATGCGACCAGCGAGTGATTAATTCCTTGAATGATATCTACATAACTATTTCATCTGCACGATTCAACCGGCTTCCTCCAAAGAAATTAGAATCACATTCCCACCGCAATTCCATGTCGTATTATTCCCAACTTCCACATATAAAACAGTCCTTCAACATCAACACCCACAAACTTCCAATCAACCCCCTAATCTTCCCACCACCCGATCACGCAGAAAAAAAAAAGTCACCCCTCAACCATCCCCCTCCTGTCCCGACTCCCCCACTCCAAACAACACACCCCCCAGGCCCTCGATCCAGCCCCGAAAAACATGAACTTATTATGCCATCTCCTCACAGACCGGTCCCCGTTGCTCATATATAAAGAACCCTACGAATAATGATATTGAAGAGCCATACTACAGTAAGGGGTGGAGCGTAAGGAATAACCGGTATAGAATGGGAGGTTGAAAGAGATTCAGGGGGTTAATGTGTGAGATTGGGGTATACTTGAGAGCGTTTAGATGGTGATGGGTTGGGGTGAATCGTGGAATTAGACTCCATGGTGATTATAATGGTATGTCGCACGGGTAGAGTGAATGCAACGTGACAAAGTTCATGTGCCAAGTCAATTAGTTGAGTGGTATGAATTCATTGTTAATCAGATTCTACCTTTCTTCACCCCACCAAATGATACACACACGACGAGGAATCATAAAGTGAGACGGTGCATACATCGTAGACATCCACGTATTGACAAGAGAAAGAGAGAAGCGAAGCTAAATTAGAGAAAGTGGACTTTAAAAACGCCTAATATTATGCATATTCATCCCTGTGAAATAGCCCTTGAATATTTTTACACTTTACAATGCTCCCTCTTTCGTATGCTATCTGGAAATTTGGAAAAATTCATCTATCTCCTAGGTCTTTTATCATGACCACCTTCTCTCAAACCATCAGCATCACTTCTTCTCTTCCTACCGCTACTTCCATCATCCCGCATACCCCTTCCATCGCGGTCACCTCTATCGGATCTGTCTGATCGTTGATTGCGTCGGTCACCTCTGTCGCCTCCTCTATTGTCAGGGGGATTTAGCCAATTACCACTACCAGTAGCAGCATCGTGTTGATCACGTTGAGAATCGCGATCTCCTCCATGGTTATCCCGACGACTACTATCCCTATCTCGATTTCTCGCTCTCCCCGTCCACTCTCTCTTCCATTTCCAGTCAACAAGTCTCTATTTGCACCAGCATCTCCTCTAGAGTGTCTATCGGTATCCCTTGACTCTCTGTCACCTCCACGGCTCCTATGCTCACCTCTGGATGAGCGTTCCTCTTCTGGAGGACCGCCGCGTTTCTGGTCCCTATTACGATCGCTGGGGGAAGTTCGACGACTCCGTGTAGATCGATCATTCCTTGAACCACGTTCTCCCCGATCCCCGCGACCACGGTCATCATTACCAGATGCAGGATTGCCAATCAGATCAGCACGAGCAGGATTTATCAAGTCTCTTCCAGAATCCCTAGTTTGCGCAGGGGGCGGACCGGGTGGTGGTGGTGGTGGTGGTAGAATTGGTGTAGGAGGACCAGAAATTGGAGTTTGTGGTTGACCTCCTTGACGTCTTCCACGTCGTTCCTGACCTTGTGGATGCTTGGTTTCTTCAAGCATACGATTGATATTGTTGATCAGATTTGGCTGCCTTCCACCACGGGGTGCACGCTCATTTGAGGAGGCAGGTCCAGTCGGTGCCCCATTCATTCGAGAAACAGGACTGTTTTGAGCTTGAGATTTGGGGCCAAGAGGTGCAACTTGAGTTTGAAGGGGAGGTGCAGTTGGTCTTGAACGTGTGTTTTCTTGGTGTGACGATGGAATGTTTGCCGCTGCTGCTTGACCCCCAAAACTCCTTACTCTATCTGGGTGCATCCCACTAGGTGCTGCAGTGGCAACTGGTGGTGCTTGTACAGGTGGCTGGGTAGATTGAGGGCCTAGGTGTTTCAACCGATCTGGATGGACTCCTGATGTTGGAGCTGATGTAACAGACGTCGTTGGTGAGGCGGTGTGTGCAGATGAGGTCGGTTCAATCTGTCCGGGACCTAAACGTCGCGGATGTCGACCACCCGAAGGGCCCGTGGGAGGTTGTTTGTCTGGACTTGGTGGCCGAGGTATATCTGCTGGAGAATTCGCCAATCTTCCATCACGCCGACCTTGTGGGGCGTTGGTCATTCGATTGTTACCCGCGATTCCTATCACGAGGCCCAGAGGGAATGTCGGGTTGTTGATTCAAACGACCAAAGTTAGGGTCTTGTTGTCTATTTAGTCTGCCATGGTCAAGATCCAATGGGCGGGGGGATGATTGTGATTGCTGGAAAGAGGAAGAATCTCTTAATCTTTCTGGTGGAGCCGATCGGTCAGGCACTCGATCTGCTGGTCGTCCCCGCGTGGTCCGGCTGGTGGGGGTGCAGCATCCTCAGCGCGACCTCTTGGTGTATTATGAGGATCAATGGGTGCATTTCGATTTGGTCTATCATCACGTCTTGGGTGTTGATGATCCTTCTCGGAATCATGCCTTCTAGGGGGTGGTGAGTTCTGCCTCGATGAGCGTTCCCTGGCATCATCTCTGAGTCGACGAGGTGAATCGGACCGAGAAGGCTCATTTCCACTTGATATTAGAGCGGCTCGTTCGGGATTGATCAGCTCCGGCCTTTCTGGGTTCACCAATGCTAATCGTTCAGGATTGATTGCTGGGCCACGATCAGATACGACTGATGCTTTGGGTGGAGGTACGGGCGCTTCACGAGACAGACGACCGCCATTATCAGGTGTACGGTATCCATTAGATGGAGCCCGATTTGTGCCATCTCTCCCTGACTCGACGTTCCATCTTTGGCTCGGATCTGCTCGAGAACGGTCATGTTCATTGTTTATTGTACGGTCATTATTTCGGAAGTCTCTTGAGGGGTATCTAAAGCTCGTCTGTCGCCCGGCAGAAAGTCACGACCACGATCTCTGGTTCTGTCCCGAACCAGCTCTGCCATTCTAGGATCTCGTATATCTCGTCTGTCATCATTCCTACCTGAGTGACGATCCATCATTTGGCGACAAGGAATGGGGGCATCGGGTCGATTAGGGAGATTGTGGTTCGCTGGCATGTTTCCTCTGTATATCAGGACGTGCTGGTATATTTGCTGGCGCTGAGTTGGGCGTTGAGGCTCTGGCTGCATTTTCACGCAAGATTTTCTCGCGGCCTTAACAAGATCTCCGACTTTTCCCTTCAATTAGGAGCTGAAGAAAGTCTATCTTTGGCACTTGCGTTATCAGAGGGTTTCCTTGAATCTATTGCCTTTACCAGCTGCGGAAGCTAATTTTGCATCATCAACTTCGCCGTCTTCTACTTCATTCGTAGCCGGCAATTTCGGTGTAGAGACGCCCATTGAGCTTAAAAAAGATTAGATTAGGACATATAGATGAATTGATTTGGGGGCACTAACTTTGCTCGAGATTGAGGCTTGAAATTCAGGGGCTGTGGGCTTCAAGTTTGTTTTCGTAGAAGTGCCTTGCCGAGTGCATCCGGTGTAGGGCTACTGTTCGCTTGCACAGGACTCTCCTACATCCATGTCAGCCTCATCCGATTAGAGTCTTCATTCCTACTTACCAGGCTATACCCGAACGCTTGAACCATTACCCATGACTTGGACTTTTTCTTCAGCTGAACCAAAATAGCATTACCAGCAAGAGAAAGATCCTCTCGTACCCCCTTTTCTCGAGCAGCAATTGTCTCGAGTTTTTAACGAAGTTGTTACCATGAAATTAACAGCTGGAAAAACATCGACGACAGACTTGAGAATGGTCATGGGCGTTTCGAACGTGCATCCATTCTGTTCCTTCGAGACAATCCTTGCAAGAAGCCCCATTCAGCTTTTGATGCCATGAATACAAAATATTTTTGAAGCAACTTTACCGTCATGCTCTAATAAGCCTTTTACAATTCCATCTGCATCAATAGCTTTAGCGAAGCCTGGTAAGTTCTTACTTGTCCCCATGCTCTTTTTCGTATACTGCCTGATCACTGTGCCAACGAGCCAGGTCTGTCAAGACTAATCTCAGGAAACGACCCAAATTTTCCGCCTCACGTACAGTACATGTGAAAATCATAGAACGTAACCGGTTTGATCTGAAAAGTCTACCATATAGCGAGAGAGTTCGGAAGTTTGGTGTTCCATTGTCGTGTAAGAATTTGATCATCCGGAAGGAGAAATCTGCATCGCTAGGAGAGAGCAGTAATCGTGGAAGTAAGCATCGTTCAAGGAACGAGTCACTCACGAGGTCGCCCTTGACGTTACTGAACCATAAGTTTTTGCGTTTTAAAAGACGGTGTTTCTTCCCCGAAAAAGCTCCGACTTGTTTGCCAAATTCTGTCAGTAAGTTGTCCCAGTGGTGGCCAACAACTTCTTAGTCTCTTCTTTTTTTTGCCATACCGGCCCTGGTCATGTCTGTACGATCCTTCATGACATCACCTTGCTCCTTGAGGAGACGAGAAATTTCGGCTTCGTAGCTGTGGCTAGGAATAGCCAAATCGCTTAGAGTTGAGCCTCCAGAAAACAACGTAAAAACTCAGAGGTGAGGAAAGCCCAGGAACCTTCGGGTAGGAACATCTCAACGGTGTTGATGTAGGGTAGCAAAAGCTCGTGCAGCGGGTCTGCTTCTAGTATTGCTACTTCAGAGGGAGAGGCTACTTCTTTGACATCTGACATCTGTACATCGTCCTTCGCTGTGACATCCTCTGTAGGTAATTTCTCGATTGAAGTATTTTGATCATCAACCGGTCATACCCACATCACCTTCTGCATCCACCTCTGGGGCTAGACCTTCCGCCGATGGTGGAGACTTCACACTTCATTAGGATTGAGTGATGGTAACTTGGAGATACGATGTGCAATACTTGGACGCCCGATCATGAAAGCGAGCGTTGGGTCCAAGCCAAAATCTTTCATAAGTTCTGGAATTCCTGGAACGAGATCATCAAACTCTTCAATTGAGAGATTACTGCGGAGAAGATCGAGAAATTGGAAAAGGATCATCTGGGTGTCATCAATCATTGTAGCTAATAGTTTGATGGGTGCCTCATCATCCGAGACATTATAAATGGCGGATTGTCTGTGTTGTGCAATGGATAACAAAAGTTGTCCACCTAGTTTAGTATCAGTCACCCTTTCATTAGTCTTTTCGCTGTCTTTGTTGATTCGTATCGTTTCTTGGAGGTTGATTAATGTCTGGCGCCTCAAAAGTTCACCTCCGGTCATGGCAGCGAGTTGGGCATCGGTGAAGTCGGTGTCTGGCACAATTCCAGACATTTGAGAATGAGCTCCTTGAGTGACCAAGTCGGTAGAATTCCCCGGTGGAGCTGGTCATTGACATACTGAATGACAGCACAAATTCATAATAGAGTATCGTTTAAAACTTGCCAGAGAACTAGACAATGCTAGGAGCCATCTGCTGGGAAGAAGCGCAAATTCTGTATCATTTCGATTCCTATCCTTCCCCCCCAATGAACTCAAAAGTGACCATACCAAAACGTCATACCCCAAGTCGTGAAATATGCCGCACTCGACAACGACTTCCGTCAGGTTAGTATATGCTTCAATCTGTCCCAAAGCAACACTGAAAACCACGCCTGGGAAGGCAAATGCAATCTTTGCTAGATTCCGTGCCATGACAGTGAGGTTGGTCATACTAACCTCTTCATGGACTAAGGTCTCAGACTTAGTCTTGGCAAAAGCTCTCATTGCTGGTAGGCGAGAGATCTGGCCTTCAAACCACTCTGCATAAATAGAATATCGAACAGAGATAGGATAGAAACGAAGCATGCCGTACACTTCATTAGCCACACTTGTATTTCTTTAGTCATACTGAGTGCTGGAACAAGAAGGCGCTTGAGAAGATCTTGCCAACGGTCGAAATTATGGGTTGAGTGATCTTCGGCAAGACTTTGGGTGCCAATCCTAGCTATTTTTGACAAAAGGTGCATCTTTACCAATATTGACCCCAGAGATGTTGAGTAAGGACCACACAGGGTGAATACATCATCCACAGTCTGACAGATAGGTAACATTGTCTGCCCATCGTCCAGTAGAAATAATGCGTTGTTGTCATTCGTCATATTGTCTGGAAGGCCATCGTAATTGAGGAGGAAGCAAGTAAGCGTATCGAACCCTTGGCATGCCAGTCTGTCGGGATCGATGATCTTTTTGCTTGGACAGTCGGTATCATGAAGTGGATGGTCGACTTAAATCAAAGACGTGCTGGATGGAATGATTCAGATACGATGTATTAGATCAGAAGTTCGGGGTATGCTTCTGGTAGCCAAGGGAAGCCGAGATAACAGAGCTTCAGGAATTGCTCCGATTGTCCAACAGCAGGTGAGAAGTTGTACTTTCGTCCGAAGGCTCATCCAACTTATCTTTGTCGTCAACTTCGGCGGTTGGTTTCAGACGTATCGGTCTTGGAGCGGCGTTTCACGTGTCTTCCTCCATTTGGTAAGTGTCATCTACCAGAGCCCGGCCATCATCAGTGCATTCATGTACCCCCCGATAGCCTCTCCTTCTCCTCTATTTCCTTCATCTTGACATCACGAACAGCTCATGTCCTCGTCTAGAGGCCATAGATAGTATAGATCTTTTAAGGGATGAATCCAATCTATCAACAACGCCGTCGATATATCAGATTTGCAGTAGTATGTCTTCATTATCTCGAGCCGCCGAGCATAAACGAAGTTTGAAACCAAGCAACTGAGCTGCTGTTCGGTTCCCGAAGGTGGATAAGTTCCTGTGGCTTGATCCATAGATGATCTGCATCAGTTTTGCATCATCTTCTTTGAGAAATCGTTCTTCGTTCGCATCCACAGCCTGCCTCCCCCGTCAAAGAACGCTTCAATCCCAACTTCACGAGCCGATCCCAGATAGTTTGTCGCGCTCTAAGCGTTGGCTCTTGCTGTTTCTTCCTCTCGTCAGTTGAAGTCCACGGGGCGCTCGTAAAAGCCCGGGCGGAAGTCCGCCGCATCGGTACTTGATCAAAATTCCGCTTCTCGGCCCAAGAACTCCCGAAAGAAGTTGCTAACGAAACGGAAATGCTTAATTAGAACTGCCGCAACACATCCAAGTAAGTCAAGTACTCTTCCCACATCCAAGTCGAAGTTCCTATCAGCCCTTCACCTTCTCAAAGGCATCCTCAACAACTTCGCTTGAAGGTGGTTCGCTCCCACTGGTTTAAAAAGCTCCGTTACCAGTTTTGAATTCCCTCAGTTCCTCCTTAAAAGATTATAATTTGCCTGTCGGTAGAGGAGATGGGTACCTGTCGAATCCCCATGCGTAAAAGGTATCTCTTGTGAGCCCCAGATTCAAGAGAAGAGTAGCATCCAACTTTGTCGCAAAATAGGTCCTGGTATCCTTAGAGAAAACAAATGCTCGCAATGCCACATTTGGTGATTTCAGATCTTCCAATTCGCACATCATTGATAGAGAATCAAGAAATAGAGTTGTGGCTCTAGGGTGCCTGGGTATCGTCTGCCGGTGAGGTATCTGGCCCTAATATTTTTGATGCAATTCCGCATCTGCGCCATCGATACGGCCATCAAAAGTTGCGCGAATGAATCCTGAAACACCCTCGCTAAATCCATCGTATCTTCATCCTGGCGAGCTTGGATGCCCTTTTCCACAACCTGTTGCCGGCCAGTGGTATTCCACGAGGACATTTGATCGTCGTAAGGAAAACATAATCGAATGGAGCGGGCTCTTCCAACTAGGACTGATCATATCGTTTGCGGTAGGAGTTTGCGCTGGAGTTTGGGCAGCGCTCGAAGGTCTAGGAGGTGGAGACATAGGTCCTGGTTGGAGTGCTTGTAGCTATCGAGAGGTTACTAGGATTTTCGAATTATTCGAATTGTTTGAACTGTTCAAACTGCGGCCATCATTTCTACGTCCTCTACCCCACCTTGATTACCTTGACCCCCCTACTGTTTCTTCTGTTGCCGCCTTCGCGCATACCAGATTCTCTTTCGTGCTGACCCAAAGAAGTATTTCCTGGTCGATGAGGTGAAGGTCGAGGCTCACCCTGATCTACGGAATTTCTTCATTCCTCTTTCTCTTCCTGCTGAGCCATCTCCAAATCTATCATAAAGCTCAACGACCTGCGTACATGTGTATGGAACGCTTGATGACAGTCAAAGAAGCGTCTGCGATTTGCGATTTGCGATTTGCGATTTTCAATTGAAATGAGTCGTCCAAACTTGAGTTAGTTGAGATTTTGTGGAAGTTGATTTTTTGAACGATTAAAAAACTTCAAAACCCAACCACAACTTATGTGCGACAACAAAATCAAGAGTCTAAATTTTATGTCAAGTTGAGAGAGAGATATTGACAATTGATGATATAACTTCTTCAAATTCCCAAGCAATGAAGGTTCCCGCGTTCGCGTGAGATAGAAATACGCTAAGCCTTATTGGTATCTAGCGTCAAGTAGGCAGGACCAGGTGGTAGTTGATTATTGTGCTGCTGGTGAACTCACACATTACGAACCTCAGCCTCAACCCATCTCAGCTCATTTAAAATCCATGAAAACGGTTCAGACCCTTGTTCAGTTGCTCGGTACACATCATAAATACCGACTTCCGACATAAAAACAAATTTCTCGCTCATAGATTCATATGACTGGCTCTTGATGACGTTTTCTGGATATCCCTTATTTAAATGACTCAATCAAGCAACACTGTATAATAAGATATAAATTCCTTGGATTCTTCTTCAAAGAATTCAACAATAATTATTACACAAGCATCTTCACTGAAATCTAAGGTTCTGCGGGCTCGAATCCCATACAACCAAATACGGTCAGTGATTACATCTCCAATGAGTTGCACAAGATACTCCTCAATCTTGGAAGAAGCAGTGACTGAATACTACAAGAAAGAACGCAGCAACAACCGGAGAACCCATTCGCATCTCTCATACCAGACCAAACTATCGCGATAATTCCATCCTTCACGTTGGAATCTGGCGAAACTTTGCACAATATTCCATTGGCATACAGCACTAAGGAAATTACACCCAATCGCGACAATGCTATGGTTATATGCCATGCCTTGACTGGTAGTGCCGATGTCAGCGATTGGTGGGACCCCTTCTCGGGGACCGGGTAGAGCTTTTGATATTTCCAGATTCTTTGTGATATGCATGAATAGTCTTGGAAGCCCTTACGTAGTGCAAGTCCAGTCACCTGAAGAATGGAGACCAAAAAATGAGAGATATGGTCCCGAATTTCCTTTGACAACCATTCGAGACGACGTCAAGTATGTAGTTAAGGTATCTCCTAGCGCGGCACAAGACTGACTTGCTTCAGTACATAACTTCTTCTAGATGATTTAGGGGTTCGACAAGTAGCAGCTGTCATCGGAGGATCTATGGGAGGTATGTTGGTTTTGGAGTGGCATTTTTTTGGCAAGGATTATGTCCGAGCCATTGTCCCAATTGCAACATCTAGCAGACATAGTGTTGGGGTATCAGTTGGGAGAAGCACAAAGACAAAGCATTTATGCGGATCCGAAGTACGAATGGCTATTACCCATTTTCAGACCCTCCGACGACAGGTCTTGGTGCCGCACGCATGTCTGCGCTTCTCACATATAGAAGTCGTAACTCATTCGAAGCAAGATTCGGTCGAAATATACCCGATGCTGCAAAGAACAAACCATCAGCGAAGGTCGACAACCAACTACACCATCGGATATACACCGAGCAATCCATAATGATGGACACAGGCAGACAAGATCCCCAGTGTCGTCAAGGCCTGGAAGCTGCGCTGCAGTTTTAACACTGGCCGCTGAAAACATAACCGCAAACGGTGGTGACCCTGCCAATTTTACTGATCCTCAATTCCATGCGCAACTCCATCCTTGTCCCCACCACCAGAGCATTCTCGGGCCGGGCGCAATTTAGCATTCTCACTACTTCTCTGCACAATCATATCTTCGTTACCAAGGTGAAAAGTTTGTCAAACGTTTTCGATGGAAACTGTTACATTGCCATAACTCGCAAACTTGATACACATGACGTGTCCAGATATCGTGTTCCTGCAGATTCAGCGGATCCGATCGCTGAAGCTCTTTCACAAATCCAGCAACCAACATTGGTACTTGGGATTGAAAGTGATGGACTTTTCACATTTGACGAACAGAAGAAGATTGCAGCCTCTGTGCCAAATGCACGTCTCAAGAAGATTGAATCTCCTGAAGGACATGACGCATTCTTACTACAGTTTGAACAGGTTAATCAACACATTCTAGAGTTCTGAATGAAGTTCTACCTGATATCATGGAAGCGCCTGGTATTGAAGGGGTAGAAGCTGAAGATGGAGTAGGTGCTGTCACCAAGAGCAGTACTGTTGGAGAGGAAAGTGGATGACATTACAGCATGGTAGATGGAGCATGACTGAAAATTGTATACAATATTTACATGCTACCATTTCCGCTGTCTGAGTTCATCAACACCTGATTATATACATTCAACGGTCAGTCTTTACTCTTCTATCCATCGGAACCCAACCCTTCTTGACATTATATGATGAAAATATTCGGATGTTAAATCATTATATTCCGAGAGCGCAAAACCGTGTGGAGATTTTCCGTTGCCTTCCTTCTGATGTCTGTATATCTTTATTGGCTTTACATTTTCATTTTAGTCTTACAATTTACTGACCATATGATAGTATTTGATTGCGATTGAGGTGCAAGATATGAACTTGTGGATGGCAAAGAAATGAAAGACCGCCAGCAACGAGATGATGAAGCGGTAAAGTAGGTGGAGGATGGAATTGAAACCCGCACATAATAAACCGTAACTGGGAAATCAGCATGTAAAGTTTATTCCTGACCTCTCGAGCTCAACTCTCGAGCTCAATACACTGAAAATAAAGAAATATATAAAATGATTACGAATTGTTTAATGCCAAGTAGATGAAATGATATACGGATAATACAATTGCTCACCCAATCTCCAAGCTCTAGCTCAATCGACAATCCATTGTGGAGACCCCAAGGCTCAAGCATCCATCTATCCATTAAATAACATCCAGGATCATAACCGTGACAATGACCATGACCATGACCATGACCATGACCTAGCTTTGGTACTGTAGGATGTATGGATGAACTTCTAGGTATAGTACAGTACAGTACAGTAGGGTAGGGTCGTTCTTTCTTTCTTTTCTTTCTTTCTTTCTCTTCTTCTTCTTGGTTTCTTTAGGGTTTTGGTTGGTTTAAAGTTTCTTTTGGGGGGGTGTTTAGATAGGTGGGTTGCTTGATGATGGGTAGGCAGTTAATATCATATCATAGCTTATTTGCTCATTTCTTCTCTTCTTCTTCTTTCTTCTTCTTCTTCTTCTCTGTGCTCTTTATATAAGGTGAGATCAACCATGAATGAGGTCGATTATGCAATATGATTAAGATGAGGAAACGGGTAGTGATCGGATGGGATCGGATCGTGGGATTAATGGGTTGGTTCGTTGTTGGTTGGTTTTTAGTGTGCTGTGGTGGTGGCGGGTGTTGATATAGATTCTTGGTTGGTAGGTACTAGAGATGTCGGTAGGGAGGTTCATAGGTAGCTAAAGCATAGTTGGGGAGGTAGGTGGGTACGGTAGTAGTAGTAAGGTTCAGCATGTACCTAAGAAGACTGAGTCAAAGCTGTTAGGTAGGTAGGTAGGTAGGTAGGTAGGTATCTATCTACCTACTATGAGGTTGTTATCTGATCGCGGGCTTTCATCTTGGTGGTTTGTGGTTGGTGGGTGGTGGGTGGAAAGGTGGCGTGGTGGTGGTGTGGTGGAGTGGAGAGGGTGCAGAATGGATCTACATACTCTACTCTACTCTACTCTAGGATTGATTGTCTTGGTTTGGAACTAAAAGTGTTGACCTCATCGTTGTGGGATGGAAGGATGGGTGTGGGTTTGTGGGCTTGTGGGTTCGTCGTGGGTTCGTGGGTTCGTGGGTTCGTGGGTTCGGGTTCGTGGGTTCGTGGGTTCGTGGTTGAAGGTGCTTAGTAGGGAACTTGATATCCATTTAATATTTTGCTGGTTCATCCGTTTGTCTATCTATCTATCTATATGTCTAGGGATGTTAAATCTCTTACTGTGTATTTGCTTGTTTTGAGGCTTAGATTTTGAACGCTTGATTGGGGAAAGGAGAATGGAGAGGAGGAGAGGAGAGGAGAGGAGGAGAGAGAGGAGAGGGAGAGGAGGAGAGGGGGATAATGGAAGGGGGAATGCGGATAATGAAAGGGGGAAATGCGGACAATGAGAAATGAGAAGGATCAAATGAATTGGATGAATTGGATGAATTAGACGAATTAACTTTTATATTAAGTTTATTATATTAGCCTTAAATTTACCTATTATGTTCCTATCTACTTACTACCGACGTAAATAGGATAGTATAGCCAACCTTGAATGATTACATGACTGTCTAGATCCTCATCCATATCAATGTACCACCTACCGCTAATCTACTCATAAACTTACTTCTATCATTATTCCAAGGTAACCTGTGTAGTAGACAATCTAGATGTAAGATTTCATATTTAACTTATAACCTATATATAAAATAGCAGATGATTTCTTGGTAATATATAATTCTGGTAATCAACCAGAGGATATTATATATATTAGGTATATATATATGAGGCTGAAATTGTGGATGTTAGATGTTGGATGTTGGAGATGTTAGATGTTAGATGTTAGATGTTAGATGTTAGATGTTGTTAGATGTTAGATGTTAGATGTTAGATGTTAGATGTTAGATGTTATATTATGTATATAGATTTACATTTTCTGACAAAGTATGAAGGAAGCATATTCATTTGGTTCCTTATTTGCAAATACATTCTTTACTCTTTATTCTGTATTGTTTATTCATTGGTATACTAGCTTACATTAGATACCACCATTAGATACTATCCAACTTATGAAGTATATTGACAACTAAATTCTCTATTCTCTACTCATCTATTATTTATTCTCGGGTAAAGATTACTACCTACTGTTAGATACTATTTACCTACAAAGTATATTTAGAAATAAATTCTCGACCTATTCTTGACTCTTTGATATTTATTTTTGAGTACATGGTACTACTAGATACTATCTACCTAATCACCTAACCAATAAAGTCCTTATAGACTAGAATACTGGGCGGTGGCATGCTACCTACCTAGGTATTTCACCAACTAACGACAACTAGGTTTGAAATGGATATGAGAATGTAGATGCCTCAATACCTAGGGACAAGACAGGGACAAGACAGGACAAGACAGGATAAGACAGGACAAGACAGGACAAGATAAGCTTCTCATCATTATTCCTCTAATCTCCTTTGAATCCTCCCTCTTCTATTATCATTTATACTTTCCCATGGCCAATATCATCTAAGGAATATACTATACTAATCCCATTTTTACTTTTGCACTACAATAAGTTTTGTTCTATAAGGTTAATAAATGACTTCAATCGTACCTTACATTAATTCCATTCCACTTTCAAATAATTTGGATGCCATTTCAATCTCCTTCAATCCAAATCCCATCCAATTCTTATTACATACAATTCTTAACTTAACTCACTTACTACTTTACTTTGCTTTGCTTTGCCTTGCCTTGTCTTGTCTTGTCTTGTCTTGTCTTGCTCACCACTTAAATTACTCTCTTATCGAAAAGAAAATCAACAATCAACCAATTTGGGAATACCTTCTCTCTCGTATGCAAATGTGCAATTAATAGAGTACCTTTTGCTAACGACAACAACTTTCTTTTCTTCTTCTTCTTCACTTCTCTACTTCTCTACTTCTCTACTTCTCTACTTCTCTCTCTCTCTGCTTCTTTACTTCTCTACTTCTCTGCTTCCATCCTACCTACTTACACATCTACTACACCTTTCTTCCTACCTGATAACCGCACCATACCGTACCGTACCTACCAACTCGTATACTCACTCATATAACCTTCCAAGGTTGCATTATACACAACAATCCTTTTCCTTCCTCCATCATCACCTCACATCATTTTTGATATCCTCTCATCTTTTATTCTTCTTCATTTGTTTTATCCTTGATTCTTCCTTTTCTTTCTTCCTCTTCCTTAGTTCACCTTTTCTACCTACTTTACAAAGATTGAGTACTACCCAAAGTAGTATTTACCTCAATTAAATCTTTCCTTTGTCCTTATATCATTCGTATAACCTCGAGTTCGCAACCTCAAAAACCACGAATCTGATTGAAAATATCACTTTCATTGTAATAAAGCAAGGATGGAATCAATCATTCTCCCCTCGCCTGGTCTTCACGATGTAATTGAGAAAAATCTACATGATGCTTCCGATAAATCAACTGGTACCATAAATCGAGCACGATTGCCTTCTTTCTCCACCACTCGAGATTCAAGTATCTCGTGGGGCAGGCGGCATCACCATGGTTCTTGGTTGCATTCCTTGGATGTGCTAGTATTATGAGTCTCTGTCCTCTGATTGTTATCTTTTGGTGGATTGCCCTTGCACGATTTGAAGGTTCTTTAACCTCAGCATTCAAAATCAATGGCTACGATAGGACCTCTCAATTCATATGGCAATATGCACCACGAGGCAATCTGAGAACCAATATTGGCTATGGAATTTGGTTGGTATTTCAAGCCGCTCTTTACCAATTTTTACCCTCCAAACTGAGCAATGGTCAACTGACTCCAGCTGGACATCTGCTCGGATATCGTACAAATGGTCTTTCGGCTTGGTCGTTACTCATGCTCTATTCTCATTTCATCATACTGCGGACTCTTAGATCCAGCAATTTTGGCCAAGCATTGGCAGGCATTATTGATCTCGGTGAACGTTTACGGGTTTCTATTGTCTGGATTTGCCTACCTGAAAGCTCATATGAGTCCATCTCATGAGGGTGATCGAAAATTCAGTGGTGAGTTTGGCTGATGGGATGGAAGTCTTGGAACTTTGATGTTGACACGTGATAGGATCTATTTTGTACGATATGTATATGGGAATTGAATTAAATCCTAGATTCGGAAATTACTTTGATTTCAAATTGTTTCACAATGGCCGACCTGGGATAATTGCTTGGACTCTCATGTACGTCAAATTTGAATCCTCATGGTCACGCTTTGGATATGCATCTTCCCCCCCCCCCCTTCAACTTCATCCTCTAACCTTGATATAGTGATATGTCCTTTATTGCCTATCAATATCAAATTCATGGTTACATTACCAATTCCATCATTTTAAGCACTTTTCTCCACAGTATATACGTTGTTGACTTTTTTATCAACGAAGATTGGTACCTTCGAACCATTGACATCTGTCATGATCACTTCGGTTTCTATCTCGCGTGGGGATCCATAGTTTGGTTACCTTCCATGTATACACTTCAGACTCAGTACCTTGCAAAAATCCTCATTCCTTGTCACCACTCAGCGCCCTCATGATATGTACCTTTGGCGTCAGTGGTTATATCCTTTTCCGTAGCGTCAATCATCAAAAAGATCTCGTCCGTCGCACTAAAGGAAAGTGTCAACTTTGGGGAGCACCAGCAGAGGTCGTACACGTTAAATATCGCACAAAAGATGGGAAAGAGCATGATAGTATCCTTCTTTGTTCAGGATGGTGGGCATGGCTAGACATATTAACTATCTCGGTGATCTTGTGCTTTCATATTCAATGTGTGCGGCCTGTGGCACAAAGAACTTGTTGCCCTGGACGTATGCCATCTTTATGACTATTCTGTTGATACATCGCTGCTGGCGGGATGAGGAGAGGTGTTCGGCTAAATATGGAAAAGGGTGGGAAGATTATTGTAAGAAGGTTAGATGGATTATCTTGCCAGGTCTTTATTAGATGCTGGATGAATCGAAAGGTTATGGATGGAAATTGGGAGTTAAGGTGGATGTGGAGGGGGGGGGGGGTAATACATCAGGCGTATGTGAGATAATGGATCATTTTGGGTCAGGAGTAAAATGGAACGGGAATGGATATTGTCAATGGCGTGGTATACGAGGATGAATTGATCAATAAATGAATGGGGGCCGGTATTAATTTGGCGGAAGAAAAAATCGATAGAATGGAATGGAATAAACGGGCAGCGACAACGGAATGGGAATAGAAATCGAGCATGAGATAAAATGACCGGCTGTAAAACGAAATGGTTGCATGGATTGGGATGGAACGCGTATAGATCCTAGATAGATAGACAGCCTGATGAATAGAATTAGATTGCTATTAGGCGATAGTAATGTTGTCCTTTTGTTTTTTTCGTTTTTGTATTTTGCATTTTGTCTTTTATGGGT
Source organism: Monilinia fructigena (assembly GCA_003260565.1). Lineage (NCBI taxonomy): Eukaryota > Fungi > Ascomycota > Leotiomycetes > Helotiales > Sclerotiniaceae > Monilinia > Monilinia fructigena. The sequence continues at coordinate 339,808 of QKRW01000026.1, forward strand.
GTAGATTTCGAATTTTTGTTTGTTTTTGAGGGGAGAAAGCGAGAGATGAACATTGGGAATTGAAGGGGAGGGAGAGGGGAATTTGTGGTGTGTGGTGTATGGTATATAGATTGGACTTTTGATGGTGGTGGGTGTAAGAGATGAGAAGGGGGGGAGGGGGAGGATAGATGTGATGGGATTGGGATTTGGAATATGGTCTCGAGGGTGAGCGAGTATGGGAAGTTTGGATTTGAGGGAAGGGTTTGGCTTGGATGGTTATTGATGGTTGGTTTGGGGGTGGATTGTTGTGGATGTGTGATAGATGCGTGGTTATGAGATAGTTGGGAGAGAGGGGGAGAAGCGCACGGGAGAGGGGTGGTGTTGTAGGGAGGACCAATTGACGAGGAATAGATAGCAGCATTATGATTGTTGGAAATCATATAATGGTACTCAGTGGTATGCTAGTACAACAAACCTTTTTCCATTTCTGACAATGATAGTGGCAGTGGAGCGGGAAAGATGGCGGATTGGTTTGGGAGGAGAGATTGTTGATGGTGGTAGGGGAAGCGGACTTTAGAGATCGAGTTGGGGGGTTTTCGTGGAAGAGGGGAAGAGTAGGGAAGATGAGGAGGGTAGTGAATGGCTTGATTATATACTTTTATCAAAACGTCTAATGGGGTGAATGAGGGGAACATGGATATATGAATGCTTGTGAAAATTCTAGTTCTGAGATATGGATTCATCTTTATCGTGCGTGGCAGGTAGGTTGAGATACCTTTGTTTTTCTATTCAGGTGGGAGAATTGAAGCAGTGGCTTGGTAAATAGAGTGCTTTGAGAAACGGATATAGCAAATTTGACTGTATCGATGAAGTATCAGTAGCCAAATGAGATAAAGGTGTACATGATTGGTGATTCGACTTCGACGGATTGAATACTCAATAGTTCTCATCAACTCTTTTGATTCAAATTGATGATCACGAGAAGTCACTCAACAGCTCAAAATATTCTGCCGGGCATTGAAATCGGAAAGGATTCCCAGCTAATCTACCTCTCGAATAATAAGCACGATCAGGAACCATCGTCTTTAGTATTCCTCATTGGTAAGCACGTCAGATACTATGAAGATGATTTGGTTCGACGTAATGACTTGAACTATCAGTAAGGAACATAAAGCATTGTTTCTGATGTCAAAATCTTTCTACTTCAATTGCTTGATTGTACTTGCAAAGTACCTAGTAATCTCCTCATCAGCACAGCTAGCATATGGGTCCAATTGTTTAAAGTAGCTTTTCCTGGGCCACCATTCTAGATGAACAGTCCCTCGATAGATATCTTAGTGGAATGTACTAAAATTGAACTTGGGAGTTGTAAGTCATAACAGGCAATTCTTATGAACTGAGACCATCTGAAGATATGCCTGATAAAGAGAACGATAAGCGTTTTTCCTGCCCACAACTTTGTGGATATGTCTCGTAGATCAACATGGGTGTAGGAACTTATTGAACGGTCTGAAAGTTAAACATGCTAATGCTTTCGAAACAAACTTTACCGTTTGGTAGCAGGATTCACTGCAGATTGAGACATGAGGTTGCTCATCTGAAAATGGCCACATAGAGAACTATGATTTTCAATTTGGAAGGATTCCATAAGGCCGTATACCGTCTATTTTACCGTCGAGCACCTGCTTTCGTCGGAACAGAACTGAACTGATTTTCTCATATTCAAATTCCATGAATGTTTTAGACTATCAGAATCTGGCCACCCGAGATTATCATCCGAGTAGCCCTGTGGCAAGACCAGACTCCATACTATCTATTCTCAACGTGCCTAATATATAGAGAACGTGGGCGTTGCAGATCCCTCTACGGAGAAGGAGAAATGCCAATGATATCTTGTTGATGGCCCACATGGATTCGGGAAGTTTCATCCACCTTTTATGCCTGTGATGAAGTTCATGTCGCGGCTCGGATTCCCCTGCATGTAGCTCCCATTTCGGAGGGGGGGAGAGGTATATGATTGGCAGTTGTTTGGCACCTAGAAATCAGCTCATGGTCGAGATTTATTTTAACACCATGACTGGAATGAGTTTGTGTTTATCATCACTAGTTTGAATGATTTCAAATTTGCAATCTCTTACTCGAATGTTAAAATGGTATCATGCAAGCAACAAAGCCATCATGTTGGAAAGATACACAAGATATAAACTTACTCAGCATCTTGGTTTATCCAACATGGAATGCTGGGTATATTCAGCCACTTAAACGCCACAGAGATTCATGGATTCACGGATTCATGGATAGGACAGCTAGGGTTGCAAAGCTAAATCTTGTTCATGTCCTCATGTCCACTCAGCGTTGATACTTGATACACGTGCGCTAGTTTTTGGTTTTGTCTTACACAATTTATTCAATTCGCTCCTTTCGAAGCATTCTGAAGTAATTATAACTTCCAAGGTTCTATCAAGTGGCCGAAAGCATAGAAGTATAATGTCGTTTTCTAAACCTGATGCTTCGTACTTCCAAGGGTGAGGAGAAGTCTTCTCTGGGCATCATTAGGTTACACTTATAGCTACCTACTCTACATGTGAGCTTATCTGTTAATTTTGACATGATTTCATTCTCGAATTCTCGAGTCTATTCTTGCTGAGTTGTTTGTTCGGCTTGATGGTCCAAACTGTTTCCAATATGAGCAAGGTGCTTGTACCAACTTCTAGGAGTTTGGCAGAGATCTCTAATACGATACAAGATCCAATCATAACAGGTGAAAATTATAAGGTTACCTACCCAATACAAATCCCCGTGGAGGAAATGCACATAATGGAGCCATTACCCCCCCCCCAAGACATATTGGGCCCTTGAAGATCTAGGACTCCATACGTACCTAACTAGGGTCAGCGCGGGTAATATGGACTGTATGACCTGTTACGAGTCTTTTAGTCTTATATCCTTTGCGTCCCATAAACATCCTAACCTCAGTTCTGACCGACCTTTTCCAAATATTTGTATCAATGTATCCCAATATATTTAATACCAACTAATTCTACCAAACCATTCATATCACGACGTCTACATTTTCGGGCTCGCTCGTGGTCTTTTACAATGCCTCCGCAGCTGTATTGCAGTCTTCTCCAGCCGTCGAATCACAATATTGCATCCATCAACAGTGCAAGACTACAACGATACCAATAGATATATTGACGGGTCTTAATTTAATACACAAAAATTCACCACTTCTAGTACTAGGATCGTATTGGCCCGACTTGAAATTCTTCAAAGACCTAATCCAAGTTCAATTTCAACTTGACTTCAATTTCGAAAACAGTTCTTCCCAAAAAATACTTACAATAATTCCCCACAGCAGTTGATCCATCACCATGGCTATGGATCTTCTTCCAGAATCTGCGCTTCCACTTCCCAAACTCAATACAAAAACATGCGGTGGCAATGCTGCTTTTCATTAATTTTAATAATGATTACTCCCATATAGTCAATCCAAACTTGAGGAGAAGCTGGCGTTGTCTGAAATCGATAAGGTGTGTGAAGTTGATGTTTAGTTTTGAGCCTTGGGTATAGCATGCTATGCTTTAGTGCCTGCAATCATCCGAGAATTGCTACAATTTTTTTGGGAACAATTTCAATATTTTTTCAGTGATTCTGAATGCATAACTAATCTCATATAAGATTCCTTTTGGCTGGTATCACGTTCGTGCTGTTGTAGTGCTGGAATTGGATTCTTCACAGATTCATATGACATATTTGCTAGTACGTACAATCGATTCTCCGAATTCATATTGAAGCTAATAGTTTCAAAGTCAATCTCATCATAGCAATGCTTGGTATGGTCTTTTGGCAAGGTGCTCCCAGTACTGGTGGCAACTTTGGAGTCCTGCCCACAAATATTAACACTGCGATCAAAGCCGCTACTTCAGGTGGTGCAGTTGTTGGTCAAGTTGGTTTCGGATGGCTAGCAGATTTGATTGGACGAAGAAAGATGTATGGTGTTGAGCTAGCCATTATTATACTCTCTACACTGGCTCAAAGCTTGAGTGCATCTAGTCCTGCTAGCATGACTGGTGTATTTATCTTTTGGAGAGTAGTGATGGGTATAGGAATTGGCGGTGATTATCCATTGTCAGCTGTTATCACTTCAGAGTAAGATCATTTCATAATCTCGGGTTCCTTACTATAGAGATACGTGGGCCTCCTGGTCTTGCAACTTCGATTATTCTCCAGGCTTCCGAAAGTCAACTCAAGTTCCTACATACCACCATTACGGCTTTGCGATATCACAGACTGTTGTTTTCATTTATTTGCCTATCGGCTTTCATCCGATATAATGCTGATTGTATTGTAGGTTTGCTCCAACTCGTTGGAGGGGGGGCATGATGGCAGCTGTATTTTCAATGCAAGGCGCAGGCCAATTCGCCGCTGCTCTAGTCGCCCTTATAACCACTGTCGCTTTCAAAGATTCTTTCATAAACACTTCACGCACTTTTGACAGTTGTGATCCGGGTTGTCAACTAGCTGCGGATAGAGCATGGCGTATAATTGTGGGGTTTGGAGCTATTCCTGCTTGTTTCGCTCTCTATTACCGAATCACAATTCCCGAGACTCCACGATACACGTTCGATGTAGCTCATGATATTGAAAAGGCGGATGCAGATATCAAAGCTTATATAAATAACTATAACGAAGGAGAAGTTGATCCTATTTTACAACAAAAAACAAAAGCAGGTCAAGGTCATCATTTGTCACAACCGACTGCCTCTTGGTCTGACATCGGTCATTACTTTCGTCAGTGGAACCACGCAAAGATTCTTATAGGTACAACCTTTTCTTGGTTTTTTTCTCGATCTAGCATACTATGGTCTTGGGTTAAACGCCAGTACAGTATTGAATGCAATTGGTTATGGTTCCGGTTCAACATTGTACCATGTTTACTACACACTGCAACCGGTAACTTGGTACTAGTATGTGCCGGCAGTATACCTGGATATTGGCTCAGTGTGCTTACTGTCGATACCATTGGTCGCAAACCTATCCAAATATTCGGATTTGCCATTTTAACTCTCATATTTTGTATCATTGGATTTCTATATGAATCACTAGGAAAAGGTCCTTTGCTCGCTTTGTATATTCTAGCTCAGATATTCTTCAACTTCGGCCCCAATACAACGACTTTTATCATACCTGGCGAGTGTTTCCCACTAGGTATAGATCCACAGGGCATGGTTTAAGTGCAGCAAGCGGGAAAATAGGCGCAATAATCGCACAAGTTATCTCTCAACCATTACTTGAGAAAGGAGCTTCTCCTCATTGTGAAGGAGCAGCCTGTTCCCCATGGCTCAACCATCTGATGCAAATCTTCGCACTCTTCATGCTATGCGGTACAATCGTCTCTTTTCTCATTCAAGAAACCAAAGGTCGAACGCTAGAAGAATTATCTGGTGAACCGAATAGCTCACTTGATTCTATCGCGCCAACAGGCACTTCATTCTGGGCTCGAAATAACCCCTTTACTGGCGGTAAGCCCGCAGGCTTCTCTCGCAATCTAAAAAATATCACAAGTCCAAGCTTGCTGCCTAAGTCCCCTGGACATAGAGGCAAACGCGAGAGAGTAGGGATTATGACTAGCCCGGAATTGTTACCGAAGAGTTATCACGATAGATCTGATAGTACGTGGTTATCAAATCGGAGTCATACGAGGGGGTAGTGGTGATACGAGGGAAACGGGAGTAGAGGACTATGCGCATGGGTTTCAGAGGGATAAGAGAAATGTTTGTTTGGGGGTGCAGGGTATGGGTTGAATGGAGGGTTTTGCCGGGCTGGGGTGCAGGATGGCACGTTCAGAGAGGAAAGGTTAGAAAAGGAGAGAGGGTCGAGAGTATTCAGTTGATGGATGTGGGAAAGTTGTTAAAGTGAGGAAGGAATTTTGGTTCGGGGCGTTTATTTTATGAACGAAATTGGTGTTGATTCTGAGTGCTGGGTGGAGATTGTGGATATAGAGGAACGGGAAGGAATGGGATGACACATATTGCACAGATATGGATTAGATACACTAGGCACAGGCGCATGGGATCGGCGAACGGTTTATTGATGGCTTGTTAGTTCTCGATGGGTTATGATTTCAGTACAATTTCAGAAACCCTACAAACCCGAGATTTAACCCCTTATTAGCAAACTTTCAACCTCAAATAAAACACTACCAAATAAGAGTCCTAGGAAACTATTCTCCACACGTTCGCGTGAATCCTCTCATATAATCCTACCTAACAAACCAGAGCAAATAACCGCCACCCCTTCTAATTCTTCTACAATTTCAATCTCTATTTCTTCCCCCACCAATACTATTAGCTCCATCAGTATGCTCCTCGTGCGTTCCTCTAGTACTATTGCCGCTGTATTTTTTTACTGTTGGAACCTCTTTTGTAGGTGGGTTCAGATGGGAAGCGGGGTTCTTTAGGCTGGGCTGGGCTGGAGTTTTGAGGGAGGGAAGAGGGAAGAGGGAGTTGAGGGTTTACCCTGATGGTTCGTTGGGAATTCTGAAAGTTGGCCGTATCGGTTGAGTTTTGGATTGGGCGGCCATGTAAATTGTGAATATATGAATTTATCATTCATATAGCCCTGCCCAGGAAAGTAACATGATATTGATATGGAACGTAAGACTGTACATGAGAAAATGAATACGCCTGCGATGGTGCCCAAAAAGGTTGAAGTTTGGGCGGGCGGCTGTTTCTCTTGGATATTTTGGTATAGAGTATAGGAGATGGGAGATGACACCGACTGAAATATGATTAGGATGATGCGACTTGCGAGGGTTGGGTGTTGGACGGTTAGAACTAGTAGTGCTGTGGTCTGGAGTGGAAGGTGGTGGGGTTTTCTCTCAATCTCTTGGCCAGATCCATACGGCTTTATTTGGATGCAGGTTGCAGTCGACTCGAGGAGTCGGTGGATCTATCTCTAAAAAGAGTTTGGGGTGGTTCGGGTGTGCAAGACTGTGTGGTCATGGATACTTTGGATAGAAGCCTTGAATAATGGTCTCTTTGCGGGCATGATAAAATGAGAGAAAAGGAAAGGATAGGAGAACAATAGAGTGGGAACTTGTTCTTGCCTCTATTATGGTATTGCTTCGATGTTGAAACAAAGGTTGACCGTTGGGCATTTGCATGGAATGTATCCTTTTTTTTCTAATGGCCTTCAGACTCTTCATACCAGGGATTTCGATATAAGTATATGATTTGTCCATACGTCCCCAAGCCTTTCTACTGGATCTCCGAGATTGTCTGTTGGGTAGAGGTGTGTCTTGTGTTGAGTGTCCTTTCTTCATTAATGAAAGAGACTTTTCCTGGAAACATATACCAAGTTGTTGAGACTTGAGCGGTTGATATTTATCATTATATCGCAAGCTTTGGAGTTTTAGCCCGGCACCCCAATTCGGTCTATGAAAGTCTCAACCCAACATCCCTCAAGGGAAACAAAGAATTGGTTTCCTCTCGATCGTTTTAGGAATTCTACCATTATTGAATAGCTAACATATTCTAGAAAAACTTGCAATGAGCTTTGAAGGAAGAAGATAGTGTGAAGATTTTGAAGACAAGCTCTTCCCCTGACTCTTTCTTTGTTATCTGAGCCTTCCACTCTAAGTTGGGTTGTTGTCATCAACTATTCGTTGGTGAGGAATTATCTATCACATCTATGTAGATCTGACCTATCTCAAAGGTGAGTGAGTGATCAGGAGAGACATGGCTATGAAGAGACAAAAAGAAATTCTAAGCATAACGAGATTGAGCCGACTGACAATGCCGACTCCACGGTGAACAATGTATTACTTAGGTACGGCAACATGCTTCCGACGGCATGCTGCGTGTATAGAATTTCAAAAGAAAATCTTTGACAGCATTTTCCTTCGAATTCGAAATTATATCAAACAGGCTATGTACATGTATGCATGTAAACCCATCGATCAGATCTAGGATCGCGTCTAACCTGTACTTACAGGGTTCCCGTCAAAGATCTAGATCGTGTGAGGAAACCGAGCTCAAGGGAAAAGGTCATTACACAATAAGCACTCTTAATATTGGCAAAGCTATGAAAAAAGAGGTCATCATAAGAAGATCCTTGATACTTGCTGTTGTACCTTGATGAGCGATGACTAAGCACCTACTAATAAGCAAATAATTTGCTCATACAGACTCGAAGAATTTGTTTTTTCGTCTGGTCAGAATCTGGTCAGACCATAAATCATTACATTACCTTGCTCAGATTTCTTGGAATTCAATGTCTACTTAGGGAGTTGGTGTAAGGGACACCACCACCTCCTTGATAGAACATATATCATTCTCATTGTCTCAATTCTAAGCTTTGGCATAAGCCCTTTCAACCATTAATCGATCCCTTTTTAACGCGAACAGGTTCTTGCCACCTGCAGCTGCACAAGGTGCGTCTCCCCAAGCTCTCGACAATCGAGTGCTGGGTTGTCTTACTTTTACGGGGAACTCTTCCGGCTCCTGTCGAGAAAAAAACTGCAATATGCGGACCGGCATGATATCCTGCGCTCATGATGCACTCCTGACGCAGGTCCGATATTCCTTTCATTCCAAGTGGATTAAGAAGTTCCTGCAAACAAATGTCGAAGCTTCAACGCGGATATTGGGTCAATGCCATTGTATGTGCCTGCCCGGAAAATTACATATTTTTTTTAATCTATTCAGAACCCTCAAAATTCATCAATATAAACCTTGGAAAGCTTTGATATGTGTGTGGAGCTTCTCTGTTTTGTTTTTATGACATGTATTTGTTTATTTTCAATAAATTGACCAATCAAAGGGTCGGAATCTTAATGTTAGAATCATCGGTTTATTCGGCAACAAGGGATGGATGTGGCTGGCATAGTCAAGGCCTTACCTGCGGGCGTAATATGAAAAAGTCTTGATCCAATGAGCTCTCAAGTTCTAAAAATGATAGATTCGAGCTACTTTTTTTGCCTTCATATCATTGCATATGATAGCATTATGGTATATGCAAAGAATGAACCCAGCCAGCTTTTTTCAGGCAAGCAAGAAACCCATAGTTTGACCCCAGGGTTATAAACATCTCATTGTCTCGTCAATATACTCGCAAGGAAAGTTATCCATTGAACTGCCAATCTTTCAATCTTGTATCGATTGATGTTTGCCGGTTTCTAGACCTGTCTCTCCCGGGTAACAGATAGGAATTCACCTTGCCTACATTCCTCGCCAACAATGCGTGCTTCTAGCAACGAATATTTCGGTGAATGCATTCCTTCTATCGATAATGATATGATAGCATTACTCTCCACACAATGATTCATGCAGCAATTGGTTATTATCATCATCCACAATGATCGTGTCAAATTCAGATATCAGAAAACCTCAGAGAGATACACTCAGCTACATTCAATGGCTGGTCAGCATCATACGAAGATTCGCCTCGAGAAACAAAATGTCAGTCTCCGGCAAAGAATTGGGAGCGACTTTCCCTAGTCGGAGCTGACCCAGGTATGATGGAAGATCTCTTTGAGTCGTCGGATTCTGAGTCTTCCTATGACGATGACCCATCATCTTACTATTCATCGTCAACCTCGAGTTATTCACCTGAAAAAGGAAGAAGAGGTCTGGAATCGCTATTTCCATGCAGAGTCAGAATATACCCCCCCACCTCCAACACTCCTCCTCCCCATCGCGTTTATTCACTCTTCCCCACGACAACTCCACATGCATCTCAAGAGTACAATCAACATCCAACCCATAAGTCATGGCCTGGGCAGACTTGGCCTGAACGGCTCGATTCGCGTCCCAATCGCTCCAACGGCCGTGCTCGTGCACAAACTACACCTTCGCAACCAAACGCACCATCCAATCTCTCAGTTCTTGCACAAGTATTAATCACCCAATTTCTGGATCATACATTTCCCGCTAGTTATCGCCACACCCACCCTCCTTTACCTCACTGCAATTCCTCCACACCTCTAGTTCTCAAATCTGAATTCGAAACGGACTCCGACGATGAAGATGAAAACTCCCCAAATAAGATGGCAAGAGCTATTGAGGAGATGTTTGAAAAGTTTTGGTTAAATGGTGGAGCTTCAACAAAAAATGGGGGCGAAGAAAAGACGAAAAGATCAGGCGGATTCAGAAGAAGTGCAAGTGAGGCTTGTGAGGCCGTAAAAGGGATCTTTAGCAAGAAATCCCACATAACTTCTGAACGACGTTTTTCATGAGTATATAGCAAAATCAAATCATATTTTGTGCAAATGGATTCACGGACAATGATTGACGATCATGATTGTGCGATGAAAATGAGGGATAAACATGAGAATGTGCGGCCTACATATTGATTTTTGTACTTTACCTTTGGTTTGGCTACACAAAAATGTTGGTTAGAAAAAAGATGGTATTTACGGAAACATTCATACTGGTATCAAAAAGTATGTTGAGTATATTGAAGCTCTACTAATCCAGGTCTGAAGTGGGGTACTGTTCTCGAAATGCACTTCTTGGTGCATGGTGTTTAAGGCTGGAGTAATTGAGGACACGGAGATATGGAAAGACGATGGTTATGATTTAATGACGATAGCAACTCTAAGAGATAATGAAAATATTTTTTATGCTTTTCTGATCCTGCCAAAGAACTTGCATCGATGTTACCACAAAGATATTCAAGGTCGAGAACTCAGCCATTTTCAAATTTGAATGTCTTTGAAAAACAACCCAAACAATAGCTGAGGCTTCTGATCAAATTAGACCAGAAGCAAAGGAGTAAGACTGATCTCCGAAACATGGAATGTGATAGCAGATATGATAAAATATGATAAACACATGATATTAACCAGCGAGCTGGAAAATGCCAAGTATATGAAGTCGTATTCGCGGTATATTCCATGCCGATAACAAGAAACTTCTCGTCATTTTGTCGATATCTCCTCTCTTGAGGAGCTTGTGTTATTCTGATGGCAATGGGATTGTTATAGAGGTGCGGAAATTATGAGCAAGTGATTATTTGAGCACAACCTTCAGGATCACCACCCACAAAACACAAACCTTCGGACTTGATAAAGCCATACATCTAACCGCGCTACAAACTGCCGTTCGAACTTCCAAAAAGCCTCTTTAACCATGAGAGCACTTCCTCTTCATTACTATGATCCAGCTTGCATCGAGCAGAATCGAGAATGTCTTCGGAAATTTACAAAACTTCGCAGTTCTTTCTTCAAGTGAATGCCGACAAGTCACGAGATGTTCTGTTTGAAGCAGAGCCCAGACATTTTATAGCAAATTTTAAACCAAAAACCCAATTTCAGTCATTGCTCTAGAGAAATTACATACTGCCTCAATGCTGCGGTGATATTCCGTGTCTTTTGTTTACTGGAAGAGACTGCCCTCAGCAGCACTCTTGAACTTATGATAGCAAAGTATGGCCTCTTGTTTCGCAATTTCACGAAAAACTTCATATCGAGAATTTTCTGATACTCTGTTCGAGAGTCTTTGGAGTAGTATGCGCAATATATCTAGCAGCTTCAATATTACTTTCCCGCCATCTTTGGAGATATGTTCTAGGTTCAACCTCTCACTCGACTCTGAGAAAGCTAGGAAAATTGAGAGCTGTCTGCTCATTTATCCCACTCTGAACTTTATCCATATATTAATTTCGTATCTAAGCTTTGCTATTTACCTCCACGCTTTTGGCTTCTGTAGGTTATTAGGTTTCAAATCCTGGCAATTATGTACTTGAACTTTATAACCGAGAATTGCGGGGGAGTACTTTTACCTTTGACACATTTCTTCTACGAACGATAATTTTCCATACAGCTCTAAGAATTCTCAAGAAGCGAATAGTTCTTGATAAAAAGGATCCAAAGTTGCCATTCATCCAGCAAACCATAAATTTATGCATTGAGCCTCTACTTTTCCCTGTCCCCTTACCCCGTTCTAATCCTAGCTAGCAACCGAAAAAGGCCTTGTTTATCCTCAATGACGACCTTTCGTTATTTTCTATGAGCCGCTGCCTCACACACTATCGAGGTGGCAGTTTTCAGGGGGGCAACTCATTTGCAAGGAACAAGCATCTTCTACTATAAAATGGAGCCATTTCATTGTGTGCACTAGAAGCCTCGATATGACATTGACTTTCTCCGTCGCAATCGTAACATCCGAATATTCAAGCATATTTGTTCGGTCAGCGTTCCCTTGAATGGATCCCCGACACGACTGTGGAGGTTCTACTTGTCATTAATGGATCCTGCGAACATTCTAGGGATTTCTGTTCTCAAAATGATATGTTCTCAGTCAGCTGAGTATATGGATATTGTGTTTTTCATTGATTTCAGCATATCTTGCAATAGCCCGCCCTCTTGGACCAAGGATCTCCCCTCTACCCTCGGCTGCCAGATATCTATCTGATTGTGGCAACTGCAAGTCTTATCGATAGGAATTCAACGATTAACTACAGTCTTCAATCCATAGTGCCGATCTATAGTCGGAATTCCAGGAAATCAGTCTCAAGGACATCATCCATACTATATTGAGTTAAGCATTCGAAAGCCGATACATTGCTTGGAGGCTAGTGAGTACGCATACCTTACAACGTTAATGGCCACTTCATAGGACGCCTTATTTCCATTTCCTTAACCCTTTAGCATCTTATCTCTACTTTCAATGGCCAGTCAGATAGATACAGAAAGAACTTAACGCTTCCACGAGTATGATTTTTACAGTTCATGATTCAGGTAAGCACTTGTAACATGCCATTTTCGTGAGTTGATCACTGATCAACCTGATGAAAGTCATCCAACCTTTCATCCATGGTCGAACCTAGTAGCGGTCATTCATGTACACGCGTCGGGCATTATATACCCATAAAAAGGGCTCTGGCGATGCTAAGTATGGAAACGTATGGGGGTAGGTCACAATGTGGTAGAGGCTTTGTCCTTGTCTTTGATTTCGCTTAAGCTTACAGAATTCTGGGCCAAACCTTCTCAAACACGTCAGAATGAGCAATCTTTCCTACAGTCAAGTCTATCACAATCAAAAACACTCCAGAATATCTAAATTTAGGAGGAAATCCTACTCGAAACGTCTCCTCTGATCACTGGATGTATGATATTCAACAGATCATCAGATAGGATGTGTATGTGTTGACGTATACCAGGAAGGCTGATAGATTGATTACCGGGAGTGTGGAGCCGACCGTTAGCGATGTAATACTTCTTTCATTGTGAATTTGTTATCTACTGTATCGGACGAAATGAGGTTCGAGGCATCCAATTGCTTGATTTAATTTTCTAGCAGGCTCGCGGGTCGCTTGTGGACTTACAAGGGTGAAAATTTTGGAACACCCAACTCGAATCGCTCTGTTGTCCCCATCGAGGATTTTCCTCCGTTGCAGCCGATTTCAGATGAAAGACACTTACGACGTAGGTGGAGAGAATTGATATGTTACCATTTTAATATATAGCATCAACCTTGTTCGAGTCTGACAATAATTTTGAGCAATCAGCGGTCTTATATGCTGTAAAGGTAACCAGCGCGAAGAACAATCCACAAATCTATAACCCAACAATAACTATACTACTATACGTAGGTCTTGCTCGGAAATTCAATCCAGGCGGTTCGGATTTTAAATTGAATACCTATGTAGTCAATAATATCAAGGTAAGAATCTTCAAAGCAATGATAAGCGCCAATAAGGCTGGCTGTCCACTTACTTGGCGCCGTTTCCTAAGGATATATGCTCGTCCATACGCGCCCCGCAAAGTCTAAATTGAGATGAAGTGAACTAACCGGTTAAAATGCATGGCAGTGACGTTTTTTGGACGAATGGTCCGGATTCTTTAACGCTGGTACTAGGAATGTTGAGGCATTGCCGTTGTTTACTTACGCCTTGTTCCAACGACATTATTAACCTCATACAATATATTCGTAAGTGTAAATTGACCTCCTTGCATCGATGTCACGTCTACCACTACAGGCATCAAAAGATCAACATGATTACATCCCTAAGCTTCGGTGCTGTCGGCATTTTTCATGAGAACAGGCTAAAATCCTTAGATCCCAGCTATCAGAACTATCCCCAGCCATTTTCAGCTGTGAATTTCTTAATTTACCCCAAATAACCTTCAAATTTTTCATTCCAGAGATCTTGGATTGAGAGAAATCTACGCCCATGATAATCGACATAAGAATACGAAATCTTATGAAAGGTAAGATCTACTCAGTAACTACCTGGTTCACTACCGAGTAGTACGAATAGTCTGTGTTAGTAGTATGACTACTAGGTAATTGGGTTATGTTACGTTCTACTAATACGATTCAAATCGAACTCAATGTACAGCAACTTCTGGGATATCCAAAGAAGAACACTTTCAAATATTCTTGGTTTGGTGATAGACAAAAGTATCATCATGTCGAGTTTTTGTTCTAACACGGATAATATCATTTAGGTAATGCGAAGGGATAGGACAACATGAAGTTATTGAAAACTTCCATATTTCTTATCTTGGCTGAATGAGAGACATTCATTGGCTTTCTTTCTCGCAAACATTCTTCCAAGTATTCATTCATCAGTAGCAATGCAGATAATGTTGGAATGAATCGAATTACTTTCTATATATAAAGAATTCCAGACTTTTTTTTTCTCGATTTTGTTTCAGATCGTCTCTTGTTTTTGATACCTTTGTGGTATTCATTTTGACATTTTTATCCGCGTAAGACTGACTGTCCCAGCACACGGGGCAAGAAGATCGCTTCAGCGTCAAATGTACCCATTTTTTGTTCTATGTAGCGCTTCATGGAGCAGGGGCATGACAAACTTCCTAAATTCCACATTAATTTGAATTCCTTCATGATATTGGCAAGTGCAAATCGGAATGATGAGGTCCACTCTACAATGTTGTTGGCGTATACTTAAGGATTCTTATGTCGCCTTGGTAACGTTCCCTTTCATAGGTAGTCCATTTGACTTGTATATTCATAAATGTTGTTGATGACTATTCACCTCGTCTAATTTCCTTTCTTGGTCCATCCATATACATCCTTTGAGGAGAATACAAAGACAAATCAAATAAACATTTACTTGCATTTCACATTCCACATCTCATTATTACCCAGGGAGGAATATAAACAATATACTCTATCAACATCAACATCAAGATCAACGTCAACGTCAACATCAATACAAATTCCAAACATGGATGACATCGATATCATCCCCGGTTTCCTCGTCGTCAACACAGGAGTGGTGATGCTCGTTGCATTTTTGATAATAATATCAGTTTTACTCAAGATTTGGATGACACTAAGAGCATTACCTACCCTGAGAGATTTAGAAATGCAAAGGTCTCCTGAATGGGCTTGAGGATTAGGAAAATCTATCCCTGGCCCATGGTTCTTTGATGGTTTTCGTAGTGAACCATGCGATTCTAGGGGAAATTACCATCTTTATAGATTCCTATCGTGGATAAGGAAGCATTGATTCTCCTCGATCATTACGTTTGGCCCATGGAGTGTTCGATACGGAAATCCTCATATTGGACGGTAGCGAATCACGATGAACACAATGTGTGCTTCGATCTCGGACCTAGGATTAGGTCTTCATACAATGAACTTACGACGTCGCAATGAATTAGATCAACATATCATGGCCCAGCAACAGATCACAGTCTCGGAGTCTATTCTACTGCAGTCGGCATAGATATAAAATTCACATTGCTTCAAAGATCCTCGAATCTAGATGTGGAAGTGTATAATCTGGACCTATTCTACTCTCAGTGCCCCTATTATCTCTCGAGCAGTATCAGTGTGCGATGATGCCGATACCATCTCCACCAACAGAAGCCATTGCGGCCTCCTCAATTACGACTCTTTTCGTATACTGGCGCATCTTATGCTCCTCAAGGAAGATTAATGACCGAAGGAGATTTCATGATACTTCTCAACGGAGGCTGCGCAAAATTTTCGCCGGAATACTATAGCCACCGCGGCATATACCTTATGGCTTCTTACTATCGATATACATTTTCCACATATATCGAAGAACAGGTGCACTAAGTACTCCTTATGAGCCTCGGAGGCAGCAGATGTGAGAATGAATAAGATCTAAATTAGAGGCAGAAATGGAGGTTCGGACAGGCCATCAATACCTGTAGAGAAATTGCGGAGGGCACAAGGATTTGCTGTGGCATTAGGAGGGTTCGGGTACTACTCGGGACAAAAATGGCATAGCACTATGTATGGTGATAGAGCAACGATAGTCTTGCCACTTTCTTTAGGGAGGGGAGGTTGCTAGAACATTTAGTCATATTAATCTCCTTGTTCAATGTTAAGCACGTTCCACATGGCGCAAATAAATCTACCTCTGCATAGGTATTAGCTCTGATTTCTCCGTACGGTGCATACAACATTTCCCCCCATCTCATCATGGGGTTCATGGTGAATATTTCACTGTCGATCAATAAATTCCTTTCTACCATCCCATCTCTATAATCATCATCTCAGTCTATAAAGTACTCGAAACTTGCAAGTGTATATTCTATCTAGTGCACCGATAATTCACGTATTGACTCCCCAAAGATATGCTAACCTTCATCCTCATTCTCTGTCTGCGCTATCTTCGTTTTTTGAGAGGGTTTCTGATGGACCCTTACATCTGGGAGGGCAATAGATATCTCTTATGCTACTCCTGAAACCAATCATCATCCTTATTAGGATATTCTTCACCGCGCAGCGTCTGCATGCAAGTGTGAGGTAATTACAACAGCGGAATAAAGATCGATATCTAGGCAATTCGTCCCATGGAGAAGTTCCATAAAATCACGTCGAGAATGCCAATTTGCGAGGAAAAGAAAGTCGGGACTTACACGTGGTCTTTTGCGTGGGGAAGGGCGCGTTACTCGTTCGACCTGGCGGACTGAAATTAAGCTATGAGATGTCCACTAGTCGAGGAGATTTGGTATTCGGTCGGGAGTGTTCAGATGCTGGGCCGCGGGGCATTTCGCAGGAATTCGTCGGTAATCACCGCTGTAGAATTGTAACTGCTGTCACCCTCGCAGGTGGTACTTAATAGCCGGCTCGGCCAGGATAGGGGATAATACCCATGCGCGGTTGTAGTTCAATCAACCTTGCCAACTCCTGATACACTGCGATCCTTGATCCCACTATTCGTATCGAATCACCAAACCTGATCAGTGTTGCCATTAGTATACGCCAGTGAAACGGTGGCTGATATTGGATTCTCAATTACCACTTCCGTACGTATAATATAAAGTTATACATATTTTAGTAAGTATAACAAACTTCAATATTACTAGAAATATATTGAAATACTGAAACTGGATGTTCAGACATGTATTTCCCAACCATTGTTTGAAGCAATATCAGCTCGTCTTATATACATAGGTTCAGAAATCCAGTATTGCTCGTCTCTTGGGCATCTACAATGGTACCAAAAGGGGTAAACAATTCAAATCTTACCATCACATCCTGCATTCCCTACCCTACCCTACCCTACCCATCCCCCAAACCCCACAACCCAAGCCCTAAGCCGAGCAACAAACCTTTCCAAAATATCTAAATACCTAGGGTAGGTGTTGAAAGACATGCATGTGACCAAAGTATGCCCCATAAGATATTAGACGACAAGAGTTATGGATGATTGAATCCATGTAACAAATCCCCAGATTCATATACAAGCAGGTGCAAGAAGAGTCTTGTGAAATATATCAAGAGAAAAATCATGCCGCTATGCGCTTGGATTTGCAAGTTATTGGATGAGATGAGGAGGGAATAGTTGAAGGAATCATTGTACAGGTAGGTAGGTAGGTAACTAGACGAAGAGATGAATAAGGCTCTTTTTCAAATTTCGTTTTAATTTAAATGATGAGATGGCTGCTGCGATAAAATATGCAGCTAACTAACTAGGTATTCATAAGGACTCATAAAAGCCATGAGAAATTCCCTTTGACAATGCGCCAAAACTCCATATCAATATCACCAGACATATCAAAAGCTTGCCCCCAATAAACATTCAAACTCCAACTCAATTCGTCTCGACCCATTGCTCAACCCTCTCCATCAAATCTGACTTTTTCCCCATACCATTTAACCCTTTTACCCACCAGCCATTCCTTCAAATCTCCCACCTTAAACTTTTCCAACCCACCATTTATTACCAAATTGCTTAATTCTTTTTTATTCATATCCCCTAATTTCTTCGCCAAGCTCTTAACCAATAGCTTCTTTTTCTTCGGTTTGTCAAGATCCTCATCCTCATCATGATCTCTTTTAAACCCCGCCACTTTGTTGTTTGCGCGCCAATTCTCGAATTCAGAAGCGAGAGTTTGTCCCCAGTCAAATATATATTGACCGGCTCTCTTGTCAATTTGTCTATACTTTGGTATTGTTTTATCTTCTGGGGTTTCAGGGAGTTCTTCTTTCTAGTGCTATGGCCTGGGAGGATTTTGTAATGCCATTGTAAAACTTGGGTTTGGGTAGTTTTCGAGCATCGTATTGGGCTTTGGGCAATTGAAGTTGTTGGACGATCATTCGCATTTTGTCAATGAGTTTATCTGGCGCGGTGAGAGGAGCTGGTGCTGATACACCGCGAAGATCATCTGCGTAAGGCATAGGATACAGCCAGAGACCTGCGGGAAAGATTTTTTTGGTTTGTAGAAGGATCTAGTTTCTCAGCTGAGGGTAAGATAGCAACGATAAGAGGATTGGCATTTTTCCGTGCAATATACCATCCCAAACCCATTTTTTTATCTTTAAGAAGTTTCTCCCAGAGAGCCGAGAAAACGCGAGTTGAACCAACATAATCATTTTCACTTGGATAGATAAATGTTGATTTATTGATGGATGCCCAAAAGGGTAAAGCGGATTGAGGTTTGAAACCGATGATTTTAAGTCCTGGGGGTCCAAAGTATTTTAATTGCTTTTGCTCATCGACGGTGAAATTAACTTCAGAGCCACCAAAATTTGTAGGCCTTCTTAATTTCTACCTTTTGAATGACACGGGCTGTATCTTCAGTCATATATTTTGTTTCTAGCTCAGGGATTTGGGGAACTTCTCCTTCTGTCCACACGAATGCACTTCTAGCTGGAGCTTGCCTGTGGAGGATATTGTACCCATTAACGGATATTGTGAAATTTGGTCCAATATGGAACGGTAGATTAGAAAATAGGGATCTTTTAGGTGATTGTTTTGAGTTGACATCCATGATGAGGCTATTGAGTAAAGATATCCCATCACCATGAGATTTGAGACTCTTTGGACTTACATGAGTGGTATCTTCAGCGAGGGGATCACGATAAACAATATCCTGATTCTATTAGCAGTAATCCAATGTAATAGTAATAGAGCCATACATCATAAAACTTGGAACGATCAAACTCATGCTCTCCAGTTGATATTGGGGAAGAGTTCAATGATGACACCAATATCATACAAATCCTTAGCTCGAACAGCAGCTAACGATCGCTGAACTTTATCTCCAGCATGAGGGTCATCTTTATCAGTTATGATGAATAATCTTCGTGATCCGAAATTTGGAGCTCTTGTTGTGAATATTTTGATTTGCACAGAACAGCAAGTTGTTGATATCCAAAGTCTCCTTCGTTGGCACCAATAACTTATTTGCTACTTCTTCTTCCTCTACGATTTCCTTCAACGCTTTGACATCTTCTGCAGAAGGTACATTAAGGTCCGTGAGAAGATAGCAATGAGGATAGACTGAAGTATCCAATCCAGCTTGATCCTTGAACTTTGTTTCCTCAGTGCCATATAACATGATTCCCATCATATCTTTTGGACTAGATATAATACGTTGTTGCATAATCATGTATGCGCATTTGAGAGCGGCAAGTGTAGGACTATCTGTGTCGGCTTTCTTCGAATCGGAAGGAGGGGAAGTAAGCATCGAATCGCTGATATCAATAACGAAAAGAACCGCATATTTTTGTGAACGATAGTCCTGATGACCAGTTAGTATTATGATGGGTTGAAAGGATGAATGAGGTACAATATCCATACAATCTCGTCGACTTCTTCATCTTCCTCCTCCTCCTCCTCGCGTTTATAATTTTCTTGATCCGCCATATTTGTATGTCTTGTTCAATAGCTATGAGAATCAAATACGATTATATTGTCAATTCGTTGCATAAGTATCTGGAGATGAAGATCAAGATGTTCGAATGCGTATTAACCAGAAAGATGATGCGGTAACAAACATGTGAGAGAGATGAGATTAGAATTTAAGATGTTTAACTATGCAAAGCAATCAGGCAGACGCGTTGAACCGCGAAGGTGGGTTATCTCGTACTCGCATCATTAGTGGGTGTATAGACTTATAAAGCGCTCTTTTAGAATCATTAAAATCACACCAAAAATTAATAGATTTAAAAATCTTTTAGAAATCAATCATATAATACTTTTATTATATACATAAATTATGTTATAGAGTTTTCATTAATATTGTATATCCATGGATATTTTAATTAGAAATAATTTTTCTCTAAGAATTAGACTATATAATAAATTACCTTTATATTATAAAAATTAATATTATTTAACTTTTACATTATTTAAATTCTATATTTTTAAATATAGAATTTACTTTTTTATTATAAAATTTGTTTCCTACTTTTCATTCTAAACCATATTTTCATACTAGAGAATTTACTTTCCTATTATAAATTCTATCTTTCGCTATATTTCATTTCTCTCCTATAGATTCTACCTCCTCCGGCTACCATAGATTCCACCCCCTATTATAGATTCTATCATTTTACACTATAGAATCTATATAGTATAATATCACAGAAAATGACGCGCCACAATGCAATGTGGCTATATGGGCTTATATAGTATATAATCCCGTGACTTTTCCCGTGACATATAATAAAAAAGTCATTTTTATAATCTATATATTTTAATGATTAATTAATTTCTAGTTGTTTATCTTTAAAATATTAAAACGTATAAGAGATAGGGGCGTGCACGATATAGAGACCTCGGTTAATTGATTGACCTTTATGATCTTAAGATAGACACTACAGTCATGACATTATCTCCCTTGACATCATAGGCTGTAAAAACATGAAGTGACACAGTAACATAGTCTAAAGTGGGCGTGCAATATGTTTTGCCTTCATGAGGCGTATACAAATGAGAGCAAGAGGGGGGCGCATTTCATAGAACAACTAGTAACTCCTTTCCAGCTATGAAATTGAGGTTTCTTCTCCAAGGCCACTGCACATCCATCTTCCTTATCAACTTATCACCAAGAGCTACTTCTTCATATAACCTCAATCTGCTTTCTCCTCTGGCGCCTCTGGTAACGAACGATATTCCGGCGTATCTAGGCTAATTACCCGAGTCTTATTGAATATTCAATCTACACAGACAGAAAGGAAAAGACTTACCCTTTATAGACATAGTAGCACAGGTGTGCGCTCAAACATATTTGGGATAAGAGCATGGCATTTGCATTCGATTCGTCAATGGTAATCAATTTTTGTGTTACAAGCGAGAGAAGGAGAGGCTAAAACAAATGGGCTATGCTCGGCGGATCTATAAGAGAATTATTTCACTTGGAAGCTGGGATTAAGAGTCACCAACCGTTGGAGGTAAATCTTGAAAAGCGGGACTAAAAAATGAAAGTTGAAACTAAGAGTTACCAACTGTTGGAGGTAAATCTTCAAAAGCGGGACTGGCTGAAAACGGCAGCCGAAGTTCCGAACTTTCCAGTTTAAAATAATTATACTCAACCCTGGTTACAGCTTGTAGACTGTAGGGCACAATACATACATACTGCATATACCATACAGTACTATTACTCTACGTGTAAACTCGAGAAACTAAGCTTAAGCTTGAACTCAACTGATTAGACCAATTGATAGAATGGATGTTGGTATCACCTTGATATGATTTGAAAGTCAATAATAATATGCATTTCATTGAATATATTGGTATTGCTCTAAGGATCCCTATCTAGGTGGTTGGAACAAAGATTATGTAGAATGCCGAGGCGTTAGCGCGTAGCCTAGCGCTTCACATGATTGTCCCGACAATCAATAACGATTTTTGACCAACAATTAATAAGCCCTAGTATCTAGACCCGGCAATCCTGTATGCGCAAGGAAGATTCTACCTAATGGGGCACAGATTTAGGGCTTGTTTGTTCCACGGGTAGCGAAGTAAATACTAATAATGAAAATTCTGAACTATCTAAAAACTTATATATGCTGACATATCAAATAATTTTAATACTTAAATTAAAAGAAATTCTTTTTTTAATTCTTTTTCTCTTTTATTATCATGATTTTTTTCTACTAGATATAAAAATATAAAATTATCACGGAAGTTGAGTTATATACAAGCTTACAAATTACGGCGAGAAAGATTATAGATTGAACGGAGTAGGCTTGAAAACTCTACTCCTACCACTATATGGCAAAAGGAATATCTATAACTAAACAATAT
Source organism: Monilinia fructigena (assembly GCA_003260565.1). Taxonomy (NCBI): domain Eukaryota; kingdom Fungi; phylum Ascomycota; class Leotiomycetes; order Helotiales; family Sclerotiniaceae; genus Monilinia; species Monilinia fructigena. The sequence goes on from QKRW01000026.1 coordinate 362,281, forward strand.
TGAAATTACCTTGGTTAGAGAAGCACTTATGACTCGTAGCAGGAATGGAGCATAACGCCATTCCTATACTCCGGATCCGGTACAGAAGAATCACATAGTGGCGTGCGTGAAAAAAATGAAAGCGGTAGAGCTTTTGATACGAAATAATAGAAGGAACAACACTCTAAAGTAATATTAAAGTGCCAATTGCTAAATACAAAATTCGAAACACTCAAAATACTGCTATTGGAGCATTATACATACCAGCATTTATTTCCCTACCAAACAGGTCTCTTCAAGCTCAGTTTCTTGAGTTTACACGGTATGCATTCTGGATACAACTGACCCTGACCCTACCAAGCAGTCTCACTCAGGGCCGCTTGATTGGCATAATTGGATCAAGCAATTTGCTCAAAGCATTTACAAAGACAGTCACCTGCCTTTATGTGGAATACAATACTATCACGGTGCAAGAGATAGGTACTAGGTAAGATGTATGATATTCTACAAGGAGTGAAGAAGGAGGCGGAGAGACGCCGACTATATGGAGGGTGGATGCCTAAGGCATCCACATAACTACGTATTGAACCCGTGACAAATACCAACAAGGCGGCTGAAATTGGTACGTGCAATAAAAAGCGCAGCTTTTATTATACTTCGAACGATTCGGTCCGAGCCCCTAGACGCGCGCAAGATGGGGGATCTACATACTTATGACAGTCCCCCCCTCAATAAACGTTAAATGATGGACCCTCTATGGTAGGCTTCACCTGAATGACTGAAATCGCTTGCACGGGCCAGATTTTGGTCTTTCAGCCAGTCCAGGATGGCATTAGCAAATTTTTATCCTCGATTTATGGTAAAATTAAAGTTGAATGATAAATTCTACTCGCTAGATTTATATGGGCCGACCTATACTTTGACGTTTATTCAGAGAAGGGAACCGAACTGTACTCTCCCTTAAGAAAATGCTATGTAATGGATGGGCCTACTAGGGCGGGCTACATTTGAATTATCAGATGCATTGCGCAAGGCCAAAATCTGTTCTATTACTATAGCACATTCAGGGCGGAATATAGCGAGTCTTTCAGCTGGTTAATAGCAAAAATCGAAGTCTAATGACAAATTCTGCTCCCCAGATTATATGGGTCGACTCACATAGGTGATCCGAGCCCTTTTCAGAAAGCTTTTCCTCTCAAAGCTCCTTAAGGGTAAACTGGAATCTAATAGATAGATCGTCTTGCTGTTGCTATTGTATAATTCGTATGAGACGAATTAGTGGATTGAAGGTCTGGTATAGGTTGTACAGAGTACTTCTTAAGAGTTTTCGATATTAGCGCGTGGTGAGAAGCAAAGGGGTCACCTCGCTGTAGGCGGAAGTTGATAGAAATCCCATACAAGAAGACGCTTATTGCCCCGAAGGATAGGTGAGAGGCAGTGTGGCTAAATCAGGAGCAAAGCTACCATAATTTCGGAAGGGAAGCTCGCATTTCAACGGACCAAAGTTTTTTTTTGGCTCTCTGTGCATATATGATGCTGATAACAACCCAGAACATAAAAGGTTCAAATCAGAAAATAGAGAAAATTTAAACTAGCATCGGAGACTTTAGTTTACCCAGAGACATAGCTCAAATCACTTTGATTGCAGATTCAAACGAACTTGTAACAGCTTTAAAAAAAACCTTTAAACATCATACTTAGAAGATCCTGATAGTACAAGCGGAATTATAGAGAGCGTTGTGACTGGAGCTTTTAGTACCTCACAGTGTAAACATGCACCTTCCAGTGATAAGTCGTCCTTGATCCCCACTATAACTTCAGTGGTATCTTCAGCATTGGCCAAGGTCTGCTTCTTGATTCAGGAATGGGTTACCAGACCGTCGGTATCAATATGAATTGTAGGGTTTGAAAAGATTCATCTCTTCACGGCGAGATCACCCAATGCAAAATGAACGAGAAAAAGCCAACATATCGATTAGTTTCAGAGCCCGCTCTCTTAAAAGCATGGCTTTTATTTTGTATAAATACTAGTAGTCCGTTAACGATATTGTCATTTCATCACAGCTCTCTTCATTACACTACTATTACCATTAGAACATTATCGCCAGCGCAACTACGCTTTCGCACTCCTCTTTAGCTAAACATGCGTGTCGCAATTCCAACCCTCCTCGCAATGAGTTGCATCTCATCAATCTACTCACTCGCAATTGACACTCCTTCGACCATTAATGGGCAACCGATGCATGACAGATGGATCAGATATGATTTGATACCTGTCAATACGACAACTACTGGCGTTTCTCTCACTTCTCGCACAAACGTCACGGTTTTATGAACAGATCCTTTCAGCTACCAACGTTCGTACACAATCTCATTTTTCCTTCCCTTCAACCACTTTCAGAGCACCTAATGATCAGGGCTGCATACTCTGATCATTGTCAGGCGTTCTACAGAGTCTTCAGAAGATTTCTTTGAGTAATATCCATATTACTATGGATTCTCACTTTTTCATGGCTAGACTGCGCAGAAATTACCCGCCCCGCAGGGCCCCGTTCCGCAGCCTATTCATGGCTCAAATTATACCAATTTTCTTGAAGCAATGCCTGAGCATCATCAACATTATTACTATTCTCTCCAAGACCATAGGATCTGCGATCAAGTCTACCTCAGACGCAGGCAGCTACAGCAAGTCTTATGGTTCATGTAAGTTATTCTCTGTTATTGAATCTGTCCCTTCCCAAAGAATTAGAGCTGTGAAATCATCTCAAGAGCTGCAATTCTAATTATCAGGCTGAAAAAAACCTCAGACTTGAAGAGCAACTGTATTCTAACTTGAATTCAGTGGACGGTGTTTCATGGGTGTATTATGCGACTGGCAGCAACTGTGACACGACCGCCGAAGCCGCTACTATCCAGGGAGCTATCAAACAACACTTGTCCACCACCGATGGAAATATCCTGTGTTCCACAGAATGTCTCGACCTTTCATACTCAGGTACTTGGAGGGGCTTCCTCCTTATTGGGCCAACAAAACGGCTTTGATAGCACCGCATACTGTGGGCCCATTATCTCTTTCGGATCATGCACCACCGGAGGAGTTAACCTATAAACCTACCCTTAATCTCGTTCTGGAATGAAACTTCATAGAATTGTGGCGGGCTCTGATGAGAATGCGCCGTAATTCTCTTCTATCGAGGTGGGTTTCAGAACAAAAGATTAGGGCAAGGTAGATGAACTAGTAGTGGAGATGGGGTGATTGCAAAGCTTTGGTATTGATGTGTTAGTGAAGGGATACAATTGAGCAAGGGCGAATCATGATATTCAAGACTACAAACCGGGGATTGCAGAACGTTCAAGGAGCACTCCTACTTATATGCAAAGAAAGGAAGCTCGCAGGCCATCCTCGTGGGTTACTAATGTAGCGGAAGTAAGCCCTGACAGTATTGAAGTTGCGCAAATTCTTCGTTCTGTTCTTTGTCTTAGAGGGCGACTGTCTGAAAGAGGAGCTTTTCCTGAAGGAACACTTTGAGTCAGTTCTAGTAGATAGCAAAGTAGCAGCAGCAATTCAACATTGTAATGTTGCCAAATCACGATTTTCCGAAAGTTGGTGACAACAAAGTTCCATTTAATAACTGCCCCGTGAAGTGAGTGTTGTTGCTGTTGTTATTGTTGTTGTTAATAATTAGAGGTGAGCTTAAAGCTTACAAGTCCTTCACATTATCCTTGCCGCGCGCTAGCGCCAGTTCAGTGCAATAGACTGGAAAAGGTCATTCGCTTCGCTTGTGACACGATTCATGCGCTTTCATTGGTTATTGATTAATTGTTATAAGTGTCTTGGCATTGTACAGCTAGCAAATAGGAGCATTAAGTGAAAAAGCTTTAAAACCTATTCATATATAACTAACTTTAAGAATTTATATTTAATAAAAAAGAAGTATATAATTTTATAACTACAAATTAGGGATTTTGTGACGGTATCCGCATATAGGTGTTGTTGTAAAAGCCCTAGAGCTGCAAGTGATCTTATTTATAACTAACTGAGGTATTTATACAAGAGAGCTAATATGCTGCTTTTGCTGTTAATAGCATCGCAGATATCGCGAATGCTGCGATCGTCGTAACATCGCTATTATAATAGGTAACTTAATACGAAGGATAGTAACGAATGTTACATCCTTAGTATAAGTATATATAAATAGACTATATGATTTTTATAGGTTTAATTTGTAGATTCATATGTATCTATGACCTAGGACATCCATGGATATATGTAAATGTACATTAAGCAGAAAAGTAATTCAGTAAAATATCTATTAATTAGAGAATAGAAGATATCCATATGAGACTATACGAAATAATGAGGCAAACGGAGACGCGTTGAACCGCGAAGGTGGGGTGGACCAAGGGTAGGTAGATGACGCTAAGATACGCCAACACGTGATAGAAGATCATTCTAAATATATTTAATATGATTGGCTGGCTGAAAAAACATCGGCAATTCTAGAGCTGTCGATCTTAACATCAGATTGATCCTTGTACATATTCTCGCAATCGGATGCGAGGGAAAGTAAAGTTGTGTGAATGTTGTGTTGTCTTTATAAACGTATTTCTGTCGAGAAAAGTATAAAGATCAATTCTGTATCTTCAATACGCATCGAATGATATCTGTTTTCATTTTTCATTCTTTCTTTCAATACCAAGATGTCCTTTAGAAGCCCTAAAGCTGTAGGACAGCTTACAAAAAGAGCCTCACAAGCTACTATTTCACGCCTCACAAGCAATACTTCTCCTGCGACAACCTCATTATTGCAAAGAAACAGCGCAGACCAATCCAGATCTTTTGCGACCCCAGTACCTCCAGTAACCCAAGATGCGACAGGAAGGAGGGGTCCCACGGCAATGGTGCTCATGAATATGGGAGGTCCTCAAACTACAGATGAAGTTGGAGATTTCTTGAGTAGATTATTCGTATGCTTGTTTCAGAACCGTCTATACCGCCAATTCTAATATCCTATCGCGCAGGCAGATGCAGACTTAATCCCTCTCGGTCGCTTTCAAAACTATGTTGGCCCTCTTATTTCAAAACGTCGTACGCCAAAGATTCAAAAACAATATGCTGCCATTGGTGGCGGATCCCCCATTCGAAAGTGGTCAGAATATCAAGCCGAAGAGATGTGCAAGATATTAGATAAGATTTCGCCTGAAACCGCACCTCATAAACCATACGTAGCATTTAGATATGCCAATCCTTTGACTGAAGAGATGTATAATAGGTTGCTGGCGGATGGTTTTGGTGGCGGAAAGGGCGGAAGAGCAGTGGCATTTACACAATACCCTCAATACAGTTGCTCGACTACTGGAAGTAGCTTGAACGAGTTATGGAAATGGAGACAAAGACTTGAAGGAAAGGCAGCAGGAAGTCCCAATGGAAGTGATGGCACAATCGATTGGAGTGTTATTGATAGATGGCCAGCGCATCCAGGTCTTGTCGAAGCCATTGCACAAAACGTTGAGGCTACATTAGCGACATACCCCGAAAAGGATAGAAAGGATGTCGTATTATTGTTCTCGGCCCATAGTTTGCCAATGTCTGTTGTTAACAGAGGTATGTGTTCCAAAATCGTCAAGGAGAACAAGATGCTAATTTTCACTAGGTGACCCTTATCCAGCTGAAGTTGCGGCTACAGTTTACGCAGTGATGCAAAGATTAGGTCACTCTCATGCATATAGACTTTGTTGGCAATCACAAGTTGGCCCTAGTGCATGGTTAGGAGCCCAAACGAGTGACACTGTTGAGGAATATGTCAAGAAAGGTCAAACCAAGCTTATTCTTATACCCGTCGCATTCACTTCGGACCATATCGAAACGCTTTACGAATTAGATGAAGAAGTCATTGGAGAGTCAGGCCACAAAGATACCATTAAAAGATCAGAGAGTTTGAATGGTTCACCCGTGTTTATTCAAGCCTTGGCCGATATTGCCAAAGCTCATTTGCATAGTGGGGTTTCCTGTAGTGTACAGATGGGATTGAGATGTCCTGGATGCAAGAGTGAGAAATGCGGAGAGACCAAAAAGTTCTTCGCTGGTGCTGAGAAGACATTTGCCGCTTAAGGGAAGGGGTGGGCTTGAGAGGGTATAAAAATGTATTATATTGAAGCCATTAGATACCTAGCTATGAGAAGCAAGCGAATACGAACGGAATTCACATGTTCGAAATGTCCGTCCAATGGCGGTCCCCGAAGTGTAAATTAAGCTGATTTAAATATGGTTGGATTACTGATACGATCTACGAACCACTGCAGCCAAGAGTGTATAATGATGTATGGGGCTTTACTCAGACATCATCATTTCGAAATATTGTAGCATAGCAGGGCAATCATAAAGAACCTGTTTTATTTATAAGGAATGATTATAATTGTACTTGTGATAGAAACCATTCTGCTTGGAAAGAATTACTTCACTAACTACCCCCACTTGAGAGAATAGGAGATATGTATATATCTCATCACTGGGAAACCTAATTAGCTTTGGGCATGAAATTACCCACCAGCTAAATGATATTCAAGATACTAATCATAAAGTTAATAAGTATAGAAACAAAACAACAAAAGAAAAGTATAATAATATGATAATAGCATATACTCGTGCATAATCTAACACATACAAACAACTACACCATAAACTACGGAGATATACAGCATAACCTAATAATCTGATAAACTAATCCCCTCTCACCATTCATCGCCATTAGTTCCTTCAATTAGTCCTTATCCAAACCAAAGGTGGAAAAAGATACACCATTCAACTAATTTCTTGTATCACCATCCTTGTCCATAGATTATCAAGTAATTCCATCGAATCCCTTTCCTGTTTTCCCATTCTTGAGACACATCATGAATGTTCGACGTATCTATCATCGAATCACGATACGTTCAAAGTGCGGAGTTGATGTTGATATTGTATCCGTTTGTGTCGTCATGCTTTTGATGTTTCCTCGCTACGGTATCAAGGATGGATTTCTAATCTGTCTAATGCTTACCCGGGTATGGATAAGGATGCTTAGAAGACGGGATTGGTTTCTTGAGGAGGGGCTTTTGATTCTTATCATAAGACTTCATCAGAACTGGTTGGTTGGAGTGTGAGTGTGAGTGTTTGAAGATGGGTGCGTTTATTTGTTAGGGTAGAACTAATTGTAGAACTAATTGCTGATTTTCGTGCGAGCGGGAGGTTTAGATGGCACGGATGGAAGTTTATGTATATATGTATGATAGTTGCTTACCTATCTGAACTATTATACTATACGATTGTACTACTTGCTGCGTACTACTTTCTGCTTATTTATTACTGTGCTACTACTTACTTTCTCTACGTACCGTACTCCACCAAGAACTGCATGTAGCAGAGATCAAGGAATTCCACTTTTCTTGCTAAACTATCAATCTAATCGACAATGTTCTTTATATAGTAATAGTAAGTACTAGGTTGGTAGTAGGTTGGTAGTAGGTTGGTAGTAGGTTGGTAGGTATCTTCCCATCCTGGCCAAAACTTGGTTGATAAGCTTGAGGATTTCCTTTACTTATTCTCTTCTTGTTCCCCTTCCCATTCCCCTTCCTTTCCTCCTATATTATTTATGCTATTATTTTCTACTGTATTATCTTTTTGTGTGGAATCTACAATAACATGACTCACTCTTAACATTCATCATCGCTTCTTGAACCGAGCTCAACTTACCACCCTAGGTACTTATTAATGCAACATTCGAACTTGTACTCAGGACCCGATATATTGATAAGATGACGACAATGGAGCATGAACATGAAGAACAACGAAAGGAGGAACCGCAGAGAATTTGGGGCGCAAAAGATTCTTTAAAGAGGCATACCAAAGGTCGCAAATCAATTGTATCATCGACGTCAGAGGAGTCTCCATTGTTGGGTAATAATGGAGCGCGCGAGGGAGAGGATAATGAAGGAAATGAGGAGACATTATGGGAAGGACATGGAGATTTTACTGGGTTAACATGGTGGCACAAACCATCTGTATGTTATCTTCAATTCACATTAGTTCATTATATACTAATCGATCTCCTATCAGGTATATTGGCTTTTATTTCCTTTCTTTCTCTTAGCTCTCGCAGTCGGCGGAATCATTGTACCAAAACTCAATCTCATCCTTACTCTCGTATGTCGATCATATCTCGCAGAGAGATCTTCTCAAAATCCGAATTTCCTTTTCACTCCTGTGGTACTTGGTGACGAAAATCTACAATGTCGAATTCCTGAAGTGCAATCGTTGGTCACTAAGTTTACGTTGGCAATCACAATTATTACTGGAATAATTAGTGCTATCATGTCCCCAGTACTTGGAGCTTGGTCCGATCGAAATGGAAGGAAGAAGATTCTCGCGATTTCGAGTTTGGGTGGTTTCTTAACAGAGGTCATCACGATTCTTGCGGGCAAATATCCAGACATCGTTTCGTATCAATGGTTGCTTGCTGGCGCAGTCTTTGATGGACTTTGTGGTTCTTTTATTGCTGGAATGGCACTCACTCATGCCTATGCGGCAGATTGTACCGCGCCTCCTAAAAGAGCAGTAGCTTTTGCTTACTTTCACGCATGTTTGTTCTCTGGAATTGCTCTTGGTCCTCTCCTTGCTGCAGCACTACTCCGCTTAACTCATAGCTTGGTCACAGTGTTTTATGTCGCACTGGGTATACATGCTTTTTTCATTCTTTTCTTGCTACTGGTAGTACCAGAATCACTCGCTCAGAAACGTCAAGAAGTCGCTCGCGAAAAGTATATTGCCAAAAGACTTCTTACAGCCAATCGGAATTGGGTGGGAACATTAAAAAACACAAATCCTCTTGCCCCTCTGAAAATTTTGTGGCCATCTGGCGGAGGAAATACCAAGCATGTTCGTTCAAACCTTGTTCTACTTGCAACTGTGGATACTATTATTTTTGGCGTGGCTTTGGGAGTTATGACTGTTATAGTTTACTATTCAGGCTACCAATTTGGATGGACCACCTCTGAAACGAGTCTTTTTATGTCTGTTGTCAACAGTACTAAAGTATTTACTCTCGTTATTATCCTTCCGATCTTTAATTACATCGTCCGAACTATCCCTCGCAACAGACAGCGTAGAGAATCAGGATTGGCCATCCCTGAACGCCATTCGGGTGCGGATTCAATAGATCTCGTTGTTATTCGACTTTCTATTTTCTTCGAGATTATAGGATATCTAGGATTCACGGTAACTCGTAGTGGCCCATTATTTGTAGTATCTGGAATTATGGCTTCGTTGGGTGGTATTGGTTCCCCAACATTGCAATCGGCATTGACCAAACACGTACCCCACGATCAAATAGGACAGCTTTTAGGAGCTACAGGACTATTACACGCGTTAGCGAGAGTCATTTGTCCTACAATTTTCAATTTGATTTATGCTCAAACTGTTGGCACATACCCACAAACAGTTTTCTTAGTATTAACGGGATGTTTTACATTGGGATTTATTTTAAGTTGGTTTCTCAGACCAAATGGTATGCTTGTCCTTTTGAAAGTAGTATATTCATGGTTACTAACATACAATAGTGTCTTTGGAAACCTCATTTCAGAAAGGGCAAAGCTCACGAGAGGTAAACAATGATCCGGATATCCTTGTTGACGAGCAAATTGCTGTGTGTTTGAGCTCTTCTATTTTTTTTGGTCTTGGATGTATATTATGTAATACATATTTCTTGGTAAATGCTGCGAGCCTCACACGGAAGATATCATTGCTGGGTACATCATTTTCAATTGTGATGAGTGGAATCGCATGCCGGCGTATGGGTATTTGGGTTGGGATTGGGACTAGGGTGGGTTTTGAAAGTACACCAGGGCCGATGCGTTCATTGGCTGCTGTAAACTTAGGGATAGCCCAACATCACATCGTTCGATGACGAGATTATATGGCAAGATCTTGAGTTTTCAATTCATATGCGCAGTAAGGAGTGATATATCTCCGTATATGGCCACTGTTATCCTCCTTACCATATTCTCAACATGGTCCCTAACTATCATCTGTAAAAGCCAAAACTAAGCTCCCACATCAGCCACAGATACAGCACTACATCTACATCGCACCCTCCCACCCTCATTCCTCCCTATCACCCATAACCATCACACGTCCACACCTTATTCTCATCGCCTACTTTCAAACGCCCCCCCCCATCCTCCCCCTTATACCCCACCTTTCAGGAGACATCTGCGATGCGTATTATGGGCCTCACTCGTGTAGCTTGATATTTAAGGCCTCTGAAGGGAAAGGGAAGGAAGGGAAAGGGAAGGAAGGAAAGGAAGGAAGGGAAAGGGAAGGAAGGGAAAGGGAAGGAAGGGAAAGGGAAGGGAATTGTCCAAAAGTCATTCTTTATTCGTGTTTGGACAATAGATTTATAAATTTATAGGGGTGGGCGATCTTGTTGCGGGTATTTACGATTTGTGCAAAGGCAAAGGGGGGAGGGTTTGTGGGGGGAATGGGAGGAGGGAGACGGGGACGGGGACGGGTATATGAAGGGGGGTGAATTATTATATATATACAGATATACACCCTTGTAGCAAGGGGCTGGTGATGTAGTTGGTTTGTTGGTGGGTTAATGGGGTGTTGGTTGGTGCATGCATAGTTTTAGTGAGACTCTTTTTCCGTTAATACGAAATAGCGACGAGCTTATGGTTTCTTGGGAGAAGGGAAAGTGAAAGATTGTGCATCTATATACAGCATGCATGGTATGTAATCCTGCCTAAGAGAATATGAGAATGTAAAGAATCCAAAACGATGCAAAGTGCCTCGGCTTATTTCCCTAATTTCTTCATCTGCCTATTCCATCCGCACTGTTTTATCCTCGTATCCAGGCTCACTTACTCCATCGTCATCGTCATCGTCATCGTCATCTTCCTTACCCTGCAACCCAAACAATCCCCATTTCTCCCTCCCCTCCCCCAAAATCTAAAAAGAAACATCTAAAAAGGAATCACTTTCTGCACCCCCGTATAAACAATCTTACTCGTCATCGCGGGAGCCGCATGAGCCGTACTAGAAGGTTTGCCCGCCTCGCTTTTTACTTTTATCTTTATCCGTCTCTGTTGCCTTTGCCTTTGCACTTGCAAATCGAACCCGTGGCTTTGATGCTCGGGCTCGATGATACGTGTGTAGTAGGGTTTCCGGAAACGAGAGAGCTGCTGCTTTCTCCGTTTGTGGCTTTGAGTGTGCTGCTGGGCTTGGAGGTGGGCTTAGAGATGATGTTTGTACTCCCAGCTTTTGGGTTTGCTGGCTGTTACTGTGGTGTAGATTTTTGTCGTGCTGTGGTTCCGCCGTTGATGGTTGTTGTGTGCTTTCTGATGGGGATGATTTGATGGTAGGAGAGGATGTTGGGTGGGGTTTTGAGCTGGGGCTTTCTGTGTTGTGAGGTTCTGTTTTAGGTGTGGTGGGTTTACTGGGGGTTGTGGCGCTTATTTTGGTGCTTGGAGGGGGGTCTAGTCATGCTGGCGTTAGTGGGAGGGTAGTAACTACAGTTTAAGCTCCGGTACTACTCTCTATAGAAGGGGTATCGAGGCGCGATGACTTACTAGCTGTGATAATGGCCGTGACGGTATAGGGGGGATGCGAGACGGTTGATATATGTTGACTAGTGGTGTCACTAACAGCCGTAGCTGGGTATCCAGGAATACCGATGCCTCCCGTGACGGTCTCCATGACTGTTGCTATGATTGTTTTAGTGTGAGCATATTCTTGACGTTTGTCGTTGCCATGAATCTATGAGGTGTTAGTGATGGGATTGGAGTTTAAAGTTGAGTTGGGGGAGGAAAATATACATCGGTTGGAGAGATTGATCCAGCATCTGATTGTTCCACGGCCGGAATAGTCTTTCTCTTTTCAACAGTCGCAATCGCGTCCGGAGAAATAGAACCGGGGTCCAATTGCTCCACGGGAGGAATGGTTCTTCTTTTCTCTATGGTGTCAACATCCCTATTAAATTGTGTAACAGGGACAGGGTTTCAATATCCCTCTTCGAGTGTCCAGAAGTAATAGGAATCAATGTTTCAATATCCCGACCGGTAATCGGAACCAGCAATTCCACATCCCGTGAATCTCTCTTGGGATGTGAAGGCGAAATCGGAATCAACTTCTCAATATGTCTCTCCTCAAAATCTCTCTTTGAATGTCCAGGAGTAATTGGAACCAGGACTTCCACATCTCTAGAATTTAGCGGAACTAGTTGTTCAACATTTGAACCAGAATTCACTGGTAGTGCTGAGATCTAATTTCATATATTTATTAGTTGTTCTTTTTTTTTGCGGGAAAGGATATGGTGGGAAATATTTGAGAGACGGAATGAAATCGAGTGAGATGTGGAGGAGTGAAGGATAATTTGCAGAGAAGGAGACGTACAAAGCTAGGCAAAGCAATGAAAAACAGAGCTGCTGCTTCTCCTATTGTGATGTGCATTTTGTGCTGGGTTGGCTGTTGACTTCTAAAGCTTATTGCTGCGATATAATGAGATGATTGGAAGGTTGGGTAGAAGTGAGTACTTCTATCTGATGCGATATTCCCACCGCGTATAGAGATAAATTTAAAAAATCGCCACTAAATGAACGAACGAACGAACGAAAGAACGAAAGAAGGTAAAAGAATGTAGTCACGACTTTAAATGCAGTAAGGAACGACAGATAAAGTTGCTTTCGCAAACAGAATTTCAAATCACCACCAATTAAATCAAAAGCCAAAATGGAAAATGGAAAATGAAAGCTCAACTGTGAAGAAACAAAAATCAAAAAGCGGTTGCAGGAGATCGCATCATATACATATATCTAAAATCCTCCCAAAAATCGAATCAGTAACATGGAGTCAGCAATATGTGACCTTACGCAAACCCAAAGGATCAGAAACAAGCCATCTCATCTTCAAGGACTTACCCCCTTCCAATTAAATAGCATATGTCAAGTAAATGTCAAGCATTAGAACCTTCGATTATCTACCCTAAAAAGCCTCTCATCCCATGTTAACAATTTCTTGCCTGGGTGAGTGTTTGATCCCAATTCCTGAGCTTGGTATGATTCAACCTTCTAGCCTAGCCCAGCTGAGCCGCAACTTGCAGGAAAGTTAAGTATATGCAAGAGTATTATGAGGAGGCATCTATATACTCCTCCAGGGAATCTAGATCAGTTTCGTTTCTATTATTTTTTTGATCCGTCGAACCATTAATTGTCGACGTTTTTCCACTTGTTTAATCGTATTTTAGGTCCTGTTGACCATACCAATTAGAATTAAAAACACAAATACGCTGAAACGTAGATCCAGAAGAATCTATGAATGTGCCTCAGAATATTAGTTTCGCTCCTTGAGTCTTCAAATCCTATAATTCTAAGCCCTCCGCAATTGGTGTTGTGCTTTCTGAATTAAATCTCTGATTACATTCGTGTTATTTTGAGATGGAACTTGACACGATTCAGGGGTATTTATCACCATAGTTCGTGGCGATGCACAGGCAAGGATCTTGTAAGCAAAGGAATACTCATCTGACTTTCCGGTCTGGATTTCAAAATCAAAATCAACATTTAATTACATTTCAATCAATTGAAACTCGAGAAAAGAAAGTTATCAAAGAACATTGAATGAATGCAATACTATGAGAAAGAAAATTTTTGTTGCTTTAATTCATGCAGCATAGCTATGTACAGTTATGATCGAACTTTTATGATAAAGCCTAGCTATCTCATCATTCTTACCCTTGAACGAAGGATCGAATTTATTATTTGCTTACGCCGAGGATAATTCCAAAGCTTACCTCGACTTACCGAAAGACTGATAGTTTATAGGAAGATATGAATATTGAGAATAATAATATCTTCGATGAGAAGCGCAAAAATTTGAGCTGGCCTTGCTCAATTGTTTTTCCAGTCTGCTATACATCATTATTTTGTTGATGTATCAGCATGCAAAACTGCGGTAATGTAGTAGTCGAATGGGATGTATTGGTGTCTATATTTGAAGCAAAAGAGGTCCAGAAACTTGCCAGTAAGGCTGATGGCACGCCTCTACCATCACAGACCCTCGAGCTAAGGGAAAACAGATCGTTCTGGTTGAAACGAACCACCATTCAACTGTTGAAATACTTCTCCTTCCATAATTCTTTACACATAAGCATGGCCAATGAGAATATAATGATCGTCAACTTTGCGAATGTTCACAGGCATCAAGCACCCAAATATCACACAGATGTATCCCCCTTTCGAGTTTGCTGTGGAACGATTCTCATGTATACCTTTTCTAAAATTAATAAGTGATAGTCAAGGTCGACCCATCTATTCTACGGGCAATTTCGCTGCTGTGAATTTTTGAATTTAAACAGTCCTTCCAACGCTACTTGCCGAGAGTTTCGAGCGGGTTTCCAATACCATGAGCGCAGGAGCCAAGCAAATTCATATGAACATAAATTTCCGTTACCATTCTACCCCCGACATAAGCAGTTTAATTTGTGCTTTCCGGAAGATGTAAGAATTACGTTTCCATGTTCGACAAAACTGTTCGCGAATTTCTCTTGTGTCATGTGTGTACGCCTGCATGGCAAATTCGAATTCACGGAAACGCAAAAGAACAATTCTTAAGGCCTTGTACTGTAAAGCCAAAGATCTTTGAATAGCATCAATTTGGACACCTGTAACTTTCGGTTGTTGGGAATTTGCGATAGATATGAGTGCTGTAGATTTCAATGACGCCGAAGAATTGAAAAAGGAAAAGCTATTTTCTAGAATGTTGATTTGGTGCAAAACAACAGGAAGATTGAGGTACAAGGAACGAAGTAGTTCTTGATCCCCAATGTGTCTCCAATCGGGGACCAACGAAGGCTAATCCAGATCTGTTCCGCAACGGATCAAATAGATGATATCGAGGCACCCATCTTTTGACATAGCAGATGTAACCAATTTATGGGACACTCTTTCTCGTGACAAGGACAGAATAGTTAAGCCTCGCCAAGATTGGCGTACAGGATGAATCATGAGATGAAAAAGCAAGGAGAGCTTGAAAAATGTCTCTATTATTCGTCACAAACTTCCGTCGATTTATGATAAGGAGCTTTGCGGGGGTTAATGGCTTTCTGATACTATAATTTGCTGCTGCATGTTCCGTCTGTACAATCTTAAAGAATTTGAATCTACAACGTGAGCCAACCTTTCCCATCAAGAATGTGGAATCTAGAGATATTAACACAATTTCAATGAATTTCATCAATAGTAACTCGCCATATCTTGGATTTGAAATCCACGTTGAGGAATCATGTTCTTCGACATACAAATCACCTGCACCTACCAGATTGTGTGCCACCAATCTCGATGTAGAATATCTCTTAGAGACTTTAAGGTACGGTTAAGGATGCCGAGCCGTTCATGTCCCATGCTCTTATGCTTGAGTTTTGAAACCGCAGCCTCATACTCTATAGAATTATCCCATTTTTCTTCGAATAGCAATCCGCATATCTCAACCTCGTGCAGAAGGGTAAATGCTAGCTAGATATTGTCAGTGCGCAAACAAACGACAGTACTTGTAGCCTTCATATATAAATCACCCATGAATTATACTTGAGAATTGCGGTCTTCAATATCCGATTGATGACACTAATAGAATCAATCCAAAATGAGTAAGGAACCGAAGATGTTAAGTGTCAAAGAACTGACTAAAGGTTCGTAGTCACTTGAGATGATAGATTTTGTAATGTTTGGATTCCCCCAAACGTAAGAAAGCGTTTCGAATGACGGGGAAGAATCTAGTAGGACGGTTTTTGAATTACACTCTATCTCATCTGAAAGATTCCCGGGATTGACCGTGAAGAAACGAATTAATGGAACCTCAGATGTAATGGATCGTGCAAAAACATATCCCAGGCATATTTCCACTTGGACGGGACTGTCACAAGCTTGATTTTGATGAAACAGGTGTAAAATACACGGTAATAAACGTAACAGTGTATGTGAAAGACGGTCTGAATTTCAAGAGAGATCTCTCCCAAGTGAACAAAAAGCAGACAATATGAAAAGACGGAATAGATGGCTCAACCGCTTAAGCTTTTGATGCATCTTGTAAGATCGTAGAACACCCGTGATTTTACCCCATAGAGATTGAGCAAAGATAGAAGGATATTAAATATCAGTAACGACACCACACATTGGAAGTAGAATGACATTCGAATTTCTTATCCTTCAAAGAGAAGAATCGTACATACAGGTTTAAGTTTAGATTGAGGATGCGATTTTAGAAAGTGTGATCGGAGGAAACATTTTCCGGGGCGGTGTGGTTTAGTGTTATAACTTGCCGGCAGTAAATTTTGGGACTAACCTTAGCGATGGTAGGACTTACCTAAGTTTGTTTTATTTTGCTTTTTGAAAACTTAGTCGTACAATTTTCTATTCAATCTCACTTACATCTTCACATCAACGAGCCTATCAGTCAAAATGCCTATTTCTAAGAAAGACAGAGTGCGTATAGACTTTAGTATGAGAATCATATAAGCCATATCAATTAATCTTTCTCTATAGATTGCTCGTGAGCACAAGAAGGCTGATAAGGAAGGCACTCGCGCTCCAGTCAAGGCAAATGGTCTTCCAGTTAAACCAGCTGCACCAAAGTCAAAAGTACGTCCCCAAACATGCTTTGTGTCAATACTCTTCATGGTGGTCATACTTCTCATTTCATAAATTGGGACTAATTCTCCATGTAGTGCGAGTTCTGTAAAATGGAATTGGTCAACACAAATAAGGCACAATTGATTAGCCATGCCACGAAGCACGAAGACAAGGGATGGACTAAAGAGAAGTGCTGGCCAAATGACTTTACTGCATAGAATGCTGGACGAATAAAACTAAAGGATGACGGAAAATGATACCATGAATTGTCGGGGAGTAAGGCGAAATTAGTCATCCTGAGGGCATTGCACATTCCGATGAAGGGTCTATGAGGGAACGAGGGACAGATTTAATGGAGCCGGTTATTGGATTTCCCAAATAGCAATTATGAATAATGGTTCCTCGCGATACACATCTACTTTTAATCCTGGTGAGTATTATCTAGTCCAGGTGGGTGATTTCATAATCTTCTTACTGGGTCTTTTTACTCTTCATAAGTTCATTTGTTATGTTCCCAATTAAAGACCAGATGAGGTTACGACATTTTTGGAGAGACGGGATCATGAATCCCGGAGCGTTGGACCCGAAGAAACTCATTCATGTGATCATTATTTCTCACTCATTCTTGATCCTCCTCATTATGAGGGAGTCGACAGCGGTATATCTCCCCACCCTCCCTATTATATGTTATTTGACCTATACTTGCTTGTCTGTCTTTCCCTAATTGGTTGCTTGGCCCGACATTCCCAGATACAACCCTATAGCAATGGAATGGATCTAATAGAATGAGTTCAGAGGGTGTGTAACAATTCATACGCGAACGATTGCACAACGCATGAAGTATGTGGAATAGCCTTATTTAACCAGACCTACAGGATTGGTGAGAACGAATTAACAGGGCTCATAGATTCACTCTAGCTTTAGATTTACGATTTCAAACAGTTGAGTGAAGGCATCACTCTACCTTGTTATCTTCAGTGTGAAAAGCTATGAACGAACAAATTTGTGTCACTATTCGGCTGTTTAAGTTAGGCCTTTTCTACGTGTACAGAAAATTATCAAGACAACAAACCTTGAACTTGGTAAGGTAATATTCCCCGATGCCCTCAAACTACGGTTATAGTGTTCAAATTGATATCTTATACATGGATATATTGACAACTCATGGTGGTGGTGAACCCATGAAAATTATACTGCAGAATGTAACCTGCTCCCTGAGGTTAAATTCTAAAGTATCCGAATATGATTTGCTTGTAACTCGCTGTCACATGATTCATGATTCTACAGAAATAAGCAGATTTTGATTTGATACCCGCATGTACTGAAGCAGATGAAGGATTTCCTCAAGGAGAACTATCTAATTAGAAACTGAGTAGTTCAAGATCAAAGTTAATAAGTGTTTGTAGCTGTAGCTGTAGCTGTAGCTGTAGGTTTTTAACTCTTTGTCTCTCCTGCACAGGCCTACGGATCATTGTCGGCCCGAAGGCAAATAGAGAACTCCAACTCCTCTTCCTAAACCTTAAGAAATATAAACAATCTGTTTCATAGTATGACAACCCAAAGACAATGTATCCGTTCGTTCTATGTTATCCATGCAAAAGGAATATAATGGACAGCGTTCAGCAAAAGGAGAGAATGCTATCACTTCCAAACTCTTCATCGACTTGCTGATTGAGTTTCAGCTGGCGATCTATGAAGAGGCCTTAATTCAAGAACTCTGGAGCTATCCGCTGAATGTTCCATTCCATGTAACTCTGCTCTGAGGTTTGAATATTCTGAGTGGTGCGATCGGCTGGACATGATCCAAGGATCCAATTGATTCAGCGTCTTCGTCTTTATCAGGATCATATTCACGATCAATAATAGTAGAATCGTTCTGATAAATTGTTTCATGACGATTAAGCCACGCATCAGGCTCTTCTCTTTTCTCTCTTCTGCCTCTTCTTTCCTCGGCTGCAACTCGAGGAACACGGTCTCTTCGACTGACACGTTCTGAAGGAGATTCAGCTTGGTCCCGGTAATATGGATTAGGATCGAGTTCCGGAGGAACATTCAAGCTATATGTTTCTGGGGGATCAGGGACTTCGTATAAACGTTGTGGTGGTGGTCGGCTGCCACGTCGCTCCTGGCTACCGCGAGCAACAATAGACATATGAGCTGGAGAACGGGCATAAGGTGGTTGGCTATGATGTCGACCGTTTGAGCCACGGAAATATAAGGTATTTGTTGGCGTTGGTTGTGGAGTCATTGTCCGAGCGGGCTGAATGGTCATCAGTCGAATGGGTTGCGGGGTCCTTGAGCGAGCCGGTTGTGTTGAAGTCGAACGTGCGGTTTCATTGGGGACGTCGGCCTCGGAATAGTGTCTACCTAGCGGCAGTCGCTCTGTTGTACATCTTCCATAAGCTCTTGGGTCAGACTGTTCATTATGCATTCCACTGAGGTTTATCGACCGACTAGTACGCCGTAGGGTATCTCTGGAAGCCGGTCTCTGTTGAGGTGGTGCTGATAGTCTGGGTGAGTCGTCAAGTAATCCGTCTACTTTCTCGCCTCTAAACCTTAAATCTGCCAGTCGCGAGAGGATTCGATCTGTCATCATGTTAATATGACGTCTTCAAATGTTTTTTTGGCGATGGAACTGCGTACCTTCTGTATCTTCTGTCCTTGATCTTCCGCCTATCAAGCGCTGAAGCTCCAGAGTTTCATCCAAGGCATCCGCTGTGATTCTGGTTAGGGATATAGTGTCACGAAATAGTATTGGAGGTTGAAGACTCCTCACCAATAGTGCGCAATTCCGCCGCCATTTCCTTTGTATCGACCCCAAACTTCTTTGCCATCATTCTGCGAAACTGCTCCTTTTCTTTCTCTGCCTTCAAAAGACAAGAATGGAGTCATCTTGTCGAATTTGCCCTGACTTGCCATATCTTTGAGAACAAAAATCGTAGCGTTGAGAAACGGCTCTTTTCGAAGAGGGTCGTCGCCCAGATTTATATCTAACGCATCTTCAAGAAAGTACAAGAGATATCCTGGATGCAACCCCGCATTTAGTTTGTTTCGAATGTACACGTCCGCTGCTGCACGTATTCGCTCCACGTTGGTTAAGTTGTTCATATTCGGGATATTGCACGCTCTTTGTACGGATTGGTTCAGTCTCGCCAATTAAAAACTATAGAAAATTAGCAGATTATCATGCAGGAACATGATCGATGCACGTTTGATCTTGCACATTTTAATTGGAGGAATTCAAACCGTATCATGAAAAGGTCGTACAATCTGACCGAAAGAATTATAAATCTCAATCGCTTTTGTTCAAGGCGCTATACTGTGAAGATGACGTCGATATCAGCGTTTGTTGATACGATGAAATGGAAAACCCTGAACATGAAAGACCTAAAGTCATGAACATTCAATTCACTGGTCTTTCGGTTAAAGCGATGGCTTAAAGGTTGTGTGTATCATTGGCTTGGAATGGTATGTGATATTACGTGATAATACAAGCTTGCAACTTCAGTGAAACAAATCGTGTATAGTTATCTCAATATCAACTTGTGCTTTTCTGAATCTACAAATAATTTATACGAAGACCTACAACTTCTTCTCTGCATAAAACGCAACGTTTACTCTCAACCAGATAAATCCTAGAGAAAAATCTTAGAAGGCATTTATTTACATCAAAAATGCTACCAACCTCAATATAGAATCACCTTAAAATGTATCACTCTTCATTCTCACTTTTCTTGAAGGAATACTCCCTGTTAAATAATCGTTTATCTGCTATTAGTTCACAGCTCAGAACTTAATAACTCCCCGAAGTCCCTGAAACACAGATATCAACTGTCAGTCAACCTCAATCCTTTGCGGTTGATGGAAATATTACTACAATGATAGCAAGCTCTTCTTCGTGCCCCAGTGCTCCCGTCTCAAAAGTGTGGTACTGGGCTGATGAAAGAGCCATGGGATCTGATACATATTATGAACGCTACAGTGAACAAGTCATGAAGCCTATCTCAAATTTAGATACTGTGACCATGGAAACTTCTGCTGGTACCTCCGATGTTGTTGGCGCTATCAACACGCCTACTTCTGCGAGTACATCTGCATCAGCTCTATCCTTGAATTCTAAAGAGAGTATGGCGAGTGTTCCTGGGAGGTTGTATCACCTTATTCGTGCTTGAAATATAAGCAGGCGAAGTAGATATTGTCTTGGGTCACTTGGTGGAAATACTTTTTCTAAAAGTGAGTGGATCGTTACTTTATATATTTCAAATACCATATTTAGGTTCGAACTTACGTATACCGACGGCGAACGGGCCTGTAAGGCTAGATACTGTAATACAAGCCATAGAGACCTCACACTTCTCTATTTCATCATCTTGTGGTGAGAATAATGGCTGTTATATGGTGGTTGAGCGCATTTATAAGAAACTAAAATATCAGGGATGACCTTGTGAGTTCCAGAGCACTTTTATTTGGAACTTTAGCAATACTATATTGTCTCTTTCAACTTGATCTCCTAATATCTTTCTCGTCAAATCCTAAATATTTGAGTGACATGTTTATAGGATATATATCGCATCTTCTCATCTGATGTATCAGTTGAACAGAAAGGAAAGGCACAAATTCCTTTCGCAAACCAACAATGTTGGGAAAGTACTGGCCTCAACCGACCAGTGCTATTACTGGTACCGGTTTGCATCATGATCTTGATTGATTGAGCTTGAACGTTAACCCACATCCAAACGCCAATAAATTGATGTACATTGCAGCATTGGCAAGTGTAGTGTGTACATTGATGAGAAGCTTGCTGCCGAAATGTCGCAAGCACTAGATGTTTATAAATATAAGGGCTGAAGAAATTAGATAAAAATACCTTTGGCAAACGGTTGTACGAAGCATTGATGCTCCAATTTAAAGACGAACATTTCAAAAGGTCAGTTGAATAGTAGTTCAGAGGTATAAAACTAGACTGTTCCTCACTTCATATTCATATTGATTGGATGTACCGCCCCACTGTATGCTGTTTCTTACGATGTAAGATGAAGTGTCATGATGCGAATTCTCGGACTAGCCAATCAAATGTAGAACAATTGGCTTATCAATAAAATGAAACACCCCTCTCTCGAAAAGAATTAGAGACTTCCTGGCATCAGGTTCAAGTTGATAGCAATTCAGAATAATAAGAGAAAGATTTTTTCATGACTTCCATAGCTTTGCAAGCATTGAGGGTGTTATTATGGGCCGCAAAAAGATAGCTTTTCAAAAGCTCTTCGCAGTCTTCAAAAAGATCAGATTGTTCTTCAGTCGTAATCATACAGCCTCAAAAGAGGCCGATCCAGATATTGAAGAGGTATTTCCAGATCCTGAAGAGCCTTTCCCTGTCCTCGGAAGGATCAAATTGTTGTTCAAAGAATGCTGCGAGGAACATGCGCGATTATGTGGAAAAGACCAAGCCTCTTCCATCGAAATAACACTCATTGATTGTCGAACTCGGTATATTGTTCGTAGTTGTTCGTATAAGAAATATGCAGCACTCAGCTATGTATGGGGAACTTCAGAAATTATTCCTCCTAGGCATGATGACGTCGGGCTGAGTCTTCCAAGTGAAACCGCCTTGGTCATTGAAGGCGCCATCAAAGCAACGTTATACCTTGGCTTAAAGTACCTCTGGGTCGATCAGTACTGTGTGGAACAAGTAGACGAGGAGAAAAAAGCGCAGCAAATTCAGCAAATGCACCGTATCTACAACGATGCCGAAGTGACTCTCGTGGCAGCTGTTGGTAGCGATGCGCACTCTGGGCTGGCGGCACTATGCTTACCCTCGGAGTTAATCACAGGATATAGCCGCAATGGCGATGTGAAACGGGAAACAGGTGAAGATATGTGGGATCCAAATTCTGGACTCCAAAGATCACTGCGCCATATTGAGGAATCAGTATGGAACACGCGTGGCTGGACCTACCAATAGAGCTATGTCTTACGTCGGGTGATTCTGTTTCATCAATATGGGGTGTATTCTGAATGTGCTAAAATGGCAGACGAGTCGATAGAATCAACCGAGGTGTCGGAACCATTAGATTCCAGCGATGAATGGTGGTCTCGTCAAGGAATTTCAAATGGGCCTCGAGCACGCTTTTTCAGCGGCTATTTAAACGCAGATATGATGTCATGGCTGGCGTATTTGATCACTGAGTACTCACAACGATCCCTAAAGTACCAAAGTGATACCATCAACGCCTTTTCGGCTGTGCTCCAAGACTTCGACGAGAAACAGTCTATACCTTTTGCCTACGGTGATGATGACATGGATAGACCTTATAGTTGCCTGTTTGAGAATCATGACAGCCCCTGGCGTATCTCAATAGTGCACGGGGTTCCCTTCTACACAGGCGAGATTGATCCTTCTAAAGTATCATCTGCTCGACTAAACTCAGTAGGGCTATGCTGGCACTATGGGCATTGTAGCGGTAGTGGTGATAGCAGTGTACGCAAGCCAGAGTTTCCGTCGTGGTCATGGGCGGGATGGACTGGTCCAATTAAATGGAAACTTCCACAGTCGGGGTCTTGGGAAACAACCCTCCATGTTGCAGACATTAGCTTTGTCGAGATCTCAGGGAATGCCCGGAGAGAAGTGACTTTTGAAGAGGCAAAAAAAAAGCCCAATTACTGCTGCTCTCCTTTTGTTCTGTAGCTTTCCCTCCCCGTTGTTTCTTTGAGGCAGACCCAGAAAGACAATCAAACGACGGGATCTGCTTATATGACTACATTTTATCCTGGCCAGAGGAAGGCTTTCTCTGCCATTCTGATTGCTCGAAAACCTCTCGCCCAATCCTTCTTAAGGGGCTACAGGAAGACACTTGTAGACTGGTATTGCTTTATGTCCACTTTAATCATGAGAAAATACTATTTCAGGGCTGGATTCTCCGAAGGCACGAAACAGAAAACCCGTGTTATGAGCGCGTTGGAAGTGTCTATCATGAAATGAACAGCGAAACAAAACTTGCAAAATGTTTCGGAAAATTCGCCGAAAATGCTGAATTTGAGAGTTTTGAGATATGCTAGGTCTGATAGCCTTAAAAGATCACTACATGCTGCATATCTGCATGGTATACCTACCACATGGCATCTCCAAAGATGAAACAATACGGTATCTATACTAACGAAAAGTACTAAATACCACCATTCTCAATTGTTCGATCATATATGACAATTTTTAGTTAAATATGAATAGTATATAGTCACAATTTTTCTCCTTCGAATTCCTTGATCATGAGTCTTGACCCAGAATCTAAGTCCCTAAGCAGCCCTCAAAATTGTGAATGCCACAGACTTGAAGTTAACCTTACCAACCGATGTTATGAAGCAGGCTACAGTTGAACTACGAGTAATGAATTGAAGTGAGTCCGTCGCGTAGCGGAAAGGGGCGAATAGAAAGGGATGAGTAGGAAGTATTTATTGTTTCTCTACCCATCTACCGATCAAAGAAGATGCTTCTAGTTGAGCGCAATCCTGTGGCCCGAATAAACGGTGCTCCATTCGAGTAATTAGAAAAATGAAGCTATAGATAGTACCGTGCATGGCTATCTTAGAAATGTGCTACTGGCCCAGTACTTGAACGTATCTATTGGTGATCATGATAGACCCCTTTTGCCACTTTACCGATATGCCAATCGAGGTGTATCAATTCGAAAACGCACAATTATATCATTACCAGGAATACATCATCCCATTATCATTTGATTTCTGTGCATTCACTCTTTGAGAGAGCCTCGTCAACTAGATGAGGCTTTAGTAGTAACGCAGCCTTGCCCACAGAGCGAGCACTTTAACTAGCGTTGAAAACTCTTCAAACATACAATTTGTATAAAAATCCTTTTTACTCGCCAACGAAGCATTGCGCAACTATATTTCCGTACTAAATATTACTCGCGAGATTTTGCTGATTTCAAAACTGCCGGGAAATTTGAGTTGGCGGGATTTTGTTTTTTCCTCACACCTTGGTAGACGTGCAACAAAACTTTGTGATGAGTGATTAAAGATTCATCACGTGATATGAACTTCACCGACCATGTGATTTGATTGTTCATAAGTTAGTTGTTCAGAGTTTCGACCACAGGATCTTTTTTTTATCATTGCAATTGAAGAAACAGAACAATCTCAACCTGAGAGATCTGCATGGAAGTCAACTTGGTTTATGCAGAATAGAATGGGATGCGATTATAGTTGGAGGTAGAGATTAATTATAATGGACTGAGTTTCATTACCAGGAAAGGTTCCGTTATTAGAATCCTTGATGAGGGTTTGGTAGATGATGGGATGGAAGTAGATTTCTGGCTAATGCTCATGGAGAAATGTCAAGAAGCAAGATGATCAGATGAGTGAGTACAGCAATTGAATACACTGATGGCAGACTCGATCAAAGACAGCAAATGACGTCGACGCATTGCATTGTAACCAAGCAGCAACCGATATCAATGGCATCGTACTGAAGCATCATGCATTGCCTCCGATTGATCGTGATATTATCCGTAACGGTCAAGTTTACAGTCGCATATGAGCTTGGAAAGAACCATTTCCTTAAAAACGTTTACATCCCGAGACCAAACAATCAATTGATAACGGGCATATGTTCCAGACGTATACGGTGCATTTGGATCGATTCGCCAATCAGTTTCAAACCTTTTGAATTCAAGCATCATTTTGACTGAAACTGAACATCTTTAGTTAGATGAAATGGAACTTCAAAAATCATGAAAGTATCCACCTGTTGTACTTCATTTGTATCTCACTCACACGGACCACATTCTTTCTTTTTCAAACAAGTTGTTGGATTTCTGTTCTATTTGAAACGCCCTCTTGACTGGCCAGCGTCATTTGACCTTATTACGCCCTGTCAAGCAATCTATAATTGATCGGACAGGAGCAAGTCCCCCCAATGAGACCCATTTAGATCACCAAATTCAGATGTTTCTCATTAATATCTCATTTACTTCTCGCGTGCATATATAGCTTGTATTTTTGCGGATTAAAATGGCTGTGGGGTATAATGAGCAACGGCAACGAGGTGTTTAAATATGAACCATTCCCAACTCTGTGTAGAATGGGAGACTAGGTTCCTGTTGTGTTTTTCTTACTATTTTTAGATCTCATCTTTATTTTCTTTAACATCATTATGAATAACTTTGCCTTATTAGCCCTAGTTGGCTCCACATTCGCTTCTCCTACCACATCTATCAAATCTCGTGCCACTACTGATACCAAATATCTTTTCTCCTTGTAAATATATTTCCTTTCCTGAATATATGTGGCTACTAACATTAATAGTGGCGATTCATACTCTCAGACTGATTTTGATATCACCGGAACCAAGCCATCAGCCGATAATCCTATCGGTAACCCAGCGTTCCCAGGTGATACCACCGATAATGGAATCAACTGGATCGGACATCTTGTAGAGACCCACAACTCTTCGCTTCTTCTCTCCTACAACTTTGCTTTTGGTGGTGCTGTTGTCGATGCTAGCATTGTGGCACCTTATGAAGACACAGTCTTGACTCTTGTCGATCAACGGCTAAATTCGTTGAAAATCTTTCGCCAGCACCTAGCTATGCCGAATGGACTGCAGATAACTCCCTCTTCGCTCTTTGGTTTGGTGTAAATGATATTGGCAATTCCTATTGGTTGTCTAACGAAACTGATATCATCAGTGCCATTTTCGATAGTTACTTCGCTCAGGCACAACTATTGTACAATGCAGGAGGAAGGAACTTCTTGTTCTTGACTTGCCCTCGTAAGTTATTCTAGAAACCTTCATATAAATACTCTATGAGTCATGAATTAACAAGTTTTTAATCTGATGATCTTGTCCAGCCGTCAATAAATCACCCATGATGCTTGCCTATGGCGATTCAGTCACCTCCTCAGAAGCCACCGTCATTGCTGCATACAACACAGAACTCAGCGCCCGAGTCGCCAAGTTCAATACCACCAATGCAGGTGTAATCACACACGTATTTGACACCCAAGTCCCATTTAATGCCGCTCTCAATGATCCAAAAGCATATGGAGCAACAGACGCAACTTGTTACAACGCTGATGGAACCTCCTGTCTTTGGTGGAACAATCTTCACCCCGGCCAAGTCATTCAAAAATTGGTTGCAGAGGGAGTTGCAGGACAATTATCGGGCAAATTCTTCCAGGCTAGTTCTTCAGGCTCAACAGTCGCAAGTTCTTCATTGACAGTTCCAACTACAGTGATCGCGAGCTCTTCTTCGATTGCGGCAGTTTCAACGAGTGTTCCAAAATATCTTACCTTTGAATCATCCCTCGTGCCTTCTTCGACTGTATCATCCATCTGCATCTTCCTCGGTTAAAACAGTCGCAGCTGTTATCACAGCTAGCATCGCATCAAGTACCTTTATTTCGACCTCGGTTACTTCTGTGGCTACTAGCGTTGCCAGCGCGACTATTTCCTCGGCATCTTCAGGTGGGGATGATGGATGCAAAGCGTAAAGTATCAGAGCTACTGATCTCTACATAAGTGGACGATCATAATTTGGGGCATCATACTTGCGGAATAAAAAATCATGGTCTAAAACTTCCATCCTTGGGTGTTGAAATTGAAACAATCTCCACTGGAACTCGAGCTCACCCCTTCTTGTATCATAAAATTTTACTTTATATTATGTATACAATACGTTTTATGTAGATCCATATTATTTTGAACATGTAGAGCGTTTCTAGCGTGCATACCAGGTCATATACATAATAAGGATCATGTCACAGCATATGCTTACCCTATCCTGCAACTCACCCCCAGCATCATCCTTTTCGACCCACTACTCCCCCATCTTTCTCACTTCTCTTATACGGTCTTTGATCTTGTTCACTCGCTTCCTATTTTTTCCCAACATATCAGCTTGGGTACCACGTGACTAACCTTGATACATTCTGGAAGTGGCTCAATGCTACGAAAGCCATGAGATAAAATCTGCTTTAAACTGCTTTGTTTACTCCTCATGATAATAGTAGCTGTACATGCCTGTCCTATATGATATCTATGATCTCCATGATCACCATGCGAAATAATATCGAAACAATATCAGAACAACCAGAAATTTCTTTCCACCGGAGCATAAGTTCAAACATTTCCCCATCCTTCGGCTATCTTTCTTCCCTCTCAATCCACTCCAAGGATAGAATACCTAACACGGATACAGGTCACAACCAAGCAACAAAATCAACAGTCACCCACCCCCCACAAACCCAAAAATGTGTGTGTCAACAAAGCACCTGCACAAGTGCGGCCACTCAATCTACCACCCCAAACCTGCACCCGAATGCAATCCCACCCTCATGTCCATATTTTGAAGCACGAGATATTTACATCGAACGGGACTGCAATCGGTGTTTGGCCGAACAAGGAAAGTCGCCTGAGTCTTCAGAAGTTCGAGAGTTTAGAGACGAGGCTGTGAAGAGAAGAAAATCACAGAGGGAGAGGGGCAAGGTTGAGAAGGCGAGACGCCGCAGACAAACAGGATGTTGCGCCATCATGTGAGTTAGTTTGTAGAGCCCTTACGGAGGAGAACTGAAATTGGATAGATTGTTTTTGTCGTTCTTGAGGCTGCTCGAGTAACTCCCAGAGATAGATGTCTAGCGATACAAATTGAGAACATAATGATTTCGATTAACCAAACCATAACATGCCCACAAATTTGAAATAATATCTACTGATATCTATGTGAATCAGTGAATTCTGCGTGATAATTTCTGTAAGAAATGTTAATTAGCAGTGAAGTGAAAATAATTGATGTTTCAAGACAAGCCAATGATGTGATATGTGATGTGATATGTTTTCAAAACAGCCTTTGAGGCCGAAGATTAATTGGGGTAGCAGGAAGTTAGCTAACTACGAGCTCCCTGATAAAACAGGGAGTCTGCAGGTTGAGATCTCAGCTTCAAATTCTTTTTACCTCTCATACCCGTGCCTTTCATAAATCTTTTGGCAGATCTCACTTTCTGCCTCTTCTATTTGTCCAGAATCTCGCTAGCTCCAACCAAGCACTGCATCAACTGAAGAACCCGCCTACAATAATCTGTGAATTTCCACAGTGAATGGAAAAGTCAAGACATGAAAAAATATCTTGTGCAGCCAAAGGAGAAGGGGGGAGAACAAGTTGAACGAGAGATACTTATGACACATGCTTCATACAACATGGAAAGCTGTTTTTAATAGAACCCCGTGTTCATCTTTCAGTTGTTGATCAGCATTGCTGCAGTTCTGTAGTACAAAAACAAACTTTGCAAAAAACTGAAAACTGAGAACTCTCGCTTATTCACTATTTTCCCATCAACTACATCGACAATAGCAAACCAGCTCTCGTTAAGGCCATCGAAACTTGACAATAAAAGAATTTAACCCTATCAATTCACTATGGTGAACAATAGGAATCCTCAATTGAAAAAAGACAATAGAAACCAGCAATTAGAAGCATACCGAGAAGAGAATCAATATCCATAAATACTTCTCCTTTTCTCCTTTCCTTCTTCTTTCCTTCCCTCGTCAACATCTCAAGCGTTCAAATTCGGTACAATCCCACGTGCCAAATACCATCCCATCGCAGAGATCCCTTCAAAGTCCTACCAAATCCGCGACAATGGACTTGTCGCCATCCCAACAACCTTCCTCCCCTCTCCCCCCCCCCTCTGCTGGCCAGAGTCCCGCCACTCGTTCCGCCACTTCGTTCCGCCACTCCTCATCCCGCCATCCCTCAACCCTCCGCCCCGCTTCCCCGTCTAGCCAACGGGGGTCGTATATTTGATCCTGTGGCTCTTGACACTCAATCACCACCACCACCAGCAACCCTCCCCGCCCCGGTTCCTGCGTCCGCGCAGCCACCCCCGCCAAACCCACAACCACAACCACAACCACAACCACAACCACGGCCACGGCCACAACAACAACAACCCCCACTCCTCCGCCGTAGCGCCCGAACCATGCGCCGCAGCCTCCGAGGTCAGGAATCCCTCGCCTACCTCGAGGAGGAGGAGAGGAAGAAGGAGGAGCGAGAAAAGATGCGAGAGGGGAGGGTGGAGAGGAGATTGGAGCGGGAGGCCGAGAGGTGGCGGGTGGAGAGGGAGCGGTGTGTAATAAGATGATGTGGGGAGGAAGTGGGCGACGAGGGGTGGGAGGAGGAGATAGCGGGAGGGGCGGGTGGCGTGGTGCTTGAAGTCTGGGACGGGATGGATGGATGGGTTCTGGAAGTTGGGTGTGATTTCGTCGCAAGCATTTAGGTTGCAGATTATATCAATGAATTGAAATATTTCCCAGATTTTTTGACCCTGTGCTTTGTATCTTGGATGAATATATGTTGGTTTCTGCTTTGGTGCCACGATATTCTGGTATTTCCACAGCACTAACTGATTCAGTCGATCTGAATATACCATGATCTCTCACATACTATTGTAAACTCATTCCAATGACCAGTGGTGGGGATCAATATGATATGGCATTCGTAAACATATACCCAACATCATTAGATGGATATGTAATCTTTCTCCTTTGTTTCCAATATCAGATTCCGCTAGCTCGCGACCACCATAGGACTAAGTTTTAAAATCTAACTATTATAGATTATAGATCAATCCCCTTGTTAATCTTCCTCCTTTCTACCATAGCTCCGAAAAATCTCGCTCACTGCTCCTCCGTTATAACCCAATCCCATGCGACTTCAGCTTTCAATCCTCATACTAGATATAAGAGATTCATTAACCTTCCCCCAAACTACCGTCCAAGTATCCAGCCTGAATATCCAGCTTAAAGATCACGACCGCCCATGCATAGATAACAACCCAATACCTTTCACAGGTCCCTTGAAAAAACCCCAGAAGATCCCATATATAACAAACCACCCAAACCCATATATACTTGGAATCTCCGTATGCCCAAATCTCAAATCCAAATGCCAAGTTCCAGATATCCAAATTCATCCATACAGAGCCAGTTATTTTGTACATGTCAACCATCCTCTTCAACTATCTTTTAATTCCACCCACCAGGAATATTTACAGCAACCGAGTGGAAAGATTCGGTGTTTTCCTTATTTAAAGCGGGTCTCTCTGTAGAGTGTTCCTCATCGAGCATTTCGAGCTTCTCGTTAAAGCTTGGTTCTTCAGCGACTGGTTCAATCTTCTCGTGTTCTTCCTCGACAATAGGCTCCTTAGTTGCTAACTCCTCCTTCTCGGCATCCTCTATCATGACAGGTGTTTGCCCAAAACTCAACCTCTTAGGGCTAAATGGAAGTGGTACCATGCTGGCCTGAGATTGCTCGAAGCTCTTCCTATTTGGGCTGAAAGGGAGTGGTGTCATGCTAGCATTCTCCAAAGTAGTCCTCTTGATATTGCTGCTCTCAACGCCATGCACGTCAACCTCTTCGAAATCTTCGTTCGATGGACTTGTCTCGCTGGTCACAGTACTAGCAATAGAAAGTTTGCTATTCCTTAATGAACTCCTTGGGGTAATGGTGGTGGTGGACCCTCTCTTTGGGATATTTACAACTCCACCTCTCGCCTTGATTGTTTGTGGTGTAATGACTGTAGCTTGTGCTGAAGCAGCCTCGAAAACGACTGCTTCTTCTTCCTCAAAATCTTCATCGTCTGAAAGCTCATCCATTGAAGTAAATGAATTGAATGAATCTTGTCGTCGCTTATCAGCCTCTTCGATGTTAGGGGGACTTCCATTCACTGTTGTACCGTCGAATTCTTGACTATGGTTCAAGCTTTGATATGGTCCTAGGTCAATTTTCGTATAGTCAACTTCTTCCGGTTCTAGAACAATCGACCTCTCATCTTCTTCTACAATCTTTTGATTGTCTTCACTGTAACTCGGACTCATACTTGGTGATAATATGCACGGTGATCTGATAGACAGCGAATCCTCCGTTTGTGTGCCCATTTCAGTAGTTTGCGTTCCTCTGTCCGTGCTTGCCCTTGTTCTCCCAGACATGTAACTTTCTCTATTGCTCCTCCCACCCTGAGTATCGAAACTTCGTCGGTTGTATCTGGTCCATAACGGACTCGATGGAGCTGGGTTATATTCAAATTGTGAGCTGACTGGTCGAGCTTTTGTTCCTGCTTCGCGAATCTCAAACCCCGCATTTTCCAATGCCAATACTCCGAAAGGATCCGGGTCATCAGGTTCAGGGATACCAAATGTTGGTATCATAGATGTAGGGGCTTGTAAGTCCACGTCACCGGGTGCGGGCTCATCGTTAAGTTGGTCCAACATTGTTGCATCCACATCATCTCTACCTTCTGCAGCTTTCACTGTTTCCAGAAGTAGTTTCGTTTCAAGTGGCGCATTTTGAACTTTTCCTGCCAAGATATCTGCAACTCCAATTCTTTGTCCGTAAAAACGCTCATTTTCGTCCGTCCTTTCAATAATAACCGTCCCATCTACTTGCACACCCGCGTAAAGACCTCGAGACTTCAGGTAAGTGAATATAGGCTTGTTAGCTTGTTTCCACTCTCCATCATTCTCCCAAATGGCTCCTATTCCAACAGGACCCGCCACAGCAGTGATTTCGCCTCCTATAGTTGCTCTTATTTTTGTAAAAGATTCCAGAGTTTGTCGATTGTTGATAACAACGACACAATCATAAATATCGACACCGATCAGAAACCCAGACCTGCAGTATGTAATAAGATTCCGGACGGAGGCGACCAGGTACCATCTTCTTTCCTTGCAATTAACACTCCCGAACCTCCGGCTCCCGAAATCCATAATCCAGTTCGCATAGTTGTGAATATAGCCAAACCGACTGCATTTTCAATAACTTTTTGTGGTATCTTCTTCAAAATTCTCTGTTTAGCCTTACTATTCGGACCATCTTGGGTCGATGGTCGCCCTTCTTCGGTATAAAATCCATCCTCTGCGACATAGCCATGTCAGCGATAAAACCTCGAAGAATTAAGTTGAGGAGGGATGGAGGCACTTACTGCAGAATGTTTTCAAAATGCGAGCAGCTTTGTCGCATTCCTTGTCTAAAGAAGTCTACTCTCATCGTTAGTATACTGCGATCAAGAATTTGGCGAATAAAGGGGGGCGTACCGGCCAAAATGCTTCAGAGCCAATTTTGTTTGTTAATCGATTGACGGGAGCACCCATTTGTCTGCCCATGCCCAACTCTTATCGAAACCCTTCTTACTGGTGGTTTTCGTCCTATCCCACGACGGGAGCCATGATACTGCTCTTTGCATTTTGACTCTCGTCTGGTTGAATTCGCAGTTGTGTTGTACGAAAGTTCCCCGTTTAGGCTATTTAGAGTGGAATAGTACCTAGGTAAATATAAAAGGTTTGATTGATGACGACAGTCTATGCGTAGGTCGACTGGATGATAGGATGGAGGTGATAAAGTGGCTGGCTTGTCGTATGCTAGCTAGTGAAGAACAAAGAGCTAATTAATCAAATTTTCGATATTTTGTATAATTTAACACCAAATTAATTTGTCGCATTCTCAATAACTATGTTTCCATTTTAAAAGAGAAGAACTCTCTCATCGTCGTCCCCAAAAGGCGAAAAATACAGGAGGAATTGAGGGGTTTTGAATCTGTGACTTTGCCCTCCTCATGCAGGAAAAGAAAATCAGCCCAGGGTCGAAGGTCGTAATCGGTCGTTATTCACAGTAATCCAAACAATATTGGCGGAATGAGCTGCACGGCTTGATAGGTACAATTGCTTTTTGGTTGCAAGCCTTGATGCAAGCTGAGTAACGTCCTACTAGCTTTTGATTTTCAACGCTTCTTTCTAGGGTTATCACCAATCAATTCCAAGTATTCGATGCGGAAGCGGCGGACGGCAGGATCCAAGAAGAGAAGAGATGTCCGAGCGGTAGGATGCAGTACCGGATGTGTATGATATGCGAGGGTTTGAAGGTTGACGTTAGGAAGGATTGTAAATGACAGACAAGACTGATGTCATTCAGATGTTATGCTGTTATTAGGAGAATCAAGAAAGAAGTAGGTAGGTAGATAGGTAGGTAGATAGGTAGGTAGATAGGTAGGTAGATAGGTAGGTAGATAGGTAGGTAGATAGGTAGGTAGTTAGGTAGGTAGTTAGGTAGGTAGTTAGGTAGGTAGATAGATAGATAGGTAGTTAGGTAGTTAGGTAGGTAGTTAGGTAGTTAGGTAGGTAGGTAGGTAGGTAGATAGATAGGTAGTTAGGTAGTTAGGTAGTTCTAGTCCAAGATGAAGAAGCAAGAGTCGAAAAAGAGATTTGAAAGCTCAATCAATGAATGAATGAATGGATGAATGAATACTACTTACTGCTCGCTACTACTTACTACTTACTCTACGCGAAATAGCAAGTAGGCAATTAACGTAAGAAAAGAAGACTAAGGTTTATCTAGAATGACACTATTCTCTCCCTATTAGTTTCCTTGACTCTCTCTTGACTCTCTCTTGACTCTCTCTTGCCCCCCAAATCCTATAGTCTATGTCAATCTGTTAATATTTTTGGAACATTCAAATTTTATTTTCATTTATTTTTTGTTACAAGGAGAACACGAATTCTTTGATTTTTCCTTATTTCTGGTGAAAAGCCTTGAAATGATCAAGGCGTGCTAAGTATACTTCATTCTAGAAAAAGTTTCTGATATTTCATCTCATGGGCAAGGGACTCCTTGATATGAAGATATGAAGGAGGTGACTTCATCACAAGGTTTATAAAGTTGCGAAAACCCCGAAGAATTGACGATAAATTTCGAAAGTTGGGACAACCAACCACGAGGTACGTGGAACGGGCCAGACAACAGTCATGTTGTGTGGCTTGTGATACATACGAAGTACGACATTTGATCTAGATTCAAAATATAGTGAGTAGCACTCCTTTTTATATAATTCTTTGCTTGTTGAACAATTTACTAATGTATAGTTGTCAGGTGGACTTGAATTTCTGGAATACTTCGTGTTAAAAGGAGAGATTGGGTCACAAGTGGTCTATGGGGGCCATGCACTGGAGATGGGGTCTAGAGAGTATGAAGCAACTCCTGCATTGTGTGATTCCCATGTATTGTAACGCTGTCCTGCTATGCCTCACATTATACTCTTTATTAATAAACCTCGTTACATCCTCGCATCCTTACATCCATCACATCCTTACATTCATCACAAGCCGTTATCGACTGATTCCTTATTGCCGACTTAGAAGGGTAATTAAGCCGACCGACCAAACCCCGCATCCATAAGCCGCTTTTGCTTTTTGTAAATTTCTTGAGATTCGTAATCATAAATCATTGAGTCATCGCGCTATTATAGTCCGTAGAAGTTTTTGTGATCAAAGGAGATTTCCAGTCAATCCCTCTCCACCGGATTTTAATCCTCCGACCAATCCTTCTCCGGCAGAGCTGGCTCCCCCTAAGACTCCATTTGTGAGACCCTCTCCGTTTTTCTTCAATCCGCCGATAGGTCCCTTGCCTTCTCTAACATTTTGTGCCTGTTGATTACCCTTCAAGTCACCTGGAAGAGGTTGTTAGCATTTTCCGTTCGGGTCTGAGCGGAGAGTTGTCAAATGTCAAAAGAAAGTTCTGCAACTGTTTGGCAGATTGGGCATGCGGTGGGCATTTACCTGCAAGGAAATCGGTTCCTTCTTGAAGGCCCTGAAGACCCATCTTCTTTGCTTCAGCCTTAGCCTTGAGTTTAAATGCGAAAACGCCCAATTCCTCAATATATTCGTCGAGAAGTCCCATAGCATACGCGCCACCGACAAGAACAACGATGGTTGTGACGGTCGCAAGGATGATGAGAAACTGTGTTGGCCATGGTTATCTGTTCTAAGTTGTGCAAAGGTTGCCGTTGTTCTTTAAATGAAGGGTTTGATGGTTGTGATTGAATATCATGCGCAAGAAGACATTTATTAATGGAATTAGAAAATTAAGAAATAGAACCCAGATGTCGATTTT
The DNA here is from genome assembly GCA_003260565.1 of Monilinia fructigena. Taxonomy (NCBI): domain Eukaryota; kingdom Fungi; phylum Ascomycota; class Leotiomycetes; order Helotiales; family Sclerotiniaceae; genus Monilinia; species Monilinia fructigena. Next base: position 397,866 of record QKRW01000026.1, read on the forward strand.
CTTATGTATCATAAAGTCTACCCCTCAAGGCTCATCAACCTACCTGTCTTGTAATTCATTGTTCTCACATATGACGTTGGCATTTCCCTAGCAATTCTTGGAAGTGAATATATTACGCGGAATCAAGTTTATCCCAAGATCTATCACCTCTTTCTCTAAAGGCAGGTTGTTCGTAAGAAAAAGCGGTTCATCTGCCCAGATTGAAGTCATATCTTGTAATGATTCCTTGGTCGTGCTGCTGGCAATGTGGATATCAAAAATACCACACAAGAATTATATGGATTGAAGCTTTTGATGAAGGGGTAAACTCTGATGTTCTAGAATGAGAGGTCGCTTGGCAGGCGACGCCAAGCTTAAAGGGGGCTAGCTTCAGCATCTATCTGATCACGTGAAGTATATAAGCTTCGTTTTCTGATCTCTCATTTCCAAGGTTGCAATTGCTGGAAAGTTCCGAACCTCGATGATACACACTTCAAGTTGCTTGAGTACATAAAATCGATTAGCAGGCTTACATCTTGTAGGTAAACATTTCTTCATATTTAACGTTCAACAGCAGATGTTTCACGGCTTTACAAGCTCAAGCTGGCAGAAATTTGGGTCGGCGTATCAGGATTTCTAGTGCTCGCCGACCTGGTGGCCCTGATAAACATGGGGGAAGTTCTCAAGGTACTTTTCGTAATAATTCCCATATATTTCGATAAAACCCCCCTTTTACATAAAATAGCCTTGATATATAAATGAACCCTCGAAGATGTGGAAGAGACTTCGTAGTTTGGATGTGTTATTTTGTACCCCGCCCTGTAAATGATTGGTTCCGAAACAATCACATTAGGGGCTCTAACTGTCTTAGTCGGTGTTTTCTATCAAATAATTCTGAGACATTGGTTGCATATCAATTTCAGTATAGAGCAAGCTCACAACAATATCGAAGACTATCCATATACATGTCGGAGACTTAAGCATCGTCTTTAGCCCTCTTGCGAAGATCTATTTCTTGATCACAAGGGTCATACGCTATATGCTGCCTGTACGGTAGTTGAAACCCGGAGAATATCAAGGTGTCGATAGTCATAATTCCATCGACGTTCATGGGCTTGATGTCGGATACCAACCTAATTCCCGATTGAGATTTCGGATGATCAATTATAGGCCCCTGATTAACGAATTAGAAAGTTTTCTCAATGCAACAAAGCTACGAACCAATTTAACCGTGGAAGGTTTCGACTTGGATCCTAAATCTATAAAACTAGAATTCGCTAAGATGTTGTCCGCTGCCCAGAATATTGCCGCGACTGGCGAGGGTCGATTCGTCTTTATTAATGATCATTCACGCCAAAATTGGGCTAGTGAGTATGTCCAGTTATTGATATCGGGTTTCTCTACTAGGCTTTCTGTAGCTTCGCAAATTGAATATGGTTGTTGTTGGTGGGTGAAATATAGCTATGTTTGGGTCCGATAATCAGTGTCATTTCGGACCCTCCAATCGATTCACCAACGGCGCAGTTCGAGCGTAATAAGTTGCTTTTCACTACATATCCTCATTCATTCGTGGGAAGGTCTCCATTTACTCACTAGAAGCCAACAATACATTTATTTGAATTGACGAAATCGATCCCTGTATGCCGCTGGACAATTTGTCTGTGGATGCCCAATGGAGACATCTTAGCAGCTGGATTCCCAGATACTTTGAAGCTCATGAAAACCTATTGATGATACTACTGTTAATGTTCCTTCTACTGCCTTCAAAATAAGAAACGTTGATACTGAAGATGGAGGGTGGATGTATGTGGATTCTAAGATCATGAAGGATATCAAGGCGCAAGTTTCGTCTGGCACTACCTCCGTGTTACATGATCCCACAATAGAACATTTGTTTTTGGTGTTACTACTGCACAGTTCATCGCTGTGCGTGAGAAGAATTGGGTTTACTTACCTGTCGAAATGTCAATCACACAATGAACCAAATTATCCTCGTATTGATGAATAAATCCACACTTGTGTTTGTAACTTGTCGCGATATTTATGGGGAGTTTCAAAGGGCTACGTGCACAACGTCGAGTTTGAAGGCGTTACGCACCCGCTGTCATTGGTCACTTGCGCACTGCAGTGACTTAGTACTTCAGAGAATTGGGATCATGACCTAGATATAGGAAGGGCAGCCAAAAAGCCAAGTAGAAATACTCCCTTCACTGTCTTTGCATAACGTTCGCTCATGGCGTTTTCAGTGCAGTTTTGAGTCTCTCCCGATCTGATTACAGGCCATACTTTGATGCCCGTCAAATACAAGTTAGCTACCCCCAATTTCTATTTCTAGAGTATGGATGGTTCACACATGGGGCAAAGAAGTGTAGAGACGCGCTTGAAAGTATACGTAGAGTTGTCAAGACCGGAGCGCGTACAACAAGATTGCAGTTGGGGCAAAGTCTTTTTAGTATCGAATTCGACTTTGAATAATGACGAGAACAGTGTTCTTTCCCTAAGTGATCCTGTTCTTATGGAGATAGAGAACAACATTGCAAACAGTCCAAGTATGGGCCATTTCGTCTTCTGCCATGGTCTTCGTTTTCAGCGAGGCTGTTGAAGATAAAATCTTGCCTAGACGCCCTAAAAGGATATTATATGCTCTATTTCATCAAAATAATATTTTGTACGATTCATCACCATCCATGTGATTAGCTATGAATCAAGTGATATATTAGCTACCGAGAAAGGATTCTTAGGAATCCGATAAACCACGGCGGGATCTTCAATAAAGGGGTCATTGAAGCCTGTGAGTTTCTTGATCGCTCTGGATACTACTGCAACGTGATAAATCACGAATGTACTATGATGTCTTGTCCATCGCAAGATGACGCGTGATGTTTGACTTTTACCAATTGAAAGTTGGAGCCGAAGGTCCGTCCCCTCTCATGGATTTACAGATACTTGGAATAAACCTTGTGGCAGCCATACAAGCTTTGCATCATCAGCTTGCGCGCAGTAATAAGAAAATTCATATTCGAGATTACTGCTGTGCATAATCTGATTTTAGTTTTGCGTGAAGTCAATTCCAAGCACCATATCGTATCTACTGGTAATTTTGGGATGGATTAACAACGCTGATGTAGATATCTTGAAGTTTCTTGGATATAATGGCGACGCTGCTGTCAGATTACATTGGTGTAAGCGCCAAGGCTGTTCTTGATTTGTCATCCGTGCTATCGATACCTTCACGTATATGGGCATCTTCTCTTTCTCTCCCAATGGTGTTTTTCCATTACCGACATTATTGTTTGCAACACAAAGCATTTAACCCAAACTTTAAGCCGATGTCTATGACAACTTCACCTCCCTCCAACTCTCCACGCACCAGACGCAGAAAACGTAAAGACCAAGCTTGTGAACCATGTCGAAAGGCAAAAACGCGCTGCGATCATACAGTGCTGGTTTGTTTGAGGTGTCAACGAAAAGGTGCTATATATCAAATTGTGTATATCTCCCTATGCACCTCAATAGAGGCAATTCTTTCGAGTTCTCGATATCAGAAGTTGCTCGTCGCGACGAAGATGCTACAAACCGCTACAAACCACCACCACAAACCTCTGAATTTAAGTCTAAATAGCGTTCCACTATCGAGAAAAGTTGTCGGGTTCTTTGGACCGACGAGCTTCTCTGCGCCATTCTTAGAAACGATAAGGACTTTGTTTCGGATGTCGATGATCGGGGAGAGAGTATACTGTCTCCGGTTTCAATGAATGCACCCCCCCACTTTCCCTGTAATCGCAACTGGTCAGCAAGCAACTCAGATATCTTCGGGAATTAAAATTCTTAGCCAACTTCCAGATCAAGCGACCTGTGAATTACTTGTATCACGCTACTTTGTGAAGTACATAGAGTATGCTTTTCATAAGTTCACTATATTGTATTGCATGAAATCCTTATGGACTACTTTTGGTCAAAGCCTACGACATCCAAGAAAACCCGAAAAAGCTTCGAGACATGGTAAACTTGTTGAACAAGAATAGCAGAACAGATTCTCTAGAATCTGAAGATGGAAAAGCTTGGCTATTTTCCTTGTTGGGCAGAAATTTTAGATGGGAGATATTGGGTATACTGTTTTGTGTACTGGGACAACAGGCTGTTATGATGAAAGACAAGGAGCAAGAATCTTTCTTTGAAACGTAATCAAGCAGAAGAAAGCAAAGACTTCTATTTACTGCAGATATGCATGAGTACGCTGAAGGTTGTCTACAAATTTGCAGTAAGATGGATATTGGTAACATCCTGATGTTGAGCTTATTATAGAAAACAAATACACTGGAAAGTGAGGTCATCGGAGATATGAGTAAGTTTTGTACAATTTTAGTTGTTGAGCATCAAAGTAAGCCTAATTGTATCCAGCTTTCAAACTGTGAAGACGAAAAGGTGATAAAGTGAATTTTGCTACAGCACTGGGATTTCATTATTGCTCCATTGGTTCTGATACTGGGGTTACAACGTCCCTGGAGATAAAGAGACGTATATTCTCTGCCGTATTTGTCAACGACAAGACGCTATCAATTTTCACCAGAAGGCCTCCTGGCTTGAGCCATTGTTACAACTTATGTCCATTCCCCTTGATCTGGATGATGAATTTCTTCTTGCAAATAAGGATATTCTTCAAGAAGCAGGGAGCAAGCGTGACAAAATGGTTGGAATAAAGAGGGCAACGTATATTCATGCTTAAGAATTCGAGCATCAATGATGTATAGTTCAGCATAGATGAGATACTTGAGATATCACTTGGGACTGATAATCAATTCTCTGAAGTCCGTATATTGTAAATAAGCCTCTCAAAATTCCTCCTTTCTGACTATATTAGGAAATTATGAAAACTGCATGAAGAGGTTCAGGAGCAACTTCCACCGTGGCTTCGTCTTTCAAGCGCTACCCCGACCAATCTATCTGCAACAACTCACTGGATTCAGACTGCACTTAAATTCAACTGCCTTCAGTGTACCTTTATTTTGGAACAAGTTTTTGTCAAGAAGATTAATGGCGATAGGCAACCCCTTCTTGATGTCTCTAGACAACTATTAGCATTGACTGTCTCAATGTGAACCTCAAAAGATCGTTTTCTTGATTATTATTCCGATTAGAACTGGGTTGCAAGTTGGATGTTCTTGACTTCTTATATGTCGGCAGAGATTGATGTGTTTTTTAGATCATGTGTTACGGAATTCCATCAGCAGGTGTTATTTGCGCCGAACTCATCAAGGAGATGGAAAATCCAACAGTTCAGTCTGCTTATTATCTATCTCGTTCCGAAGTGATACAAATCTTAGTTTACTAGTTGGATTCCTAGATTACGCAAGACCAACAGCTGCGAATCATGAGTTATGTGGGCGGATGCAACAAATCATCAAGATGATTTTGGATAAGATTCTCGATCCATCTAATATCAACATTAATCCACAAACATCCAGTGCTACAGAAGGTGAAGTATCAGATCTTGGTGTTGAACATATGACTATGGATGATTTGGACACCATTGATTGGGCAAAAGCCCCATTCATGGACTTGAGAATGGAAGGATACAATGAATTTTCTCGAGTCTTTAAGGGATTATAATTGATCCGACATCAATTTCAATCTGATACCCAGAGATTCCAAACTTCCTTCATCACTAATATTATTTTGAGGGAACGTTCACGAATGTCCTCAGATGCGATTTCAATAACTAGATGGCCAGAGATCAGATAATTGAACTGGTTCTATGTGTATCATTCAGGATGATGAGAGGGATATTTAAAAGGAGATCACCTCGATAAGAGGTATTTACCCAGGCTCATACCTCACCGTTACGGCAAAATTCAATGCAGACTCCAATTAACTGCAGAAAAATTTCTTGAATAGAAGACACTTCGCTTGTGGTACAGTCTGATTGAACACATTTAAACGTGTTGGGCACGTTGCATATATGGTTGGAACTGCTTTTAACAATGATGTTTGTGGATATGCAAGAAAGCTTTATTTTCGTAGAGGATACATGATGGTTTCTTCAAATATAGAGATACAATATCGGTTATGACATATACAACGTGCAGAATGGACCTTGGGGGTCAGGACAAGTTGAAGTGAGCATAGAGATCCGGCTCCTAGTGAATTAAAATCTTTGCGATACACATGTACAATAAGACAGACCACCTTGATCTTCTTTTTTAAAAAGAGAGAAACCGAATAATAATCTAGCGATGCACAATAAGCGGATGGCATTCCTTTTAGCCGATACAACGGTATGGATTAACAAGCTTTAGTCTATAAAGTGAATCTGACATTCATAAGAAGGGGGATATAGTCAAAGATCGGATCTCTCTTCTCTCGAATGCACCTTGATTCGTTCAATAAGAGATCTAATTTCATCATCGGTTTGCTGTACAATAAATATTGGCATATCACTCTTGTTATCGCCTAGTGATATATCTTTCATGGCACTTGTTGAGCCGTAGGAAGCCAATTGCTAAAAGATAGATCGAAGCATCAAAGTTTTCTACTTTCAAATAAATCTTGATAGAAAACACTCACCTACTGCAACATCCCATCTTACAGCCTCTCTACCCAAATAATTTCTTTAACACACTATACAAATCACACAACAACTTGACACAAAGCATCTATTACAACATTCTAGTTAACAAGCAATAAACCTATCTAACTCGCCAACTATGTTCTCCACCACAAATCAAGCTTTCTCTCAACTGGCCAACAAACTCTGCCAAAACCACAAGCCACTCTCTTCCATCACTATTGCAATTCTGATGAACCGCTTTCGTCAGATACAAACAGCTAACATGTTCGCTAAACACTCCTTCGCCGCTCGAAACTTTTGCAACTCACCCCAAAACAAGGGAAGAAGTTTCTGGCAATTCTACTTCCAAAACCACGGTGCAGCCAATTTCAACCATGGGGAGAAAACTTGCCTGACTCCCAAGAGTTCTAAAAAGTCTCCCACAGCAATTTTTGGGGATAGATTACTTGAAGATGACTCTCGTATCAATACACGCAACCATATTTACTACGAAAAGTATAGCATTCCAGGCTTCAATCATATTGTCTATAATCTTCCAAAACAAGCTGACCCAAGCATGAAAATCTCGACAATGGATGTTCAGAAGAGGGAAGTTGTAGTTGAAGATATTTGTTGTACTGCAACATGCAATGCATACTGCGGAAGTGTAGCATTGTCGCCTTCAAATCAAACGATTCAGTTCTAGGCTCAATTGAAGTTGCTAAGAAGGGTTCCACTACAAACATTGAATCTGGGGAAGAGGAAGGCGATGGCTACTTGAATCCGTACGACCATACCTACTACAACAACTACAGCATTACCGGTTGTAACCCCATCAAAACTCCAATTTTAGCCCCGGCACACCTCGAACTAACTGAGACACGCACAATCAAGACTCTGAATATGAGCAGAGCAAAAGCTCTCTCGATCGCTGCAGTCTATGTCTCATCTTTTTGCGTTCAGAAGAAGATTGACCAGAAGTGTTCAGATATAGATCATGGTATTGATACATGTGCTCGAACTATTGAGAGTCTTGAGTGGGAAACCCTTGGTATTATGGGTTTACACTATGCCAGCCATGATCTAGAAGAGGAAGAGGAAGAGGAAGAGGAATAGAGGGAGGTTGAGAAGGAGAAAGATAATAAAGATTGGATTGATTTTATCGAGGGAGGTAATGGAGTTGTTTGCTCTGGTGTCCCGGTTTTTGCCTGTTTATGGGGTTGTTTTGAGGATGGTATTTTGCGGGAGGAATGGGAAGGGCTTGGGACGTGGATGGACTGGACTCAGTATCATTGGGACTTAGTCACCGATATGAGAGTCTGCAAAGATTATTCACATCATCTTGTGTGATGAGTACTGCTGAATGGGAAACTAGACGAGAGGAAAGTTGAGAAAACACGGCAAATATGCTGGTGATATGCTATAACTTGCATGGAGAAATTAATTAGCTAGTTGCAATGGCTCCATGAAATTTAATACAACAAAAGAGAATTTGATTAATCGAAACGAATGTCATCTGTTGCCAACCCATCTAAATATGTTAGCTGTTGGCAGGTTCAATCACATTAAACTCTGTGCGGATATTGCGGAGGCGGGATTGTATTACATTCCTGCATATCCGAGTTCTGACCCGCAATTTCCGATAAAGTTGCAAGTGTTCAAAATCTCTATTAATTCGTGTTCAAAATTTGTATATGTTATCATGACCAACGATTGACTGTCGTCTAATGCGCAATGATTCACAGTGAATGGGGTTGATTAGTATGTTTTTATCAATCAAGCTGCAGGGGGTCCGAACCTCCTCGATATAAAGAACCTCAGCATCTACTTTGTTGAATCTTCCACTCAGCATCAATTGCAAATCAAAATAGGGACACAAGAAAGTATGGTTACCACGATGAAAGCACTTCGTCTCATCCGCAAAGATGGAGAAGCACTACCTCGGTTGGTCTTGGAGCATGTCCCAAAAACCTACCCTGATCCCAAACCATCTCATCGTCAAAGTCCATGCTTCAGCAATTCATCCAAGCGACCTTATTAATTTCAAAGGTGGCTTTCCATACACCACATTTCCTCGAACGCCGGGTCGTGATTTTCGGGAGTTGTAGTTTGAAGGTCCATCGGATAGAATTGGACAAGAAGTGTACGGTACTAGTGGTAACACATTAGCGTTTACTCAGGATGGTTTCCAAGCCGAATATTGTCTTGTTCCTGAAAATGCTGTTGCACCAAAGCCAGAAGGTCTCTCATTCACTCAAGCAGCTTGTGTTGGTGTCCCATTCACTACTGCAAGTCTCGTTCTTTCACGCGCACATGCGAAGAAAGACGAGACAGTATTGGTGACTGGAGCAAATGGTGCTGTTGGTTCGGCAGTTGTACAATTAGCGAAGAGTATGGGATGTCGAGTATTATCGGCTACGAGAAGCAATGGCGACGACGTTAATACTGCCACCGATCCAGAACTTCGAGCTGTTGATATTCTGACAAATGGAAAAGGTGTAGATGTTGTCGCGGATACTGTAGGTCAGCCAGCTTTGTTACAAGCTGCTATCAATAAGCTGACGAGAGGAGGGAGGTTGTCGTTCATTGCATCACCAAGGGATGGCGATACGGGGTTGATGATAGATATGTTGAGTTTCTATCGAGGAGAAAAGGCATTGGTAGGATGCAATACATTAACATATGATGTTGAAGAGCTTGCGAAGCAATTGAAGAATTTGGAAGAAAGATTCGACAGAGGGTTGTTAAAGGGGTCGGATGAAGGTTCATGGACGGAAGTCAAGTTAGAAAATGGTGTCGAAGCATATGAGAAAGCATCTCTGAGAAGGGCAGGAAAGTTTCATGATTGTAATGCAATCGTGACTTTAGGCTGCGGGTACCAAACCTATAATCTTTAGACTGGCACTTCTCCCAATTTAACCCTTTATAGGGATAGCAACCATGTACTACTGTTACTTAAGTAGTCGCCTTTATTCTAGTACTAGGAATGACACATGTACACACAAAATTTCTATTTCTACTTTGTCTGTTCATATTTTATTTCTTAAATTTTTGTCTCTCTATTCCATCCTTTCCAAAATCTTAAATATATCGATAATCATCTTTCCAATCTGTCGAACTATTAAGATTTGCATAACATTTATAAAGAGAGATATAACAATATTCGCTACAAAACTCCTCAAGATTTGCAATCATGAATTCACCAACATCAAACGTACTTCAGACACAGTTGACTTCTGAGTATCCCGGGAACCAGAGCACCTCGATCCAAGGGGCCAAGAAGGCAAATATGGAGGTTTACCTACCTAGCGAAATAAGTCATATGATTTGCTCGTTACTCGACAACGAATCCGACACCGTCAGCCTCAAGAAACTTCGACTTGTCTCTCGCATGTTCACGGCCCCAGCAGCATCATACCTCTTCAGAAACATTCAATTAAGCAACAAGACACACTCGATGACAAACATCCTGGACCTTAGATACAATAGATCAGGGCCCTCCAGAACAATCTTATTACCGCACTCGTTGAATGTTCTTAAGAGTGTTGAACATTGTAAGCACGTTCGGGGGGTCGCGTATTCAGCTTTAATTGAGTATTTCAGCACTGGGAGGAGATGCCATGTCTTTCTCCCCTGGAACTGTACACTATCAACCAACAAGTTATCTCTAGTCTTCAGAGTGTGACGGAAATCTCATACAACTCAACAAGGACTAATTACCCCGGCGCGGAATTCGAAGATAGAAGACACAGCCCGAACCCTCATGGAAATCACTTATCTAGAATCCAACAACCAATTAGGGTAACGATCCTTCCTGGAACTTCATTAAGGCTGCTATTAGCGGTTTGCAGAATTTAAAATCGTTGCATACAACTGGTTATCTAAGTTGGAAATGGATAGCCCTAAAGGAATTTACGGATTCAGCGAAACAATCCGTACGTCATTTACGGGACTTGGAAATCGAGATTGATCCCGATTCTAGTACCAGTGTATCTCGTCTCCTACGATATACTTCCAACCTTAGGTCACTTAGGATAAAAGATTTCTTCGAACGGGACACTAATCCTGGTATCAGCCTCCTCTTCGCCAGATCAAAACTTCCCTGTTTGACTTCTCTTAAGTTGTTTGAAATCCAGATCGACGAGAAAGATTTCAAATCATTTCTTCTTTCTGTTGCTCCTACTCTACGTTCTCTGACGCTGAATACAATCATAATTCAAGGAGATGAGCTTCAAGATGAAATGCAATATGGAGTTCGGTGTCCGTGGATACAGATTTTCCACTTTCTTGGTGCCACAGTGCAGCTTGATGACATACATCTTGAAGGGATCTTCTCTTCAACAAAAGCAGAACATGGTAGTTGGTTTATAGACAAGAGAACTTTTAGGACTGACCCTTTCAGCATGTATTGTCGTGTCGAACAGTATATCATAAATGGATCTCCATTTCCTTTACCAGCTCCAGATACGGACCGTAGTAGCATCAAAGCCGCTGAATTCTCAGACCCAAGTTTTTGCGCTTGTGATACTCCCGATATGATGTAGATACATCTGAGATGTAGAAGAGATTTGTCGGGATGTATTTTGACAGCTCAACGGCGTGTTTTATGAGCTCAATACTGTAATTAGTCAAAATGAAAAACCCAGAATTTTCAGCATTTCTATAGCAAAACACTGCATGTGAATGAAATGAGGAATTACGGTAGAAATTTGATATAGGGTCGCCCCTTCTTGTCTCCACAGTGACAAGACCTACTATGTACTAGGTAGTCTTCAACTCGTATCATCTGAAAGTAATGCAGTAGCTTCGAAGTTTTTTTTTCAATACTATTTACCTTATGATGCGTCCAACAAACTTCAACCATCTTATCGCCGTCTTCAGACACAATATTCTGCCCAGATATGTCGAAAATACTAGATACGATTGCACAGCGCAGAGCCCATCCTCCTCGCTCCAGACAAGAAACTCGAATCTCGTAATCGAAATTCGAAACCATATGAATTAAACCAAATTTATCACATGCGGGTTTCTGACCAAAGCTCTAACGAACCTTATGCGCCTGTAGCAGCTGGTCTGAACTACGAGCTACTAAAAACCCGACGGAATGCGCGCCTGGTTACAACACTGACTCTTTTCATGATCAATCCAATGCTAGTCTTGGTGCTTTTCTCCTGGATAGCTTTTGGAATTAGACACGACCGCTACACATCAATGTTTATATGGATCATAGAGATGATGGAATCTAAACTGCTGGGGGTCAGAGAAGCAGCAACACAAGCTTTTACTCAACTTTCAAAGTCTGTTAATCTTAGAACTTTTGAAGGAATATTATTTTTGGGGTTTCATATAGATAACGCGTAATGGAGATTAGATATGTGGTCTTGGTTCTGTTATTCAGGTTTCTACTCATGCCGATTATCTGAGGCTTGTAGTGTTGGCATCTCTTCCAAAAGTCATCGGTCCTATGGAGTACTGTGAGTTCTTAGAAGCGTCATATTTATCACTTTTGTGAGTTGGTAGAGGAGAACTGAGAATTTATTGTTAAATGCTAGGAGGGTCGCAGATGTTTGGAACTTTCATCCGGTTTGGTCCGAAATTTCAGGAAGAAGTCCCAAATAAAAACTCTTATAACTTCTTAGTAAGAGGTTATTCCTTAGACGATTCATTAATGCAAGAGCTTAGAGATGTGGGCGTAACGTTGCGGTTTGGCAGTTGCGGGAAAAAAATAGATGACGGAAAACAGCGGACAAGCTTGGAGTTGTCTCGCCAAATATCGAGATATATTGTGAACAGGGCAAGATTTTCTTTCGAACCTACCCTTCGACCTCCGCCACCGAACCAGAAAGTTGAATATATTGAGCTTTACACGGTCGAGAATGTATATTGGGCAGAGAATCCACATATATATCGCAGCTGAGAATCAATCGTGCAGGAAAAGGAGATGATGCAAGGAGACTTTCATGCCTGTTTGCTACTTTTTGACGTCTAATATATAGCTATGAATGGGACAATAACATTATTAAATGGAACGTAAGTCAAACATCTGATCCATGAAATATGTGCCAATGCAAGGCGATCCATCCTACAGCTCTGATCATCATGAGCCTAAGCTAATAGAAAGAATCATATCCAAAAGATTTGTAGTATTCGAAGTATCATATCATATACAATGATATTTCCCCCTTTAGTCACCCGTCAGTTGGAATGTCAATCAAGACTCATGACCCGGTTTCTTGCCCCTACAACTGTGAAAAGTCATCATCAGCGAGTTGGGAAAATGTCTCGAGGTCTCTTCTATGGGGGTATTTTTGAGATTTCCTTGATAAATTGCCTTTACAAGGTTTGATTGTGCAATTTTCGAGGGGCTTATAAACATCTAAAGGGATTTGGCTATACTGTTCATCTCGTTTCCACAGCTGGCTTGTAGAAGCTCTAGGGTTTTCCCTCTTGACTCTAAATTTGAGTGGCGGTAAAGAGATTTCCTGCTTTTCAACGCCGAATCATGGAGTTTCACTGTCTTCTTTGGACATAGAATGTGATGATTATTGATATTGAAAGACTTTAACTATATCGAGTCCAGCTCCATTTACACAGCCTCAAACAGCCAGCCCAGGTCATTCGTCAGCCAGCCGCAACACATTTCTTCTCCTGATCATCACAATCACTAATCTTCACATCAGATAATGCTCCATTGTTAATAGCATCCGCACAAGCATTATGTTGAACAGAACATGCTCGATCAACTGCATCCTCACGATCCGTAAAGGTATTTCCGTTCACGGAAAAGGGCCTATCTGGATCTTTTGTCGTCTCAATGTTTGGAGGTACAATGCCTCCGATAGCTGCGGCTGTTCCGGTTGGTGCTGGGCCGGTGGAAGTTGAGGAGACGAAGACGGTGGTTGTGTTGGCGGGCACGGCGGTTAGTGTTAGTTGTTTGTCAGTTTTGAAGGGTTTAGCGTCCGTGTCAGTGGTGTTTTGGCGGGGGGATAGTGCTGGAAGGGTTGGGGCTGGGATGTTGATTGGGTTGATTATGTCTCTATTTTCGGGTTAGCTCGTGTTTTCCTTCGGTGGAATGATATAAATTTGATCATGACTTACGGAGATCGAGCAATGTTACTCGCCTGTGGTGATAATGCACGACGTCGTAAGTGAGGTGATGCATTAACTAATATTCCCTCTGAAAATGCAAAGGCCGCAATGAGAAAGGTTGATATTATGGTAGACTTCATGATGACGCCAGAGAAACAATGATTGATTGGAGAATGGTATTTGATATTTGTCCTGAACTTCCAGAAATAAAAAGAGGCACACGATCAACGTGGAAAGAATGTATTAAGATATAAAATGAACGTGTTGTCCGCTTCACAAAAGCGACCAAGTCGGAGCCGGATGCATATAATTACAAAGAGTGATTGATGAAATGAAGAAAAGATTTTCCCGGCCGCTGACTTATGTATGTGTGTGTCTAACAGAAGCATCGGCGCCATATGACAGAACATGACAAACTCTGGTTGAATTTGCATCCGAACTTACCTGGAATATTCCAAAGCTTCGTATCCATATTTGTAGCCCGATATCCGATTGGCTATCACATATACCTCAAGCATTGCTTCAAGTGTTAGCTTTGTGACGAAATTCTTCCCTAGACATCGTTTTGAATCTTTGGATTAATCTGATTGAGGTATGATTGCAAATACCAGATATTCTAGTTGTTTGGAAAGAAAAACTCCAGATGACTGAATTTAAGCTACTGTCAAATATATTGAACTTGGACCATATGTAGATCAAGATTTGCGGGGAAACAAATTTGATCCGTATGACTAGATGAAAGAGGAAGTAGAATAAGTATTTGTCCCTCTGTTGGCCATGTTATTTCATTTTTTAACCGCCCTAAAGATAGGAGAGATGCCTTTGAAGGTATTGGCATCGCTCATAGGGCTGATCAGTTGGGAAACAAAAACGACTCTACGAAGATCCAGCCATTCTGTTTGAAAGCCAAAGCAGAGAAGGGCGTTATCACAAGGATATCAGATTCAGCCTGGCATGATGATTTGCATGATAAGGGTCCACCATAAGCTTTCCATATAAGGCGAAACATGCGATAATGGCTAAAGATGTGACAGGAAAGTCTGACCGCCAACCTCACCACTTCTGACCACCAAGCAACATGAAACTGAAATTCGAAGATTCTGAAGCATTACAAGGACATGGTCTCTTGAAATCTCGATCACGAGCGTGATGAACCTCCGGGTCAACTACACATCAGCCAGTTTGCAGGATCAACATCAGATTCCACATGAGGCACAAGCCGTCTTGTTCGTAGCAGAAATACTCTTGACGTTGAGGACTCCAATGGCATTGGACTATGATATGTTATCATGAAGTATCCAAGAACTTCCAGGAGAATTCGAATCAGAAATTTCTGGAAAAGCCAAGAGTTTCAGCTGATGAAGAGACCATACATTTCATTGAACGCTGCTGGTGTACATGTGTATTGAAATAGAGGTAGTCGACTTGGCTTGTCAAAAGAATTTGGGCCCATGCTTTGATCCGAGATGTAGCTTTCAACTAGTTCTGGCCGCCGCAACTATGCACGTACAGGATGATTTAAGGTTTTGCTTCTTCCACTTCCTTTCCTTACCTTTTACCTCCTTTCTTCTCACTCAACTTCAAATATCAACGTATTGGCAATTAACTGCCAACAAAAATGACTAATCTCAGATGATTATCTGTTCCTGAATCTTGAGATTTCAATATTGGAGTGGTATTTTCTTCATCATGGTCTTCCTGTTCATTTTTTCTGTACAAGTTTGAAAACATTAGTATGCTATCAAGTTCTCGCATGGCATCCCTAACATGGAAGGGAGTTTAATTCAATGTCATTCATACCAATAGGAGCCGTGTCTGTTTGTAGGACTAAATTTTCGGTTGATTGCTTGACGATGAATGAAGATTTTGAGCTTCAACCATGAGAATTGGTTGATGGGCGGGCAGTCCAAATTATATCAGCCCCTGACAATCATCATCAGATTCTTCATCTCTGTGTTTCTTGTTAAGCAAATATGATATGCTTTACTGATACGAGATTTGATTCATCCTTGAATATTAACCGCGTGAAGTGAAGAGACCGCGTAGTTGGCATCGCTGGGGCCCGAAGCACTGTTATCAGAGCATGACTGGTCTTACAATATCAATCGAAGCTACAGACAACATTCATGTTCTAATTCATAAATGCAAGTTTGAGTCATTGAAGAGGGAAAGAAGTTAGGAAAGACAAGATTGCCGAGGATAAAACCAAAGCCCTCAGATTGGGTGATTCTCAACGTTCTCTCATCGCCATGGGATATTCATTGATCCTATTGAATAGTTTCATTCACTCGTTTCAATATGTAGCTCAAGCTTAAAAAAGAGCTACACGGTCTTACTGTCTTCCAGGCTATACAATTATCTCAGCATCTAAGTCTTCAAAATGCGGCTCAGAGATCTGCATTTGTTCCAGAGTAGAAAGTCCGTATTACTGTTATAATACGGCTTTTTTACTGTTTGGTGAGGGTTTTCTTAATTCTTGGTATGGAATAGCAAGATACGGCTACGATATCTTTGTTACCAATATCTTACTACCCAGCTTGCATAAAAGGACCCTCAACCATCATTCAAATCAAAATATCAATGTTGTTCCCAACAATCAATTTCTGAAAAGAGAATTCGTGATAATCCCAACAAAGATCATTCCAAGTCAAAAACTTCAAGAACAACATTTCAGAACCAGCACTCCAAACTTCGTTTTGCAGTAAAGTATCCTCGAAGATTTGCCGGTGATAATAACTTCACCATAATCGCTCTCGTTCCGTCGGAAAGCAATAGCTGGCTAAGCTTGCGACATAAAGCCTTAAAGCCTTAAAGAATTCATTCCTCTTATTATGTCCGACCAACGCCATTCTCGAAGACTGGTCGCTGGTGGTGCGAGCCCGTATCCTAAACCAAACCCGCCTAAACAATTTTCAAAGTATGTCTAGTATTTCCCGCTATGATAGTTTATAGATTTACTAGAACCAAGCTAATAGTATTTTTACTCCAGATTTCTTGGTAATGAAGTTGTGGAACTACGTGTAGGCCCTCAGCTTAAGCCCATTATGGTTCACAAGAATGTTATCTGCGAAAAGCTATAAGTATTCGATGCCATGCTCCGCGGGGGATTTAGTGAGGCAACTGCTAAATTTGTTGACTTGCCAGAAGACGACTTCTCTGCATTCGAGCTACTGGTAGAATGGTGCTACACCAACCGAGTATCTATGCCAAACGAAAAAAACCTCATATGATGATATGGAAATTAGGGTCGACTTGTATTGTTTGGCTCGCAAATACTGCGCCTTGATCCTACAAGATTTTATCACAAACTATATCATTACATGGTTTAAGATTTCCACGCACCGTACCAAAACTATTAACCCCAAATGGATCGCAACCATCGAAAAAGAGCTATCTGGCACACATGATGAACTGGGGGGTATTGATGGAGTCCCGGGACCTCTTCGTTTTCTCATTGGCTCCGCGTATAAAGTGATGCTGCTCGCATCAAAATCAAAGCCCTCAGAGTTGGCAACGGTCCGTCTTGCTAACTTTAGGTCACAACAACTCGATTGGTATGGCGGCGTGTACTCCGGGCTTCCCAGCAGAGACTTCTCCCAATTATTGAAGGAATCGGAATGGACAATTGCGGAAAAACTCACCCCATCATCTACAAGCTGTTGTGAATATTATACTCATTCCATGGAAAAGCTCCTCGAATGCCCGGTATTCAAGGAGATAAAAGGGACAGCAAAATACTCACCAGATGCACATCTAATTGTGGCATATCTTAAGCGTTATCCAGAAAAACGAGTGCAGAATGGTATTGCCAAAATCTGCCAATTTGTTCTTCGGAGAGAGTTTAATAGGGATGCAAAGATGATTTCAATCAAGCAAATGATGAATGGCATTAAAGAACTATCTCTTATGGGTATATTTTCAAAGATTGATGGAACTCTAAGCAGTTATAAGTTCAATAAAGGTATGAGTGTTCAATCGCTATAGGACTAGCCGATAATGTTTCCAGTTTCTTTTGCTCATCAATCGCCGGAGATATACCCGTAACAAATAGTCAATTTATCTTCGCTTGGATGAGGAGAGCTCTGTGCACATTTTTTAGGGGGAAAGAAATGCAATCTCCTCTTCTGGTTGACAAAACTCATAGCTCAATTGTGTCATCTGCGAGGTGAAAAACGGGCTATTGAGGTAAATGGATCTTATAGAAAGCAATGAACCTATTTTATAATCATGAAAATATCCAGTAAACAATCAAAATGCGCATGATTAATAGTGAAATCTTGGAGGTATAGCATCAACTTACTGAATTGATGAGTCAAACAGACAAAGCAAGATAAGATGATCAAATGGTAGGTAAATAGAGGATACCGAGAAAGAAGGCAGACTATGATGATGCCAATGCTACTTTTTGGCCACAGACAAGCCGCAAATTGTATGCACATAGAACGATAGATTTCAGAAATCAACTCCATAGTTACTTCATTCTGTTAGACCTCGTCTATTCTATAGCCTCTTCTTGTCTCAAAATACCCATGAAGCCAAGCTCACCGCAGCAGCCACAATGAACATTCCAAAACTGTCTAATTGATGTAATCCCCCATCAAATGCATGATCCGCAGGTCTGGAATGAGAGTTTATCCAATCTCCATATGTCGGTTGGTTTGTTTGTCTGTGCGCACGTTTTACATGCTAAAATTTCTTATATATGTAGAGATTTTACTAGTAGATATATATACTGTTCACATACTCGCTTTTCCATGTCTCCTTTGTAGTGGCTCTCCATAGTCTACGCGAACATGGTAGTTTCATGGTTGTTAGACGGCTTCCATCACATCGGTATTTGAGTATGAAAGAGGAAGAGTCGAAGAAAAGGTCGATAGAAAAGAGGACAATTTTTTTCCTGGGGATGGAGTAGTTTGTTAGAGATGCTTTTGTGGTGGTTGGGATTCAGATTGTGGTGAGCATACCGGATGAATGGTTGAGCTTACGGGCACACAGGCTCGGTTAGGACCCATTGATTCCATGATGATGTGTGTGATGCTATCGATGGAAATCTCTGCTTTATGAACTCCTCTTGTTGACACTTTCTGCTTTTTTTGTAAATTCACGAGTGCGGACTAATTGGAATACGGAAAATATGACTAGAGCCCGCTTACAATCATCGTATAGATTAACTAAATAACAAAACTTGTTGCCTGCTTGCTACATTCCGACAGCTTGAGAAGGAAAATACACAATCGTTCCTTGGAGCGCAGCCACAGAGTTATTCTCGCTGTATGTTGAATACTGGAACTTTGAAAATCCCTGAAAACGAACACGACCAACAAACGAACCTGGGCACATTTCTATCAATTTCCATCCTAACACAACCTCAGATCAACAGTACATTGTCCTTATTTCTCGTCCCCGTCCAGCGTATAGGGATAGCACATGTAGCCAATGGCCCTGAAAGCATCTGCGGATTTTCGATATGAGGATGTATGAATGGTGGTAGGATATCGATATCGTTAGGAAGCATCATTGAGGGGTCGTTTTGTAGAATACAAAGAATACATAGGATATAGTTTCTGTTTAGTGACGATTGGTTATTCGGTCTTTTTCGGGGCGCGAAAGCTTTGGGGACGCTGGGTGCAGGCTGGCTAAACAATCTATACCATGGCCCTGGAGTTTTGGTTTGGAAGTTTTTGAGTATCTTGTTGAGTCTGTATCAAGTATTCTTGGAGAGACCTTAGTCAAATAATGAGTTGGTTGAGGTTCTGGGCTCCATGTATCCAGGCATGAAGTCTTTAATCTGGAGGTTCCAGATTTCATCTGGTAATTCTTGGGATGCCAATTAAATGGAAGTCAATTTCAAATCCAGGGATATATATCGAAACTAATGACATCTAATCTACACCAATGTCCGTCAGTGCCTGTGGAGCAATATCCTGTGATGAAGAAGGGATTAGGGGCACTTCTTCAATCTGATTTGCGTCACTGAGTGAAGTTTGGCTGTTCGCTGGCCTCTCTCTTTGACTGTTAAGAGCTGTCGCAATTACAGGCAACATTCCTGCTTCTATATTGCTACAAAATTGGGTATTCTAAGTTGCAATGCGTCTTAGCCTTAGTCAAAGCCGAGCAAGCCCGCTTTCTCGATCTTACAACATCTTGTGATTTGATTATTCGATATTAAAACATGTGACAATATTGAGATTTTACTATGTCGAGAGGGTTTTTATTCTCATCAAGATGATCAAAAGGTATCAAATCACTGTTCCCACAATTCTTATCACAAACACTGCGGATGAAACTTTGGCTGGCGGTGTGATTTGGTTCCAAGCTGAGAAATGATAAAGACTAGTAATATGCTGAACGACAAGTAGTACAGCCCATCGAAAAACTTTCGATGTTTTATGTATTCAGAATGCGATCTTCCATGGTTATATTGTGTTGATATGCAGAAATTGGATAGACAATAGAATTCCGTGGTCGATTGATAATCGAATTGGGGGCAATTATGACCAAATCGGGTTATGTGGAAAGGACCCTTATTGTATTATTGCATTGCGACTGTGGTTTGGATCTTTGATACAATTTTGCATCATGTCAGATAATCATTCTCTAGTAGTTTTGGGCAATCACTATTGTGTTTACTGCCATATTTACTGCGGGACGTTGATCCTACTACGGGTTTCCGTGAATGGTTTCGGTATCAATATCAAAACGATAGTCTCTCCATTGTCTCAAAAAATATATAAATGATTTACTAGTCCACAACACCCCCTCTCTCCCCCTCTCCAAAAAGCGACTATCAACTCTTACTTTAGTACATATCCCCAGAAATTTCCCAGAAATGTCTCCAATCACTAACAACTAAGCAGCATAAATCCTCACAGAGAAAGCGCGAGTAGCTATAGAATTAGGGCCAGGTCCAGTACCAAACCCCAAAGAGAAAGAAATAATCGCTCAAGTGACATGTGTAACTGTGAATCCAGCCGATTGGAAATTTTGCCCCTCCATCCGGACACTCATCCTGCTTATCATCCCTTCATTGACAAATCCCCCATAGATTCAAGATGCCCCTTACTTTAGCGTGCCATACCCTTGGATCCATTGCGTCGATATCTCCGGTACAGTCGTCCATCTCGCGTCTGACGTAACTTGTTTCAAAACCGGCCGGCGAGTTCTAAGACAATGCGATGCAAGCCTTACTCGCCTAAAATAAAACGCAGCATTTCAACACTACGCTGCTTGTTGCTAGATTTTTCGTCTCAGTTATACCAAAAAGTATTCCTCTGGGTATTGCCGCGGTTCTTACACTCGTTATTTCAATGGCTTTGGATAGTCTTTTCAAGATCTTAGGATTGCCACTTCCAAAGCTTGGCCGAAGCCGATGGGAAAAAAGACTTCGATTCGGGGCTAGAGCACGAGTTTTGGGGCCTTGGCTATCCAATATGTGAGCCCATATAGCATACTGATAGACAAACTTGAAAGTTAGCAGTAGCAGTAGATTACACTGTAGCGACCACCGCCGAAGGCCAAAACCAGGATTTCGCTAAGAGCCTTGGCGTCACCCATATTCTTGACTATAAATCATTTACTGTTACTTAAGAGAACATGGAAATTCTCCAACCCGGAGATGCCATATTTGAATATATTGGATAAGCTTCCACACAAGAGGCTTGTGCTGAACTTGCTCACAAAATTGGTTCTAGCAAGTTGGCCTGCTTGTTGGGACCTCTATCGAATGATTATGGTGTCAATTCAGTATTTGATATGTTTCATTGTCCATATTTCTACTTTTTCTTGGATTGATATCATATTGTAGTGAATGGGTTGGATGTTGGACTTGTGGATCTCAATATTGGAGATGCTGTTTAGCGGAAATACGCACCCGAAGCGTTGGCGGGTGGGAAATATTTGCCTAAGTCTGACCCGGAAGCTCTGGAAGGTGGATTGGAAAGAGTACAGAATGGCTGATATTTTTAGCATAAGTGTATCTGTATCGAACATCGTAATTGCGAAAATTTCGTGAGATACTATGGCTTATTTGAGAGTTGTCCAGGGCTGCTGTAAATTCAGCCAAATAAGTTAATTTTTGAGTCTCACATGAAGATTTGCAATGCAATAGTGTTGGCTGGTTGCTTTATGAGATCAAGCTTTTGAAAATGTATATTATAAATAAATTTTAGATATTGTATCAGACATTACATATTCTATTGAACCAGAATAACACATTAAACACATTAAATTTCCTGCTCATGAACATTCATCCCTGCCTTCTTTTCCACATCCTTCTCGTGATCCATAACCTCACCTTCTCCCTTCTCTTCATACTCCAAGAAGAGACGATCCGGGAAAGGAAACAATGTCTTCCTTCTAGGCGCTGGCTTAAGGTGTGCCATTCTCCAAATATTACCCGTAACATTCTTCCCTAAGGTTTCCACAACAGGTGTAAAGGATTGGCAACGAGGCGAACAAAGTGCCGTAGCAAACAGCCGCTGTGATCAAGGCAACTGACCAATATGGAAGTGAGGTATTTGCAGCAAGATTAACGCATACCAAACTACCAAGTGACCACCAAATCAATCCATGGATGAGATAGATAGTAAATATATGAGGAAAGAGCAGTAACCATAATTTCATGGACAGGAAATATTGAACGAAGTAACAATTTTCGACGACATATTGAATACCGACCGCAAACAGGATCCCGTTGAAACGAGGGTTGAAGTAATCCGGATATCCTCCATTTTTCTGTTTGTGCAATTGGAAGACCAGTCTCGAGATCTGGGTGAATGCCACGTTCTACGATAGGTAAGGAGAAGCCTGTCCATGCAGTGATCAAATCATTCGATAGGCCAACAATTCCCAACAAGAAACCGAGAATTATGCTGGTCCATAATACAAAAGCGTGGTCTTTAAGCCATTTTTTTGTACTTGAAAGTGACATCAAGATCTGTATATAGAGAACTCCAAACCAGAAGAATGTACCCCATGACTGGGCGTACCAATGGTTCACAATGCAGAATACATAATAGCACATACGTTTCCAGGGAGTCTTAATCTGCCGGACCACGATACATCCCAGAAGTGTAATCCAAGATCCCTCAATTTGGACAGGAATGGTCCATAGCACACCAGTACAATAGTTGTAGGTAATTTGTGGGGCTGCATTAGGGAGCAGGTATACAAGTTCGAGAACTTCGGAAATGTAATGAGAGAAGTCTGGGTATTCCACAGCATACGGCCATGTGGTCCAACTAATACTAGGGAGATATTCCAACCACTTGAGGGCCCCAACATCCATTAAAAAGTACTCAAGCATAGCGCAAGCCGCAATTGGAATCATGACACGGAATGCTCTTCCAGTTGTCTTCTCTGCTATACTTCCAAGATCACCAGTCCGCAGGTAGCGACTGATGAGGAAACGAGTAGATGTAATGAAGAACAGCCCAAGGAGAATCTGGTTAAGTAGATATGATCCAGCAGTCTTTCGAAATGTGACCTCAAAGCTGTAGTGCTCAAGAGCGCCAACCATACCCATAGCTGGCGAAAATGTGAAAATGAAATGAATAAAAGTTACAAGCAAAGTGGCAATCGAGATAAGGCCGGCCAAATACTCAATACGTTTGGCAGGTGCTGGGCGAGCATTGATGGGTGCAGCGGGAAAGGCAATTGGAGCGGGAACTTCTGATACAGCGTGATCAGGAGGTGACGGCCGAGAAATCTCTGTTTCTTTAATCTCGGTGGTTCTAGGCATCGCCAATCCTTTTTTCTCCGACGATTCATCTGGATGACGGTAGATGAATGAATTCTTAGGGGTCATGCCATCTAGAGCTGAATGTCCTTCATTTCCCAAGTACATGGAGTTTTTTGGTGAAACAGGCTCTGAATCAGTCGGAGTATCATTGTAGCTGTGTAGTCTATTTGTTTGAAGCTGAGGGAGTCATAGGGTCGTTCAGAGTGAATCCACTCATGTTTGAAGGGGAAAGCTGTCTAGAGGTCGCGAAAGACATATGTTTACTTTCTTGATTGACCATGTCTTTGAGAGTGAGTGATGAAGACCCAGGAGTAAATCCAATCTGGGTAAGTTCGAGATCGTTTTTTGAATTCTTCAAATCCATGGATGAAGTTCTTGTCGATGCTGTTTTTGACATTCCTGGTGACATATCGTGTTTGGGATTGGAAATTTGCGGCGGAAGACGGTAACATGTGTGCACTTTTGGCTCCTTTGGGGCCTTTGAATCCTTAGTAGGCCACCTTTGAAAAGTAACATTGCAAAGTAGTAGTACTGTGAGGGCTACAGAGCATGAGAGACATATATATGCAAAAGTTCGGACTCCACTTTCATGGTGTATAGCCTTCCATTTTGCGACAGAATCCACACCAAATTCAGTATAGCCACGCAACGATATATCATCCATTAGACATGCATCAGTAACAGCACATCTAGTGTCGAATTCTTTATGTTGCTCCTTAGTCATGATGGATGAATTGAAGAATGATCGGGTCCATCCAAGGCTGGCTGTGGCATTCCTTGTAGGTGGCCCAGCTGTAAAATATGAATCTCCGTTGGACCAGAGCTTGAATAACAACGGCGATGGAGTAATTGGAAAGATTTTGCTGCTTGAATTTTTTTTGAAGACCGAGCGAGCCAGTACGTTCCCTATGTAGAACTTTACAGAATCTTGTGTCCAATCCACGCGGATTTCTGTAAGATCCCAAGGATTGATCTCCGGACTGTAAGAAGCATTGTTGGTTAAGGTGCTAAAATTAAGTCCATGTACACGATCTGGGAACTCGTCTCCAGCAATGTATTTGATCCAGGCATCTGTGGGTTTTTGTTGGTTCAAACTATTAATGTGAATGTTCTGTGTATCGTTGTACTTCAGAAGCATTGACATTCCAGTTTCCTCCGGTCCAAGCCTGCGCAGGACGGATTGTTGACCTGAAAGAGCCATATTGAATATCAGATCTCTGTGTCCGAATAGCACCACCTTTACGACATGATTAGAGGTGGATGGATTTATCGTGAACTCAAGAAATGAGGAGTTCCCCAGACTCCCGGCTGTTGAATTTGTGATCTGGACATTTGATGGATCCGCACTTTGCCTGTATCGTGCATTCCAGCTCTTTTCATACTTGTTTTCGTATTCTTGGTTTTGGAAAACCTCAGATGGGAAAGTAGTCGTTTCATTTGAAGTAAACAATCAAAAAATCAGTAAACAAGTTCTCTGTCGTTGGGTCATAATAACCACAAAGAGCAATTCGAGGTGGAATCAGCTCTAGCGTTTCTCAAGAGACCCAAGGTAAATATAATGAAATACAGAGAATAAAAGCGCATTCTGACCAAAGTATGAACACAAAGAACCATAACGACAGAGATAATGCCGAGCTCAAGTTCTTCACTTAAGTATGTGCAACCACTATATCACTCTCTTGAAGTTGACTGTTTTAAACAAGACTGTCTATCGTACCAATCAGCTCGTCTATGGAGACTTTCCTTATGCAACGGTACCTAGAGGCGGCAAACTAATACATGGAACTACCAGCATGCTTGTTACTCATTTCAGCTGATCTATGGATCAAAGTTATTCTTGAATTTAGGAGATTAATTTGACAGAAGGAGGGTTGAGCCCGCTGGTTTCTCTACTTCTGTTCCCAGGGCCTGCATGTAGATCTCGGGCACGAACTCTACGATACTTGGAGGTTTGCTAGATGCATGCATGCAAACTTGGCTAAATCTAGTAATTATTCTAAATCTCCACAAAAACTATGCAATGAAATGTCTTCATGAGTTCTAATTAGTCTGATTTCCGTTACACCGCTTTGGGTCTGTACTGCGATGGCATTGACTTCTCCAGATTAGCATTGGTGCGAGAAAAAGACTCCACAATACGTACATAAAAGACCTAAACTCGCAAAGGTGGAAGCTTTTTGGATATGGAGTTTTTTGAACTTATTTCCCTTAACCTTGCCCTTGACCATAATAATATTCCGATACTGGACTAACTTTACCCTAAATTCGGAGGCACAATATGATTTACGGGATCTTTGACATAGAATAGGTCGTAATCTGGTGCTTTCTCACTTTATTCGAACCCGTAATCCGAATATGTATGCTGCAGGTTCTAGGCAGGTAGGATTATCCTATCTAGGAATTCCCACGACTACACAGTACGGTACATCGAGATCAGACTCATCTCAATGCAAGGGGTGGTTACTGGGAAAAGAAACAGTAATGCAGCTGAAAAACCTCTGACCCGAGATTAGAAGGGATGGATGTGGGTTGGGTTTGAAGGTAGAAAAGTTGGAAGAGAAGTTGATTTGTGAATTTCTTTTTCATCCTGTAAGGTAAAGGGCTAATTCTGATTTCAATGATGACCTCATCCTCGGCAGAAATTGGTCGGTGAGATAAGGTACAGTAAGCATCTCGGTTCTTTTTTCTTTAGCTAGTAGTCCTATCTTCCCCCCCCACCTTCTCAATTCTAGACTACATTTCATGATGTTATTATCGATACTTGTACATATCTCGCGCAATCTACGGATTACCAAAAAGATAATGAGAATCAATAATCTGTACGGATCTGGGGTATTGCTCGTCTACAATATGGCCTACAGTCTATCGGGAACTCGGTGTTCACATGCGGACAGCTCAACAACAACATCATGGGTGGGACCTGGAATCCCAACATAGGAGATCTACATTCAGCCATGCTTCACGATTCTAAAATGAAATTCCGTCAAGGTTAAAGTCCACTTTTTTGTATACTAATTGATGGGTCGCTTGTTTTCGACACTAATCTTCTTTTTTAAAACGTGCTTCAGTTCAACGCTCCAATGGTGTCCCGCTACTGGAGGGGAGATGGACAGTATCATCAATCAACGCTGATCTTGCTTGATTGATTCATTTTCATGCCGTTGCTGCGACGCAATTCAGTCAGTTGCTATCACTGTTACCATGCTAGCTGTTCCTTGATATATCCTAGTCAATTCTCAATGCCGGTAAGTTTAGTGTAAAGCGGTAGCTTTGGCTCAAGTTGAGATATCAAAATTGTATTCTGCTATCATGTTATAATCTGTTTCTGGACGCTGCTGTATAGGTACTCTTTGAAGTTGCAATTTGTACAGTACTATCTTGATAGAACTTTTGTCACTCTTCCCGTCCTTCAGCTTCGCTCTTTTCCTCCTTATACATCATCGTTTGTTGAACCAAGTGTTTATCTACATAATTTCAGCAATATGGGGAGCCATACAGATGATGCATTCACGATCGAAGAGCTTCCCAGATACAGCAGCCCTCAGCTCTTTACCCGAGAGCACGAGGGTTCTTCAGTTGGCAAGAAAAGCAAAGATGCACTCGTGACTATTCACGATGCTCCAAGCTCAACATCACAAAGTAGCATTGATGAGAAGCAGAATGCATCCAGGTTTTCTGTGCAAGAAGAAATAATTTCACAGACTCATAACCAGAAATCGAAGATGCCGGCCTCTATCGCCATTCGCAACACTTTTGGAAGAGCTTCAAATTTCATCCATGAGTGGACTCCTTTTCTCCTTGTCGGCTCATACTTTGTCTCATCGATCTTCGCGTATATGTTGTTCCCAATGAAGCTCTTGGAAGTTTTCTGGTTCATATATAACTTCACCAATTTCATTATTGCTGCTTCCACGGCATTAGAGGCTTTTATGAGCATGGAACCATGTCGAGAGGCTCGTCTTGCAGTGACCAAAGCCGCTGAAAAGGGCTGGAGATTTCCTACCCCAGATGATCAATTATTGATTTTGGATATGGTCGTCGTTGCATATCTTCCCAATGAACAAGATATCATCATGGATCGAATCAATTACGCGTGTACAAAACTGGAGTATCCAGCTGACAAAATTCGCATCAACATTGTTTACAACACCCCTGTTCCAATTCAGCCCCTCGAGGACCAAATGTGGGAAGCAGCCGCTAAATATCCGCAACTTCGAATCATTAAGGTTGAAGGTTCCACTTCAAAAGCCGACAACCTCAATTATTACCTCAGTCTAGACACTGGCTCCGACATCACTGCAGTTTATGATTGCGATCATTACATGCATCCTCATGGCCCTCGATGGGCGATTGAGCGTTTCATGAAGGAAAAAGAAAAGATTGATATTGTTCAAGGCCGTTGCATCGTCTTCAACGCTGCTGCTTCATTCCTCACTAGTCTTATCAGCATAGAATTTGACAAAATTTATGCCGTCTCCCATCCTGGAAGAGCCACCATTTGGGGTTTTGGTCTATTTACGGGATCCAATGGGTATTGGCGAACACCACTTCTCCGAGAGATGAAGATGGATGAGAGCATGCTTACTGAAGATATCGACTCCGCACTTCGAGTTGTGGCCAGAGGATGCAAAACCGTTCATGACCTGAATGTTGTATCTTATGAGCTGGCCCCTACAACCTTTGGGGCGTTCTGGAAACAGCGTCTAAGGTGGGCACAAGGATGGGCACAAGCAAGTTTGAAACATTCGATCTTGACTTTCAATCGAGCCAAGCAAGGGAAAAGAATCTTCACTACCAGGTTCGGACTTCTCAATTTGTTGCTCATCCGTGAACTGAGTTATTACTTGGTGACGCAATTTGCATGCCTGGTGGCAAGCTTCATCTTTCTCAATTTTCCCTTGACCCAGCAGCGTTCTGGAAGACGGTCTTCTTTCAATATCCAGTTTCTGAATGGTTTTTCTTCGTTAGGTAAGATATTCATACCCACTCATTTGATTCTATTATTGATTTATGAACAGTATTTTCTGTCTGATTGCCACACTTTGGGTTACCAATCAAAGTCAAATCAGAGTTTGCATCTCGATGGATGATCATTAAATTCTCCATCGCTTATCCATTTTATTTATTATTCTTGGCAACAATTGGTATCTATGGACATGCTCGTCAAGTGGTCAGGTATTCTTCATGGAATCCGACTGCGAGAGCTTAAATTGAACGAATAATTTTACGAATATATATTTTAATATGGGAAGGATATTTTAGACGTTTTTATCGCCAAGCAGACGGCGTTTGGAGGTAAAATCAAAAGATAGAGATGTATTAGCTTAAATTCTGCAAAATTCCATCCATTTTTGGCAACTTTAAAATTCAACAGCGACATCTATATTGTGCCATCAAATTTGTAACTTGGATGTTCCCGAAAGCTCACGGGTAGATGTACTTCCCAGTATGGTTAGTTTGGTTCGGGAAATGCACTACTTCGCTTGCCAAGCCTTTCCCCTGTATCCGTGCGGCTAGAAAGTATAAATTCTGTGACTTTGCTGTGCTGTGTTGCCATGTATTGTAAGAAAGATAGTGGCTGTAAAAACAAATACTTTGATTTCTTGACTTCAGAGCTGCATGGCAATCTCTTGACTCCGGTGAAAAGCTCAGAATGAACTCAGCTAAAACGTCTGAGTTCATCCCAAAGGATACATCCCTGTCTGGTGTCATTCTATTGGTACGGCATATATCTCTACCCCTATTTTAAACAGTGGAACTTGGAAGCACTTACATGGATAATGATAGCGAGCTTTCCCATTCTCACTCCCTTCCTGTTTTTGAAAAATAAACTCGTCGATCCGAACTCAAATTTTCGGGGCCTGCGAGTTTCGGATTGAAAAGGGTGCTCTTTTCGTTCAAATTGTTCCAAAACCGAAAGATCGACAGCCGACAATCTTACTTGTGGAGAGCCCCCCTGGCACTTTTCCACGTATCGCAATGCACAAAGCATTGAATTCATTCATTTTACACGCACGCATACTACTATTCTAAATATGAATACGATATATGAAGATCAGATAACGGGAGAAGGAGAGGGAGAAAAGTTTATCCCAGCCCCCATTTGGGAAACCCAGACCTCAAACTGTAATATGTGATATGTGATATGTAATGTGCGTGCCACTTACTCTTCCGTCCCCTGAACAAAGTTTAAATCATTACGTGTCTTAACCCACGACGAAAGAATAACCTCTACCCAGGAGTGGAGGGAATATCTAATCTAATCTACGACAAAGGTTCTTTCTCATAAACTAAGCACTATTTTTAATCCCGATAAAACCTTTTTATATGAAAATTAAGCTTACATTGTTCAAAAATTGGGTACCTCCCGCAGGCCCTCCTTAATCGCTGCATCGCATCAAGCAAATGAAGCACGGATCTCATTTATATCACATGATCTATCCTCATTCGACCTATATGGCTTACCGCTGACTGCAAACTATTTTACCCTATATGCGTTAGATTTCATCCGTTTGGCTGGTCCCCTTAGTTTTCCATTGAGCCTCTTCATAGACCTGGAATTATACCGGTACCTGAGTTTTCGTAAAACGCCCAGCCCTAGCCAATATGCTAAACGCACTAAACTAGCTTTTCTGCTGTCAAACTAATACTAGTATAGGAAAGACAGTAAAGTGGCAGAATTCAAACATTTCGAAAACTGAAGATCATGATAATGTCATCCAACAGATAAATGCCACTACGCATTGCTAGTGGGACTCTATCCTCCTGCCCCTCCTCTAGAACGAACGTGGAAGAATGTCTTATCATAACATGGCACGGCACTTACAAAGTAATTAGGCAGCTGAAATGGTGATGCCGCCAAAGCAAATATTGATGGGGCAGGAGGGGTTGGAAACGCAAAATAAGAGTCCTGAGAAGGCCCGAGGTGATCGACAAGTGTGAATGGTAAGCTCTGTAATCGGACTGTGGTGAAGCCGAGAAGTCTCTGGGGACCTAATCCTCCGTACCCACAATTCAAGAACCATAGATCTTTAACCTCCCTCTCCAGCCAAAAATTTGGGTTCACTAAACGGCAAAATTGGTTTCGATATGGCTTCTACCCAACTCGCACCCGTGAAGGGATTCTACCAAGAGCCTACTGCTCATCAGATTTCTTCGCAGTCATATTTTATCGGTGTTAGAGGGTTCATTGTACTTCAATCTTTCCTTTGGACATTTCTGAATACCCTCGTTCCCACCGCCGTTACCGGTTCCCCAAATTCTGGTGGCCCTGTATATCAACAGATTCTCCGAAAAGTACTCTCCGTACTTTTCTGGAACGAATCTCTCATCTACAGCGCATTCATCCTCCTCTCCGCGCGCACGATCTGCACACCTTGTATGCTTCTTCCATTTACTAAACTCTTTATTCTCAATGCCTCATCCTGTTCCCCAATGTCAAATTCTAAAAGTTTTCCTTGGTATACAAGAACTAAACCTCCCCTCTTACAGTCCTAAACAACCCCTCGCACGATTTCGTCGCATCATCCTCCTTCCGTCGCGGTCTTCGACTCTGGTTTCCATCTGCATTCTCCCTTGCCATCATATATATAGTATTCACATGTATCGGAACATCCTATATCGATGACTTCAAAACCGCAACCAACAACACCACAGTCAATACCCCCTACATGCTCCCCAATGCCCTTGCATACTTCAACTCGGTGTTCAATCTCTTCTGGACAAACAAGAAATTCGAACGCCCAGGCTGCAAACTATGCGTTCCCCACGCAAACCCTCTGGGTTGTATCTGTGCTCTTCCAACAAAGTTATACTACTTATATGACTATGGTGATTATCCCCTATGTACGGAAATCGTGGAGAGTCAAAGCATTTATTGGATTTGTCATAACGGCATGGTGGGTAGAAAGTTGGCATGGTATTCGATTACTGGTCTTCTATTGGCGGACTTAAGCCTCAATATGGATTTCATGCCAAGGCACGGGCAGGAGTTCCGCTAGGCACTGGGGGGTGACAGTGGAGATTGCCGGTTTGGCCTTTGTATAGTATTTTGACGCTGGCAGGCTGATCATGATGTATTTGTGGGCTGCTTGGAGGCCACAGGATCTTTATAAGGAGGTTAGAATTCACACGGGTGAGTATTCAACTGGTGGGTTGAATGATGTGAAGATGGAAGCAGGGACTCCGATGGCGAGAGCCGATAACTATGTGTTCTTGCTTGGTGCGTTCCTATTTTTGGAGACGTGGAGTTGGCTCCAGACATTGTTCCGTAATCCGGTTCTGATGTATTGGGGAAGAGATCGTTTAGTAAGTTTTCGTTCTTCCCTTTCTGATCTATGATATATAGACTAATGATCCTATAGGTTGGTTCCTCGTTCAGAGCATCATAATCTACACCGCGGGTATCAAGCTCTTCACCATCTCACAGAGACAAGGAATGCATCCTTCGAGGGAGCAGCTACCGCCTGTTTCTTTGTTTGTTTGTTGACAGTCATTCCAAGCGCGGAAATATTTTATCGCTTGATTGATTTTCCTTCTCAGGCATTTGCCAGAGCTACATTTGACTGGATTAAAAAGTAGTGGGATGTTACGGAAGACTTGGTTGAATCTTTTTAGTGTTTAATGTTACAGATGTAAAGAAATGTGCGAGTATTATGCCTCAAGAAGTTTGAAGAGCAAGAACAAATCATACACTTGGGCCTGGATCAATCACATAGAGATATCTTTCTCCAATATTCAATGATATATAATCCACTGGGATATCCTAATATCGTGTGCTATATAGCAGTGAATTCAACTTTGAGAACTTCGCATCAAGAATATAAATATAAGAAGTCACATTTAATCATCTCACTCAATCCAAATCTCACACCAAATTAAACTGGCTTACCATGCTTTACAATACCTCTATCATTCTGACCGAATCCAAATAGACGTTGCAATACTAATTCACCACAAACAAGTGCATATCAGGACATTCAAAATCAAACAGATCATCAAGAAACGGCAAATATTTTCAAACTTTTTTTAGATTTTCATTTTTTTTGTACATTTTCCTCCTTTTTTCCTCCTTTTTTTTTCTCCTTTTTCCCCCTTTTTTCCTCTTTTTTCCTCTTTTTCCCCTTTTTTTTATTTTTTTTTATGTTTTTCATAACATTGATTCCAAACCAGTAACTCCAAGTAGCAATGACATAAAACGAAACAAAAAGCACTTTTATCTATACTGAAACTAGACTCATGGAAGAAACTCCAGATTGCCTATAGGCATTACCGGGGGCAGTCTAACTGCAGGACCCCAGAGAACGTCATATATTGTGATTCCTTGGCCCATACCCCCATCCCCATTAGCCTCCACCTCCACTAGAGAGTATTAGGCTTTATATATGAACTTTTGAACACCCCCATTCGCTATCCAGCACAAAAGTCACAAGTATCGCATTCTCAGCAGAGCAGATTAGCACTCTCAGGCGCCTAATCATCCCCGTTTCTCTTCTCCGAACTCGTACTATTGAATTTAGCATCAGGGCCTACAGGCTCGCTCCAGTCATCATCCAACCACCCTTGTTTAATTTTGTAGCTGATTGGTAGATTTGCCAGATACCATCTGCAATACATTTCGTGATTGCTCAAGTAATACAAGCCAGTTACCACGGTGAAGAGGATCGTTATAATCGGTGTAAACCGATGGTCTTTCATGTGCAAAGATCTCCTCAGCTTCGGGATAAGATCCCAGACAGAAGCGGACGTTGGCGGTGCGTTCATCCAAAGCTTCGGTCTTGGCGCGAAGAGCATCGCAGCGGTCGTCATTTTTGCCTTCATAATCCGGTGTCAAAACCTGGTTATGTATGAGTCCGGTTCTGAGTGACTTGCCCGGCCAATAGAGTCTTAGCCCACAGATCATATTGAAGTATCGGGTGAGCGGTGGCATTGAGCGAGCCTCCTGTTGGCAGGGTTAGTTGATGATGAATAGAGGGAATGGAAATGTATGATTTACCTCTGGACAGTGGTTTTGGAGTACCTCCCAAGCGCGTGGGTTTTTCTTTTTTGGATCTCCGAAGTCAGGAGAACCACGCCCCAAGCCTTGGCGATCCATGAATGACTCTACTTCTAGACCTTGCCATCCTCCAGTGTAGCATGGGAAGTTTTTTGATTTGGCGGGCTCATCAGAAATGATGTTTGTCCGGCTGACCGAGGTTGAAAGGATCAGGCTCGGTTTTTCTGGGTTCAATTTGGCGTCTTTGCCACTTTCGACGGTCAATTCTGGCTTTCGCTCTCTGTTGGAGGTTTTGATGTACTGTGCCCAAGAGCTCTCCATCACCTCCGTACTGTTGAAGCCATGCTTTTGAAGTTTCTCCAAGCCAATAAGAGGCTTCTCATGATTTCCGGCATCCATCATTGTGTAACAGTTGACTTGACACATGGTGTCAGGCGCCTCCGCAGGACAGTAGCGATGTTTCGCAAAAGCCTCGTACCTGCATCTAGATACAACTTCCCGAGGATTCATTCCGCTCTGGCATTTCATGTAACATTTATTAGCAGCCAAAGCAGCACTGATGAAGTAGCCCTTGAGCTTTTGGCCCCACTCATCGGCATCCTTTGCGATATTGATGGTGTCTAAACTGTGAATGTTATCTTCGAAATTTGAATTTGCCATCCAATCGCTCATTGTGTAAATAAAATCGGGACTTGATTCGAGTCCGTTGAGTATTCTGTATACTTTGCTAAGATTTTGGAGATAACTCTTCATAATCTCGCTGAGATGATAGCCAGAATCAGCCATCCGCCACAAATTGTCACCTCCAGTACCCTTGATCCCATCTATTTGGCCGCAGATCAGATCATCGGTGTACGATTGACTGCTGAGGCGCAAGAAGTTTGGTGAGTCTGTAACCTGACCACCTGGGTGTTCTTCTGCATAGATGTAGTCGTATTTATTCTTCAAACCAGTCTCAAAGATTTCTTTCAGAAGTCCGGAAACCACTGATAACTTCCATTTCTTGAGGTATTTAAGCCAATTCTTCTCTGAATACTGTTCCTGACCAAAAAAGGTCTCGAATCCTGTTATAGTTTTAGACCAAATCTGACCAATGAACCAATTCGCAATGTCGCATATGAGTTGTGCTTTTGCGTCGTCTTGCTTGGTAAAGTCCAGGATGATGCTATTGATGCTTGATGACAAGTATGCTTGGCCACGTTCCAAAGATCTCTGGTAATTGTTAATATCATGGTAGAATCATCACTAGAGAAACTCACCATTGTGTTGCTTCCAGTGCGAAAGACTATCCAGTAGGTCATTCCAGCCCAGTATCGAGCTCGAGCTTCATCCATTTTATCTTTCTGGGAAAGACTTGGCAAGGACGAGTTTACAAACTCGAGAACTCTACGAGGATCAGGTTTCACGGAACAACCACTTGAGAGGTCGCAAAAAAACTGAGATTCTCCCAATTTTTCTTTTCCGTAACGAGCCGAGAGACTTTGTTTGCTGCCAGAACCTAGTGCAAGAGTTTGCCATTCTTTATAGCGCTCCATCCAATTTACCTTTTTCATGTTGGATATAACCATGTCGAATCTACCATCGTTGGCAATTTTTATCATTTCATGCTGTGACCATGGCTCATTTGTGTCTGAAAGGCTGGACTCAATTGATGAGTTCCCCGCCGCCCGGGCAGTGATGAGAAGGATTCCCAAGATAATGAGAACACACCTCATCCATGTTACCGGGTTAATCAGAGCATTTATCATGCTTGATCACCGTAACTCGAGGGAATTATCGAGTATCAATAAGTGAATTCCGATGAGGGAGGCTGTTGTTTCAAGGTATTCAAGTTGATGAATTGATGTTTTGTAAGAAAGGGGTAAGTTTAAGAGGGGATGGGGAGAATTGGATGTGTATAGTCGAGTCCAAATTTGAAAGTGGCGAGAAAAAAGAAAGATGGTGAAGAGGGGGGAGTTGGTTCTTTCTATAGACTTCCGATTCCTTAGTCTCAATAGAAAATCCACCAATACTGAGGGTGACAGAGGGAAAACAACTTGACAGAGTCATGTTCATATAACTAGTTACTACCAAGCCTTAAGAGATTACGCTTATGGCGCAAATTTTTATCCCGAGAAACAGCAATCCTTAAGATGTAAAAAGGTACTAATTCTATTAGAAAATTTAAGTACAAAAAATAAGAATACTTATCACGAGTAGCATGAGAAAAGTCCTCCACTAGTGTGGTTTTGTTAGAAATCATGGTGTTGATGTGATGGCCTAGGCTAGCGTCTTAGCTTATACGGTGCTATATTATGCGTATATCTCATATATACAGTTTCATGATCTGCGCATCAATGGATTGATAGATATATACAGCAATAGCATATAACTGATCTTCTCTCAACAAAATATTGATATGGCAGGTCCTGATGCCGAAATATCTGCTCAAGTGATTGCAAACAGGTTCCAAGCCGGGATTGAAAAATCAGCACTGCCAAAAGAAACTAGACTTGCGATGAAGAAGATCTTTTGTAAAAAATTTAGATGGATCAATCATGGTAAAGATTTTGCCAAGCCTTGTGTCGAGCTTAATGAAGGCAGAAGTGTCATTTATCGTTGGTGAACTGCTGCAAATGACAGTTGAGAGGCCAGTGTGGGAGTTTTTAGAGTGATGATGTGCCGGTCTGGTCTTGGTGGATTGGTGGATCAATAACCATGGATAATGGGGAGGGCCATCATAAGTCGCGTATCCCCTCCGCTGTTCTGTACATGAAGGCGTTTTGATGAAGATTTCAGAATGCAAAGATGGGTTTAAGTGATATTGACAATCCCTTCCTCCAATATAGCTCAGTTTAAAGACTAGTGTAGACAAGACTCTTGAGAAAATCAAAATCATTGGCAGCTCAATATAATATGGCACTAAATAAGGTTTAGATACTGACTCTGTTCTCTTAGCATTCTGAAAGTGTCATGCAATTGGTGACAGTGTGTGATTTCCCAACCATGTCATTACCCTCAAGAGCCGTGATGCGCATAATGAACAATGTATCAACTAATAGCACTGGCTACTCATACACAACATACTCACACTGCTCTGTGGTATTAACCAATTGACTTGGAAAGTTTATTGGAACTTCACCGTTGTAATATGGGCCAGTCATCGAATGACGATCAAGTTATTAACAAATTTCAACTTAGCTAATATTCCTCGAGCTCGAGCTACAGATGAAACCCGTTAGTTATGCATCTAAAGAATCCACATCCTGGTAAGAATTTGATCTCGAGGTCAAATCTGACCAGTTTACCTATGCTAGGAAAACCATCATGATAGACTAGCTAATAAATATACTAATACTAACATGAATCATGATGGAGTTAACGCCACAATTGCATGAGTCAAGATCTAGAAAATGCACCGCACCTTTCCCAGAAACCATATGCCGAGAATATCCCTCCCTCCCGGTGTACTAATCATTAGTAAAAAAAAAAAAGTTCTTCCTCCGCCCGTGCGGGCAAATATCAATCACTTGATGATTCCCAAATTTTATAGAAAGCAGGAAGGTGATTGCATGAAAACGAAATTCAAAGATAAAGCCCAAAGAAGTATCCATCGCAATCATAACCAGTAATAATTACTCTATCTTTCCGTGTCATTATAACAAGTGTTCATTCTCAACCACCGTGGCACCAGGAAAATCCCATGATGTAGATTTGCGAAGACAGTCCCAAAAGAAGTTTGACCAAAAAAGGGGAACACAACTCTCACTCGTTCATTTCGTAGCCCTTGGTATTCCAAAATGACCTTGTTAAGGACGCGTGACGATATCTATGCCACAATCTCTATTAAGTCATCTCCATTCACCCGGAGCCAGAGAGTATGCTTGTTGAGCTGTCACAAGCATGGTGAAGATGTCTAGATACACTAGTACTGGAAAGAACAATGTCTAGGTGAACTTAATGGTTTTGGTAAGCTAATGAAGCCAACTTTTAAGCGTAATAATAGGTGGCTTTTAATCATCAGCAGTGGTACGTGCCACCCATTAAGAGAACTTATAATTGGCCTGAGGATGGTCAAGGTTCGCTTATTGCTCCGATTATGAAGAGGAGATGAAGGCAGTCGATGTCATTTGGACCGGGGCTTAAATTAAAACACCTTTTGCTTTGACTACTACTATCCAATCATCCCACTGCCCTTTTCCGAGTAAAGATTAACTAATGGGGGTAGTATGAATAGTTAGAGCTTTTAAACTTTCAAACATCTTTAACGATTTAAGGTTATATATATAAATATTATATAATTAAGAAAGTTATCAAGATTGCTCAAATAATAGAGTTTATTGAAGTAATGACCCCTCTTAGTATATAACGGGGAGCATATCTGGTTGAATTGATGACATTCAGACTATTTTGGTAACACTAAAGAACTAGAATCTACGAAGTGGAAGAGCTTAGAACTCTGAGGATATCAGAGCTCGAGCTCTACTAGTGCAAATTGAAGCTAGCCCCCGTGTAACCAAAACACACAGGAGCCGGCCGAATCTTCCAACAGAATTTTTGAATATTCATGCCTTGAAATATAAGGAAAGTATTGATTTTGTTCTCGCATCTACCGGTTAGAATCTTCAAACCCAATCATGCGATCCTTCAAAATCGACTTCCTCCGCTGAGCCTTGACTGATCATAATTAGCGAGAGAATATCCTCACTTACTAATTGAATACTCTCTATAAAACTTTGAACCAACTGACTTACGCTAGTCGCTGTCAGTCATCGTCTG
Organism: Monilinia fructigena; assembly: GCA_003260565.1. Taxonomy (NCBI): domain Eukaryota; kingdom Fungi; phylum Ascomycota; class Leotiomycetes; order Helotiales; family Sclerotiniaceae; genus Monilinia; species Monilinia fructigena. Next base: position 435,972 of record QKRW01000026.1, read on the forward strand.
AACAGCGACTACTTTAATTGATGCCGACAATATAAACTTTTTGAAGAATGAAAATTTCATGAATGATGAAGTCATCACCAGGATATTGAATTTGCAAATGCTGCTTAGCTTTCCGCAGCTGCAAGTCTGACAAGATCTATGACTTTTGTCCCGTTACAAGAATTAAAATAGTAAACTGGGCCACGTTGATATTTCACTAACGAGATATGAGTCAGCAAGTTCTCATCATTTTTCCTATGTACTGGTAGTTTTTGAGTATTGCACCTCTGTTCATTTTACTCTTTGTACCCTGCAGATTTAGAACTTTGGAGTGTTCACAAAGTAGTTTCACAAAGAGTGAAGGAACAGAGTATTTGAGGCATCATATTTGGAATGACCTCTGTACTGTGCTCTAGATGATCAGGTGTCACTATTGTTCCATCTTAATTCCTCTTTTCGTTTATTGATAATGATGCAACCATGTAACATTCAGATGATAACCACTTAGTTGTGTATGGCGAGAAGAAATGCTCTTCAAAAGAGCCGCTAGGGGTTTTGAAAATGTATAGCCGTAATCTATGTCTTATTTAGTATTTTAGGACCTCTGCTATTAACTATGAACGCTATAATTTTCATATCCACCTGACATAACTAACATCAAGCCCATAACTTGATCACCATAACATAATCACCATACGAAGACCATAATCATACACCCAATACTCATCTCCTCCTCCAGATTGCAAATTCCTCCCCAAACCCTCCACCAAACATGGAACATTTGGTACCTGGGAGACATGAACCTTTGCATCGACGTATGTTTGGTTGTGATTTCGCCTACGACGATATCAATTTTCTCCAATGCAAAGGCTATTCCTTTGAACCACTACCCAATCCAGACGTCTTCCATGAAAAATACTACGACATCAATTATTGGAAAGCACAACTAGCTTTTTGGGGAGCATCATCAGTGGGTGGTAATATTACCCAGCTTGTTGAGCGGCCCTAGGGTACCAGAAATATGGCAATATGCTATATTATAGTAGAATCCCGATAAATCACATTTTAGTACGTTTTTTATGCATATAGTAGTAGAAGCCTCTACGCTTGTTTTTATACTATAAATCATTTCCGCTTAGTCATTCATTCTAATTGGTTAACCATTTCCGTTAAATGGTTATCTTACATTATTGGTCCAAATCCATTACTAAACATAACAATAATTCTTACATTCCAATACGCCTTTATTTATTTATGTTTAATATCAAATATATTCCTTCAAAATCCTATAGTAAAAATTTCCAAATTACCTTTTTTCGTTTCATTTTTTCATTAATAAAAAACTAGTATATTATATTTATACTTATTTCAAAGTTCTGTTTGTTGTTATAAATGCTAATAAATATTTAACTAAGAATTGATTAAAACGGCGAAGTAAGTAATAACAAAATAAGCGATGGTAAAGTAAGCAATAGAAAAGTGAGCAATAGCGAGATAGGCGATAGCAAGGTGGGCAATAGCGAGGTTATAAATTTATGTGTCGGGATAATCACGTGACGCGCTAGGCTTCGCGCTAACGCCTCGGCATTCTATATAGTCGTCGATCCATAGCCTTTAGTTAGTGATCTTTGAGAACAATAACAACGTATTAAGATATACCCATTATTGTCACCTCCATTGCACTGAGTTAAACCAACATTATGCTTTATATAAAAGTAAATATAAGCGATTACAACAGATTGAATATACGCTATATTAGTTTATATACTATATGGATACCCTTAATGCTATTTCACATTTGCATAAAACGCTGCGCTATATTTACAAAAAATGACGAGCCGCTATATTTTTTACGGTAATATGCCATATTATTTATGGCAATATGCCATATTATTTATGGCAATATGCCATATTTGCCATATTTCTGGTACCCTAGGGCGGTGTATCAATGCAGAACTTCCAGATAGAATGCACGTGCACCCCAGAGTTGCGGTTGCGGGAAATAGGTTGTCGAGGGAGTGGGTTTACGTTGGGTTGACTTGGGGAGAAGATGAGTTTGAGGATGATGAAAATGATGAAGATGATGAAGACGATGAGGATAATGAGAATGATAAGAATGGACAAAATAGCGGGTACGAGAATTATGACGAATGTGATGAATTCGAAGACATGGAGGAGGATGCCGCTGACAATATTGTCATTGAGGCTGTGTTCAACAGCGTTAACGTTATGAATGGCGGCGAAAACTGGCAAGTAACCTATTACTCATATCAAATGCAGTGTTAACGTTGATAAAACACCAACATTTGGTTGTTCAGTTTTGCGCTACGACGCCGACATGACGGGATTGGCATGGTCAATCTATAGCACTTTTGCTGCTTCATCTTGTTCACGTATACAACACCCCAATGTATATAGGATACTCAAGACAGGGAACTTTAAATTTGACTTACTCTGGGCTCAGAATAACCTTATACCATAGAAGTAATTGCATGGTAAAAACTGTTGCATCAGCGATACTTAAAATCCGCATGCATGATGCAGCTGCAGCAGAACATTAAAAATACCCAACACTTCAATAATTGAACGCCACTATCACCCCAAATAATGATCTTTCCATAGTTTTATCGTCCTTATCATGAAGTTTTCACGATATATCATACTGCAGCCCAAATACAAAACGCCAAAACCCTACCTCTCCTTCCCCAAACCTTCAACCTTTCATCTCCTCAAAATATTTGTCCAATAATTTCATGATCATAGAAACGTGACATACACATGACCTTCCACATGACCGTACACATGACACTGCATATTTTGCATGTCTACAAATGATAATATTATATAACATACACTTATTGTTTTTGTTGGTTTCACCAATTAGGCCTATTGAAGGGTGCCCAGGTGTGTATATGGATACGAATTCTGTATATTCTATTGGGGAATGGCCACCGGGAAATGACCCTTCGTATATACGACGAAAGCGAGACTAAAATGTGTGACAATCACGTGATTAAACATCCATCATCACATTTATCATTTTATAATGAAGTTAATATTTAAGAGATAAATTAAAAATATAATATGGTAATAAAATATTCCATATTGTTGTACTGGATTTCAAACGGATATAAAAAATTCATACATATTATGGGAATTTACTATTACATTATATATACTTCTCTCTTTTATTACTGCTACTAGAAAGTACTCAAATCAGTGCGCTAAGATAAGGGGTAAAAGGTCAGATATACTGTATTCCTTCTCTTTCGACAGCTTAAGTAGAACTCTTGGAAAATCGTCATTGCAATAGAAATCTTTCTAGAATCTATTCATTGTTATGGGTCCTATACGTTGAGATGTCTCTCCGCCTCCTTGCTTGATCGGAAAATAGCGGCGATGAAATTCACAATGGATCTTTATAGCACTAGTGTACTACTTTTTTGACGGCACGAGTGTGCAGATCATTTGATTACGTAACCCCAAACATGTATCTAATATATCAATGCATACTCGAGTAGAATACCAATTTCAGGTTAACGTTCTAACGACTCAAGGCTATACAAAGATCCAAACGTACTGGAGGGAGGATAGTTCTCTCGCCGGTTCTGGAATCTCCAACTAGATAACTATTTTTTGTTATTGCATTCTATGTTATCTATGACGATTAAACTTATAACTAGCTTGCTCTACATGTACATGTATAGAGTAAATCTGACACTGCTGATTATGCTCGTATTAATATTGCTACCAATGTAATTGGTGATATGACGACAGAGAAATACCGGACCGGAGCTTGGCGAAGATGCGTCTGCTGGCTTATAGCTTACAAAGTCTGAATGGCTGGTATGGCATGCCTCAGAGTACCAGAAATATAGCAAATATGGCGCATTGCCATGAATAATATAGCAGCTCGTCATTGTTTGTAAATATGGCGTAGCTTTTTATACAAATAAAAGTTGGCATTTTTATTTTTGAGCTCGATCTATTATATTTGTTGGAAATCACATGTGTAGCAAGTGTGTGGCACGTGCACACCACTATAAAACTCCTTCTTCGGACTTCCCGGATATATAGACCTGATATACATATTCAATATATCACCCTTTATGCGTAACTTGCTGTCTATTTCTGACAATATTAATCTTAGTAATTATATTAAACTAGGCTTCTTTAAGCATATTACGAAATCTTGATCTATTTAAGCGTATTGGTTTATTCAGGCTTATCCAGGTATATTTATATTATCGTTGTTATTGTTATTAATGAAGCTATTCAGAAATCGAAGTGGCTAATACATTATTATAAAAAAATGCTTTGGAAATAGGGGATGCTTTCGAAATAGGAGGGCGGAAGCGAAATAGAAAAAGAAATTCTTTAACGAATAACTTGCTTTTGATAAAATGGTGATAGTATTAATAACATTAAGGTGGAGTTGATGATATTAAAGTGAAGTGAAATTGAAGAGAAGTTAAAGTGGCGTTGAGAAAGGTATATTAGTATTTTGAAGCTAATATATAGTATTCGGAGCTAATATAGTATTTGAAGTTATTTTAAACCAATGATAGAGAATAAACAGTTAAAGGAAATGGTTATCCAATTAGAATGAATGATTGAATAGAAATAATTATAATGTAATATGAACAGTTTAAAGCTTCTATCATTATATGTATAAAAAAAACACATTGGAATGCGATTTAATAGGATTCTATAATAACATGGCATACTGCCATATTTCTGGTACCCTAGAGCTGGATGATATTGTTGTTCTGGAACCTGGGTTGAGAGATGACCCCAGGAGGTTACGGTTGAAAAGGATACAGGAAGGAAATAACTGAGGAATTTGAAGATTTTTGACACGAACGCTTTTTCCACATTTTACCCATTCTGATTTGCGTTAGTGCTCAAATCAGAAAAGAAAACTGATGTACAGCTTGATACAAGTGGTCACAGCAGTATTCGAGTGCATTTTGTCAAGGAAATTGAATTGCTCTATCATCTCTCCTATCTCCTATTTCATAAAGATAACTCAAAACTTCAAAATCCAACCAAACCCACCAAACCCTAAAATCATTCAAGAAAAAAAACACAATGCACCTCGAAGACCTCCAGGGTCCTCATATCTCCGCTCCTGCACGTTACACTTCTAAAAAGGTACTGTCTATTCTTCAACCTCAACCTTGTTCTTCAAGCAGTTTCTGGCCCTGCGTGTCTTTCCCCCAAACTTTGAGCCCAAGCCGCCTGAAGATGCACCTGTTCCAGAAGCGGCTTCCTTGCCACCACCCAAAATTGAGGCCAAACCACCGGTTCCTGAAGATACCCCTGTTCCGCTACCACCACCGAGAAGAGATCCAAAGCCTGATAGCCCAGAAGCAGATCCACCTTTGCCACCAGCACCTCCTAGAAGAGCTCCAAGACCCGATAGCCCTGATGCGGAAGGAGGGTTGCCGGTGGAGGTACCGGCTCCGCCGAGGGTAGACCCAAGTCCTGCTAAGCCAGAAGTTGATGAGGGCGCACCGGTGGATGCGCTTGAGCCAAGACTACCACTGTCACGTTCCAGGACATTGGCTGGAGTAGGGGCTCCTGAGATGAGAGGGAGGATGAAGATAATGAGAGAGATGTGGAAATGCATCTTGATCTGTTTTTTTGAAGGTTAAAAACTTGGAAGAAGAATTGATAAAGAAAGTTATTTGATAAATCAAATCAAAAGCGGAAGTTGGGTAAGTAAAGTGCAAAAAGAACGTCAACGTTACTGGTTTCTTGAGCTAGCAAGTGTGAAAGAATGTAAAGATAGTGTGAAGAGTAAGTGAAGAGTGAGTGAGTGATGGCTATGAAAGTTGGTTCATTGTGAGCTTAAGTACTTCAATTGGGAGTCCAGAAAGTAAGAGAAGTAAGTATACTCCCGGATCTCTGCTTTGCGTAAACATCTGCTAGTTGCTTCCAGATGTCTGTCATTAATCAATCTCATGCCCGTTGAGCTTGCAATTCGATATTAAAATCAGCCAGTTTTCCATATTTCAAAACGAACCTATTTTGCAGAGGGCCAAAACAAACTCCATTGATTTGTTTGCATAATCCCGAGGTATTTATACTTGTTGTGTATCTTAATGCAGATCAGTGGCGTTGTCTGGAGATATGTTTGAAACTTGCTGGGCTGATGTTAATGAATGATAATCAGGAGCATTGGGCAGATGAATATCCGTGTCGAAAGTTCCCTTTTTATGCCTTTTAACCGAGGTTTAATTTGACTTCATATATAGGATAACTTGCTGGAGTTTGCTATCACACTTTGTTTGTGTCACCTATATTATCATATCAATCGTGCATATTCATGTCGAAAAGTGCATTGAAACTTGGTTAAAAGGTCTGTCTATTTGGGAACATGGTAGAAGTGAAAGTTCACATTCTCTCTTCATCTCATCATCTCCACACTTCCAAACTTCCACACTTCTCTATTTCAACATCATTTCTTCCCTCATCCATTAAAGAATACTAGTCAAGCCCGACAAAAGATCACCACCGCTTGTAGCCCCACTACCTGCTCCACCAAGAAGTGTACCCTATATACCCTATCAGCCCTTCATTCCAAAATCAACAAATATAAAAATGAAAGGAAGAACTCACCAATTCCTCGGCTCCTCCAGCAGTGGTACCTGCAGTACCTGTAGCCGGCTGAGTAGCTCCTGTCAAGCTAGATAGGAGACTGTCGCCTTCATTTGAGGCTCCTGATGAACCTCCAAGGAGACCTCCCAATTGGCGTTTGGCCTGAAAGGTTGTTAATTTTTTTTCAATCGCTGGAATTGTATGAGGGGGCGGGGGCTAGTTATTGCACTTGGTGAGATGGGATACATACAGGTGCGGCGAGAGCCAAAGGTAGAAGAGCGAGGATGATTGAGAAACGCATGTTGGAGTTTGGGGTATGTTTATTTGGCTGAAGTGATTAAAATGACTGAATTTTATGATTATAGAAACCCGAATAAGAGAGCGATATCGAGGAAAGAGCGAGAAGATGGTTGTGCAAGATGTTGATTCCAAGGTGCTTTCTATCTCCCTCTTTATATAACTTGCTATCTGAAGTTCAGATCATAGACCTCCAGTGTTCACTCCCCAAAGTTCTTTCCCGGAGACCTGAGGATGCCCATCTTCCTCTCAGGCCTTCATACCTTTAATGTACATCTTGCTTCAATCCAGATGATTGGCGCATTCATATGACGAAAAAGTTGAAGGAGTGTAAACATGTTTGGACAAAGCCATGTTCCTGAAGATCCGAAGATCTGACGATCCCTGATAATTATGACCATCTGAACCCGTGATGGGATGAATGGGATTTCCATGAGGCTTTTTTTTGGTTTGAAGGAGCGCTTGGATAGAAGCTATGGGGGATATGAAACGTAGAGTCTGTGCTAGTTGGTACCTTATTTCCATGGACCAACATCCTTCATCCTTTCACGCTCCGTGCCGTTCCACTGGGACCATGATATTGTGGAGTTTATAAATTTACTTTTTGTCGCTACTTTCATCGTTGCCATTGTTGCTATTGTTATTGGTGGATCTCCCCGCGCATTGACATTGCAAATGATGAAATTAGCCAAAGCAAGGAAAATCAACACGGCATTTCGCATTAAAAGAAACACAAACACATCACCTCCCATCCGATTAACCTTAAACCACACAACAATACTGTTGAACAAAATGTGTAAATTATGAATACTTTCATAATAGGAAATCCAAAGCAGCGATCCAATGCACTTTCGGAGACTAATTCCAAGGAAGCAATTGTGAAAAGATCGACCCTCTTTATATTCCTGAATCTAAAGGAATATAGAGGGGCGGGGATTCTAGTTTTGATCAATTAGCCGAATATGGTCAATCAATGTTGATCAGCCTCAATTTATCCAATCAGACTTTCCGAATCATTTTCATTGTGCCTTAGGAATTCAAGCTTAATTAGTCTACCTATTAGGTCAGAATATGATTCCTTTCAAACTATCTAGAGATTCTTCAAATCTATATTCTAATTGGTTATACAACTGAATTTGCAATATTATACAGAATGTTGATTTAATAGAGGCGGCAAATTCATAACCTAAGCCTAATTATTAAACTATGAAAAGAATAAGGATGTACACAATGTCTATTTTGCATATACATCCAAATATTGACTTGAAGCCTGATGTTTTCGCATTGGCGCATCAAACTCCATGGCTTAATCCATCCGCTTTACAACCTTCTAGACGTACATGTAACATTACATGTTGCAGTGAATGTTTAATCTTGGATATGATCTTTTCTTGGGATTTTAGAGGTGTAGATGTATTTGAATAACTTCAAGGAGAAATTTAGAGGTTCCTTTTACAGTATTGAGATCCCTCATGGACCTTCACAGGTACCACCTGGCTCATCGCCCATTGAACTTTTGGACGAGTATCAAAACTAATTTCCTGTCATAAAGGGTGGATACAAGTGCTAGCATCAAACAGGCTGTTAATTGGTATGTTGTATACGAAATGACCTCGAGGGTACCAGTGAGATTGATTCTAATATCATGGTTGGGCACTGAAAGGATTGTAAAAGATCTGGGGGACTCTTTTGTGGAAAGGAAAGTAAATTGTTACCCCACTGTTAAAGTGACATCGCTGGAGTAGTAGAGATTCAATGTGTATGTATTCGTGTGTATGTGTGTGTGTATGCCGTTATATCTCGAACAATCCATTATCTACGCGTACGTATACCTAGTACGTAGGCTATATTTGAGATTCTAAGCTTTCGCTAGTATTTGTTTGTTGAGCTTAAATCGTGCCAAGAGAATCACTAACCCACCCAAAATCATTATCAATCCGGAGAAGAGAGACATTCCAAGATATCCCCAGGTGTCCAGTATTTGCCCATTTATTGGTGAGCCCACAAGACCGCTAATTTTGTTAGGGTAATGGTCCAATTTATGTAAGTAGAATATAAAACTTACGAGATAGAAAGGAAAGTCATGACAGAACCCATTGCAAGACCCAATTGATTTGGCGGTACTAGTTTCGCTGCACAAACCCCTTGAAGACTGATAATTGCTCCGGAAGTACACCCATAAGCTACAGAAAAGGCAACGATTCCGGCCACAGAAGTTGCTTTTGTCATGCATGTACAGACTAAACCAGATAAAATTGCAGAAATGACGGCAATGTTGTAGCAACCAAATTGATCTGCCAATATGCCAGGTAGAATACGACCGAACAAACTCGCTGAATTGACAATGCTGACGGTATAAAATGCAAAATTCTTGTCGAATCCTAGATACAATGCCCAAGGCTCGATATAAAAGAAAGGTGTGAACAGACCAAAGTACACCAAGAAAAAGCCAGTGGAGAGTAAAATGAGGATGGGGTTCCTAACGCAAGAGAAATCTGGTTTTGCCTTGGGACGATTAATCTTTTGTATGGGTAGTCTGATTGAAAGACACCCAATGATCAGTAAGGGAAGTTCAATGAAAGCGACAATTCGAACGGCCCATCCGAAACCAACTTCGACCAAGAGTTTATTGAGAGCGATTGGCCAAATGACGCCTCCTAATGATGAACCAGATAACAAAATTCCCATAGCAAGGCCACGGTATTTGGAGAAGTATTGTGCCGCGGTGGTGAATGCCGGCAGAAGAGCAGATGCAATGCCAATGCCAAGTAAAAATCCTTGTGCAAGGAATAATTGGTAGTACTCTTGGCAGAGAGAAGTCATAAAGAGAGCAAATATCATCACGATACTGCCTCCATATACTAGAGGCTTTATCATACTCAGTCTAGCCCTCAGTTATGTTTGGTTATCCCGACGCACCTTTGGACCATACTTGTCATTCACATATCCTGCAATAAATGTCCCTCCAAACATGCAAAAGACATTAAAAGACCCAAGCCATGAAATATCTGATGCGGATTTATGAGCCAGCATGTTTTTTGCATAATACTCTTGAAAAACTCCAAAGGCAGTGATGAACCCTACAGGACAAAACATTATCGAGAAAGCACCTATAACAGCAAGGCATGATCGAGTGCTGGTATTGGTCAATAAACTAAACCATAAACAAGAGAAGAAATACCAACTTCAGTTCTGTGTCATTAAGAATATTATTCTCTGAAAGCTCACTAAAAGGCTGGTTGGGTTGTATTTTAGGTTCTGAAATGTTGTGTTGCTTGGGTGACCCAGTACTCTCCCGAGATGGGCTTCTACTCAAACTCATTGATTGCCGCATCATAAAATGGGGATACCCAGACTTTTGGTACAGAAGACGAATTGATAGAAAGGAGATTGAATAGTCGTGGGAAACTTACACTGTTGACTCTCCTTCGATTCAGGTTTACTTATAGTTGAACCCTTCACACAAGGAAGTTCGAGAATCCATGATCATGATTGATTTCAAATCTTTCGGAAGCTCCATGGTTTGAAACAAATAAATGGAAATTTGCGAGGTGCGGTATATTGTTGTCGCGATTGAAGCACATAATCAATCTAAAGATACTCTGCAGACAATGTTAAGGAAGTTCTCACTTGGAAATTGGAGCGTACGGAGAGCGTGATATCCGTCTACGGTTCTGCACACGTGATTGGCTTCAATGCAGATGAAGGGGTTCGAAAAGTGGACCGGAGTTTCCGAGATTCCGCGGACAACATCGACACCATCAGTATCTCTCATCTATTCTCACCATGGACGACGACCTGTGAACTGTTTCATTCTAGTGTGGGAAAGAATTGTCCAAATTTGCGGCTGCCAAATATATCATCCGCTTTAAAGGATTCAACTTTGAAGGTTGTCAATTTTAACAATTCATTTGCCTATGGATTGTACATCATGAAGCGATCCTGTCCAACCAATCATTCCCAAGATGGACACAAGGACAAAGTAGCTCGTCGGCAGGACCCCGTTTCATGCCAACTTTGTCGAACCAAAAAACTCAAGGTGAGAGAGGCAGAACTTATGATGATATCAATGAGATCCTGAACTCATACCAGTGTGATCGCATGTTCCCATGTTCAAATTGTCGAGCTCGTAAGATTTCCTGCATACCAGCCACAGGTCGTACAATCCCTTCGCAAATTGAGTTGATTGCTCCTGTTTTGACAGAATCCTCAAGGTTATTTTTTACTTCAATATACTTCTGTGCTGAGATCTAATCGTTACTATTGTAGTCAAGGGATTGAGGAACTTAACGTACGTCTACGAAGGTTAGAAGAGCTTCTTACGAAAAACACCAGTCTGCTGAGCAGTTCAACAAATGCTTCACCAGGTATGACCATATTGATAAAAATTCCCTGGTTCAAATTCTGAGCTAATGGAAGTCTAGTTATCTCAAGGCAAGAAACGCCTGCAGAAGATCTTCAAATTACAAATACAGTTTCATGGCTAGAGTCTGATGCCTTCGAGCATCGAACTGCTCATGATACGACAAAACCTGTATTTTTGCCACTCTATATCTGAATCGCAGATAACTAATTTTCTAGAATCAACTATCTTGTGAGGATGAAATCAATCAAAATTTTGCATCTTCTTTTTTATCCTCCCCAACAATCTCTTCAAGGCCTGGCGTCGACGAACAAGCGTTAAGTTTGCTTCCCTCTAGAAAGTATGCGGGAATTCTCGTTGAATATTTCATTAATACTGTTCTTCGAATTTATCATATCGTTCATGTACCAACTCTCGAATCTCATTTCAACAAATTGTACGATGACCTCGAACAAAACAAGCAACCACAGTACGACCACTTGGCTCTCCTTTCAGCAGTATTCGCATTGAGTATTTACTTCCAAGGAGTTCAACCGCTTTCATTAACTCGTCGCTGGACAGTATTGGCTCAAAAGGCTATGTGTGCTGCCAACTTCATCGGAAAGCCCACTATAGAGTCTATTCAGGCGACATTGTTGATAGCACAACACCTACTACCTAATATAGGAGGTATTGCAACATTTAGAGTTCTATTTACCACCGCAATGCATTCGGCTCGATCGCTTGGATTCGATCAACTTGATTGCGTCCAAAGCAAGAAAAGAAGGGATGGGAAACTATTGAACAATGTTGAGCTCGAAACAAAACGTAGAATTTGGTGGCACATTGCTTCTACTGATTGGTAAGCCCACTTATACCCCCTTTCTCATGCCGTAACTAATATATTGTAGGATTATGTCTTTTATGAGTGGTCCCCAAAGTGGCACATATATGATACACCCGCAACAAATGAGATGTGATTATCCAAGTCATGTAGATGACGCCGATATTGGGCCTGCAGGATACTATAGCAAGCCTTTATCGATGGAGACTGACATGACATATTCTCTATTTCGATGTCAACTCTCAGTAATCTGTCGGGGGATTGTGGATGCCATGCAAGATTTTGGTTGCGAGATACACGAACTACCCTATGAAACTGTGCTGGATTTTGACAAAAAATTGAATTCGATGTTATCTGAAATTCCTCCCGCGTTTCGCATGGATGCCAAAAGCCGGGCTCAGCACAAATATATAGACATAAAATATCCTTTCTTCGCAATACAAAGAACGGCAGGGCATTTCGGAGTTCAGACTCGGTTCACTAGACTTCATCGACCTTATCTCGCACGGGGGGCTTATGACCCACGATTTTCTTACAGTCGAATGGTTTGTCTTCGGTCCGCTCGCTCGGTCATTGAACTCGGAACAGAAATTACAAAAATGGGCAAAAGGCAAAACTTTCAACCAGTCAGAATGTGGACTGTAACACATCATATATTTGTGGCTACTGTCATACTAGTAATGGATTTCTGTTTGAATAGGGATGATCCAAGAACAGAAGAGAGAAAAGCTGAAATAATGGATGCCCTGAAAATGCTTGAAACCTGTCAAGAAACGAGTACTATGGCACAAAGAGGTCTTCAGCAACTTCGAGATATTCTTAGAAGAGGAACATCTTCTCCTCAAGAAGCTTTTTCTCAAATTCAACTCAAAGATAATGAGTCTCGTGATGCTTCAAACTCCATAAGTTCTATGCATCAAAATACAAATTTCAGAACCCCAGAAGCGACTGCTGCTTTCCCCGGTCTTGATGTAAATGATCCATCTTCGCAATCAGATTGGGAGAATGTTGATTTTGATACTATCGAGGATATTAACTTTGATCTTGATCTGTCTGCTAGTGACTTTGAGGCACTCTTTCAACAGGGCGTAACTCCTCAAGGTGATGAGCCTTTTAGATAGGATTTTTATTGACTTATCGATGAATGGGTTTCACTGGAATGGTAGCAAAGGTAGGGAGTACACCTTATATATTTCTATTTAATTTCCAATTTTCAAAATCATCAAAAGTCTGTGTAGAAGAAGGGTGATAGTGCCGTATGGGAAGCAAATTTCTACAACCCCATTCGTGACCTTGTCGGATTGATAAAAGTTCAATCATTGAAACCATCATTACATCTCATGGTTAAAGACACTACCAAGACAGACCTAAACTAATTCCCACTACTTACTATTCCTCAATTCATACCCAGCACGAACTCCAAATCCCTCATTCTTACCAGCCTCGTCTACAGACTTTCATAACTTCTCTTCATCTACTTCTCTCCAGCCTCCGAGAATTACAACCCTGCCTTAAGAGACCTCGACTAAACGCTCAAGATCAAGATTTAGATATTTGAAAGTCTAGGAGATTAAAATGATAATATCGTAAGACAAAATAGACTTTTGGACATGCAATCAGATTTGGAGTTGAATATTTACGCTGGGGTTATTGAAGTAGAGAGCGGCAGTTGCGGGTAGAGGGCACGTTTTGTATGGTTTGAAGACTAAATTGATGATGGATGATTCTTTGATGAGTGCGTAGTTGACGGAGCTGAGGCTGTGCTTGGATGTGTGGTATGGTTAGGGATGATTGTGGATGGTGGTTTGAGATTTGGGTGGATCATTTTTCGAGGCTTCTGTTGATGTGTAGAGGATTTTGTTAGGGAGCGAGAAGAGTTGAGTAGGATGTAATATGAAGAAATGAGGAATTTGGGGTGTTTATCTAGCTCTGTTCATAACGAGGTGATGGTGATAGAGAAAGGGGGAGCTGAAAGTTTGATATGGCTGTTCTGAAAGACCATTGAAATTTGTGATAATATGATTTTGGTAAAGAAGCCTTAATGAGAAAAATGAAATTGAAACGGGTACCGCTAGTGAGCACGAACAGAACTGGGACGATTGGAGCTTAACTTATTGTCTGATCTCCTTGACGTGTAGCAACACAGCCTCCCGGACTCAAAAGGCTTTGTGTCCCTTCTTGGACAAAAGCCATCTAACAAACATTGATCAAAGGTATTCAGAAAGAATCTTATGAATTCTTCACTCGCATGAGATTTTGAAGGAAAACCCAAGCACATAATTTCTGATCTCTGTTAATGACAATCACATAATCTCATTTTTAGTTTCGGAAGCAGGGTAGTATATAACCAGTATGATATCCCAAGCATCAGGACCCATCAAATCCCTCTCTCAGAATATCGACAAGGTTGTAAAGTACAATAGTTCATCGTCTCCTTACAAATACATGAATCTCTCTTCACACAAACACCCTAGCAGCAGGAGAATATGTCAGACCAACATGCCTCCAGCTCAGAAGTTAAGGCCCCTGAAATTTCCGTCCTCGTCCATTTCCGCGTCACCGATAATGTGAGTCCGGATCCCCCTTACAGTCCTTCCGACCTCCTTTACGAAAATGATGGCACTCTGTGTTCTAAATACCACGTGCGTGAAAGCTCTAGCGCCATAATCAGAGTCCCCATGGACATGACGCTAGTTGGCTTCATTGCAGCTGCCGTGGAGATTCAAGACAAGAACAAATTTGACATTCGTTCCCGGGTGAAGAAGTATGGTGATCCTACTTCTTCGGTTATGATTGATTTGGGAGAGCTTTTCGTTAAATGGAATAGCGCTCATGATCAGCTTCCAGTCATGTGGATTAAGGGTGATGAGGAGTTGAAGGCTGCATTGCAGATGATGGAGGCGAGGGGCTGTAATGATTTTTTTGCTTGGGAGATAGGTGTGAAATGGTTCAAAATTTGAGATGCAAATATGTAGGAAAATCATACTTTGATCGGGAGAGGGAGGACGGGAAATAATGTCGCGAGAAGAGCATGACGCACTGAAAATGGGCCTTGATATTTGCCAATAACACAAATAAAAGGCTAGAAGCTTCAAGCTCTGAGATGAACGTTCTGTGAAAGGTAATAAGCTCGAATCTCACATGCCTCAAGCACAATGCCGTCAAAACTTTCACAGGCCAATAATGGAGTCAACTAAGACCATGTACCGCGGTCACTACCAGTGACAGTATTCATAATTTACCAAACAATTACCACGTATATTTGATCACGCAACTCCATAAGTTATACAAAGATACGCATACTTCGTTCTTGTACGCAAAATCTGATTGTAGAGTGTGAGGAGATTAAGCTGCATTGGGTTTCATACTGAAAGGGCTACCTGCGTACAGGTTTTCATTATCGGAGGAACTTTTAAATATCTAGATGAGTGTGAAATTTTCAACTCATTATCCCTGAATCAGCCCTACAACCTTTATGATGTATATGGAAACCTTTTCAAGAACATTGTACCAGACAAGCAAGAAGTGACTATTTTGAATAATCTCCTAGTAATAACCTCATTACCCTGAATAAACCCAATTCATTTCCACCTGTTTATTCAAATGATTTCTGGTGATATTCCTTGGATTTTTTGCACTCACTTCCCATCCTACAACCCCTTCTTAGTTTTTTCAGCCATTCGAATAATAAGTGAACAATCCTACCGTTAGATGAGTGAAGAAATTCGAATTCCACTTTTGGAACTTTCCCCTTTCGAGCTTGGTCATCACCTCATCGTCGTCTTTCATGTCATTTTTCTCCCTTTTTTCCCTAAAATCTCTTTGCTTCTGGAATATTACAAGCTGCTATAGTAATGATCGTGAATCCTACAAAATCTGCCTCTGTTTGTATCAACCACTGCGAGTGATAACTCTAAGCTATTCAAGATTAGCCATATATGCAGGTTAGCACGGTGATCTCTGCCAATCTGAAATTGTGGGCACCAGCGATATGTGGCCTCTCCAAAGATTTGATGAAAAAATTGAAGCTGACTAGCCATGCATTATGAATGATAGTATCAATAGTTTTATGTAACCCCTGATAAACCGCGGGTTTCAAACTGAACTTTGGTTTATCTGATGATACTTTGACGAACTGGACAGCGGTTGATCCATCGGAAGGGCCAAATTTGGCGAGGAAGTTCTTTTTGGACGGTTGAAGATGGATTTCGAGAATTCAGAATCAACGATCAAGGCTTCAAGGCTTCAAGGGGTAAAATACTATATACCTGATTGATCTGGTGAAAGGGATGTGAAGGTTTTCACCAGGAGGCTTTGTGATTTTCTCTTCTTGCTCTGTGGGGAAACTACTAGCGCACTCTTGGACGAGGTGTTGTAAGAATCTTGTTGTCAGTGGAAGTGTTCGATAAACCCGCTCGATGCAGCTAAGCCCCATTGAAATTGTTTTGGATAGATAGGGAAGTTCGAAAACAGCCGTTGAAAGCTTCGAAGTGGAATATTCAGGTTGAGAGGTTCTAGTGATTCCCATGATTCTTTCGTTGGTCCAATTGGATTTATCAGTCCTATATATAAAATAAAGGCGGTATTGTCGTTGTGAGAATAAGAATATGGGAAGGCAAAGACAGGAAAATACGAGGCTAAGTCTAGTCCATGGCGATTCTTGGATCATTCAGCCTTCAGCATTCATGATTTTCAAAGCGATTTGCGTTGCTGAATGGATAATCAATCGTTTTAGAGAAAATCTGAATACAAAGTTGGATCATGGATTCCGTAATCATGATAAAAACAACAAAATATAGACCAATAAACATAACCAAATACAACAGACATAACCTACCAAAATCATTCTCGCATCATAGCATATCATATTTCCTCCGTGTAACTTTGAAGCACTACCAAAATGCCGGCATAAAACGCTAATCCACAAATTTGGAGAACGATTTTTGTCTCGTGAAATATAGATCATCCTTCTGCAGGTTAACGGCTACGCTAATATGAACAGCATGACAAAGAACCCGGACTAGCACAATTGGGACACTTGATAATATGTTATTGGCAGAATGGAATCTATTTTGGGAAAATAAACCACATTCACGGCCAACCAACAATGGAACAACCATCCTAGATGGAATCAGTACAACAGGTTATGATAATACTAGGCTAGATAGAATTCTAGAAATACTCAACGGGTGAGTATTTGAGCGATAAAATATTGTCATGAGGATTCTTGTGAAGTTTGTTCGAATGTAATGCGAACATTGGAAAAATCTCGAAATAGAACTAACACCATATAACACTTGTGTGGTCACGTGTATGACACGTGTTCATGCACCAAAAAGCTTTTATTGTTTGAAAAGTTGATGATTTTATTTTCTGCTCCTCTTCCTTCTTCTCCAGCAAGCACCACGTCCACACGCATATCTTTTGGAGAAATCCATCTTCTGGGAAGAAGGACAATGTCTGAGCATTATTTCCATGTAGTTCAACGGAGAGTTCCCAAGATATCTAGGGTAAGAAGTGAGGAGGTCTGGTTTGGGTGAAGTTCTGGTGGATGTATTTTACTTGAGATCGGACTTTTGAATTCATCACTGAGAAGCTTGATGTTATCATGTGAAGTTGTAATGCCGGTTGATTTAAGTTGAGGAACAGGGATACTGCACGAAGCTTTCGCTTCAGTTCGCATAAGGTTTAAATAATAAGTAATCGAACACCATGTGTGCCGTGGAAGTCTGAGAAGAAACCCGAGCCCATACTGCTGTGTCGATCGCTGCCCTGAGATCTTTTCTAGGTCGGGAGGGCTATGAGGATAATCCTCGATGTATAAAAGCTTGGCAAAATGACCTAGGTAGTTGATGATTGATATATTGATGTAAGCTGTTTTTCCTGTGGTTTGCCTGTTGTATTTAAAAGATACCGACTTCCATTTCTCTTCTTGGCTTGCAGATTGCCATCTTTAGACACCTCATCACCTTCCACCTTTCCGCTTGTAGATTTCTCGAGAGCTTACTTTCTCTTTTCGATCCTGTTTATTAGCGCCTAATTTTCTTCTTTTGAACCTCATGTCAACTTTTACCATGCTACTTTCGATTTCTCAAGGATCTTTTTCTTCTTTTCAGCTTCATAAATCAGGCCCTGTTCTTCCTTTTTCGAACACAACACCACATTATCAGTCTTGAGTCATCCCTCCAGAAGATCCCCAATTGTCCAAAACTGGGCTTACTTATTCTTTGACGATGAGAACAACGTAGTTATCCTCTTTAAATTCTGTGCTTTCTCATCCATGCCTAGCAAAGTATTTAGAGCAGGAACAGGCACCCCCTTCTTCTTTCAATTTGGTCACGGCGCTGGACGGAATGCTTTCTTATAATTCCTTACAAAAGTAATTGCATTCCATGAAAACGTTTTATCCTTATCCTGGATTCTTAAGCACAGTTTTTCAACTGTGTCGCTGGTAAAATTTCCACCTATTTTTCCTCTCCAGTTCTTTGATCTTTCTCCTTCGCTAGGGATTCAATTTCTTGTTCCTCGAGACTGCGCTGCGTAAGTATGTGTTCCTGTCACCTTTCAAGTATAATCATTGCACCTTTCCCTCATTAGACTCATGACTACCACGACGAAAATCATGATCTTTCTTTGGAAGCGATTGCTTCTCTATTGGCGTCGTTGTAAATTGGCTCGGAGAGCGACCATTGGACTTGAAGATTATGGGACCTTGACCGTCATTGGACCCACGAAAATCTCGAAGAGGCTTTTGACCCTTCCTTAGGCGGGGTTGACTCTCAGTCTGAGTGGATCGAAAGGCGTGCCATTGGACTCAATTTGGAGTTTAGCCTCATTAAATTTGCAACTATCGCCACGAGAATCATGAACTATATTTGAACGGTTTTCCTTTCCGTATGGGCAGATAGATCCAAGTGGGTAGCCATTGAGTCGAGACATACTGATGCATGAATAGCTTAAAATAATTTCAATCCAATGTTTCGGAGGAAGAACTTTGGGGGATGATGATAAAACTGAGAGGAGAAATAGAAAATGGAATAAATGCCGATGAACTACATACCGAAGGCTTTTCTTTCTCTCTTTCTCTTGCTCTTTGCAAATGATCTCCAAACTATGTTTATATGGAATTAAAGATTGGCTTTTAGGTCAAAAAGGAGTGACAAACCACAAGTTTCAAAGAGGTTAGATGTCGAGCTTAAATTATATTCAGTACTGGGATTGGCCCCGAAGGAGATTGGCCGGGTTGTCAAAGCAGGTGGGCAGTTTTCTATCCAGTGAAAGTAGTGGATATTGGATCAAACCAAACGTGTTTATATGGATACGAGTTGTGAGGGAGCCTATGGGATAGATCGGTGAGAAGCAATGAGTTGCATAAGTAACCGCGCGCTACCTTTTCAAGACATTTGAATGGCAACGAATATTGACAGAAACGAGCAAATGTAACCATCGCGGTCAATTAATTATCTGCCATAGAATTATGAAAAAAGGAAAACCCCACCAATTCAGATTGTAAAAAGTCGAAACGACCGAATAAGCTCGCACGGCTAATCGGTCAGCCTTCAGCCTTAAAGGGCTGAGGAGGGGCCAAATATTTATGCACGCACTAGCATCAAATGTCCTTGGTAACAATACCATCAAATTTAGAAAAACGAACGAAAACCATAGAAGTGAAATGACGTAGACACATTGTAACTTCGTAGGTGAAACAAATTGGGATTCATGAATTGGAATTTGTTTGAAGCTGGAGTAAGATAATAGAGAACTTTCGATCTATTCAGATTTATTGGCTCAACAGTTACAATCGTGACCAGCCTGGAAAAAGACCTTGCTCATGGCATGCATCTGTTGGCGTGTTGGTGAGGCGGCTTAGCAGCGTGTATGGCGCTTATGTGATCGTATCAGGCATGCTGACCAAATGAATAAAAGACGTTCTCAATACGAAAAACACGGAAAATACAAGCATTGATCAATCTTTGAATGAAAAGCTCTAGAATTATTATTAAGCCCCATAGATCAACACTTCGAGATCCATAAGGATTAATAGGAAATGCATGCGAGATTGGATCACACGTGATATGCAGACTGATTGATCCTTTTGGACTCGCTTATAGTTGCCAAGTCCCTTTAACCCCAGCTACTCCACCTTACTATCAAACCCCTCGAACCCCTTCATCTCCAAAAAAAACTCCACACTCGGAATATTGCTTTTCCTGTACTGTTCCATTATTTGTGATACATTCCCATTCTTATGTGAATCATCCCAAATCTTTTCTTATCAAATATAATATGCATATTGCATGCAACAACATCTAAATATATCAAAGATTGTATATAGTTGGCCTACAGTCTACCTACCGTTCAATACCCAAGAAGCACTCAGCATCAAAGTTTGAGTTTCGGTAATGTCTCATAGCATAATTCCGTGCACTTGGCGATCCACCAAATTTGCAAAGCACCTTTCCTCCCAAGATCTCGGCATCCCCCTGATGACTTGGCGTTATGGTACATTCAGAAATGAAAACATCTCTCAAGTGAATTTGGATAAGGGCATGATGCCAGTGCAAATCGTGGCTATGCTCAGTATGTTGTCCTTGAGCTTGGCGTCCGACTATATCCAAGGGTATCATGGTGAATGCCCGAAAAGATCGCATACTCATTTTCTATGTTCATCTGATTTCGTAGGTCTTCTTCAACCCATTCAAGGATCATATTCACATTCATTCTTTTGCTCAACTCAGCCTCAAAACTTTCATAGAGATCAGTCATTCTTTTATTCTAGATATCCTTCTCATACGTCAAACTACTTTTTTCATATTCTCATGTACACTTTCCCTCATTTTTCTACTACTAAATCATGAAGCTCGACTCTTCTTTGGTCTATGCAGCGAGCTTCTGCGTCCTTGCCGGACAAGGCGTAGAGGGTGCCATCACACTTGACATTACTTCTTCAGATTCAATCAAAGCAGCTGCAAGTAACATAGCATATGATTTGATGTCATATTACACAGGAAACAATACTGGAGATGTGCCAGGAAACTTACCAGCGCCATATTATTGGTGGGAGGCAGGAGCTATGTAAGGCATCCCCCATTCTCGTGATCTATCGATACTGACTCCTTGATTATAGGTTCGGAACCATGGTAAATTATTGGTATTACACAGGCGATACAAGCTATAACGACAACATACAGCAAGCACTATTACATCAAGCAGGGGATGACGGTGATTATATGCCTCTAAATCAAACAAAAACAGAAGGAAACGATGATCAAGGCTTTTGGGGAATGGCAGCTATGACAGCGGCGGAAACCAAATTTCAAGATCCTCCAGATACAAGTCCAGGATGGTTAGCACTTGCACAAGGAGTCTTCAACACTCAAATCGCGCGGTGGGATAATTCGACATGTAATGGTGGATTTCGGTGGCAAATATTTACCTTCAACAACGGATACAATTATAAAAACAGCATTTCGAATGGTTGCGTTTTTAATTTGGCAGCAAGGCTAGCTTTATATACTGGAGAGTCGATCTATTCAGAATGGGCGGAAAAAGTATTTGATTGGGTAGAGGGAGTGGGACTTATTTCGCCAGATTACAAAGTATATGACGGAACTCAGAATTCAGATAACTGTACTGAAAAAGATCACAATCGCTGGACCTATAATAGTGGAATATATCTCCTTGGAAGTGCTGCCATGTATAATCATGTAAGTCCCACCAAAATCTCATATACATCCAATTTTTAACATACTAATCCATCCAGACCAACGGTAGTGCGATATGGAAAGAGCGTGTGGCCGGTATCCTTAACTCATCGACAGATTTCTTCCAGAATGGAATCATGGTCGAAGCTTGCGAATCCGCTACATGCAACAACGATCAACAATCTTTCAAAACTTATTTTGGACGGTGGTTAGCTGCAACGACCAAGCTTGCACCTTTCACTGCTCCCACCATCATGCCTTTGTTAACTACCAGCGCAACAGCGGCAGTGAAAACTTGTACGGTTGGGAAACGAGGCAATACGTGTGGTTTGAAATGGACTACGGGTTCCAATGATGGAATTACCGGTGTAGGAGAACAAATGGCAGCACTGGAAGTCGTTCAAGTCTGCTGATACCTCAGACCAGGGATTGGGTTAGTGAGGTTCAGGGAACAGGTACAAGTGAAGGAGACGCAGATGCCGGAACGGACTCGAGGGTGAGCACGGATGGAAGCGAAATCTCACCCGTAACTACGACTGATAAAGTTGGGGCTACGATATTTACTATGTTCATTGTTGCGGGTGTTATTGGGGCAGTGTGCGTTTTTGTGTGTCGAGTGGTTTTGAAATCCGGTGGAGGAAATCTACTATGTTTATTCCTCCATGTGAACGGATCCAGGAAAGATATTGGTATCATCGCATCGAATAAGAAGAAGTATATTGTCGGCGTTATGATGCATTCGGGGTTTCAGGGCTAGAGGGAAAGGAAAGCGTTGGGAAGCAAGGCGTTATATCTGTCTGCTGTGCATAGGTAGCATTAAGTATGATACTGGCGTTATTCATTTGTTTTTTCTTCATTCAATCCCTTCAGAGGAATCAACATTATTTTTTTTCACGAACACATATTAAGCTGTTTCACATCACTATTTGAAGAATCTCAGTCCTGATCGCTTGGAGTTTATCCATCATCATGCCTACTAAGGCTCATTCATTTCATTGAGTAGATGAATAAGAACTCGTTACCCAGAAAAATTTTGATGGCGCATCTGATACAACAAGGCAAAGCTTGATTTTCCGCGATCCAGTGTCAAGAGATGGATGTTTTATGTCTTGGAACTACCTTTGAAACTATCCACCACAATCTCCTACAAAACCAGCCAGCCTTTTTGACCTCAACTCTTCGAACCTTACCTGTCTCACCCCTCTAATCCTCTTCCGTTCATTCTCGTCTGTTCCATCAATACATTAATACAGTTCTCCGAAAGAAGTAAAACTGGGAAAACAGTGATTCAGGAATGCGATCTTGAAATAAACTCGTATCGATTAATTTGCCTCAGGATACTCGTTGCAAGGATTTTGATATGGGATTTCATGGGTTGAAACAGGGAACTTGGAGGTTGGATGGCTTTGGGGATGGTAAGATAAGGGTGGTGTATGGTGGAGGGGGGAAAGCTGGGAAGATGAGATTTTCGCTGTTTTGGGTTTGTGGTGTGTGAGTGTAGTGGGAGAGGGAGGAGGAGAAGGGAGAAGTGATGAGGTAAAGGGGTGGATTGGAATGTACGAGGGATTTGGAGACTTTTTGGGGCCTGGTGGATGGGATTGAGAGGCTCTGGATCGAATGGTGGAGATACACTGGGCTGCAAGGTGTGGATTCAAGAATTAGATTTCTGGGGATGGAGGCGGGTCAGGTGATTGTTTGAGTGGTGATATATATCTGAATTCAGATCTGATGGGGCGGGCGGGATATGTGGGCAGGGGGCAGTGTTGGAGGTAGTATGCGGCTTCATATAGGTAACATTGTTGTTGGGAATGTCAATACAAATCTTAAATAACTCAATGATATTTCCAGCTCCTAAATCAAGAGCTTCAAGTTGGAGAGACGTTGTATATCGATAGTTTATTCGTAATATGAAACGAGTATT
Organism: Monilinia fructigena; assembly: GCA_003260565.1. Taxonomy (NCBI): domain Eukaryota; kingdom Fungi; phylum Ascomycota; class Leotiomycetes; order Helotiales; family Sclerotiniaceae; genus Monilinia; species Monilinia fructigena. The sequence goes on from QKRW01000026.1 coordinate 459,662, forward strand.
AATACTTCATCACGATGAAGTAATTTGGATGTGGAGACGATCATGTACATCTGGCAATTGGGATTTTGACCTTGCAGAAATGAGCTAGTGTTCAAATAGCGATGAGGGTTTTCGTTATTTCGCTGTTAGCGATGAGAAGCATGGCTAGTTAAGTTACGCTCAGTCATAGTCCCCAGATGTACTTTTGATGATTGGTCCAGAGTTGATGGCCATTGCCCAATCATATTAGAACGGAATCTCATCGACCAATCTCGAAAATAACCCGAAGCTCAACACGGGTCATATCTTGTGAGGTAATTCTCGACATCGGTATTGTGGTTGTAAATGTAGGCAATTCCAAACGGTGTGTGTGAAGACCGGGAGGAAAGCTGCTGGTGGCTGCTGTAGTGAAATCCAAAGTCTAAGAATATACAGATTTCAATGGGAAAGGAAAGAAGGTTCAGACGGAATTTGTGACTCGGAAATTGAATAGTCGTTTCCAGAAAAATCACGGAGCGAGTGGCTTCTTCAAAGTATATAGCTAACGGTGGAATAGGGAGTGCACCCTTCAGAGCTTTCAAGCTTTCATAAAAGTGCCATGCCGCTTGGCTCATCAAGAGGATAATGTGCTGGATTCTAAGAATGGGTAAAGTGTCATCTCTCCACAAGGTAGGTACCAAAACGGAATGCTGGCTATCGGGAATAGTGTCAAGTGTAAACGAAATTGGAGGCAGAAATTGAAATTGTGCGAAGAAAATATTTATATAGTATATGCATTTTGCTTCAACTTTTCATATAACACACTAGGAGATTCTTTAGACTTAAAGATGAGACGTAGACATAGCACAGAAACTCCCAGAACAAATTTAATGCTTGCGATTTCATATACCTATCAATCAAACAGTGTGTTAAAAAGGAAGAAGTAGTAGCTATGACTAAATACACAAAGTGAATAAGGCGAGGAATAGACCTACAAACAATCGATTTCTCGGATATTTCGTGCAAGATATTTCTTGATAGCTGAATAGCTATCCCAGTGAAGCGTGAACAGTCATCATGCCTCTTCGTGGCCAAGAGGTCTTGCACACTTGCTTGTTCACCCTCACAAATTTTATCGAGCATCAATCCAAAAAGCCCTCGTCCAGCAGGGACTGAAACAAATTTCCCGTAAAATTTGGACGAAAATCTGGCGTGGAGCCTACCATGGTTCTCGCCTACCTTACGTGTTCATCTTTACACCATAGCTTATATAGTCATGACTTTCGGCGGCTTTGTTTTAACCAAGCCCCTCCCTAGCCAGCGAGACATAAGGCCTGCATGCCTTCTAATTTCCCCTAGGATCTTCCGCAGAGCGAATTTTGAATACTGTGTCCTCGCAAAATCCTCACTCAATCGGTCAATGTTCCCATCCTATTATGTTGATCGAGTGTAATAATTTGTATGATTCGGCTCTCGTTCCACTGTCAGACCACTGAAGTCTTATTATTGTCCGTTGATATGAGGTAGCAGGTTACTGTACCCAATGTGCCGAGCTTCGGAAAGGGCTGTGGTGAATTCAAGACTTCATCGTCAGAATGGTGCAACTCCTGATATAATGAGGGATGGGGGATGAAGAAATCGTTTTCGCTGTTTTATCGACTGTCTTGGCTATTCGTATATACATATTCGGATGTGCTATGCTGTTCGTTCGTGCCTCTGTAGATGCATATGAACTCACCCGAAACCAGCCGATACATAAATTAGATGATTAACATTCGTTCTCATAGAAGTTCTTGTAATTGAAGAAGAGTGAAGCCTGGAAGGTTGGGTTGGAATAAATGATCGCTTATAATCATCATGAAGGGGATTTTCCATCGGATATAAATCCTTGACTGAACTCCACGGGAGTGTCCGTATAATACAATAATATGGTACGTATCATAACACTATTCCACACTACTGTGCGTTCTGTGCACATGTTCCTGCAAAAATACATTATCGAGTACCGTAATGGGTTAGATTCCTCAAAGTCATTATTATGGAGAAAAAGTGCTCACGATTATGGTGCGTTAATGGGCGGTGAAGGGAATGAAGGTATCCCCATTCATGAGAGATGGATGCAATCCTGGATTTCTAATGTGAAGAGTTAAGTCAAGAGAGGAATGGTTTTGTCACCACGTCAGTAATTTATACATCTTATCCAATGAATTGAGGGGTTCACCAGATCGTTTACAGGGGATTCTATACAGTCTAAACAGATGCTGTACAGGTGAATCTTGCATGATCACTCCAATTTTTTTGATTAGAAGTTATTTTGAACTTCTTTACATTATTTACATACACACAGATACACATAAGATATTCATATTCATATTCATATTCAATATTCATATATTCACATTCATATTATTGTACATACCATCATCAGTCAGTCAGTCTGAATCTGTACATGCATGCTACTCCGTAAACAACTACGAGAGACAACAGATAACAACAAACTCTTATTTATTGATTTTAATTGCAGCAAACATGATTGAGCTGAATGATTTGGTGGATGAAAGAGCCTTTGGTCATGATTTGGAAATCTCTACAAGCAGCAAATGAATACCTCGAGCGATTGCTATTTGCGACAGCCAGGAAACATAATCAAGTATGGGAGGAATTAGAATCTATGAAAAGCTGCTTCTGGTATTTACGACAATCCGTTACCATTTCTCTCATTTCCCCGCGAAGTCCGAGATCAAATAATACATATGCTCTGCAAGCACCCGCGAAGCATTCGTTGGACTTCGACATATTAGAATGCTTTCCTGCGATGCATTTCCCGATTCAACACATTATCCATTCAAACCACCTACGCCAGGGTTACTTTTGGTCAATAAACAGATATATGAAGAGGCAGTACAAGTTCTATATACATGCAACAATTTCTCCTTCCACAGACCCCGAGAACTATTCGATTTTCAGAGTCAAGTCGGGGTATACAATTGTGCGCTGGTACGACAGATGAAAATATCCGTTGTGTTCGAAGATGAATCTATGCATATTCCATCAGAATATGTAGCACCTTATGATTACGAGAAATATCCCTTCGCATTGGGCAAAAGGCATTGATCGAATCAAGACTTATGAATAACATCATCAGCATGCAAATCGATGCGAATTCTGGATCACATGAAATGCGTTTGATGTGCATGCCTCCATCATTATATCGTGCGATTGTTTGCAACATTCTCTCGGAATCGACATGCGAAAACGGCACCAGAAACTCATCTTAAAGGGATTCCAAATACAAGAAGTGGACAAATTTCCCAAACCTGGAAAAGGTCTACGGAGCAATGGTTAGAAGTGGATTGGCAGACAAATGATCAGGAAGTGGATGAATCGGAACCATTTTGGAACTCTTCGGACGTTGATCCTGCTGATACGCATAGCTCATGGGGTGAAGGAGGAGCATCTCCTGATGAGGATGGACAATCTGATGAAGACTCATCATCTTATTTAGGGGGCTCCAGTACAGGAAAAGGAAATGTACCAACATTGTTTAACGAACTTGGGGAACTGATGGGATCGGATTATACAGATTCAGATGCGGATTCAGATGTGGGTTCTGAGGATTCATTTTATACGGCTGCACCATGGAATGATTTTAAAGAAGTGTTATTACAATTTCGAAGCTTCCAAGAAGCTGGTCAACGACAAACAAGGGGTCTTTTGGGTGTTTAATGTAATGGGGGATTTGACGCTTCATAGCGGGTGAGATATTTATGGTGCTATTGCTGATGACTAAGACTGTTTCAATTTTGAAGTTCTTCCTTATTTTTGTACTTGGATTTCGCAATTTTATGGCGCAACGGAAAGTAATGTCTTCAAGGTGGTACAGAGGAATAAAGGGACCAAAATTTCGAGTCGGAAAGATACCTTTGAGGATCAGCACAGATTGACCCAAATAAAAATGATCATAGTCAAAGCTCTGTTCAATATCTTGATTTTAAGGAGTTCGGTATTGATATCCATAGCATTTAAAAGGTATATAAAAAATCGATTAACATATACAAACAACATCTTCATTTTTCGACGTTGGCGGGATCATATTGCAATATTCGCCTATTATCAAGGATCATATTAGTCTTCTTGGTACTCTCCCGGCTAGTCGTCTTCTTCTGGTTTAATCCTCCATCTACGCGTTATCATTGGTACCCATTACTTGTCCAGACTCATCAAAGATCATATTAGTCTTCTTGGTACTCTCCTTTCTTGGATTAGGAGCATCAAAAATTGACTTCATCTCTTCCAGTGTCTTTCCAGCTGTCTCGACAAAGAAGAAATAGATGAGAAGTAGTTCGATACAAATCCATGCAATGTATACCAAATACAACTTCCATCCAATGGCTGCAATGCCAACACTGATGCCATAGGTATTTACTACCATAGCAATATTCAAGAATAGATAATTCAATCCAGAGCCTTTAGCACGTGTTCGATTTTCCAAGCATTCTACCGCATACAAGGTTTGGAGTGGTGTGAAGCCCCAAGAGTAAATGAGTCCAAATAGGTAGATGGAGACGATGACTCCATATGCGAGTTTGGGGTTGTTTTCGGATGTTGCTGTGAATGCGGTGAGCATTATATAGGCAAGTAACCCTCCACCAAGTCCAGCCATCATCATGACTCTTCGGCCCAGTTTGTCAAGCAGAGTAGCACCATAAACGGCTCCTATCATGGAGAAGATTGGATTGATAGCGTTTATCAGAAGTTGTTTATCGGTGCTTCCGATACCTGCATTTTTGATCATTTCGGGCTATCATCGACGTCAGTAAGAGAAAAGCTGGTTGATTGAAAGGACGGAATCATACCATAAAATAAGAAACAACATTATTACCCGACCATTGACCGAAAAACGCCATCGCAATAACCATGTACAAGCGATATCTTGCGCCTTTCGTATTAGCTAGCTCAGAAAAGTCCCACCAGGGATTTTCATTCTTTGACATCTGAATCTGTTCCACAATCTCATTATACTGCAGTTGGACAATCGCAGACTGGTCATCCCCATCTCCATGATACTTTGCAAAAACCGCAAGAGCCTCTTCTCTCCTATCATTTGCAATCAACCAACGTGGTGACTCGGGGAAAAACAATATCATCACCATAACAACGGCAGGCATACCTGCCTGCACCAGCGTAGGAACTCTCCATGCCCATGAACTTGTCAAATTCTTATTTGCTCCATAAGTCGCCCATCCAGCTAGAATATTCCCCAGCCACCAAAAGTTATTGTACATCCCTGCCATCGTTCCTCGATATGCTGGATGCGCCAACTCAACTGTATACGCAGGGCCAGCTGCACTTGCCAGCGCAGCCCCAAAACCAAGAACAAATCTTCCGCCGATGAACTGACCTCGTGCATGAGCGGAGGCTTGGATGGCAGTCCCGACAAGCACGATGAAACACCCGATGAATATGCACATTCGGCGTCCATATCCATCGGCCAGCAATCCACAAAAAGGGAATGCGGCGATTTGTCCTATGTTATAGATGATGAAGATTACGCCGGTGGAGGAACCGGCGCCGCTGAGTCCAAAGCTTTTTTGATAGGGGATCATGGCGTTTATACTTCCCATCAGGGACGAATCTTTGCGTCGTCTTCATCAGCTAATTGGCTCGAATCAAACACAAACATGAGAACAAGAACAGCTTCAAATCCAGACTTCGTAGCCTCGTGACAACTGGGTATTAAGTACCGGGATTCGGATGGGAGAAAACCAAATCAGACATACCGAATCCATTCATAGTAGAAACCAAATATCCAACAGCCATGATACTGTATAGTTTTATCATGTTCTTACTCCATATTCTTGGTTTTTGGGCCGCAACAGCGGCGGTCAGTGTGGTGGCTTGTACTTGTGTTTTATTTCCAAGAGCTGCTTTGAACTCCGGATCCATTGTGCTGGAGGCTCCATGCAGGTGTTCTTTTGTTGATTTTTCGAGGTGTTGAGGGGAGTCTTTAATCATTGCGCTGGATCTTAAGTAAGCTCCTCTAGTACTGGGGGATGTATATAAGGGCGGATGGATATTTGGAGGACATATGAGGAATAGAGGCAATGGATTATTGAACTTCGTCAGTGCACTTCATACAAGAAAGAGAATACAAATTATAAGACAGAACAATCATAAACGAACCAGTTGATCACCTTCCTCTTTATATCCTCTCTTTCATTCATTCATTCTACTAGCCTATCTCTCAACCTACAGACCCAAGGACTCGTGCATATACGCTTGCAATTGCACGTCTCCATGCGTGACAATATTTTGCGGGGTTAGCGTTGCATTTTCTGGGCATTGTAGATCTTCTAGATTCTATCTCTTTTATCGAAGCTGGTTATTCCGATTCTCATACGTAGTATCTGGTATAAATGGAGAATGATTAGTAATGACCATAAAGTAAGGTAGAATGCAGCAGTCTCTCCATACATCCCCCGCACACCCCCATTTTACCCCGGAAACTTGAGATGTACCCATGAGAAATGAGATCGCTTACCTGCTTCGGGATGTGTGTTGCCTGTTTTTATGGATTAGATTCAGTTAGTCTCTATGTGTTAAGGGGGTTGCTTTGTTTCTGCGCTTGTTTTGCTTGTTTTTTTCGGGCCTGTGTCTTTCTTGACTGGATTGAGTTTGTAGGCTTGCATGGTGTCGGATTAAGTTTCCCCGATGACACTCGGTTAGTGTATTCCGGCCGTTACCCCCGAGCCTAGTTTCTTTGTTTGGGGTGAAGGGAAAGGCACAGTCGGATGGTTCTCGTGTTCTGATGGCGGAGAGGAACTCGAAATGGGGATTGGAATGGGATTGGAATGGGGCTAGAAAGAAACTAGAAGGAACTGGTGAAGCGAGGAGACATGGGGATGAGGTTCAGCGGCAATGTTTAGAATACCATAGAGCGAGTATCTGTACCGAGCCGGAGGTTTCCGGGTTTATCGGGGATGAGGTTGTAGATTTAGGACTGGGGATTGGGGTACGTTGATGGCATCTAGTACTAAATACTATCTGGTGACTGAGGTGCTCTTTTGTATGTGGATTGACGGCATGTTGTTCAAATGAGTCCTTTTATTTTTATTAGAGGGGGCATATAGAGACAAAATTTCGGCTACCTGGGAATGAGAAACAGTCACTGTTGATGCAATGTCATGGTATAACTACCTGGGCCCAAAGGATGACTTAGGATGCCGAATTTGAAATTTTGGTCTGATACCCAAAAGAGAAAGCTAAAGTTATTCGAATGTCAGTACCTTCATTCTGGTCCAGGCTCTATCACTCGTATCGGTTTTCTTGGTAATATATGGTCTTAACGAGATGAGTATCTCTGGACCTTGCAAATCTATCGGTCTTCTTCGATGCGTCCCTTTCTTCGCATGAAGATAATCAATGACCGCGACTAGATGTATGTCATCAAGTATTCAAGCGATGCAGCCGATATATGCCTTGCACTTTCTCGAAACGATGATTAGCATAATACAACCTCATCATGGGGTTTAAAGAATTCCAGTCCGAGACGTTCCGATTACCTGGTTAGTATATGCTGCTCGTGACATTAGGACAATCACTGGTGAATGACATTATTAAGATGTACTAATCGAACCACTTGGTCGGTATCTTGAATTATTAATCTTCAAATGGCGAGTGCGTATTCAGTCATTCGTCCACCCCCCAAGGGCCGAGCTCGTGCCATTTTCTTTAGTTTGGCAATTAAGGTTTATGCTTTGATCGCGGATAGAGCCTTCCTTGGCTTGTCATTCTATTCGTGGGGTGGATGCCTAGCTCGAGTGTCGTATGTTGGGGGATACGAAGATGTTAAAGTGGTGTTTAGATCGTAATGAGGAGTTCATATATTGCTAATTGCTTCAATAAATTTAACCGATTGGATAGGCTATCGAGTTGAAGATCAAAGGTAAAATCCTTTACTAACCTTAATCTTAGCTTGGCGTTGTTTTTGAATATGATGTTGGGAAATCGGGACTGAAAAGTGGATGTCTGCTACCACCTCGCGATATATAATAGCGACACTTGAACATGTTCTTTTGGCTTAGCTTTTCGCTTTAAGTTGATGAAGGGGCTGAAGAAAATCTCAGTAGAAGCAGAATGTTAAAATATATGTATACAGCACAAATATGAAAATAGTGGAAAGCTTACTTGACTTCCTCTCATGGGGATAGCAAGATTCAGAATCAACACCATAATGTAGTATTTAGATTGTTGAATGATATTAGACACAAGGCGGGGACAAATGTGTAAACCTGCACAAGGTTCGGGAAGAACGACACCACCATCATTGATACCATTACTAGATGACTGATGGTTCTTCTTCAGGGTGATCGTTTGTGACCCTACCATGAAGTATCCAGAAAGTCCTCTAAGAATCATTGGAATAGTAACACATGCGCGCGTCTCTAGAGTACGAGTACAGTGAACTGGCAAAAACATGACCCACCGATAACCTTCATTTCATTGGATACAAGAGAGCTCATATGTTGTCTTGATATTCAATAGCCTTTTCCATCAGAAACAGTTAAAAAATATCAAACTTTAGTCTCATTATTTAGAAAGCAACATAACAAACTTGAGCCTTGGAAAGTATTGTAGAGAAAAACTTCGGTGGTGTTTATCCTCGCTTCCACGTGATCTACACTAATCGAAAGATAGAACTATTTGTTCCCTGCCAAGAATTGTTTCACACCTGTGACCTAACATCTCCAAGACATCTTTTTTGGCACCCAAGGAATCTGCAAATACCCCGAACACAGACCCATTTACTTTCCTACCCGATAACGCCCGATCAAGTCTTTTCCAATGTACTATCACGGGACGCAAACGATCACGTGTAGATAAGAATGGCATCAGATCATGGATTGACGAATAATGACCTTGAATTCAATTCCCCAGATCGATTTACCCAGGCGGGGACGGAGAGAAAGAGGACAAGAAAGGCTTGCCGGATTTGTCATTCCCATAAGGCGCGGTGCAGTGGAACTATACCGAATTGTAGGAGATGTGAACAGAGAGGATACATCTGCGAATATGAATCCACCAGCCGAGGGGCAAGGAGAAGTGTACCGAGACAACAACCGGCGAGCACGAGTCAAAATGGCGATAGTCCTGGAGCTGGGACAAATGCTATCTCGGCCGGGGGGAGTCCGATGGAAGTTGGAGATGAGATGGGTGGTTCAGCGTGAGATTTTTTTTCCGGGGTGGAAAATTCTGTCGAAAATTGCTAATTGCTCTAGGGATCTTGGAATTTCCAAGGCTACTACCAAGCGGTACATAGATGCATATTTTGAGTTTGTGTCTTCAACGCCTGGGAAAGGTTTTATTCACCGTGCCACATTTCTAAGGAATTGGAATAATAGTGCTGTGACTCCAGCTTTGGTTAAAGCGATGTGTGCTTCATCAATAGCATTCGTCTCTAAAGATGATGAAAGCCGTACTACAGCCCAGAAATGGATGGATGAAGCAGAACTATACGTATGGCAAAGTTTAAGCAGACCCTCTGCTGTGTTGGTGGAGGTTCTTCTTGTCATCGTTTTTTTATCGATTTGAACATCGGGAATACTTTAAATCCCAGGCACTTACAGCTGTGGCAGCAAAAATGGCATTTGTATTGGGTTTGAATTATGAGAATAATAGTTTATCAACTTTGGTCAGGGAATGCAGAAGGCGGTTGATGTGGTCGATTTTCCATGTCGATAGACTGTCTGCTGGTGGGTTTCCGGAGTTATTGGTTTGTCCTTCACATTCCATGCATATTCAGCTACCTTGTAGTGAAAAGGATTTTGATCTTGGGATACCGGGAGAGACTGCACCTTTGATTCCGACGAGGACGAATGAATCAGAGTCTATGCATTTGGGATTGAGAACATTTTATTTTCGTATATCTGATATACGGCATCGAATCTTAGAGTATGCTTGTTGTTATAGGTATTTTTTCTTTGAGTCCAGGGCTGATGATCCTTGTTCTAGGTACACGAGAAACCTCATTCGTGAAAAGTCCAATCCATACGATTCACAAGATATTTTACGAAAGTTGGAGGCAGAATTAGATCAATTGCGTTCTTCACTACCAGCAAATCTTCAATACAACGAAGACAATCTTTTCCTTAGAGCATACTCGCCACAGTTGACACGATTCGTCATGTTTCATGTTTTGTGGCAACAATGTCATACTGATCTTTACCGATTCATGTTTCCCGGAACCAAGGACTCAATATCTGATACAATATTGGAAAATATACCACAAGAATATGTGAAATATTGCCAAAGGAAGGCATTCGAGCATGCGATTATGATGCTGGATATTTGCCATACGGTGCAAAGTATTGGACATACACTGATTAGTGACACCGGGATTGCGACGTGTGTATATCAATGCAGTAATATAATCATACGGTCAGCAGATATTGTGGGATTTGCAAACGAGGAGGAGAGAGTTAGGATAATGGGGAGGTTGGAAAAAGTCACAGATATCTTGGAGGGGTTGAGAGAAGTTAATACTCATGTTGACGATGTTGTAAGTCTTTCTTTTATTAATTCTATCAGATATTGAGACACGTATACACGTACTGATATAACAAACGTCATAGTATCGCAGCGTCAAAGAAATCCTTCACCTCTTCACTACCACTCAAGCTCGCCGCCTCTTCACAAGCCCCACTCTAGGCGTCTCAAGCCCCTCTCTCTTCAATACAGGGGTAACACCCGGCACCCTCTCACTCGACCACATCCCTTTCACAAATGGCCATAACACACTGCAACATCACGGCCCCCTAAACCTCAATACAAATGGAGTTCTTTCCCCCACGACCGAAAGTGCTACAACCTTGAGCTTATTAGAGATTAGTAATGGAAATGAACAATACGGAGATTGGAATCCTGGACAAGCAGATGATGGAGGAAATCAATGGATGAACGGACTTGATTTTGGACAAACGGGGATGGGGAGTGGAACACGGATGGGCACGGATATTGTGGGCAACGTGGGGGAGATGTTTGATCCGTTTTGGGGCATTCATGATGCAGATGGGAATGGAAGTAGAACGGATCGGGGAGGTGGAAGTATCTAATTTATACAAATTATATTGTCGCAATAATGGGAGGGAGGGTATCTTGCTCTCGGGGTGAGATTGGATCGGAGCGGTGAACTGGTATTGTGTATTGTATTTGTGCTCCATGCATTGTAATCTTAGGATCTTGAGGTGGAATTCATTGGTCATTTTGAGTATAAAATTACATATCTGTCATTGACCTTGCATACTGCTTGGGCGAATATCATAAAAATGGATCATCATTTTTATTATATTGGATGAGTAACAGCACTTGTCGATACCAAAGGCTATAATAGAGCCCGTCTCATAATCCTATAGCAAATCCTAGCGTGAATCCCATATACATAGCCTGTTCCGAACCAACAAATAGCATTTCTCTGTTCACTAGCCGGATATGACGTCCCTGTAATGTCTCCAATTCTGTATTCAACGATGAGCACTATATTTTTCTTCGCCCCAAGCAGTCGATCGTCCTTGAAACCATCGTATAGTTTCTTCGGCAACATGAACCTTTACCACGGGCATCTTTATGGTTCCCATTGTTGTTCTCGGTACAACCTTCAGAACCATTACAGTCTTTAGTTCTCGAATTTCATAATCTAGAAACTGCATAAGCAGGTAATCAAGTTCCTGCTGTCGTCCAAAGTAAGGCACATGTTCCGCCTTTGGATGAAGATACACTTTCAGGGTCAACTCTTGCAGACCGGTGCAGAATCGATTAATGGATATGATATGGCCTTTTATACTGATAATGAGATCATCATAACTATTACTACTGCCGGTGCAAATGTGCGTGTTGACGGTTCCTCGGAATCGTAGTTCTTGATTGGAGCGGGGTTGTGTAGCCGAGTATGGCAGAGAAAGCGAATAAAAGGGTCAGGGAAGCACCAGCCTTGGAGTGCAGTAATGATAGCCTTGCTTTCTATTTATGAAATGGCTTCGCCTAGAGATTTTCGAACTTCCTCGGAGGCTTTGTCTAGTACGAATTTGCTTGGATTGAGTCGGTATGCATCTTTCCCAGTCTAAGAAGGGGGGTTTCTCGGGAAACCTCCGGTCGAAATATTGAATGTCAGAGAATTCTTACCATACAACAAAGTAGAACCAACCTCGTGGAAAGCTTTGGAAGTGCAGATGGTTGGTGCGTCAATTATTTTACGAACTATCCTGCAGAGCTCAATATATGGTCCTTTTTTGTCATGAGGGACTTGTCTCTTGAAGGAGACCAGTTCGATATCGAACCATGATATGTAACGAAACCCAAGGTGGCAGTGCTTGGGAACAGTAATCTCATAATTTGACTCATTGTCCATCTTCTCGAAGTCAGCGCCCAGAAGTTTGGGATGTAGCTGACAACCTGTGAACAACTAGGGAGTATTTGAAAATGCTCTCTTGTATCTCTATGATATGCGATGTAATGAAAGTATATACATGGTTGTAGAAAAAGATTGCATACCTCGAGGTAAGTTCAGGATATGTCTTCTATGGCCTTTTGGTAGATCCCACTGGACCTTACTCTGATGCTTTAAAAGTTTACGAGTAGACCTCATAGCTTTCGTGGTACAGTCGATATCTTGTGAATGGAGTGGAAGTTGGAGCTTCTCTGAAAGCAATAGACGTCCGGCACTCAAAAACTAAATCATACCTGGCAATTTAGCGGAATTTGTCGTGAGAATATTCGATAGACATTGATCTGATATAGTTAATCTCGTAATTGATACGTTACCGAGATTTCAGATTGGCTGGTGTATAATTTGACTGAAATCTCTCCCGGGTTTAGATTTCGATATTGATACTAGACTTAAACATTGCAAATATAATAAGAAGCAACCATTCAAGTATAATTACTAACATTCAACTTTCATCAAAAGGAAAGTCAACGAAGAACAGCCATCGCACAGCCTTGCATACACCCCCGAGCTTTAGAAGTTTAAGTAAAAGGTAACACTGCATGATATCTAGGAGAATACATTTTGACATCTATTCATTAACATCTAACATTATAAAATCTCATTCATTTATATACCTATTTTGCCTATCCCAGAGTCTCCAAGTCCTCATGCCCAATAATTACCCGTTTACGAATCATTAGCCGGATTATACATACATTTATCCACATTTCCACTTGCAGGGTTTCCAGCCCAAGCCGGGAACGGCCTACTAACGCCACTTCCTCCAGCAACAGCAAAAGTAAGTAAGAACAAACATCACTTGTGTACCACCGTCAAGACCAGCAGAAACAAGATAGTTCCACTTGACGAAGTATTTTGGTCTGTATTTTCTCAAGTAGAATTGGCCGAAGGCTCCAATGTAGTAGTACATGAAGACACTTGAGTTGATACCAACGCAAAGATATCCAAAATACCAAAGAATGATGGAGAGGTTGAGATAAGACCATACACGTTGATGTGGGAAATATCGGGCCATGATCCAGAATGGAAATGGGACGAGGAATCCGAGGAGATATGAGATGGTTACCCATTGGTAACGGGCACCGATGGAGAACATTTTTGGGGCAATTGACCAGGCAATTGCAAGGGAGTTGAAGGATTGAACATTTGCTCCGGACCAAATCGGTGTTCCCTCAATTGTCAGGAGATTTGGGGTTTGATTCTTAACGATTCTGGGGCTTGTTAGTTTTTGAGGGGATCAGGAATGAAGGTGCCTTACGTGAACATCATGACATAGTTGAGACAAGCGCCAAAGATACATCCAATAATTTGGGTTGTATATGTAACCTTGGGAGACAGTTTGTTTTGTTGGGCGAGTTTTAAATCTCTCAGGAGATACTGTCCTTGTTGAAGTGCGTTAAAGGTGAAGGTTGTGAAATACATGTTTGCTGGTATCATTGTTAGTATTAGGTTCGAATTATTGGGTATGTGACTTACCAAGAGGAGCCCCGGGAAACAAATATCCAGCGAGTGTTTGAGCAATAGGTTCAATGTTGAATTGGAACCCAGTAATAGCATACTGAGCACCAAAAAACAACATAAAGACGATCAGAAAAAGCATAGCTACAATTAAACCCCACCATGGAAGAGTTGACTTCATGGCATAAAGGCAAACCATTGAAGTTATGAAACTTGCTAAGAATGCTAAGAAGTACCAAAGATCAGGAACCTCATCGTAATCCACCATAACTCTATAATGAGGATCAATATTGGGATCATTTCTCAGTGCCTGCTTCTCTTCCTCGGTTCGCTTCCCATCACTGCCTTTCCAAAACATATAATGAGAAAGGGTCAAAAACTTTTTGAGTGTAGCTTTGTTGGCCCAAGCCCATCCCGCCTTAACGTCTTCGTAATTCCAGAGAAACATGTGGACAAAATTGGCGGTAAAACCCATGTTGGAAGTGATGAGATAGACAATATAGGTGGAGGCCATATAAGGGATACCTGCAGCCTCCAGGGCCTCCTCATTCACGGTGAAATCATCATTAAGAACCGCGCTTCCATTGAAGGTATCGTAGTATGTGAAGTTCGAATCACCGTTAAACAACTCTTGTGACAAGAATGGAAAATCTTGTGCTCTCCAAATGTTGCCATAGTATACAGCCATGAATAGAACAATGCAACCAAGAGTACCAATGAAGCTGTTAACCAAAGTTTGGAGTGGCATCCATAACGGAGATCCAAAACCAGCAACATAATTCCAGTCGAAAGAGAAGGATAAGAATCCTACGCCCTCGTTTCCGTTGGCACCACCGAAAAGATTAGTGAAGACAAGATTATGTTGGTCTGCGAGACAGAAGATTGAGACACCAATAAGAAGTGGAAAAATATACTGATCATTGTTAGAAATACTCTACAGAGTAGACAAAAGAAGGATTGGACATACCTCAGGAAGTAATTCCCAAATCAACAGAGCGAAGAAAATGATCCAAAAAACCTTCATTCTCTTCTTGTTGGTCGCTTTATGTCTTGTGTAAAGTTTCCAAAACTGTAGTGACAGGAAGATTTGCTGGGTAAAGCATCTTTGTGGGCCACAAAAGACTACTTCTCATCATGCCTGCAATACCATAGCCGATCAATTGAGAAGATAACGTCAGAAACACACCGGCAGCTTGACTAGGGTATCCTCCATACCAAAGTTTCTGGGCTGCCAATGCTTCCGTGGACAAAGCGGAAACCGCAGCTGCAGATGCCATGATGACAGCTGCGGCATGTTCTTTTTGGTTGAATGGACCAGGATTGAGGAATCGCCCGATTGCACCCCACCTTGGATGACAATGGCCATAAATTCTCCAATTACATATGCGATAACAGTCAAGAACACTAAGAATCGTTAAAATATACGAACACAATTGGTATTGGGATGTACACAGTGAACTTACTGACTGACACGTAAATGACCTGAGGCTTGAAGTAGAAAATTTCTTGGAGTACAGCGCCGAAAGCGGATAACCCCAAGCCTGGAGGCTCATTAGCATTGTAAGGGGAAAAAAGTTACCTGGTTGCACATACCAATGAAGAACATGCGGAAGGTCCAAGGGTTCAAGGATGGATCATCTTCGACATTAATGACTGCAGTAACAATATCCTCCGCAGTCTCAAGGGCGTTGACCTCACCCCCACGCCCTTCTTCATCAGAGCCAGAAGAAACCTCGGTTTCGTAAGGCGTTTCTCCAAGCTTGTCCTTCTTAACATCATTTAGAAATCAATAGATTCGGGGTTCTGAGAAATGGCTGGGGTTTCATGAGTCTTCTCGTCGTAAATGACGGCAGTCTCTCGTGGCGAGTCCATGCTGAAGAATAGTGCTCGCAGCAGATCAGAAAGGGCTAAAGAGAACAGAACAAACTTGAGGCGGGCCAGGAACTTATGTAGAACTCATTACCGCAACACGCCACCGGAAACAACCCCGGGTATTGTAAACTTATCTTGTACACAGATAAGAATTAAAGCGGTGCCTTTGTGGAGCAATCTCAATGTGGTGTAACGATTTGTTGCACCCCCCAGGATCCTGGGTGTATCTTCGCCTTTAAGATTGACTTCGTACAATCCTTGGAATTACTATTCCAATTTCACAATTGTACCTTTATTTGCAAGATAAGGATTTCACTAGGCGATTCGATACTTCAACGTACATTTTCACCTGCCTCTTAGGGGAATTCCGATAAGCAATGGCCCCGCATTGCATCTGTCAGGAAAAGCTTAGCCATCTTGGAATCCGGACCGCAAAGCTTAACAAAGCTTGTCTGACAAGCCAACACGCTATGCAAAGCCTTCAACATAATTTCTGCCACTGGCATAGGCTTGACCCTACGGAATTGGTCTACGTTTAGTAGATCGGGTTTATGACCATCCGCTTGACAGCATCTGATTAGGGCTTAGCAATAGTTGATCAAACAGAAATCGCTGGAGCATCCATCTATCGCCGCTAAAGACGGAATGCTTTAGCATTGCAGTAACTGTTGTGAATCCCACTTTTGATTAGGTTTCACGGGTGGGTAGTACCAATGATAACGGTGTTGGATGCTTTAGATTGCTCATAGTGGCCATGGATACGCGAAATCTTCCGCTTTAGAGTTGATGAGAGAGTATTGAGTATTATACTGCACATGTCGCTGAAGTGAACCGTCTTGAGTCTCCTAGACATCAAATATTCCCGATGCATATCGATTATAAATCGAGCAAAATGTATAAGATCAAACCCAGTAATGTTTCGGGCCAAAAGGCTCGCCGAAAACATTGTTGATGAGCCTCCTCTCCGCGATTATAGTTGCGAGCCATAGGCTATTTTTGATTGCAATCTTGTGGGGTATCCAAAGAACACGATACAATGGCAGCTGTGATTGAAAAAGTCAGAGATGAAGCAGTAATTTTTAACCGGGAAGTCCCTATAAAGCCGTCGTTCTTTTGGCCACCGAGAATACAGTATGATGGTATGGAGACCCATGTTAGCCAAAAAGTTCAGCTCGGCTATAATTGAACAATTATATACTACACGTATCTTTTAACTTCTTCCATCCGAAGCATATACTCATCGGTCTTTGCCGGTTTTCTCAAGATCGGACTGAATCGCTGTATATGGTATTCACCGAGGAATACCCAGTAGTGACATACTTTTTCACCGTCTATTGACTCCCTGTAACGTAATTGAAAATAAAAACCAGAGAAATCTCGTTCAAATAAGATTTGGGAAAGTTAGTCAGATATTCGCGAGGAGTAAATCCACATACTGTTGTTGTGATTTGAGCCAATTGCGAGAAAGGATTGAAGGCCATGGATGCAAATGACAAACTAGTTGAAGGCACAAGTTTCGAGATATCTACCCGCGTCTAATGGTGTACGCTGTTTTGGTCATTGGTGAGACTCACAGCCAGCCATCATCTGTAATGACAAGGCATAATATGATGGCTCAATTCGTTGAACTCGGAGGATGTCAATGATTGGAGCGACCGGACAAAGCCGAAGGATGTATATCTGGAAGCATTTTCAATTGCATCCAGCCAACCCTTACTCGTTTGTCAACCACATGAACTCCGCATTCAATGTCAATCCCATGATTTTGATAAGGCTTGCCAGATATCCGACTTCAAGAGCTAGTGATATCGGAAACAAAAATTCCGGGAATCCTTGTCCGGGAATCTACACGAACTGGGGTATTTGCAGACCTGTACTCCGTACATGAATGCTGTATGTCATTCAACAAAGTTTGCCTTGGTACATAAACGGCGATCGTTTTGAAGAAAAGAAAGAAAATAATTCACGTCTCGCAGGAAGACATTCGTGTCGTAGAGAAAGCACTGATCTCTTTATATCTTCTAGCAAAATGGAAGCCTAAGAAATTTTTCTCACACGCTAAATTCTCACCGGTCCTGATTGAGCGACCATCTAGCTAGAGCTGATCAAGGATCCCCTGGGCTATTTATAACCAATCGATGTCAAAGGAATGACAGTTAAGATTACATTCGAAGGAATTGACTCGGTTGTCTATTGATATCTCACTGAGCTCTTAACAGAAGCTCGGAGTTGCGCTACACATTATATGGCTACGATAACCCTATTTGTTGGTCCTTCCAAACGGGATTTAGGGCTATAAGAGAGGATGAGATTTTATACTTATTTTAAAAGACTACCTATTGATTTCTTAGTAACTATTTCTCTGAAAGAAGCCAATGGAAATATAACGCTTTCGATGATCTGAAACGATCGAGTATACTCATATACCTAAAGTATCTAGAAAGTCCACAGCTAGAACTGCCCTCTATACCTATGGTTATCTGTCCGTTGCGCTTAAGTTTCCATGAATTCGCTCCAACTTACATGTCATATGGCGATACTTCATCAGCTCAGGATGCATCGCGACTAATATTCTCCTGCCTGTAACTGTTGAAAAAGTCCTGGAACTGCTTCTTGAGTATGCTATCATTCTTGATATCCTCACGTACTTCATTCTGCTTTCATCTCCAAGACCCAAAACTTGAGGTAACGAATTCGGTTCTTATGTTCTGGACCAGCAAGCGACTCTTGACGATTCGATATCGTCCCAGTCAATCTTGTGCTTGCACAAGGCGACCGACGCTTGGATTTGGCGAATGGTGAGGTCTTTAGTGTCTTCCCTCACAAGCATGATCGATCCGATATATTTTGTCCAGCTCGGACCACCTTCCGGAATACGACGTCGCCTACCTTTCACGTTGACAATCAGACTTAAAGCAACTGCTGCTTCATTCTCGAGAAGATTGTAGTCTGGTGCAATCGGACCGCCATTGACTGGCCATAAGGCATGATCAGTACAAAACTTGCGAGTGATTATTGAACGCCCAGGTTTTTCTAGAATTGTAGCATGCGGATCTGGTTCGCCAGCAAAAAAATATGGGGTGATTGCGAAGGCGTTCATAACTGGATATTGCTTCTTGTGTAGATGATTGATATCTCTGAGACATGATACCCTTACACCCTTGATTAGCCTTGCATCTCCTGCGTATCTAGCCATGACCTTCTCAACAAGTTTGGACTTAAATAGTTCATATTAAAAACAACCCGCCTATAGCTACGGGTAGTGCTTTTGGACCACTATTTGATGGACCACCATTATTTGGGCAGAACTTGAAACGGTTGATTGCTATGCAAAAATCGAACATTTTGACATCCTGTAACAAGGTGGTAGGCTTGGAATGATATTCAATTTAGCTAATAATCTTTTAGGGTTCCTAAGATCCTTTGAGTCTGACTTCTCTCAGGATTTGTAGGGAAATGTCCAGGTTTATATACAAGTTCAGATGCAAGGTGTGACAGCTCATTACGCATAAGAGAGTGACGAGACCTTATTCATCCAATATACCCGGATTCTAGTCCGGAACCATTCTTCCGTACAACACATCCAGAGGAACCTTACGGAGGTAACTGTATCGCATGTATCTACCTTCCAAGCTGTAAACGACGACCGGACCGTTCCAAATCGTTGCCGAATTGTGAACTGCCACGACAAAGCTACCCATATATACTTCGGAGATATCAAAACCCTGTGCACGACGATAGTGAACGACAAGAGAGCGATCGAGTCTTCTACCGGTGGGAGCGGTATCATCTCCAGAATGGTCACCACTTGCGAAATGGTTCAAGAATCAAAGATGATGATTTTGCCAATTTCAGGGTCTCTATTCCGCGATATTCTGATAAGGTTATTGATGATATCTCTGCATCGCTGGCAGAATATGGTCTCGAGCTTGTTAAAAATAACGCTGCGCTCACGATCTTGGGGAGAGGGGGTTGGAAACCCATAACTGATTTGAATGTGAGTATTCTACAAGGTATTTTTTTGTTGGGTAATGTGCAGGTGAATGTGTAATGTTGAGTAGATGTGCTGTAGAAAGCTTTTCAGTTACAAGGCAAGTGTAGTGTTGAAGGTGACTTGTTGAAAGATCGAGATCTTATACCGAAGTTGTTGGTGACAAGGATTCACTCAAAGTTCTAAACCATGAAATTAAAGACAAGATACAATTCGAAATAATTGAATATCAAGTTTAATCTCTGAGATTCTCGACATTCAATTTTGGTTGATCAACTAATATGAACAGTGAATTCCGGATTTGAACAGTGAATTTCGGATAAAACCCCACCTCCTTCCCCTATTTGCTCGTTTTTTTCTTTTTTTTTTAATTACCACAGCATCGTTAGTACATCAGACTCTGGTGAATAAAGAGTCTCATTTAAGTTTCTTGCAGATGACTTTACTTTAGAATCAAGCTTTAAATCCATCAAACTTTTATCAAAGATACCAGACTTACAGAAATCTCCTCTCCATTGAGCTTCCGTAAATACAGATTTGCCTGATCTAAAGCTAGCTTTTTACGAATCACATCTCCCTCCCTATTGATAAACACTGATCTTCGGTGGATTTCTTTGGGTTGGCTTCTTTCCATCTATTTTTTTGCTATTACTCTGGATTTGGAAGAAACATCCTCTCGCTTTAACATTATAATACGCTATTCGAGAAAGATGGCGGAATATTCTTGGTAAGTTATCATTGTAAATACCTTCGCCTGCTTGCAAGTTGTCTTTGGGTTTGATAGGTTCCTATCTCCAAGTCGCCCACATCGATCTATATTTCTCCCCACCTATAAATACATACATATGAGCCTGACCACCTAACTCTCAAGTGATCCTATCCTTAGCTCTGAGCAACCTTCATCATCTGTCGATGTGACAGAAAGTCTCCCAAAATGCGCACGGTGCCCCAAGACCGGTCCTAAATCATGTGGGTCATGTCGTTGCATCTTTTTACTGCAGTTCTGGGTGTAAGAAGAAGGACGCAAAAATCACATCGCCGTGTATGCAAGGCATTTTCTGAGTTGAGAGAAATTTGCAAACTACCTCAAATCTCTGCCCGCCCAGCCAAGCAAGCAAGACTCGCAATACTGTTTCCAGAGGACTTGGATTTACCTGAGCTTATCTGGGTGATGAATGATCAACAATACTGCACCAAAAGATACATTCAGTCCATTGTTCGGCTTAAGGCATCAATACCCTGGACTATATGGTGCTGGAGAGGACACAGAACCCTCGAGCAAAGACCTTGGCCATGCTGTCTTGGTTGATTGCTGCGAATTTATCCAAGATCGTGACTTTCAAAAGAATAAATGCGTTGATAGAGTCATCGCAGATGGTGCCAGACATGATCTGAATACGGCTGCTAGAAACGACTGGTATGGTCCTATCATCATTCGTAGCGCTAATCGTTATGACAATGCGTCATGGAATACTATTACCAAGAAACGCCGTCAGCAGGTAGCCGGCGTGCAAAGAATGACAGACGAGGATAGCTATTACCGGGATATTGAAATCGAGGACTTCCATTTCGCTATCAATCATTTTGATGGCATTTGGAGATGGCTGGGCTACAGTCCCCGAGTACGAAATTTACCAAGTCTACGTGGAAAGACACCGAATTGGATCCAGTTTTGCTTGAGGTGGCCAACGAAAGATTTAGCAATCATCACCTGGAGTGCACTGCGGCTGCAAAGATTTGCTGTCTGGGAGAGCAGGAATTTCTTGGTAGAGATAAATATATCAAGGTGCAAATTGCTTTTAATCACCCAATTTATCAACTCAATCCACTTGACATCTCATGGATGCTGGGTTTACCTTTGCTGGTTCGTCCAGCACTGTTAAAGCTAGAGAAAGGTGAAGAGGACTGGAGAAATGAACAATTTTTGGAGTCAAAACAGCATTTGAATATCAATCCTTATCAGAACTACTCTGGCCGTTACCTTAATCTCGAAATGGATGCTGAGAGTCCTGGCTGGGGCTTACCAAACGCACAGGATAGCTTTGACACCGTTTTGGTAGCTAGACAAGACCAAAAGCCCTTGTTACTCGAGCATTTGGAGGCTTTGACCATGTTTTGTTTATGATTTGGCAGAAAAGATGAAGGATTTCCGGCTTCAGGAGAATGAGCATCCAGAGCAGACCGTTATTGTGGCAAGAGAACGCTTCATGCGAGAATGGGTGTGCAAGGAGGGCTTTGAGAAGTTTCTGGAAGCATTTAAGGCGGCAAAGGTGGGTGCAGGTCTCACAGAATGGGAAAATGTAACCTCTCCATTTAATCAGTACGTAATTTAGATAGAATTGAGATACTCTGAACATTCCAGTAGACTTCATTTCATGTGAGCTCGGTTAGAAAACGGTCATAATTAGGGGTGATTAAGCGAAGATTGAAACAACACCAAAAACATGGAATAATAAATCAAACCTATTAAAACTTACGATTCTATAGTTTTCTATGGTTCTCTGCTGACGTTGAATGGAAAAAATTCATTGAATTGTATTTTAATTCACCTTACTTTAATCTAACGTGACTTGACTAGAAGTGGGTCATGTCATGATATGGGTCAAAATCACCCCTTTATTTCTTTATTTTACGCGTTTATTCAACACACAATGGATCAAAAGTCATCAAAATCATAATGAATCGGAAAGATAATATTCAAAAGGCTATAGAAAGTCTAAAAAATAAACGGTTTACTTCAATTCGAAGTGCTGCTATTCATTTTAGGATTCCAAAATCAACCCTAACAAATCGAATGGCTGGACGACAATCACGCTCTCAATCTCACGAATCCTTTCAAAAACTTTCCAACGCGGAAGAGAAGACTCTAGTACGATGGATCTCACGATTGACAGCTACTGGATACCCTGCAACTCCTGGGTTGTTGAAAGAAATGGCTCAAGAAATTCTGAATCAACGCGTCATTTTCGCGTCATCATCTACCCCTCCATCCTTTCAATCAAATCATATAGGTCAACGATGGATCTATAGATTCTTAGATCGATATCCTAAACTTAAGGGAATCTATTCTCGTAAATTGGAATCTGCAAGGCATAAAGAAGCTACATTTGAAACAATTTCAGCGTGGTATTCAACGTTTCAAGCACGAATCGAAGAACGGCATTATGAACTCAAGAATATATATAATATGGATGAGATAGGATATGCAGTTGGAGAAACGGAATCAACACGTATAATCGTGGATTCTACTCTCAAATCGAATTGGAAGGTTACAGCAGGAAAGCAAGAGTGGATAACTGTATTGGAATGTGTTAATGCGGATGGAGGCTCTTTGCCCCCTATGATCATTTTCAAGGCTCAGAATACCAACACTGCATGGATTCCAACTAATACTCCTCCAAATTGGTATTTCTCAACAAGCAATAGTGGGTGGACTTCTAATAGTCATGGCTTTGAATGGATATGTAAGGTTTTTGAGCCAGAATCTCGAAAAATATCAGGAGATCAGCCTCGATTATTGATTATGGATGGTCATTCTAGTCATATTACAGGAAGTTTGATTGCTTTCTGCATTGAAAAGGAGATTGATCTTCTGATTCTACCACCTCATTGCTCGCATCTACTTCAGCCATTGGATGTTGGAGTGTATGGACCAATGAAGCGATATCATGCCCAAGAGGTTGATCGATACTCTCGAGCGGGAATACAACGAATACAACGATCTGATTGGGTACAGCTTTTTCAAAAAATAAGAGGAAAAGGTCTTACTTGTCAAAATATCAAAAGCGGATGGAAAGGAGCAGGTTTGAATCCATTTAGTCCTCGTCAAGTTCTAAATAATCTTCCAACCCCGCTTTTACCACCACCTTCCACTCCAAATACACCAGCAAATCCAGAAGATCTAGATCTTTCTTTGCTTAATAGCTCTCCCCCGAATGATATTGAGCTGCGACAAGCAAATAAGGTATTCAATTCAGCTTTATCCGCTAATAATCTGCCTACTTCTCCAGTACAGAGATATGCAAAGCGAATTACCCATCAGATTGAAAGCTTAAATGCCGAAAATGCTATTCTTCGAAAGGAACTTCAAGAATATAAAGAGTTACTTGAGACACGAAAGAAACGAAAAAATGGAAAGAGAATAAAATTAAAAGGTGAATTTGTATTTAGTACTGAAGAAGTATTGAAAATCATCGAGGAGGCTGAACAGACACCCTTGCCTAAACGACGACGTGGTAGACCATCTAAGCGTCAAATTGATCAAGTAGAAGAAGAGATGGAAGAAGAAGAGGATAGTGATAGTTCAGTTGGATCAGTGATAGTTGTAGATCACCCTGTAGCATGTAGGACAAGGTCAAATAAAAAAATATGATTTTTGTGACCCATATATCATGACATGACCCACTTCTAGTCAAGTCACGTTATATCTAAAGGCATTTCGTCCAATATTTTCAGCTAGGTATCTATTTTAATGTTTTGGACCATTAGCTAGTTTTCACTGAGAATATAGTATCACAGTTAAGTGAAATATACAATTGACTTGCACTTTACTGTCAGTTTACGTTGAAACATTTCACTTAGGGCACACTAAAAAGCTGCACCCGAAATTTTATTTAGGTTTTGTTATCTTTAAAACTGAGGACCGATCTATCATCAACTTTCCTTAAGGTTGAACTCGAACTAATTACCAACCATATTTCATCTCTCTTGATAAGTCTTGATTACTTTTTCTCAAAAGGGCTTTGAGTATCTGTCTATTAATAGACTGTGTTTAGGCACAGTCCCTTTTAGGTAAGTTTCCCTAGTACTCGAAATATTTCTGTTCCTATTCTGTTCCTCTTCTGTTCCTCTTCTGGCGTTTTTTCTAGTACTGGACTTCTGAAATCCTTGTATCTTTCATAATTCTTTGCAAGATATTTCCTTTCCTTTGGTCAGAATTCCACCTAATATTAGGTACTTGATTAAACCATGCCTTGCTCTAGTCAATTTTATCACAGTAACGAGTTAATACGTTTTTACAGGCATTCTGGCATCACTTGAAAACAACAAACTCAGC
Source organism: Monilinia fructigena (assembly GCA_003260565.1). NCBI lineage: Eukaryota > Fungi > Ascomycota > Leotiomycetes > Helotiales > Sclerotiniaceae > Monilinia > Monilinia fructigena. The sequence goes on from QKRW01000026.1 coordinate 484,499, forward strand.
CCGAAAAACCCAACGACTACTGAATCATGTCTCGAGAATGGCTCTCAAGATTTGCCCCATCCGAAGTCTCTCAGCTCCTCCCTGATTGCCCCCAATATAAAGCTCCACAGCCTAGTCTCATTGTAAGATGCGCTTCTTGCAACGAAGATGATGCAAAGAAAATGTGTGCTGGGTGCAAGACCATATCTTATTGCAAGGAACAGTGTCAAACGGATGACTGGAAATTACATAAGCTGGTCTGCAAGCCTTACGTTGAGTTTATCAACAATGTACCACGCCCCAAGAAAGAAGATGAGGGATCTTTTAAACTTGCAATATTTATTCCTGTTGACGAGAAGCATCCTAAATTCTTTTGGCTCGAAACTTGCGAAGACGTATCCGAAAATCTCTCCACCCTCGAGATTGGAAGTCGTCAAATGATAAGCGAATATCTCGACTTTGAGCAGACTGAATCTTGCACCTCTACCGTGAGAATAAATCAACAACTACTTCAAAGCTTTCCGGATGAAGCAAGATACATTCAAGCTCGTCAATTGGAGATTGAAATTATTCCATTCTATGTTCTTCAATGCTCCATGAGTCTCCTGAACAAATGTGCCAAAAAGTTGGCAAACAACCGCATGATCTTTGGATGGCGAGGCCCCATAGTTGTTGTTCACAGAATTCCAGAGACCAGATCGATAGGAGATATCCAACCATCAGACATTCGCATTATTGCTGATTGGTTTAGCCATTGGAAGCCGTTAAAAATGCCAGATTTCTACACACGATATACTTTTGAAGGAGCGACCGATGAAGTACGTATCCTTGAGCAATTACATTACGTAGCAGAGTCTACAGCCCCAAAAGTGTCAACCGTGATTGTTCGTTGTGATGGTGGAACCGGGATCCTGAAGGAACTTAAATACGAAAACATCGACTTGCCATTAATAGACTCAATTTTCCTTTACCAAGAAACGCATTGCACAAAAGCTCTCGGAATCCCGTTGATAACCCATAAGTACACTGAGCCTTATGATAAATTAGAGGATGTCGATCTAACGGCACCTCACCTCTGGACTATCGTTCCACATCGCAACCCAGAGCTACCATTTCTACATCTCACGATCGATCCAGAAGATAGTAGCTGGGGTGGATTATCTCCTAAAGAAATGGCAGTTTTATTTCCCTCTTCGAAAGATAGGAACGTGGTTGATTGCGAGAAAAGATCAAAGGTGTATCAATGCTCACCAAGTCGAAGCTATCGCCAACTACTTTCGTCGTGTCGTGTACGTCAAGATGGGCGATCTCATTCATCAATTTAACGGCACTCCTTCAACAGCAGACAAAAAAAGAGTTACGAATGCACTCTTGAACCGAGAAGCCTTTGAAGAGTACTTCGAGAAATTTTAAGAAGACCAAAATTGAAGCTGGAGATGCATCATGGTCTGCTTCTATCTCTCCTTTTGATGCTTAAGGGGCAGGAATGTGGCGAAACATGAAGCACGCGAGATATTAGTACTCATATACTGGCTCCTGATGGTGAAATATCGAGAGCATGTTGAGGGAATATGAGAGATTGCTTGGTGCTTGTATTTTTTAAGGAAGACTATTTGCATAGGGTATAGCAAAGGGAAGTTCACAAACTTCTAATTGGTGGTAGTTTCCAAAGTACAATTCTTTGCGATGAATTATTGAATACTTGGCAACGTATTTATGATAGTTGTGACAGTTTCACCAAAATTAACAGGTCAATATTCTCCGAATTGAAAGTATATGGAATTGTGCAAATCATTAACTATCAATCGTAAAACTAAGACAATGATGTTTCAACCTCTAGCTAAGTAAAAACGTTGCCATGATACCGGTGATACCAAATTGAACTAACTAACTACTTCCGCCAGTGATAAAGCAAAAGTTTACATAGAACTCCTTCTCCCCAAAATCGGAACGACTCTTCATCTTAAATCCAAACTGTCTATAGTCAAAGAGGCTGGATATGAACCGATGTACAACGCGATACATACTATCTACCAAATCATACAGAAACAATAAATCTCAACAACTAATAAACAAAGTACTTGAAAGCTACCATTGATTTCAAGGGCATGACCAAAATGATATAGAAACTACCTACAAGCGCAAATTATTATCGAAATGCGTAAAATACCACCCTCATGCTCCAGCTCCAACGGATCAAAAGGAACAAAAGAACCAATCCCCTCCTATGCACATCTCTCTTAATATTAAACCCGAAAATAGTTTTCACAAGCGGTTTAAATATAAACTTTGACTCCAGATCAAAAACTATAAGTCTTTTCTTCTTTTTCCCCTACCTATCTTTATCCAACTGAGATCTAAGCCTTGTATCTATCTCTAATAGATCTTCCTCTGTAAAACCGTATGCATTGTGCCCGGGGCTCTAAAACCAATTTTCCATCCCCCTCATACCATCCATGGTGACATGATCGAACCCATTATATCTCGCTGCTCACAATCATTGTGGTTGATCTTGGTACTCAGAGATTTTGGACGGCTGAAATTAGAATTCTTCATGGGTACCTGCAAAGTGCTTTTATTGTTGGGGGCTGGCGTAGTATCGAAGGATGAAGTTGTGGTTGCAGATGAGCTTGAGATTTCCAATACGATCGATGCGGCATCAGGAAGAATTCTTTGGGGCTTGGGTGCAATATGGTGATGATGAAACATATCAAAGGAATTCCTGATTATAACATTGTTATTTTTTGCGATAAACAGAGTTGGTGCTCTGCGTAATCTGTGTGATACCCATGCTTTCTTTGCCCGCAGATTCTTCCTCGGTCTTCATGTTGGTCGCAATAGATGAGAAAGTTTGCGATTGCAATGGTGGCCCTGCATGAATTGAAGGGGAATGCACAATCCAGTCTGGCAAAAAATCTGGGAGGATTAACGATTCCGGTTGACCAATTGGAGAATTATCGGACTCAAAACTACTAAGATTAGTACTAGAGATTGATCCTTTTACTTTGTGTGCACCAAGAAACGTCTCAGCATCCTTCACCCAGTCTGGCTCAGTATAAGAATCCGCCCGGTATCTGTAAGTTCTATGGTCCTCGATATCAGAGATACTGGTCGCAGACTTTCCTTTGTTATCCTCAGATTTTCCCTTGAAAATCTTTTCAAACGACTCATCGATGTCCCTGTAGTACCCTTTCAACTGGTCTCCACAAGCGTGTCCAATCTCATTCTTAGGTTTTCCCTCATAATTAAATAGAAAGTCGATTAGGATTCTGAAGTCGCATGGTTGAAAATCCTGAGCAGCTCCAGAATTACCATGTCCTCTCTCGCTAACAACAGCAATTGGGCCTGTCAAAGTATATTTCAAAGTGTTATCCATAATGTGGTCGATGCAAGAATTCGGTGGAGAGTTGTCAGTGAGGAAATCACCTCGAACAGCCAAAAAATGGTATGATCAAAACTTCTTGCTTGTCATGTGTGTGATCCACAAGTGTCTTACGAGTATTGACTCTGTCCTGATCGTAGTATTGAAGGGAAAGTTGCCACTGATTTTCCACGAGATCCATTGGCGATCCAAGCTAGGACGAATTGTTTTGAATCGACAGGTAATAGAAGTCCGAGTTTGTATTTTTCTTCTCGAACGTATTTGGAGGACATGGGTGTTCGCTAACAAAATCTATGTAGGTTTGGCAGATCATGTCATGAACAGAGCGATCAAATCCCTGGCATATTGCTGTACAGTACCAGATGGCATTGCAGGTCCCACAGGGAAGGGAAGCATTCTTTGTGCAGAATCCGCACCTTGGGTGTTCGATTCTAGGACCAAAGGAGCTGATCGAAACCCGTGGGCCAAAAGCTGGATCTCGGCGTGATGTCATTACTTCTGACGGATTGGGGGTTTGGGAAGGATTTGCAGAAATTTCAAAACCTAGAGAAGCCAAAAATCAGTATGAGAGAATATTTGTGTCATATATTTGATCTGTTTGATAAAGTATGGATATTGCCAATTAAGCTTTTATAAAAAAATAACAGATAATAAAAGTTTGTTGAGTGACGAATGAAATTATGCAATTGCGTTTTTTGAATGGAGCGGGCTGTGTATGCAGTCAGGCTGAGACCGAGACAAGGCTCATTCAAAGAGAATTGCTACTATTCAAATAATGGAGAAAGGTATAAAATTTGAAGGCGCTGTAAAGAGTCTTGTCCTAATATTAGAGCTCCAGCTGCAAAGGGACACTACAGTACCCCTCAACTTGTATTAAGCGATATGCCTTTTTATACCAAAATTCACTTACTTTACTTCATAATCATAATAACACAGATAATTTAATTGATGAAAATTTTTAAAAAAAACCTTATATCTTTTATACATCCTAATATATTTATATAAAAAGCTATATTTTTTTTGATTTTAAGTTTTTTTACTTATAGAATAATATAAATTTCAAAATTTCAAAATATATTTTTTATTCATTTTCCCGCAAGAATTAGATTAATATATCATGTATTAACTTTTCAGCTTGATATTTTATATTTTAAAAAAACATTAAAAGAATCTGTGTATTTTTATAATTCTTTGACTTTGAAATATTCAATGTAAAAAAATAAAAATAATATATTTATATTTCAAATTATTAAGATTCATTAAAATACATGATTTTGGGTGTAAAAGTAGGGAAGGCAAAATATAAGTTGCCTAGTACTGTATTATTAAAGAAATATCTTGATAGACCTATATTATTGCATGTCTAGGAAGTATCTGATGAGACGGGAACAGTGACTATTTCAAAATACACGCATAATTTCATTTTTAGTGATCAAAATTTGATATACTGTGGACTACTATATATTTACTCATCTATCTGCTCCTAATAACAGAGTACATTGAGCTGGGAGAATCTTTAAGGTTTTCTTATGGCACTAATTAAACTTCAAACAACTAAGAGGGAAGCGAGTCTAAAGTTAAATTAACTATTTTCATGACATGCACTAAACTCCTTCTCGTTACCGAGGGGCTTCACCATCCTCGGCATGCATGCACTCTATCAAATAAATATTTTCTGTCTTTCGTTAGTGAAATGATCAAGAAGCACCAAAGGAAATTATGCTCAATTTCTGCTGCTACCTTTTACACAGTTGCTGAGCTGTCCACTGCTAGGCCTATCTCTATTACGACCAGCTATCCCATGCATATACATGTGAGTGAATTAAGAACTGCATCTATCACAATCTCACACTTCATCAGTAGAAGTCTCAGGTGGTACAACCAGATTGACACAAGTATGCAGCTTCAAACAACTAGATCGCTGCCCTCCCCACTCCGATGATTTTAACCAAAGTTCTTAAAACAAAGCCAAATAATTTCCCGATGGTATTTACTTACTAGTATCTTTTCATGACCATGAGATATCATCCATGATTACTCGGCCAAGGAATCTTACCTTTTATAACGCGGTGGAATCCCCTCGAGATCTGGATAAGTAGCTTATATTGATAGTATTGAATTCTTTGAAGAGAAAGCTCTAGAGAACACCCATTTAGTGAAGGGCGTCCGGGCAAGAGCTTCTCTTGCCATGTGGTCTCTTGTTTATGTATTTATAGAGAGTGATCGTCGTTATTTTATCCTACCTATTAAATCCCCATCCCAGTCTCCACTCACTCCCATTTTTTTAGCCTTGCAGAAAATGGTTGTAGCCCAGTTAAGCCCTCTTGATACCACAGTAAATTTTTAACCTTAATTGTCGACACTTTGGTTGTTCTTCAAGCAAAAAGGAATGCAACATATTCTTCAAAAAGGTTATTTTGAATTATGAATACTATTCTATATTCAAAAATGAGATTGAAACTGGAAATGCGAACTAGAATCTTTTTCTTCAGATTCTGGCTTCTCTGCCATTTATTATGGCGGCACCAGCTATCGCTTTCGAAGCAAACCACATCAATCATACGAATGACTTCCCCGTCACCCTTAGTCCTCACACCTTGCTTTCATACCCATTAATTCCTTTACCATCTTCATTATCAGTCAGTCTTTCAAACTCCCCAGCCTTCCAAAAGGACCAAAACACGGAACTAATCCTTCTTCCTACGGCATAGTCACATAAGAAAATCATTCCACAACTACCCAATAACCAGGAATATAAAGGCGCAAGCTCCGGCAATTTACTAGGAGACAACTCGGGGAATTTTCTAGGTTGTGGTGGGGCTTTGTATACGCTTGGTGGGAGGTGGTGTACCAGTCCGCTCTTTTCAGAGAGTCGAGTTAGGCGTGCTGATTTAAGATTATCTATCTACTAAATAATGTTGGCGTGCTCTCTAGACCTGTCCGATGCTCTACGCGAACCTTGCTCAAAACTTGTCTAGACCAAAGAAAAAAAAAACGGATAATAACAGCATACATAGTCATGAAAGTGCAAACTATCCACGCCCTTTTTATGGAATTTCCGACAGCTTGCCTGAACAGTGACCTGCAGCTCATGATCCGATAGAGAGACTGATGAATACAATATTCGCGGCTATAGATAATTCCAGAGAAGCTATCCGCTAGTCACCTCGACGGTCCATGATCTTTTACCTCATTCTATGCACATCCATCCCATGGGAAAAGGCAACATGACCCACTATTATTGTCATACCCCTCAAAAGATTTCTAAGCAAGCCAAGCGAGCTTGTAGCAGCTGGTGTCCTGTGAAGAGATCAATAGCGCATGAAGTACGACAAGGAGGTTAGAAGAAAAAATGTGCGCCTGTAGCAGCCACAAAGCTGAGATTTAATGGCGGAGCCTAGTGAAGACGCAACGCCATGTTGCTAGGAGAGCAACGCAAATCTAAATAATTACCAGACATCGGCCTCATCTGTGGACAGTGAGACCGACACCAATCCCAGAAGTAATGTGACCATGAATGCAAGCATAAAAAAGATACCGTATCAATCCACAACCTGTAGCAAAGGAAAAATCCTTATATTCTGGTTATGAACATACAAAAACACCCACAATAGCAAGAATATAACAAACGATATAATGGGGATTGATCCAAAAGACCCGACACCACTAGACCCACTTCACAAAGATGTTTCCAATAACAGGGTCAATACCACCAACAATTACCCACATCATTTGCAGGAGGCTCAAGTAGAATTTTCTAACCCACATACTACAGATGTGTCCCCCAAAAGCTCCTCGAAACGAGCAGTTGACGAAGAGCATTTGCATACTTCGCAAAACGGCGCAGACTATGGAACAACAAAAGAATAATGTAAGAGCAGTAATTATAGCAGCAACTTTGCAATCTCATGTACCAGACAACTTGGACCATATTCAGGCCGAGACACCGTTTGCAAGGTAGGCAGCGGTGATTCATGCATACCCAGAGGCAGACTTGAGTTCATTGCTAATTGTGGTTGGTTTTGCTCGAGACTGGTTCGACAACCGATACAGGGTCGTCAAACTTGGGGCTAGCGGTAGCAGGCGGAAAAGATTTCACGGCATCTCTGGCCATGGGAGATATCGCCCGATGACCATTAACGTTTTGTACTAAGATCAAAATCTCCTTTCAATACTTCGAAATTAATCACCAGTAGCTTTTCATGTAATCCAAATGTCCTCAGCACACAGCAAATATCCTCAATTGATACATCTACATACTTGCTGACCATCTCTTCTAATAATCATCCCAAGCTCTTCTAATAACTGGTCTCGCCGGGTCCCATGGTCCGTGAATCTCATTCTTATATTTTGCAATCCAATCAACCACCAACTACATCCACCCATTGCTAATCCCGTTATCAACGTTCCAATACCATACCAATTAATCCACTTTTCCAATCCCAAGCTGATCTTCCTGATTGTGGTAACACTAATCCTACCCCGCCACCTGCACCAAAGACTAAGAGTAGAGTAAGGATTAAATGGCCACGTAAAGAATGTAAGCGAGTATAACGACGGAAAACAGGAAAGAGCCCAAAAACTTCGATGGAGAAGAGTGTCAAGCTGAAGACTTGCCCGGTACTTGGGAGACGAGAAGCGAGGACTGTGGAGGCCATCAAAGCAGCATTCGTACTCAGACTAGCGGGGATGTTTTTGTTTTTGGTATTTGATGGAGGATAACTAGATGATGAGGACGGGGAAGGGGTAGCGTAATCGAAAAAGAATATGTTGATTGTAAAAAGAAGAAACGACATTGCCCAGATAGAATCCGAAGAGGTTGATCTGGTGAGAGACTTGAGAATAGGAGAAAGCCCGAGCAGGGTGAAGTATATCAAGAGGGCTGATTTCGCCGTTGAAAGACGAAGAGATGTGCGATGAGAGAATGGTGGATTATGTGGTGTATAAGTTGGTCGTGTTGGGGTAATTGCGTTTGACTCGAAACAGCTGATTGAAGTGATAATGTTGATGTTGAATGGGAATGCCTTGGCCCACTTGCAGCTGTTGCCAGTAGATTTGGCGTTGAACTTGCTGCAGATATGTTTGAGAATGGCTGAGGAGGTGGAAATGCTGGCCGAGTACTCTCTTCTTGTCCAACCCATAGATCCCATAATAGCCAACCTAAGAAGGTAGCTATAGATCCCCATCCAACAACAGAGACGGGAGATACATGCTCCTGGTATATCCCAACAAAAGAAACGACAAAGATTATGACAGAACAAACATGTTGAACTATAACCGTCGAGTCTGCTACCAATGGCCAGAAGTCATAAGGTTGAAGACGTGGATTCCTCTGAAGATGTTCGAGAAAGGTATCTTGATCTGTATAGTTATCTGGATCTGTTTCAATTCAATCAGTACAATTATTCATTTGCAGATTAGAGTCGATCATACAAGATTGCTTCACCCATAACAACTTCTTCCAAGTAGCTTTGCGTCTTCTATTACTAGTTTTAGTTCTATCATTTTGTCTTCCTCTACTTCTTAATCTTCCAGCATCTCCATTTGTCATACGCAATTGGTTAGCGGCCGCCGACGGTCTACGAGGTGGTGAGGCTTGAAAGATGGCATCTTCAGGCGCAAGATGTGATCTCTCGTGAGGAACGATTCGTACAGAAGTAATATTAGGGACCGTTGAACTCCGATTCAAGGGGGGAGCAGACTGAGGTGCCAGTGGAGGCACCATAATTGAGAAGGCTGTAGCATTGACATTTGGTTGAGAAATTGTCAGCCTTGAGGATCTGTAAATGTTTTTATTGCTATTGAGGTTACTTTAGCCTGCCGTTATGGTTGATCAAAGCTTATGTAATAAGCCTACTCGGTTTGCATCACGTGACGTACATATACGCTTCCAAGAGATACCTAGGTATGCTTAGCGTATTCTACTCTTCGCTTCCTATCACCCACTGCGTCGCTGTGAATGACAATATATACCACCAATGCTACTCTCTTATGTATGGAACATCCAACTGCTACTTCGTACTTAGCTTTGTATTCTTTCAACTTATCTATCATTAGAACCACAATCATCAAATCTTTTTGAAGGAATCGTCCGATTTCCATCTCATCTTATTGTTGTCAGCATCGATATCAAAATCCTCCCATATAAGCATGATTTCAACTTTCATCCTGCATAGAAACATCACAGGGCCAAGTTCAGGAGGCCGAAGCTTATATTCTTACAAGCAAAAATACTATGCCACGTTTCATGTTCCTACTGTTAAACATTTGCTGAGTATACAATTGATATCAAAACACTTACTATTTCGCTTACTGCTCAGAGGAGTTTCTCGGGGTAATTTTTGATCCTTTACATCCATCTATAGCGGCTTACTATGGGGAATTCTTTTATGAGCACGGTGAGCACCAATTCATAAGTGACAAGAAACGCTGCAATAGACTCTTTGCAAAAGAGGAGATCCCCGACAAATTAATCCCATATGCCTTGAAATCACCTTAAAAATGGTGGCAGTGCAGTCAAGGTAGTAACAGTTATAGGTTACCCTTAGTCGAAAAGTGGCCGAGATCCTGCTACTGACTGTATCATTGTCCTAAAATAATCTACACATGGAAGATTGGGGGCCGGATCCTGGAGCCTGAAGGCCCTCTGGACTGCGGCTCTGACGAATGAAGGAGGGGTCAAAGGAACTTTTCATTTTTTGGAGAGATGTGTACGGAATAGAAGTACCGAGAAGGTCTCTCGTATTCCAAGGCATCGACCATATTATGAATTTTAATGACAGCAGTTCGACGCTGCCTGCGATCGGGGCTAATCCCATCAATTACATTACAAGATAGTCTAACACTATTGTCTTCGACCCATACGGAGTAGTCTTAGGAAACGTATCTTTAGATCGGAAAAGAAACGGGAATTTTGAATCTGTACCTGTCGATCTTTGGAGATTATGACGAGCAAAACATATGTAATGGCTATGATCGCTATGATTAAGCTCTGGTAAATTTGCACAAGATTCATGAACCTTTACTTACAGTGTGTTTATTACGTAGGTACTAGGTAGGTTACTAGAGACTACGATCATAGGATTTCGCAGGATTGTTGTTCATATATATATCATATCATATTATCATCGCAGTTTTGATCGCGTACAAATGCCAAGACGCCAAGAAAATATGGGAAGCATTTACCCCTTCATTGATAAACATAAATAGCTCGTTTAAATACTATGGTTATGTTGCCTGGGAAGGCCTAGGTATACAATCAATAAATGGTCTTCATTATTGAGGTTTCCGTAGAAGGCTTTCATAGACAGCAGATATTATTTAAATGGAGTTCTACTATGGCTTTTGAATGACAAATATCGAGACTTTAATTGGGCAACCAATGAGCTACTTGTATCGCACCGCATGGTACAAGTCTGACTCTGAGTGTGATTATCTCTTCTCGGAATAGTATGCCAAGTAAAATAGATTTGTCCATATACTCAGTGTGAAAAGATGGCTTTTTACTATTCATTTATCCATACGAACATGTCTACTTCGATAATCAACACTACATAAGTTTCGAGGCAAAATATGCTTCAGTTCTTTGATCCAACAATCAAACCCAACGCAAAGACCAATTTCTGTGACAAGCAATGACCTTTAACAAGGATTTCTACAGTATGCACGCTACAATAATACGAAGGAAAATTAAAGAGCAACAGCGTTATCCCCATAATTTGGAATCCCACTAAGCTTAATCATCTAAATATCCACCTTTGAATGAATGGCCTCCCCTTGGCAGTACTCTAGTAGTGGCCCATTGGTGACTTATGAAAAGCGCCGAGTATATCAATAATCTAGGTTATCAGGCTGTCATTTATGAGAGAAAGGTTAATTGGATTTTTTTCGCTGCCTGTAGATAAATGGGATAACATCCAAGAGACTAGTTAGTTGAAAGAAAAAGATACATTTTCATATATACATATATGATTGAGGAAAAAACTCTGTTTTTAAAACCTGGTTGTATAAGGTTACGGAGCCATAAAACGTTTCTGGATAGCGAGTGAGTGGTGAGAGATTCCAACAAAATGCCTGGTCAAGATCTTACAAAAATCGGACAAAACCCAGTCAACTCACCCACTCATCTTGCTTTCAGCCAACCATCCAAAAGAAAAACATTTCATCCATCATTTACGCCCCATCAGCCCATTCAACCTTAATCATTTACCCTGCAACTATCCTAGCATCATCCATGAAAATCACGCAGAGAGTCAAAGACCCTGAAAGGCTGAAGCTTTCTTTTCTCTATTGCAAGGAGCCTTAGCTCTGTAGGATTCCGCTACTATTTGTTGTATTGGATTACCCCATATCACTAGCATCTTAGATTGTGCCGAAAATGCATTGCTTGTTTGTATTGCAAGTATTGTTTATTTTTGTGCAAGTAGTAAGGTTAGGTATGGGTTACACTACGTGATGTTATTGACCTCAAGTACGAGAGTTTTCCCACACCTCCCCTTCACCACTCCTTTATATTCTTTACTCTTGATTCCAATCAACATCTGCATCTCGTTCAGCCTGTTTCATTTAATCATGTTATGAGTGTTAATCACATTAACTAAGCTGTATTCGGGAAGATTGAATATTGATTCACAATACGTTTCCGGCATTCCCAACATTTCTGATTGCGAGTTGCCAAGGGCCAACAGGACCCGAAACCATCTGAATACCAATTGCAGCCAACGAACAGAATATATCATTGAATTATTAGATATATATATATTACACCTTGCCTTTCACAAAACCTACAAAAATAAATCACTAAATAATATATTATACAATCCCAAAAAATGCGACCAACATCACCCCTCTCGCTTCTTCTATTCCTCCAATTCTCAACCGCATTCCCAGTAACCACACGGGCAACAACCCAATTACAAGAATGTCTGCGTTCTCAATCATGCACTTCACTGCGCTCGGCCATCAGCAATCTTTCTATTTTCCACTCCAAACCCAGCGATCCCCATAACCCCATTTCCCCGAACATCAAAGGTTACCTTTCTCAGCTCTTGTCAAAACCAACAGCCACATCTTCCAACGCCAAATACTTTTGCGGAAGAAGGCGCCTTTGATAATGCACCAACTACCCCTTCAAAAGATATCTCTGCAGATGAAGCACTTTCTGCAGAAACACCACTTAGTTCAGCGTATCTTCAAAGTTTGACGAAGATAAGTGACGAGCATGAGACTAGGCCAAGCATACCTACTTCTGCACTTTCTACATTGCGTAAAGAAGACGCGAGGAAATACTGGGAGGGTGAAGTTGAGGGGAAAGGGATTAATGGAGAGAGCCAAATATGTGGAAATATGTGGCCTGGGACGGCCGTGGGATACAGAAGTCGATTGACGCATCTGGAGATGGGAAGGAGAAATGATTTCATGGTTGTGGGGATTGTAGTTGTTTTCTTGATTGTTGTTTGTTCGTTGGAATTAATGGATCGATTTGGGTGAGTTTTGGTTCCTTTTCTTTAACTATTTGAATTTGGATTTTGGCTGACATTGGATAGGAAACGAAACTCCAGACGAGGGGAAATCTTCCTTGAGGACGATGAAACATATACTTTCATTATTAAAAAGCCCAGGGGGTTTTATGAGATACCACATGGATGCAATGAAAAACATGCTCTGGAAACGGAATATAAGGAATATAGGGATGATGAGACTGTTGTGGATGAGGATTTGAATCAGGATTCTGAGCGCAAGATCTGAATTGATCTCATCACAACAAATTGTTTTCTTTTGTTTTACTGGGCAGGCGAGTTGGATAATGGTCTTCGGGAATTTCGATATGGGGCAATTGGATGCAGAAAAGGGGGCATGTTGAGCATTCGTAGCATGGTTTTATGTTTATGGACAATTTAAGTCGAATTATTCATACCTACTGGGTGATGATCAATAGTTGGAGTATTAGTGTTGGTTCGAGAAGGATACGGAAGACGTAGCACCCACGTATTCGTAGGTCCTGTATGTCTAATTGTATTCTATCTAAAGAGCTAGCTATGTAGGAAAGTAATAAGCCTTATATAGGCACTACTAAAAGAGCTAGTCTCTTTCGCATTCGCTTATTCCCCTTTTGATACAGTAGCCATTGTATTGAAGTCATTCCCTTGAAGTGAATACCCTTATTCACACAATTAGGCTGTATACGTAGCAATGGTGCGTGGCAAATGAATGAAGGAATAAAACGAATTTCTATTAGTCGTGAGTTCATGACCTAACTGTTGGTGATTCACCTGGAGCTTGCATCTTTTCCATTTCCAGGTTCTTTGTTCTCACTCTACTGACATTGAAATATATGATGTTCAAATGACAAAGTTGTTTGGGCTGGTGGGAATAGTTTTCTATCTTCTGGGTATATTTATAGATGATGATATACGAACCGATGCGCAAACTTCTACTAGGGAGTCTTGCGCCCGATATACAAGGAGGCCGTAATTTGAATAAGTATTCTGATTATTGACGCCTATGTATTAGTGCAAGATATTTACTGGTAATTCATCAAATGTCTTGAGACATGGATATCAGTGAAGTTCAAAATAATATAAGGTTTGGGGGTAGTTCCCGTTGATAGTAAATATTTGAAGTCTCACAATCTCAATCCTCTACAGAGTGTATTGTAGGTCGAGTTCTAGAAGATCTGTATGTAGTCTGGATAGATGATGCTTGAGTGATGGATTTTCATGTGAATTGGAGTATTCCATGCAATGAAGAGAATACCCGGACTCGACTGAGTGGCTGTCCCGAGTTGCTATTACTAAGTAGCCGTACCAAGTCTATCAAACAAAATAACAGCGGTACAGTTTCAGTTACCCAACCGTTCAAGCCATATATCGTTTCGTTCAACCAGGGCCTCTTCAATAAATAACACTGCGCCAGGCTCAGACAACATAACACAACAATTCAATACCTGAACATAACAACCAACTTTCTATTCTCATCGACATCTTCTCCCAAAGTTACTCATCAACCCCCAAACACCTTAAACTAAACAACAAATCTTCACAACAACAACAACAACAACAACAACAACAACAACAACAACAACAACAACAAAGGCACTCCAAGCTATCTGAACAGACAAAACATCAACATGCCGCCTGCTTCTCATGTGCCAAAGATGGACGACGCCTTAAACATGGACCACGATGATCAATTCAGCATCGCAAATCTAGTCTTTAATATCATCCTGTGGAGCATGGTAACTTATATCGGCCTTGTGTACATATTATATACGTCGTGAGATTGGTACTCTGGGCCAGAGCCAATCGTGCAGAGGAAATGGAGAGATTGCAATTGGAGGTTGGTATTGAGGATGGCACAAAGGATGAACGGGAGAGATTCTTGAATGAAGAGACTTTCTAGGTTTGCGGTTTTGGTTGCGGATTGTGGAGGTGGGCTTTGGTGGGCTTGTTGTGTTGTTTTGGCGGATCATTTTGCTGCTAGGGCGTTAGATTCGGAATGTTTTGGGATTGCGCAATTTTGAGGATGGGTCAGGATCGAAGATGGGCATTGTGATTGCATATGGATGAATGGATAGATAGCATGAATTTGAGCAGCAGGTTTGATGACACTACCGCTGTTGGACTATCAGTCTGTTTCTCGACATCTCTGTCTGATACCCAGCAAATATCGATAAAAATGTCACACCGCATGCGGATTTTGCCTCAGTCAACGTAGACTTTTTAGCAAGATAACTTGCCCTTAGTATTCAGTATATCAATCCTATACAGCCAAAATTGATGCCACCTTTTCATTTTTATCATTGTCGTTTTTCTTTCGCACTTCTAACCAGAATTACATGTTGATTTGCCGTTGTGTCACAGAGATTATATTGCGTTGACTTGACTCTCCACTAGAACGCTGTGATTGTGCCTGTAAACATTTTCAGTTACGGTATTTCTTCATCAATTACTATATATTTGGCATAGCTTCTGAGTTTTCTCGTAATATGATTCCGTTGTTACCTTGTAATCATTCCCAATTTTTGGTCTTTTGAATATATCGACCCATGAGCAATCTCGCAAGATGATGGACTACTAGACGAAACCAAGAGCGGGGTAGTATTCTCGAAATTAGCATACCTTGCGCAGAGGTCATGCTTCTAAGTAGTTCTGTTTCATGAGTAGCAATACCCTACGATGAGGATATCCAACAGCAAAAAGATTTGCGACATGGAGCCTAAAACGATTTGACATTTGATCGTCGGCAAAGCATTCCTAAGAAGAGGAAGTCAGAGTGGGAGGTAGTTACCGACCCAGCTTTTCTTTACTTGGAGTGTACTCCTAGTCCGTGTAGCGGAGATGGCCACTGGTTGTATTCTCGTCTATTCAGTTCTAGTCTTTTGAATTGTCTTTTTTTTATCTACTCAAGTTTTCCTAGAATTACTACTGACCTCTTGGGTAATCATCACCCACACTACTGGCTAAGGATTTGTACATCAAAGGCAAAGTTAGTCCTTAGTCTGTTACAGAGCTAACTATATTGCAATGATTATATTCATCGTCTTTTCAGTCATACGTTCATTTCTGATCCAAAAATTTGCGCATAACCACTTGCAAACACACATCATTGAAACGTATAGGTGTCAAAATACTGAATTTAGGAGAGGGCCAAGTATTTCATACCAATCGTCACCTGCATCAACTTATTTTGCAAACAGAAGGGCAAGTTCTGCTTAAAGCCCAGACAAAAATAAACTTTCGCTACAGAATGCACTAATTCTTTCAACCGTAAACCCATTGTTGCTACAGTTGTAAGATTCTGCATAGTCTTTTGAGTGTTGGATATAGATCAAATGATTATAACTTGTTTGAGAGCTAGTATGGCCGGCCGAATAATGGCTATTGGATTTCCCAACAACACATCATCACTTAATCAGCATCTGCCCTGATGAGTTTCTGCAGCAAATATCTTGACGTGGAAAGTGTGAGTTAAACTCTGATACTTTTAAAAGAATAGGAAAGTAATTTTGTGTTCCAGGATTTATATTTTCTACGTATGAATGAATCGCAACGGCTGCCCACAGAACCTGGATATTGCATTGGTCAACCATGAAGCTCCTAAACTCCAATGAAAATGCCAAATTAGACATAAAAGTGTGAAAGAAGTTCTTAAGAATCAGAAGATGGTTCTCCCCCCACGGAAAATGTCCGGGCGAAAAGTTCTTCAACTCTTCATTTTGCTCTTTCTGTTTCAATATATATCACATCACTTTACGATTGAGATATCTGGATACATCAATAAGATCTTTCCATCATGAATCTCATCATTTTGTCCCGAAAAGACATTTTAATAGCTCACTTCAATTCGAAATGCTGTTTCCAGCGACCAAGCATGCTGGGGAAAAGAGCACCAATGAGGTAGATGAGAGAAGTTTATCAAGACTCCAGCATATTCATCAGCTGCTTGGAGTAGCTTTAAAGAATTGGCGAAAACTTAAATGAGTTATGGAATAATTGCCGACAATGACGGAGTTTCGCCTCAAAATCAGGTGAATAGTGAAACAGATTTTTTTTCCTTCGGGCCTAAGTCCCATCTGGTCTGTTGCTCGGCATGCTGTCTGCTATCAAACTACTCAAGAGAGCTCGTACCAGATATACTGACGCGCTTCTGGAATTCTCCAGAAGAATAATCTTCTGCTTAGAGCCCCGGCTTCGTGCCGCACTATTACGCGTAGAACTATGGTGTCTATTTTTGCTGCGATACAACGAGCCCCGGAGACTTTTCGGGCTGTGAATGTGACAGAGACTGAACCAAGATACTCTGACACATTTTCTCTCTTCGTATATCTTTCTCTCTCGCTTGACTCAAGGAATGACTGAATGGTACTCCTATCCTGTTTCATAGCTAGAACGGCCGACAGGTGGGAGATTAGCCTTTGCTATCCATGTAGTTCAGCTGCGGCTACCAGAATTGATTGATAGGCTAGAACTCTACGAGATAATCCGTCAGCTGATTATATATCATATGCCGATGGAAACTGAAAGTCCTGAGACTGTCTGTGTACCGGAGTTTCTTGGAATAGGAGATCTGCTCAGAGAATTCTACGGCATTTGAACCTGAACTTCCTTGGGTATTTAAAGTTGCTTTAATCAAAACAATCAATTAATTCTTCACCACAACTGACTGCCAGCGAACTCCTTGGGCCGACTTATTCTCACTAACATTCTTTCACTCTGAAAGTGAAGTCAACATCGCTCCCCCACAAGCGGATAATCTTGAAAGAGAATTAGGAAAGTGCAGGTGGGAGAATACCACTCAAGCCTTGATGTTGTGATATATTCTATTAATAGATACACAGTTATTTAATGACTGGTGTAATTGAAGAAGGGTAGATCTGAACCTTGAAAGGGTCAAAGCTAGGTAAGATCTATTTGAGACGCGTGTCGAAGACCATTGACCATCTTGTGATCAACCATACCAATCAACGAGATTCAAATTCAAGTGAATGGATTGTAGGCAGTGCTTCGATATACTCTTAGCTTTGCATGCCTACGATAAGTATATTCGTGTGTGCGTTTGAGTTGAGCAATATTCTGGACAATTCCTGAGGAAGAAGATAAGGCTCACGTAACGGTCTGGGCAATAATCAAAGACGTATTGAAGGTATAAAGATTCATTACTGACTATTTTGGGTTTGTAGCATACTCCCTATCATATCTACTTTCGTGCCAATTTCGCCCCTTTCTTCCTCTATCTTCATGTACTCTTTCCCAAATGACTTACCCGCCAAAGCACCTACAACCGCCCCCAGCATTGCAAAAGCGACCTTTTCATTCTTACCGCCCCCTTTATTCTTGGTTGTAAGCTCTTGAGCCGCTAGCCCACCAAGCATTGCACCAACAGCACCATATCTTAGACCTGTTTCGTCTGAGTCGATTTGATTTGAAAATTTATTCATCGATTTGGATGTTCGTTTGAGGGGGGGATCCATTCTCTCATTCCAAGTATGACATCTCCTGTTGTTTTGATATCCTTTTGTATTCTCGTACCCTCGCCGATCAACTATATCTCTTGGCCTTGACTCATCATAAGGGAATGACCCCCTCCGATACAGATTGTTTTGAAAACGGCCCAGATGATCAGAATTTGGCGAGTCGCAATTGATATCATCATGCTTTCTATCATTTAATGATGCCAACGGAGAATTATCATGAGAAGGTGGCCGGGCTTGCCCAGACCTAGCATCCTGGTCTCTAGGTGAATCAGAAACATGTTTATGAGGGCTATCTCGAGGACGCCTAGCCGGGTCAAGTCTCTTCCCATCATCCTCATCAAGTCGCTTGAGGGCCTTCTGCTCTTGCCCACGATTTACTCTCTCAGGTGATGCGTCATTGTCACTTCCACTTTCGCTTCTTACTAGACCACCACCTCGCAGTCGTTCAGAAGCCGCACTCTTGATATTGCGCGGATGATATGTTTCAGTGCGCAGAGCCTTCTCAGGAATTTTTGTGAAAATGTTTGTCGACGCATTTATCGGCAGCTTCTATGCCAAGTTCAATGAAGTCGTCCATTTCCTTTTTCGAATGACAAGATTTGGAATGAAAGAACAAGAAGAGAATATTTGGAACAAGAACAGTAAAGTGTTAGCTCCCGAAAATATTGAAGGCAAAAATGGAATAGAACAAGATTGGAGTAACACAATGATTAAAGCAAGATATATTTCGCTTGGCTTTGCTCATTGTGCATTAGGGCGTTTACATCTGAACTGACACATGGTACAGAATCTTGTAAGAATTTTATACCTTTATATATGAGCATCTAAACCAATTGTTTTCGATATATAGTATGCACTCGTCCCAATGAACAATATATCTCCCCTCAGTGGTCTCAGAGTAATTCCAACCTTTCTGCAATAATGAGCACAGGAAAAATTTGCTCGAGGGTCAAATAACTTTCATAAACCCAATTAAACCAATGTTTAAGTTTTTCCTCGAATCTATTATTCTTCAAAGCTCAATGGAGCGAAGAGCTATGGTGATATCGCGATTTATCTTCTATGGAACATATTTTCAGGGGATGTATGTATGCTACCAGAGATTCTTCTATGTCTGTAATTGGAGCTAATTAACTTCTATTTTGTTTATCGAGGGTTGCCCAGTATGCGCGCTGATGACTTTCCATGATGATATAGTTCTCTCTGAGCAGATTGAAGAGGTAGTCACACTTGTTACGATATATTTGATCTCATTTGTAAGAGATTCATTGCTCCTTATTTATTGATATGTTCCAATGTTTGATTCTTTCTCAAGCATCATAGTAGAGCTACGAAAGAAAGTGTACGATGAGTAGAAATCACGGTGTGAGTATATAGGATAGTAGGTCATTCCAACTCATGAAGTACTCAACATTACGAGGGCGGTGCGTCGGCGTTCCAACAGATATACGACATTGGATTATTACCTAGTCAAGAGTGGGTAGACAGTCAATGTGCTGTACATTCTTGAGCTTGTCGATGAGTGGGATACAGAGTAATTTACGTCTCTTAGAGTCTTAATGGTATATGCGACAGAAATGTGAGTGTTGTCTGTAGGTGTTGAGGCGGTGACTAGTAGTATCAACTCAGGTACATAGTTGTTGGGGCGCAAGGCAATCCGTGAAGTAACTTCAGTGTGAGGATGAACTGGATTAGAAAGGGACGGAACGTCAGTCATGGAAGTCTCGAGTTGGGAAGTATGAATATGTCTTTGTGAGTACTTGAGAGATCAACATTTAACGGTGCAATGCTTAGCCTTGTATACAACCATATTGCGGTTGTGACCAAGCTATGTAGGTCGTTCTTGGCAAATGAGAATATTGGCGGTTGAGTAAAGAGTCATGGAATGCATATGTTAATATCATAGATAAGGTACGGGCATTCTAACATTATATAAGTGTTGTTCTTCAGTTATGCTAGTGGATAGAATTGTGCTCAGTTTAGCTAGATAAGGCTAATTTAATGTTCGGCACGACATACATCAATTGGTGCTTTTGTAAGGTAAGCTTTCGGGCTCTACGTGAGAATTAGTAATCTCAGGTACTATACCATGCATGAATATAGGGCGAGGAGTGTCAGATTACACATTACATTTTTATAACTATATTAAGTCATGAACTACAAAGAATCTTTATCAATAGTATTCATATTGGAGCTTATGTTACTGGACAGCTACGACTAGAGATAATAAAGTCATGTATTGTGTGGCAGGACTGGTTGTTATGACTCTGTGAGGGCGTTGGTAGAAACTGGTGGAGTTGTGATGTCCAGATGATTCGGATTACCAGATATGTGCGCTTGTTTTAATTTAATTCTTTAGAGGGTCTTTAACGGAATTAAAATCATATGCTTATTGGCTTTACAGTTAAATTATGATAGCTATTTCGAGTTCACTGCTATTAGTAAGTTGTTTGAAAGTGTTTCGAATCAAATGAATTACTTCGGGGAGTTAAGCGAAGGTTAAATTGAGTACAGATATTTTGTTAATTTCTACATTTAGTATCTAAACAAAGTCACACATAATGTGGATCATTGATATTTGATAAGGTTGGATGAAATTAGACAAGACGATCTATATGCCTATATTTCTTGAGAATTGAGCACTATTATCCATTTTTATTATTGAATTACACCTATGCACTAAGGAAAAGCCATTTAGGTCATACATCGCTATTAATGTTAGTGGTCCAAATTTGAATCAGGAGATTGTGGAGTTATGAGTGTTTGCTACGCTTAGAGTAAGACAACAAGACACATTTCAGCTACGATAGCCTAGTGTTCGGGTCATTCCCACGTGTAATAAATCGATTAACATTAACTTATGAGTACTAGCACTGAGTATGGGTACATTAGACTCTATAACTAGATTGGAGTCTATTAGAGTGTTCAAGTAAAGGATCTGGTTAGGGCTGAACGATTGTGAAATTAGGTAAGATGTAAACTATTAAGTGAATATTACAATTATCATCTATAGAGCACAAAGACTATGGTATTAGGATGTCTTAGCATGACAGGAATGAGGGGAATTCTTATGGATGTGATGTATAAAACTAAGCATAGTAACCCGCTTTAGTACCATATTAAGTAGTGATTTACCAACAAACTCATGGAGAATATAGATTAGGATTAAATGATCTTTTGGTGATCTTTATAAATTTTTATACAAGGTATCCGAGTTTAATATTTCCTCGTTCTGATTACCACAAGACTTTAGCTCATCTGAGTACTGGACTATGACTACGTATTGAATCCGCACCTCATTTAACTCTTTATTATCGTCTTCAAAAAATTTTGTCATTACGGCAATCAAAATATATCTGTAATCATGGAACCGATCACACCCGCCTGCCACCTAAGCCGCATCTTTGGATGTAGCGATTAAGATGTTAGATTCTGTGAGATGTGAGTCTGGTACTAGGATGAAATTAAGGTGATTTAGAATTTGAAGTCTAGCAGAACTAGGAGAACCTACACAGTTAACAGTGTGTTTGGCCGCCATGGAGATTTCGCGGTGAATACAGATGGATAAGTCAGAGGTACCGTAGATTTATAATGCTATAAGCTAAAAAGCTGGGTATAAATGAACTAATCTTCACTCGAGAACGAGACGGATCTTGAATGAGTTGCCTAAACAATTCACACTTGTGCATCTATTTATATCCTATTCAAGAGAGATTTGGAGTATACACTTGTGCTGATTGCAAAATGTATCTCTGCAAATCATATTATGAACGAAAAGAGTGCTCAGATTTCGCAAAAGCGTCACGATGCTTTTGTGAAAATAGGAATAAATGTAGCTTGAATTCTAGCTGGACGAAACCTGTTAGATAAGTGATACTGATCATGAAAGGCTGGTGGCTAACGCGTGTGAGAGCCTCAGCATCATTTTTTACTTGCTGGCAGAGCCTCGTTTTGGCAACATGTGTGTAGGTGTAGGATTGCTATCCCACTCAAACTTAACTACGACTATACTACTGTTCAAAATTAACGATTGTTTAGATTCTTTGAACAGTCTCGATTAGCATTGAACATGCGGTGAGTCAGCTACTATCATTCCGCTTCCACAATGCTAACGGCTCACTCAATTATAAGGGTGATAATGGTTCTCCGCATTCCAAGAAAGCATTGGCTAACAATTTTATAGCATGGGGACTGAAGGGAGAGGAAAGTCAGTACGAGTAAAAGCTGCACCAAAATGGGCGAATTGTGATGACCAGTCGAAGAGTATCGTAAGACGAGCAAAAGGCGTAATTAGATATCTAATACCCAAGCATAATCCGTAGAAATAGTTATATGATTCATTATCGATAGAGATCTCTCTTATAGAGTGCAGGTTAGTGACACAGATTGAGAGATACGGTTCACCCTCTACCAAAGAAGGACAAGTAGTTACTAAATTTTCGCTTCATCTCTAGAAATATTCTATCTCAGTGTCCTCCAGTAAAATTCTGCAATAACTCCATACACTGTCTAGTAATAGATTATATTCCCCAAATTACCTCCTAACCAACATCGGTGGAGATACAGGAGGTCTGCGGACTATAATGGACAACAGTCTGGACCTGAAGGATGGCTAAAAAGCATGCACTAGAGCATTTTTTATATCCATACGCCTGAGCTAGAGAGGTATCATCCATCTCAAATCTAAATCCACGCAGCATATGACTTATTTAATACCAGACATACTACCACTCATGTACCCCCCAAGCCCCTCTGGAGCCAGCGCTTTAGGTTTTTAATTCCAATGATGAAATTAGAGCAGATCCTAAGACAGCCTCACATCAATACGAGCTATTTATTACCCACAGGCATGCCACCTTGCATCTCGTTCGTATTACTGAAAAGAACACAGAGAAATCACGAAGACTTAGCAATGCCACTCTATCGTCAACATGCACACAAAGCAAACCTTAGGAAGGCATGCAAACAACAACACCTTGTTAAATAAGGTGGAAATGCACCCGAAGAAGAAACAGAGCTAGTATCAACAACAATAGACTGAGAGTCACTCATGACAATACTATACGAAAACCTGATTGTTGGGAACTCTGGCTATAAACAATTCTACACAAGAACACACAATAAATTTCGGACGCGTGTTGATAGGGACAGCTTTCTTCCAGAGAGGAGTATCGGTTAGAAGGCTTAAGAAACATTCTGCTGGGACCACTATACAGACGGAGTACTATAGCCGTGGTTTGGCCGGACTGTCAAAACACCAATATCGAGAGCTGTCCGTACCTGACCAAGAGAGCTGCGTACACTCTTCTTCCTGCAGAGGCATCGCTATAGCTCATTACTTGAGTTTTCTTTGAACGGTGCATGCTTACCTAGGATTTCTTTCCTCATCAAGGACAAGGCGGTGCCCAAGCTATAGAGGACAGCGCCGCCATTGGTGCTTTGTTTCCATTAGGAACGCGATCATCTGACATCGAACAACGTCTCAATCTTTATGTCGAAGCTAGATATGATCGTGCTACACTTGTGCAAGATTTTACCCGCAAAGCTGCATTTCAGACGTCTCGTGGAAAGCATGGAGGCAAGGTTATGGATCCTATGCAATTTAACCAAGTCAATTTCTCTCATGATGCGTATGATCATGCGCATGGAATTTTACTGCGCGAATTGAACTGAAAAGCTGATATCGAAGGACGCCAACGTCCTTGATACATAGCCTTGGTCCAACATAGAATATGAACGGAACGTCGCGAAAATACCTTTGATAGCAACATCTAAAACAAAATATATTACCTTCAAAACATACAAGATTCATCTATTAATGCCACTGCTATCTGATAATCTCCAAACTGGTCATGAAGGTACGTGGGCAATTACCACGCTTTCGATTCCGCGCTAAAGGAACCTGGAGTAAAAGAGGCAGAAGTTACTCAACATTCGGGTTGCAAGTCCGTAACGTTGTATATACTTATCTATCAAACTGCGGCTCAAATATTTCGACTGAATGCAAATGGACCTACTTCTAGTTCTTTGAAGGTATAGCCAAATCAATTATTACTTGCCGAGAAGAACTTGGACCCTCAAAGGTCTTCGCGACTTTGGTCGAAAAAGCCGACTCATTTTTATGATCTACGCTGGCTTCTTGTTAGGAAGGTGTTGGATTTTGTCGCTTGACCTAGAATGATTCGAAGACTCCCGGCACCGAATCTGTTCTTCAAACTCCACTTCCAAACTCAAAAGCCATTCTTTTTCAACTTCCCAATCTCATTAACTAGAAGTGAAAGCCACTATGTTCTGAATGGGATCAGAGTAATCCTCCTGCTTTTCTTTTACTAACGCCAAAAATGACGAGCAAAGTGCTCGGGCTACCGCAAGAAGAAGCGATAGCTAATCTTCGGTTGAATAATTGTTCGGATGGAATGCTCATGTCTGGTTTATACGATGCATAGTGCTGGAACTAGGTTCGTGTCCTGAGCTTTTATTGAAGAAAGGCATAAATATCTGCGAAGACATCAATGGCATGGTTTTTTGAATTGGGTCATAAGCGATGGGATCCGGAGTTATACAATAAATCAGTCTTAAATCGCTCTTACAGTATTACTTTTAGCTCTCTTGAAACCTTGACTCTATCATTTTTACCGTGATATCACACCTAATTACTGGTTAATTATAATTAACCAATTTATCCCCTTTTTACATATGCATCCCCTACATCTTTCCCTTGCCTTTTCCTATTCACATCTTCTATCTAAGATCTTATATTACCCCTTTTTAAAAACTGCAATTCAAGCATATATAAAAGCCAAATTTATTTTGAACATCGCGGTTTCTTTCAAAGTAGCACACATGATAATTCACAAACTACTTGTTGAGAAGATATCCCCGTTTGAGGGTGGCTTTTGGTAAAGTTATTATATCTCTACATTACCGCGAATGAGCCACCCAACAAAACATCCCTCGTGGCGCAATTGGCTAGCGCGTTCGACTGTTATCCGGCGAAGCAATTCCCATTAGCGACATCGAGAGGTTCGTGGTTCGACCCACGCGAGGGAGTTTTTTTTTCTAATATTACCTGCGAATAAATCTTTGCAATTTGATATCGGAACTGTTGAAGTGAGGTGTACATTTTTGGTATTGGCTTGCATGGTGAGTCCGTGCTCTTATTACAGATGCGTAGCGGGCCGACGGAATCGGCTCGAGTATACCTGAGAGAGTGATTTATTGGTACATTGTGTTTGTCGCATCGGATGGATGGAGTGAAGTTTTGACGTTCAATGTGGACTTTTGGTTAAAAACATGAATTTCCATGGAGATTCATTGAATGGACGATTGCTAAGACTAAACGATCATTTCTCCCTAAATTGTATCACGTGATGTGAAAGAAATAGCTACGGTAACGTCCTCCCCAAAATTGTCAATTTGAACGTGAAGTCTTGTAATATCTTTTCCTGTATATACAGAAGCATCGCATCATGACGAAGTGTATGAACCACCATGTTTCTCCTCACAAACCGCCAGAGTTGACAAAATATGTCTTCTGCAATGCATGGTAATGAGACAAGATCGAGGTATACATAAATATACGTATGATGAGTGAATACAGAAAGCGCAGTGTATCGGTATACTACCACAAGTCATTGGAACGATTTTAGAGACTCCGGGTAATAGATTTTCAGAAAGACTTATTCGCAAAGCCTAATTGAGCCATCATATTCAACCTACCACCCAAAGCACCCCCCCCCCCCGGGGAGGCCTCATTCAGCAGGATGATTCTACAAGGCAATGAATAGTTTGAGTATAAACATAAGACATCGAATGAATTCTCAGTCTTCTACCCGATGCATCATGCATCATCACTCAACAAATATGTGAAACTGCAACACGATATAGTATCGAAGATTCTGTATTGAGTAGTGAGGATATTTGAGCTTATACTTCTTAAGGAATATATGTATCAACTCCGTACTGATATTGATAATGTAAGCTTGCTTGGGGTGGACTAAAACTCAGAGATAGTGAGCTGGGATCACTTCTGCAGGTTAGCACTGTTGCAAAGCTTATACGCTTCTATGAGAATAGATAGTGTTAGATGGATGGTATGATATTGTGCGGATGGATTAGATATGGAAAGATATTACAAGCAAGCAGATCATTTGGAATGGCGGGAATTGTCGAGGACGTATTGAATCGGAAGTGATTAAGGGGGGTGGTCTCGGTGAAGGGCGCTTAAATTTAAGCCATCGAGAGGGCCTCTTTGCTTGGCTAGCCTTATTTTTTTGTTCACGTTGGAAATTTCAAACGATCTCTATTTGTACTCTGATATTTTATTCAACATCGAGGTTCGACTCACATGCTTGATGACATGAAACTAAGACGGTATTGAGGCATAATCAAGACGCGTGATATCACAAACATAGCTTAATTATGTATCCTAATAGTCAGATTATCTTAGCCAGTTCCTTCCATCGAATAATAACATTGCGTGATTTACAGCGTACAGAGCCCGAAAACACAAATAAGTATTACCCGGCATCTAGACAGTATCAAGTCCGTCAACTGCGGAAGGGGGGTATTTCCCTTCTCTTTTTGTCAACAAACGCTCCTCTACATAATTAATAAAGGGCATATTTAACAGTAATCTCAATTGAATCGAATGATTTTACAATTGACGCGCATGACTAACGTGGCTAATTGATATTCGCAGTTCTCTTGTATTGCAACCGAAAAGGTATGCATCGAGAGCACAGCAAAATGTCTTTTTGCTGGTCAGAAGCACTACCCAGAGACCACTTTCCTTCTACTGATGACACTTGCTATTATTAACATAGTAGTATCAAGCCTTTAAGAGATCATTAGTGCTCCATGGTGAATGCATTGCCCGGTAGGATATAGGAGTGTTATCCCGTCATTATAGACATGAGATAGGAATCTCATACTTATACTCTGTAGGACTTGGACGACTGCTTGATTACAGACTAGTATACCCATTCTTCGTAGTATCGCACCTTCTATCCTGAATTGTCTGGCATGAATTCTGCGGATAAAACAAAAACATATGTGAATATATATGAGGCGATATCTAGATGTGTCCACTCTCTCAAAATGTAATGTTACTTTGAAAAAGAGTAGGGTATGGAATATGAGTTATGAAATATGAGACACTATATGCATGTAATTTATACTAAATCCAAAATTGACTCATTAAACATCACAAATTGAATCTCAAAAAATCATATCTGACCACAGAATGGAAGTTGATAAATACCAAAAACAGTCCTTCAAAAATACTTCATACCAGGAAGAAAAGCAACAACAGAATTTCGACTTATGGTAACACACTTGTAGTCCATATCCACTATCATCATTCTTTTTTGCAATATCTCACTTTGTTTTGAACATTGGAACACCACTGATCACATGGACAATGGTGCCTCAATGTTCAATTGATCTCCAACGTTCAATGGGATTTAAGCTATACCAGCCGAATGCAGCCTGAATCCACTCCTGTACCTGCGATATCAGCCATTTCCCGAGAAATATCTGACAAGGAGACAGTGTAGCAAGATAGGGAAGAAGCTAGTCCAAAAGCTGGTATGCCAAAGGTACATAAAGATACAAATCCACCGTTTCATCAGGCGTCGGATGTTCGAATTTGGGCAATCCAAATGGTGAAGAGACTTCATTGAGCTTGACTTTTGTACATTTCCGAGCTTGTTGTGCTTGCTGTGCTAAGCCAGCAGTCCCGATGAACCTTAGCTTATTCTTGCTCCTTCTTATAATTGCTGCCCTTTTGATGCCTGCAAATTCACACACAAGTAATCACCCACACAAGCTATCGAGGATCCAAGGCCCATGCTTCCAGGTGGGTCCAATTTTGTGATACAGGTCCCATCAAGGACTGAAGTTTCGCCGATGGAATTATCTAAGAGAAATAATCGTGCCCCATCAATAGATGATGCGGGGAGGAACTCTGGTTTCTCAAACGTTGAGTGAAATGGCCTGTCGCGCAGCAAAGGCTCGTTCCCTAGATCCGGATTCTTGGGTAGGAAATTTGGCTCACACAAACCTTGCGGCATCTTCATTGGAATCCAGGAAACATCAAAATCACAAGTCGACACGACTTTCAGACCGGCTTTATCCAAGCCTTCTAGCAGCTCCAAGAATAAGTCACTCTCTTCTTGGACTCTAGCTTGAACTTTGTGCGAAAGGTGACGTTGAATATTCAACCTCCAGTCTGCGGTTTTCGAAAGGTCGGTTATTATCTGCTCATATGAAGGACCTAGGTGTACAATACGACCGACCAAGCGAGTCGGAATTTTCAATACTGTAGGGTTATTTTCTTTGGGAGACCGACCCAGATCCCCCTTCTGAGGCATCTTCAAGAAAGCGTCTTCGGCAATATCTTTCATCGACGTTATGCCTGGGCCACCAAGAGAGTCCCTGACCAATCTACCAAACCTCAGGATATCCCCTTGGGGAACTTCGGTATCAGAATTTTTGAAGAGGATTGTATCCTTCCAGACTTCGTATAGTGTTTTCCTATAGTCCATAGGAAATCCGGCATAGCAATCCGTAGCCAGACCTATCAAACCATATATCTTATCTCTTGGCTCTTTGCATAGAGCTTGTTGATGGTTAACTAGGAGGTTTTGCAGTTTGTGACCGCCATCATACTTGTTTAAGAATTGATGGTGAAGTTTCCAGGGAACTGTATGTGAAAACGGAGTTCCTGGAAGCCTTGTTCCACCGGGCCCTTCAATTTGTTCCACAGTTTCCATGGTTTGTGGCCAGGGAAGGGTAATGGTTTCCACAAATCGTTGCCAGTCTATGACTTCAAACCCAAAGGAAATAACAATTTTTCTAGCTTTGCCAATCTCTTGAACAATCCAAAGTCTGCTCCAATACTCATTTAAGCATATCTTCATCAAGTAATTGAAGAGCAATAGTTGATCTTGTCGTTGCTGAGTATGCGCCGACATCTCAAAAGGCGCTATTTTCTTCGGTTCCGGCCAAACAGGAGATGTTAGATGCTCTTCCATTCTTAGCCATATTACCACAAGCTTTGCGCGCTCATAGATATATGGGATAATTCTCAATTGATGGTTCCGTTCCGATATGTCATCTTGATTTGTGCAAATAGCATCGATCCACAGAATTAGCCCTTCGGTGCTCTGCTGCTGCATGCAGACAAGTGCATGGTAGAGGTTCTTCGTAACGAAGAATTGTTGATCATTAAGGCTGATAGAATAGTCACGAGCCTCATCACCCCAAGTGTAGGAGAGAGCATCATACTTTGGACGCTCCCCGAATGTTGCATGTCTAAGGAAGCAACGTGGTTGCTGGACATTTGGCCCGGAAAAATAGATGCAGAAGCTATAAGCCCCTAGTCAGTAATCACTGCCTTACCTTACAATTGTATAGGCTGCACACTTACTCGAATCCCGTCCACGGATGAGTCAAGAGGGTCATAGAAAAATCGCTTCATCTTCATCAAAATGATGATGAGAACCAGGATGAACAATCGAAAAGAAAAGGCATAACTGGAATCGCAGGAGGAAATTAATATTGAGCATGCGTAAAAGCGGCAAGAGCTCTATTCAGCTGATCATTACTGTGCCATGATACTGGCCAATAATTGATGCAGGGAGTGACATTAATTTATCGGCTAAAAACTGCTTCATAATGTGTTACCAGCAGTCCAAAGGATTGTAACCATAGGGGATATCGTACCACAAAGAACGCCTATCTTCAGCTTTAGATCCGTTACTCTTCGTCCTCGTCCTCCTCAACAGGAGCTCGTCTCCCTTGCGAGGAAACGCCACTTCTCCGCTTTTCCCTCAAGTTATCTTCCGTCGACGTAACCACCTTCTCTCCAACATAATGCTCTCCATCCCACTCAGTTCCACACTTTGGGCATTTTCTGTTAGGCCGTGAGTTCCAATACGCAGTCTCACAAATCTTGTGTAGCCGCACATTGCATTCTCTCCTCGAGCATCTCTCTCCAACCGTTACGATTCCTTTGCACGCCTCACAACTTTTTATCCTATGCCACTCATCTGGGTCATCTGAATCGTTGTATGTATCGACAAGCCAGCTTCGAAGCTCGAGTATTGCACGAGGTGTCAAAGAATAGTACCCTCGTCTACTTCTTTCGAACCATCCTTGCGCTACTAATCCAGCCAACACCCTCTCAGCTTCTGAATTCTTCACACCATGATCCACAGTCTGCATATCGGCATCGCCTATACTCTGCCGACCGGATCCCCCGGTAAGTGACGAATGAAGAGCCTGGGTACTGGTTATGGCCATGATCTCCCTTCCCTTGGTATTATGTGATTCAAACATAGCATCTAGAACCCGCTTGATATAAAACATTTCTTCCGTTGTGAAAGTAGTCGCGAGTTGAGTGAGGGGATCGCTAGCACTGTTGACAAGAGCCCAAACTTTTTTATTTGATAGTTGATGTCTCATACTTCTAATCTCATAATCGAACGGCGAGAGGGCTTGAGCTGCACTATTTAAATAAGATGACAGGTCATCCAATGTGACAGCATCTGGGGAGAACACTCTTCCTTCTAGGAGATAAATGTCAATTATTAAGGAGACGATGATTGATATGAGAAAGAAAAGCTTACCATCTTTGACGGTGAAGATACGAGCGAGCAACTCTTTGCCTTCATCCAGATTTAGACTACCTCGTGCCAGTAATGCTTGAAGGAATGCGCGATTAGTATCATCATAGTTTTCGAGAGCGTCATCCATGATTGATAGATTGGTAAATTGTAATTATAATAGCATATATCGTGAAGAGGTTGAGTGGATTGACTGTCACAAATGTAGAGATGCGGCTGTGAATGTAGGGAGACGCGTTTGTGGTCGCGGGTTAATTTTGACGTGTTTAGCGTGTTTTCTTTCTGATTCAGGCTCCAAGTCAAATTATTCAGCTCTAATTTTATTCACTTACATACTTCTAGCCGCTGCTGCTGCTGGCAATTGTATAGAAAATACTCGAATAGATAGAACATCTCAATTACAGCACAAACTGTATATATAAAGAAATGTTCTGAGAATCCTCAACGCCACGGACTAATTCAAATGTTTTAGTCTTGGGCTCTAAACCGTTGACAATGCCGATTATTCAGTTCTTGTTCAGTTCTTATATATAGGCCAAGTGTCCTGCGGAAATGATTTGTTTGCTGCGACGAGTTAGTCGTTCAGCTTGTGATGAACATTGAAATACAGGTCAGATTGCTCAAATGCAACAACCCTGCTGTTGGATATTATACTACTGGGGAATTGAGTAGGTCGAGTTGATGTAGCTGTTCTGAAGAGATTAAGATACAACTGGTGGGCTGGCAGATTCTGGGAGGCCTATTATCCAAGCCATGAGGATCTCGAGCATGCTTCAAGGTAGTTTTATGAGTATGAGAACGGAGAACGAGATCTATGCAGGATCAACCAACCGCATAAAACATCTCAACCCTTTCTACCGATCAAGAGTTTCCTTACGAGGGGATATGGGACCTTGCATTTGACAAGATATGTTGAACTGCACATTCATCGGATTTGAAGTGTCCTGCCATATACTATCATTTCATTATACCTGTACCGTTTCATGGGATAGCACCTTCCATTTTCTCCAAGACAACTACTATTTTCCCAGTCACGTTATCCCACATTAAACATATTTCACCTACTTCTCCTCCGCCTTCACATCAACCAGATTCTTATCTATGAGCTCATTAGTCTTGACGATGTTTTTTCTGCTCTCGGAATATGACTTACAGAAGGCAACATAATCTTTGATATTCTCAGCTTCCTCAAATGGGGTCGGATAATACCAAGCTGCATTCTTCAATTCCGTTTCTGAAATTTATCAACTTATTCCTTCTATGCACGCAGAAAGATAGGGAGACTCACTATCAAACGTAATGGTATAGTAAGATGCATTACCTTTCCAGGGACAATGTGTACTATGATCTGTCTTTGAGAGCATAGCTTGTTTGACGGAGCTAAGTCATCAGAACCCATCATCCAAACCGAAATACATATAACTCACGACGGTGGAAACTTCATTGTCAGCAAGATATCAACCATACCTTCAAATATTGGGTACATACATAGATATTCCCCTCCACAACCTCCCAGTTGTCTGTCTCGGCGATGGTACGACCGTTTACAGTCGCGGTAGCTTTTCCTGAAGGCATTATTGCTCTTTGAATACGATGTTGTTCATTGAACGTTTCTGATGAAGTTTGGGTTGATGGTCTGATTATTATATCGAGCTGCAAGATGGTTTGTAATAATGAGGGGTAGCTCGGATGATTAAGTAATCTCAGGAATGCGGGAGGTAGCTTTCTCCGAGAGCCGACTACATTTTCTAATACTAGGTGCACGTGGTAGCGCTCGAATATACTTGTTGATACAGAATTCGATTATTTCGAGCTGATTTGGGAATCGAAGAATGAAAGATTATACCTTCTTCGTTGTCACTACCCTTGTAGATTGGGCTTATAGATCATATCCTTTCTCCTTTCAATTTTCACTACCTTTCCAAAAGCATCAGTACTCCCCTTTCCGGTAAATGAAAGCTAAAGAGATGAAGACTTGAGATGAGGCCAAAAGAGTGATTAAAGAATATGCAATGATCATCATCATGATGAAACAGAAGGTCTGTGAAAGAGAAATGATAGAGGGAAAAGCTACGAAAACTTATTAACCAATATTCATATAGTTTCGATTTTTCCAAGGCTCCATTCGAACCATTAAGAAAAGAGTCAAATCATAAACCTAACTTCAGTGAATAACCTAGGACGATAACTCTCCACCTTCGAGCTCCAACGGAAGATTCAGACTTACACGATATTTAGATTGAGCTCCAATAATCAGGTATTGACATCGAGATAGCACAGTTGATATAACTGGAATTATTAACATATATTTTATCACTTAAGTCTCTTTATCTCAATAGCTCAAAAGACAGCAACTGAATATTTGTTCTTCTCTTGCACACGTTGAAAGTCGCAGTTTGATACCCCTACCACCCGTAGACGTTCAAACATCAAGATATTATCCACGATTGAGAATCCTATCTTTAATCAGCCATGTAACTATAGGAGGTGCTCTGCTATATACTTGCATGAGAACAACTTAAGTCGAAGCTTAATTTGAAGATTGATATACTCCCCAGCTTTGGAAGATGCATTTGCTCATTGGGCTCATCTCAGGATTTATCGATGATTCGAAAATAATATCTGTTATGGTAATTCTCGAATCATTCCTAAATCCTTGTACCAGTCATTATTGCGGTCGTTCTGTTGTCATTTTATGAATAATAATCCAATCGTTTCGCAGTCATTAGATTTAGATGATCATTTCACTTTTTTTGAGTTATTCAAATTTG
The DNA here is from genome assembly GCA_003260565.1 of Monilinia fructigena. Taxonomy (NCBI): domain Eukaryota; kingdom Fungi; phylum Ascomycota; class Leotiomycetes; order Helotiales; family Sclerotiniaceae; genus Monilinia; species Monilinia fructigena. The sequence continues at coordinate 518,234 of QKRW01000026.1, forward strand.
ATATTCTGTGTTTTGTAATCATGACCATCAATATAGCGAGAGTTTCAGTCATTCCACAGTCATAAATAATCATTTCACCCTTTCTTTTCAACATTTCCAGTCAATTTTCTGTATTTTGTAGTCATTTACTATCACTATAGTAATAATTTTAGTCACTCTGCGGTCATTAAATGATCATTCTACCCAACATTTCCAGTCGAAATTCGACATCTTACAGTCATTTCAAATTATTGCATGGCTTTTCCAGTCACCATACCACCCTTTTCCTCCCATCTTCCATTAATTTTAATTCTTTTCGCTCTCTCCAAATGTGTACAAGTAGGTTCAGAAATCCCCCTTTGCTATGCCTTTTCTTTCCACGAAAAAACTGCAACACCAAGACAAGAGCCTACCAAACCCTCGAAAATTCAACAAAACTCATACTTATTCCTTACACCTCTATCTTATCTATCAGCTTCACTGCGAAATCTCATCATGCCAAAACTCCCAAGATCCGACGCCCCGTATACAAATAATGAAAATCAGTGTTGCCATTAGTATACGCCAGTGAAACGGTGGCTGATATTGGATTCTTAATTAGCATTTTTGTACGTATGATATAAGGTTATACGTACTTTAGTAAGTGTAACAAATTTCAATATTACTAGAAATATACTGAAATACTGAATTTCGATTTGGAATGCTATTTTTAAGCCTAATTAGGATCTAGAATGAGCATTCTATACCTAATTATAATATAGAATGCTATTTCTAAACCTAATTAAGATATGGAATGAGCATTTTAGATTAAATTCCAGTATTTCAGTATATTTTTTGCTAGTATTCAGTATTATTATAATATTGAATATTTTCAGTGATATATAGAATTCAATATTACGTACGAATATATTTTGAAAAAAAAAGTTATAGATACCACTATATTGGCCCGTAAACCGAATACGGGAAATACTAATGGCAACGCTGATGAGAATACCGCCCCGGTGAAGCGAGAACCCAAAGAACCCAAAAGAACATAACATTAGGTCGCATGCTTTCTTATGCGGGAAGATCAGGGCTTTTTGATGATGAGAGAGACATATGGAGAATCTTTTTCATAGGGTAGTAGAGATGTCGCTTTGCAGACTGCCCGGTTAGGGCCCACGCACTGGGAGAACAGAGATGTCCAGAATTCCGGAGCTATCCTAGAAATATTAATGAGATCCCCAAGACCCGTTTGTTTCCTGCTGCGCCAAAATACTTAGTGAATGGACATATGTAAGGAGAAAGAGATCCGATGCAAGATTTGGTCGCTTATTGGTGTGGCGTGGTGGAAGGATGTGTCAGAAGTGTTAATGTGGAGGTATCAACAGAAGTATGTTATTGTGAATTAACTACTTTTAGAGACGTAGCGGATAAGGCTGGTGAGGATGCGAAACCTGAACCTTCAACGGTCGAGAATGTCAAGCGACGCGTTGAGGAGTTGCGAGGCGACCGTGGGAAGAGTAAGCAAATGCGTGAGAGAACGCCTGAGGATATTGAGGAGCTCGAAGGAGGGGCTCGATGGGGAGGTTGGTGTGCTTGTGAGGAAGGATGAGAAAGGGGTTAAAATGCACAAGATATATATTAAAAAGGAGTTTGCCGTGATTAAGAGAGGCTTGCAGGATTGGAAGGATCCTGAGGACGATGATTGGGAGGGACCCGAGCCGGGGATCTAGCTTATTAACCACGGTGCAGAAAAACTCCTGAGAGATGAACCTTCTAGCTCTGAGAAAATCTCATGGGCATATGACTTGAGTGTCTCGCTTGTGGAATATCTGTTTTTCGAGGTGATCATGGAGGACTTAGTTAAGTGACTTGGTGGGCATTATGCTTTTTTATCTATGCGCGGAACTCTTGGTCTATGATGGCCCTCCAGGATATGAACAATAAAATAAAAGTTCAATATCTGAATATAATCTTATACAAAAAGTGTCTCTAATCGCTGTAGATGATTCATATAATGAATATTTCATATCTGAATGAAGGTTACCCTCTCTTGTAAATTTTACCACTTTGTCTCGGGAATTCAAGTTCAATTATTGATGATATTACGATGATAAGTGAAGGCCCCGGCATGAGTTTACCATCGAGAAACCAAGCCAATACTCAGAAAAAGATGTGTTCGTTACTGCATGACCTTGTACGAAATTACAACTCGTTCGAACTTCCAGATAACTTTCCATAACCATGCTTACGGTAAGATAGAATTGAAGAGAAAAAACTCTGGAAGATTGTATACTTTGTATTTGGGATGTGGATATGTGAAAGTAACAGTCAGTGAAGACGATGAATGCAAAAAGTAAGGAAGTAGAAAATAACAATAATGATGGTGGTGTGATGTTCGAGACCCATGATTCTTTGACGCTTGATATACTTCTTGGACTTCAATGAGATGATTATCAACTTCTCCATATTACACTATAATAAAATCAACGCCAAGCAGATATTCTCCATGTCACCTCAAACGGAATGAGTATTATAATACGAAGTATTATAGCCTGTAAAACCCGCACCTCTGATCATGATTGTTATCATCTTCTATATGGATATGAAGATCGAATACCAGGTTCCCGGTAAACCCTTACACTTAGGCTACTCTCAGACCCGTCCTATCATTCAGGGACTTCCCGAACCAAGAGTATATTCTCAGATAAAGGACCACCAAGATACATTTCCACAGATGATTGACTAAGGTTGCTGGCGAAAAAACCAGACTGATCAAGTTCAGACCGCCGATGCCCGTTGATAATGACCGCCGATTAACCTTACCGCTGCTCCGATGATCTCTTTAAGAGATGTTGCATAAAATATTAACCGAAGAGAAGCCAAGGGTTAGACCTTTTTGTTGTCTTTGATAGTTACTATTATGAAAGCCATGGAATAGTCTAGATCTTTGTATAGAATCCATTTAATCGTTCTATAAATTCTTTTGAAATTGGTTTTTAAAATTGATTGGTATTATGTTTTATTTGCTTAGTTATTTATTTATTGAGAAATAGCCAAGATAAAAGTAGCTAAAGATACTCAGGTACTTTTAATTAATATAAATTATGAATATCAAGATTATGTATTTGACTGTTGATTTATTATAGATTTTCAAAACAAGTGAGCTCTTCTGTCTAACGATCGAGTTATTGAAACTTATCTGAGATACATTGATTGCGAAATGACGAAATTGGTGCATAACCTACCCGGAACATGCCTAGTATCCAAGCGAGTGTACACGATATCTCAAAGAATTTTTCAAAAAGTGTTCAAGACCCTTAATGTATAAGGTTTTCGGATGTCTGATCCATATTTGCTGCAAGATTGATTCAAGCTTATCTGATTGACAAAGTTTCTGAAGGTTTTACGAGGAATTTAGATCCTTCACTATTTGTATTGTAACAATAAACAACGTGGCGAGAAGAAGAACCTTGGTCAGTTCAACGTTGAATACTTCGTGAAAGACGGCGTTTGGCAAAAGGTAGAGATTTATAGAAAAACCAACTACATACATGTACACTCTTCCCGTTGTGCATACACATACACATACATACATACACATACACACATCGCCCATCAAAAATGGACTCACAACAATTTAAGGAGGCGGCGACGTCGGCGATTGATGAGAGTAAGTCTGTATCCTTCAATCTTGATGAGTATATTCTGACGAATGTAGTCGTGCAATACTACGACAACATCCACAAACGGCGCGTGGTGTCCACAGTCGAGCCTGGTTATCTGAAGAAAATTCTTCCCGATGGTCCACCTCAAGAGGGTGAAGCGTGGGCAGATATTCAGAAAGATATTGAGGCGAAGATCATGCCTGGCTTGACACATTGGTATATCCTCTGACTCCCAACTTCAACAGCTGTGCTTATATAATCAGGCAATCACCAAATTTCATGGCTTTCTTCCCCGCCTCCTCTACCTTTCCAGGAATGCTGGGTGAACTGTATTCGGCCGCTTTCACGGCCCCTGCTTTTAATTGGATATGTTCTCCTGCTGTCACCGAATTGGAGACAATTGTAATGGACTGGCTTGCCAAGTTGTTGAACTTGCCAGAGTGTTATTTATCTTCGACTTGTGGTGGTGGGGTCATCCAAGGGTCAGCCTCGGAGGCCATTGTTACCGTAATGGTTGCTGCCCGAGACAAGTACCTCCGTGAAACCACCGCAGGACTATCTGGAATCGAACTTGAAGACGCCATCGCATACAAGAGAAGTAAGCTTGTTGCACTAGGAAGCGAAATGGCACACAGCTCTACACAAAAAGGAGCCCAGATACTTGGTGTCAGATTTCGCACCGTTCCAGTCCTGGCTTCCAACGATTTCGCCATGACTGGCGAGGATCTAGAGAAAGTATTAAAAGAATGCAAAGCTCAAGGGTTGGAGCCATTCTATCTCACTACCACCATGGGAACGACCGCTACATGTGCAGTCGATGACTTCGCATCTATAGCAGCAGTGCTATCAAAACATACCCCTACCGATGTCCCCGGAGAAGTTTGGATCCACGTTGATGCTGCTTACGCAGGTGCAGCTCTAGTCTGTCCTGAATTCCAGTATCTAACATCAACTTTCCAGCATTTCCATTCGTTCGATATGAATATGCATAAATGGCTACTGACAAATTTCGACGTATCATGTCTCTATGTTAAGAAACGCAAAGACTTAATAGACGCATTATCAATCACACCCAGCTATCTCCGAAATGAGTTCTCAGACAGTGGACTCGTCACCGATTATCGGGACTGGCAGATTCCTCTCGGACGAAGATTCCGAAGCTTAAAGATCTGGTTCGTGCTGCGAACCTACGGAGTGCAGGGATTACAAGCACATATCAGAGACACATTGACACGTGGCGACATCTTTGCGGATCTGGTCAAATCCCGAAAAGACCTCTTCAATATCATTACCGGGCCCAACTTCGCCCTCACAGTCATCAATGTTGTTCCCAAGGTTGCGGGGCTCGAAGCACAGAATAAAGTTACGGCAGAGGTGTATGAACTTGTCAATAAGCGAGGCGAGATTTACATCACGTCCAGTGTGGTGAAGGGCACGTATGCCATTCGACTCGTGAGTGCGAATCCCAAAGCGGAAGAAAAATATATTCGCAGGGCCTTTGAGATTTTGGTGGAGACGACGGAAGAGGTGAGAGATGGGAAGCCTAGAAAGGAAAAAAGTAACGGTTTTGGTATTAATGAGAAAGTGGAGGCAGAGCTTGAAGCTGCCATCATTAACGGAAAGGGACTTGCAAATTAGACGCAGAATGACTGTCGGTTACGGCAAAGTATCTCCTCTAGAAAGAAAATTGGCGTCCGGGGTACAAAGCGGTGTTCTTATGCTAGATTCGGGAGTATGTTCGTTTATGCATTATGAGAGCAATGACACGACATCTAAACTTCCGAATCCTCCCAAAAACGAAAAATATAAAGAAATAAAGCGAATCTGAAAGGTCAAGACGCGGTGGGTAGAAAGACCTCAATCAGGGATCATAGATGAGAGGAATTCTTCATTGTACAAAGACAAAATCTTATTTTTTATCTTTCTAGTATTCTTGTTGGCTTGTTGTTTACCTACGCAACCTAATGTGTTTTGTCTCGTTATACTGCCCTATCTAACTTGATGATCATATCCTGTCAGTATATTGATGTACAAAATATATTGGATGATGTTCCGTCGTTGTATAGGTGTGCATAAAATATCAAATATGACGTATGAGGGATTATTGACTATAAATGATTTGCACGTTGAGGTGGAGTGTTGATGCTGTAGATCAAGGGTTCCAGAATTGGAGCTACACCATTCATTGACATAGCAACGATAAATAGAGAACTATAGTGAAAATGTATTCGTCAAGTGGGATATACATTTATACATACATAATCGTACAGGTACTCTAATTTTTGGGTTTATCAGCTCCTTCGGTGCCAGACAATACATTGACCCATGCTGGAGGATCGTCTGAGCATATCTTCCTCACTACACTGTCTGAATCTGGGAAATCAGAAACCACCCCTCTCACCAACTTATCTTGGCTTGCTGGGGAATCCAAATATACTTTCTTGATATTTGACGCTGCCCTTCGGTCTGTCTCCTCAATTTCAGCTTGAAGCAGCTGCATTCTATCATGGCGCCTTGATTCGGCGGCATCCCATCTTTCCATTGACTGTTTATGCGATTTCTCTTTCCTTTCCTTTCTTAAGCGCCAAATTTCTTCCCTATCCGATCTATCCACCCCATTCCTGTCTATGTTTGGGTTTTTTTCCTCCTCGATTATTTCGCCCTCCTCTGTCAACTTTTTGGGGGTTTTCTGAGTGATCCATTCTTCATCGCCAGGGAATGATAAGCCTTCTGCAATATACTCTTCATCTGGGATGACTTTGATGATTCGTATGTTAGCTTTTCCACGTCGAAGGACAAGCATTTCACCATCGATGAGGTAGTGTTGGGTATCCTTATTTTGCCATCTTTTAATTGGGGTAAAGGTTAAAGCATCATCCTTTCCAACATATCCTAGAGGCCTTGATCCACCGATATAGATTCCAGAGGAACCACACATGCGATTCGCTTCCGAAGCTGTAGCACAAAGACCGGCAGCGACAATTATTCTTGCTATGCTTCTAGTATAAACGAAGGAATGCGGTAACTTAAGGTCTGCTTTTGGTCTGTTGGATGCATTGGTTCCAATCAGCTTAGATGCCGCCTGTTCCTCGATTCTCTTCAGATCATTCTGCAACTGCACGTCATTCTTGTCAATGGGCTTGCCGAAAAGGAGTCGGTGCTGAATCTCGGCCGCCTTTGCTGCCGGTTCCCCATGAACTAGTTCGAGAAAGTCTCGCGCTAACGCGTGTTGAGCTTGTCGTTTAGAAGGTTCCTTCATATGTTCCTCCATCAATGTGGTGATTTGCTCGATAGGCATAAATGTGAAAAGTTTGAGGTATCTTTCTACATCTTGGTCTGATGTACGAAGAAAATATCCGTATAAATCAAACGAACTCATCATGTCTTTATCCAGCCATAAGGCATTTCCCGCACTCTTTCCAAATTTAGCTCCAGATGATGTGGTCAATAGAGGAACGGTAAACCCGATTGGTGGGGTCGCTTTCTTATGCTTCTCCTTGACTACAGGATCTGGGTGGTTCGCTAAAATGTACTTGACAGCGTCAACACCAGCGGTAATGTTACCATACTGATCGGAGCCACCAATCTGCATTGTTATGCCTTTTGTATTGTACATATGCCACCAATCCCATGACTGCAACAAAGGATATGAAAACTCAGCATATGACATGCCATCACCTTTATTCATCTTGTTCTTGACACTATGAATATTAGCCAGGATTTGGCGGATTCGGGCAAAGAATGCACTCACGTATCTTTTGCAATCATCGCACCCATTCTCATTCCTGGTCCAAGGACTTGGAGGAGCTCCATCACTGTCAACCCATTCATCCAATGATTGTTATTCACTAAACCTCTTCTCCATGCCCATTCCCATACGTATCCATATTTTCTTCCATAAGCCTCGACATTCAACCATATACCTTTCATTTGATAATGCATTTTCAGCATATTTTCATTTCTCGTTGTACTCTTCATTGTCACTCGTGTTGTTAAACGATCAGTCGGGTCGCCAATCTTTGCGGTAGCTCCTCCGAGTAATGAAACTGTATGGTATCCATGTACATACATCCAGAACAGGGACATGAGAGGTAAGAAATGGCCAACATGAAGTGAAGGTGCCGTAGGATCTACACCCACATACGCACCAAGCCGCTTCTCCGTCATCATACGATCGACCTCGTCTCTTGTGCTACAATAGAGGTTAGCTTCTCGAATATGAGGGGTCAAACTTATGTATTTACCCAGTTACCTGGTGCACATAACCTCGCTCCTCCAAAATTGATAGCATGCTCTTCCGCTTCCCGGCCTTAATTTCGGTAGCCTGCTTTGCCCAAGCCAGTTCCGCATTTGCCAATTTGGCTAAGTACTTTGTGCCAATCCATCTTCTCGATGCTTTGTTCGAATTTTGGGACGCTCTGAAAGTGCATTTTGCGCAAACATATAGGTCGGGTCGAGCCGAACGTTGTAGGAAAGAAGTCGTTGCCATCGTCGTGGCCAAAAGGAGAGTAATCACGAATGCATAAATAGACTCAATATGACAGACGGATACACGGCAAAGTCTGCGAGAGTATCAATTAATTTGGCAGACAACTGGTCAATGTCTTGCTCAGATATCTAGTATTCATTTACAATTCTTTGCAAGCCAAAATAATTTCACGGTGACGGCGTTTAGTTTATCCGAAATTATCTGCTATCACAAACGCTAGGAAAATCAGAGTGGGTCAACTAGTCAGTACCCCCACTTATTAGTGTCTCTCCACATTTGGCGGCACGGAAGAACAACCTCCATGACGCTTCATTTGTAATAATTCTACTTATTACTGTAGAGAACATACATACCTACATACCAACCTATTACTTACTAGGTTAATGTGCATACACTTGCCAGCTGGATGATATTCATTTGAACATTGATCCATCCAACCAAATTGTTCAGAAGAGACAACAATCATTCTCTACACGAATGAGACATAGTCAATCCTCGTTGGCCCTTTGCTTCCCATCCTTGACTTCATCCTTGACTTCATCCTTGACTTCATCCTTCACTCTAGATTCACTCTGCTAACATCTATATCTACTCTCCTAACTTCACGTCTTTCCCTTGATTACCCTTTTCTCTATAATTCTTGTATGTTACTTCCTTCTAAACTAGTTTACTTCACGAAAAAGCACCTCCCTTATACCCCTTTGCCTCAAGATGGCAGAAACTCAAACATTCATCAGTGGGGCAGATGGTAACGAAGTATTTCAGGCGAAGTATATTCCAAAACAAAAAGGACCTCTCACTTCAGATCATCCAAGTATGAGAGCATACATTTCAACTTATCCGCCTTTGGGTCAGTTGACGGCCATTGCTAATATTAATCAATCGGATGCGAGTACAATATTCGTCACAGCTTTATTGGAGGTTGACGAAAGCCGTGTCACTGAACCATGGGAAGTCTCACTTCTTTTTCTAGATGGAGATCAAGAAGCTGAGTCTGTGTATGGTAAAGACAAGTGGGCAGAGTCTCAGATGAAACCTATAGAGAAGAAAGATTCCCTACCAACAATTTTGCAAACCGTGGCGCCTTTAGGACTTCGTCGGTTATACTTCAAGACATCGCTGCCATCTCATCTCCCAACAAAGTTCACCATCAAGTTTCGAAGCAACTCCAATGAATCTTGGAAGCTCGTAAAAGACCATCAGGGAACACAAGATGGGACGATCATATTGAGAACAGTCACTGCACAGGAAAATATTTCAAATAGCTTATCCGATTATGTTAAGGGTTTGAATCCCTCACTAAATGTCAAGAATTATCGAAGCCAATCTCCCGGTACCACTCTTTTGGTCAGTAGAAGTTCCAATTGAGGGGCCAATGGGAAAGAATCTACTATAAAAGACATTGAATTTGGGCTTCCTTGGGGACAAGATAAATTGGCGAGGTGATTCCAACTTTGTATTGACTAGGTTTGTGATATTTTACTAACACCACTAGATGGTTTGCTCTTATTCGTATTTGGACACCCTGGTTGGCTCCCCGGCAAGGAAAGACTGTTTTTGACCTTGATAAGGAGGCTGTAACTTGCTCTTTTTTAAGCTCAGAAGGCAAGCACATTGTTTTGCTAGCTATCAGTGGTATAAATAACGTCATGACTCTGTTTAAGAGTGATAGCGACGGCAAAGTTGTCTTGAGAGTATGATGCAACCTTCATGATGTTGAGGATTATAATTCTGATTTAGGCAGGCTCGAAGTGACAACCCTAAGAATTCTGTTGCTCGTATCCTCGTTGGGCTTGGTGACGACTATGAGTCGGCTAATGCGGCCGTAATGTATCATGCTAGGCAAGTTGTTACCATTTTCGAAAGTGAATCTGGCGAAACACAAAAGGAGATCGAGGCATTGAAAGGAGGAAATGAGAAAACAAAGGTTTGGATGGAGAATTGGTGTGATGGCCTAACTTATTGTATGCTCACTGAACCTCCCAATCCAACCGTCTAACCAATGATCCAGGCACATGGAATGCTCTTGGGCAGCGATTAACTGAAGAAAAAATACTTCGAGCAGTTGAAATCCTCGCAGAGAATAAAATCAACGTCACTAACTTTATAATTGATGATAATTGGCAAGCCATAGATTACAAGGGACATGGTCAATTTCAACACGGTTGGGTAGAGTTTGAGGCAGAAAGAAAGGCATTTCCAAATGGTTTGAAGCACACTATTTCTCTCATAAGACAAAAACTCCCCAGCATTCAGCACGTAGCTGTATGGCACGCAATTCTGGGCTACTGGGGAGGCCTTGCCCCTAATGGAAAGATCGCCGAGACGTACAAGACAGTTGAGGTCATTCGCCGAGATTCTTTGAGACGAAACTTGCCTCTTGGTGGCAAAATGACAGTGGTGGCAAAAGAAGATGTACAGAGGTTCTATAACGACTTTTATTCGTTTCTTTCATCATGTGGTGTGGATGCCGTCAAAACTGAGTAGGTGACTAATTGCAAATCATTTCTTTGCTAATATGCTCTAGTGCCCAGTTTATGCTCGACCTTTTGGAGTCTGCTGAAGATCGTAGTGATCTTATTTCCGCATACCAAGATGCATGGACCCTTTCAACTCTTCGACATTTCAGTGTCAAAGCAATCTCTTGCATGTCACAGATCCCGCAAATCCTATTTCATTCTCAGCTACCTCAGAACCGACCCCCAATCCTCGTACGGAATTCTGATGACTTTTTCCCTGAAATTCCCACGAGTCACCCATGGCATGTCTTTACTAACGCCCACAATGCTCTATTTACACAGCATCTCAACCTGATCCCGGATTGGGACATGTTTCAAACTGTTCATGACTATTCTGGTTTCCATGCCGCTGCCAGGTGCGTTAGTGGTGGTCCAATATACATCACTGATGTGCCTGGCCAACATGATTTGGATTTGATAAACCAGATGACCGGCCCTACACCTCGGGGCAAAACAGTCATTTTCAGACCGAGTGTTGTCGGTAAGAGTCTTGACCAGTACAATGGATACGACGATGACCACATACTTCCAATCGGGACATACCACGGTGCTGCGTATACTGGAACTGGCATTATTGGCTTCTTTAATGTATCACAAAGGCCACTCAGCGAGCTGGTACCACTATCTAAATTTCCTGGTGTCGAGGAGGCACAGTTTTATATCGTCCGTGCCCATTCCAGTGGAGCTATCTCTAAGCCCATGCAAGTTGTCGACCCCCAAGCTTTGATTTACGTTTCCTTGGCTGTTAGAGGATACGATATCCTATCAGCATATCCATTGCGTGGGTTTGTTGACCAAGGAAATGATAACAACACCACATGGATAGCTAATTTGGGTCTTCTGGGGAAACTGGCTGGAGCCGCAGCTATTGTCGACAGTAAAATGACGAAATCAGAGAATGGGAAGATTATAATTGACACAAGTGTTAAAGCTCTTGGAACTCTTGGTAAGTCTCAATTCTATTATGCACAATTTTTGCCTCTAATTTCACTTCCAGGGATTTATATATCGACACTGCCCGATATATCATATAAGGACAACTTGCTAGTCACCATTCTTGGAAAGGTTCTCCCTATTCACACTGTTACCAGTAGCAAGACTGACCCTCATGTCCTCGAAATTGATACATTGGAGGCATGGAAGGAACTTGAACTTTCAGCTGGATGGAGTAATGAAGTGGAGGTGAAGATATACATCCACCCAGTAGCTTAAGTGTCAACGTGGAATGACAGCCTATGGACATGGAACAAAAACAAATTATACTTTTCAGAGTATCTCTTCAATTGATACCTTAGCTTAGAACAGTCTAAGTCCAATAAATCACATAGAAGTCGCACGACTGGAAGTGTTTTTGATGTGTATTCACGTGATGTATGCAGTGTAACCAATGGAAGAATTTAAGGTGTGTTGAAGAAGTCCCAACCTCAGCAATGTTACTGCCAAAACAATTGTTTTGCCCTCGTTCATCATGCACATCGTAACCAGAACCTTTATTTTCGTTTATACCCTGTGTCTATCAATCATAACTTTGTATCACCCGTTTTTCTTCAAACTTCAATTATCTAATTCAATGGAAGCCTCACACACAACCCTCTCTCTCCCCTTGCGATCTCTTAATCGACCGCCGCCATTCATTGTCGAATCTCCAAAATTGAATAGAAATGCCTTTGTTCTCCTCCATGGTACATCATCCTCTGGAGTTCCATTCAGTAAAGAGCTCATGGAGCAAGTCGACTTTAGACTGTTACTTCCACGGACTAGACTTGTTTTTCCCTCAGGAAGTTTTCGGAATACGACCGTCTTTAGCGGAAACTTGACTCACGCTTGGTTCGATATTGCTGATTTTGCAGACCGGACAAAAGGGGAAGAGCAACAGAAAGAGGGACTGAGAGAAAGTATCGAATATCTAGGAAAACTCATCAAGGATGTAGTGGATAATGAGTCTCACAACGAAAAGTTTCAAGTATTTGTAGGGGGTCTAAGCCAGGGATGTGCGATGTCTATGATTTTATTGTTGGGTGGACAATTGGACAAATTGGGAGTATCAGAGAAGCTTGGAGGGTTTGTGGGATTAAGTGGATGGTTGCCGTTCGAAAAGCAACTTTCTGAGGTTATCACGCAGGGAAGAGATTGGAAAGAGAAGAGAGCTCTTGCTCAATGCTGGTTGAGAAGAGAGTTGGGGTTTTCACCCTCTAATAGATGGGATATGCCATCATCCTCATTATGGAAGGAACAACACATCACAATTTTCTTGGGCCATGGGACAAGTGATGAAAAAGTAAGGATGGAGTGGGGTAGAAATATGAGGAGATTGCTAGAGGCTGTGGGGTTTAAGGTTGAGTGGAAAGAATATATGAGTATGGGGCATGTCACTATCCCAGAAGAGTTGGTTGATATGACGGATTTTATCAAGCATGAATCAAATATGCATGACCGGGCTGGTGAAGAGGCTTTAATCACCTCCCCAACTACCTCTGCTCCAAATCATTAAGAATGGGCACTGATCTTCTATGTTTGTTAATAAGTGTTGACCGGTTGGTTACTTCTTACAAAGGCCTATAGAAAGGTCTGGCACGTGAAGTATCCTTGTGTAGATCCATTCAAATAACTCTTGATCTCTATCCAAGACCTACCTTAAATACAAACAACAAATTGAACATTACTTCAAAAATCCATCACAAGCATCTCTTTCTGAACGTAAATATGCTTGGCGTGGAGCTATAGACCTTAGGAGCTAATCGTTGGGTCTATGTACTCCGCCATTACCGCGATATTTAACGAGTATGCAAAATCTCGTGGAGAGTCGGGCACACTTAATATTTTTCTATCGAGCCAAGGAATTTTGGCTCAAAACTATCTATTACAAGGCCGTTAATGGCTTTATTACTGATACGCATACAACCATAACATCAATCTACTAACAGCCATGAAGAGTTCGCCGAAGAGTTTTCTGAAGTCCAGTAAAGACTTTCTATACAAATCTTACTCTTCTTATATTGGTACCTGATATTTGCGCTGTTCCTTGTTTAAATTCTGGCATGTAGTGGGCGTCGGAAGATGGGACCTCGAGGTAAGTCAGGCCGGTCTAGGCATCAATGTTGGACATTTCCATTGGACAACCGCGATATCCTTTTTTCTACAGCTTTTCAATTCTGGCTTGGGAATTGGCAGGGTTCAAAGTGCAAAATACCCTAAAACTACACTAAATAATTCTTAATCAAACATTCAGCCTCGATAAGAAATACATGCTTGCTTTTCGCTTATTCACCTTGGGCAAGTAGCATATTAGACGAAAGACTAAATGTTAAGTCAATTGTAATTAGGCAATATTTTCTTTGTTTGTGTTGATGACTAGTTAGCTTATATGCGTCAGGATAGCATTGATTCTCCGGTAGCACTATGTAGAATAGAAGTCATTCTTTGCCCAGTTTGAGAAGAAATCTTCTTACATACTTTCTCCTTGGATTAGTACTGGGCATATATAGCTTCTGGTAGGGGTGAAATCTTTCTTTGATTGCTATACAAAAACCCATCTCCAATGGTCATAACTAAAGCCCCAGATGGGCCGTTGAATTATATTTATAAATAATATATCGCACAATTATCCGGATATTGTCATCGTATCAAGTGGCATGATGGTTCATTTTTTCTGGTCGATCCTCAAGCTATGAAGGGAAAATTAAGTTCACACATGTGATTCTTATTTCTTTTATGATTGCAGTCTGATAATTGAATAATCACTCAATATTACTAGGTTTTATTTCATGAAACAGCCGCAGAAGATCAATTAAATTGAATGCTGTGCTTTCAATGGCATCAATGTAACATTCATCGCCTACAACATCACTACCTGTCCGTATCAAATAATCCGGCAACTCCCAGATCATCTGGCAAGTCATATTGTCTTTCCTTGATTCAAAATTTCAGGCATAATTCTCTCACGCAGCTCTTTCTTAATCCAAAAATTAGCCTCAACATCATCCTTCATGTACCTTGTGAAGTCTAGCTTCTTATCCCAGGGATTAAGCTCAAGCCGATATACTTCCCTGGTCGGCAAATATAACGGATGAAATTTCTCTGGTACTGGCAAGCTTTACAGTGCAAATATCCACAAAAAAGCACCTGGGCTGTAAAGAACGAGTGGAATATCCCTTCTGTCTGTATTCAAACATACAGTCAAACTATTTAGATTTTCGAGCTGGTTCAAGTGACAGCAGAACTCCTTAAAGTAGTCGAGATGAAGTATCGTTCCACAGTGTCCTGCGTTTTGGCGACGATGAAGTTGCGTTGCTAGGATATTGACATCGATGCTGATATTTTGAACGAGGGAGAACTGCTGGGAATTTTCCTGTAGAAATCTATTGCATGTCTGTGTCTGGTATTAGCTGTTTTCCAGAAATAAGAAAAGAGGAGTGTTCCAAAGAAGGGGAAAACTTACCTCATATTCGCAAGTAAAATCCAACTCAAATTCTCGACAGAACTATGTCAAAAAATTTCTCAAAAGGTTCGAATTCTTGTCGCTACCCTTCCATCGCGGAGCGCATGAGCCGTTGATGTTTTCGTACGTAAGGGTGAAGCCTTAGGCATGGGCAATGGCTTTGGCAAACTCTAACAACTCGTCGTACGATCGGACAATGATATAGTCATTTTCTACCGACTTAGACAAGTTAATGGCTTCCTTCAGAGAATCTGACTCCCATGTGGACACAGTTTTCCATGAATTAATGACCAAAGAATCGAGCTTCCAGAGATCGCCTATATCCAAGTCTTCGAAATGTATGCCAGCGTCCTTCCTTGGAAACCTCTTCTTGTAAGATTCGATTTTCAAGCGATAGCGGTCCCAGTGAGTTGGTAGAACTAAATTGGTTTTGCATACGGCGTATTTGACTGGAGAGTAATGGCATTGAATACGTGAAAGTAAACCATTCGCCATGACTTCGACTGATAATCCATTGTGATCTTCGGGATCTTGCACCCAGCCCAAAGCTAGGCTTGGGCTCATACCAGGATATGTTCGGGGGTCTGGAACATGTTGGTCGATAACCTGATAGAATACATGTTCTCTTGGAGTTCAAGGGGTAAGCTTCTGAGCAATTTCAGAGTTCTATCTTCAGCATTAGTAAAGCGTTATAGAAAATTAACATGAATTTAAAACATGAAAAGGGAGAATTAGGAATACACTGACTTCTGACTCGTAGAACTGAACAATTTTCCATCAATGATCCTGATATCGGAGTCGTTCTAGTATTCTGTGTGTTTAGAACTACCCTGAAACTCGTGAAATGGGAATCTTGGTATCATTTCTCTTTTTGCAAAGTATTGATTATTATTGTCTCTATTGGATGCGTGATAAGTTTGTGTGGCGGCCATGACTTCTAATTTCTCGATGTTACTTGAGGAATTGCCCAGGCATACATCTAGGACCTTACCATTAAATTTTGGATGATCAATATACATTCAAACAGTATGGCGATACTAAATATCCCTTATTAGATAGTACTGTGTCCAATAAGGTTGACCAAGTCGTTTTATTTGAATCTCAACCTATGCGACAGTCAAATACGGCAAATACTTGATGAATATCTTCACAGGGCTTTCATCATCTATCATCACAAGAAAACTGCTCTTGTTTCTGACTTAAATGCAACCAAATATCTCAATAATGACGATGAAGACTATTACTTTTCCGCGGCTACCATCACCGCATGCTAGGGGCTGATTCACCAGATGATGGTTTCAATTAGATTCTCCATATACCCCCTATGTAGGTTGGTTTAATTGAGCACTGTCTATGGACAAGTCGAAATAAGAAGGAAAATTTCATAGTGCTTTAAGAAGCTCTTCGGGCTTACGGCTTCTTACATTGCTTTTGGTGAAACTCTTGAGGGTTCCATAACAGGGAGAGGCTGGATATTACGCTACAAATAGTTGCACTATTATGGGATACAATTCCCTCCCTTAAATAAACGTTGAAATATAGATTATTCTATATAAATTTAGCAAATACAATTTATTACTGGATTTCGATTGTGATAAAAATCAAGGATAAAAATTTTCTAAATATCACATGGTTATCCTGATAATTCTGCATTAATCCAATGCAACCACGAGAGTATACTTTGATAATACTACATACATGTCATGGATGCCCAAGGCAGTACACATTATAATTAGGGGCAAGTACATCAAGCTGATATATAGAAAATCAAAATTCTACAAATCACAACCAGCTATACACCTTACCAACTGAGCGTTGGAAAGACGCTTATGTTCCCTGCTCTTCATCTTAGATGGCAGCTAAGCTTCCTGTTTTGATCTATACAGCCCTCCCCTAAGCAAATATCAAAATGTGAGTCGGCCCATATAAATCTTGCGAATGAAATTTATCATTGAAATTCGATTTTGCCACTCGTTAGACTGAAAAACTCTCTATATACCATCCTGGATATGCTAACAGGTCAGATTTTAGCCTATGCAAACGAATCTGACTATTCAGATATTACCAATCTTTGTAGACCAATCCATTGACATTTTCTTAGATGAGGGGACTGTATTACATACAACACTATCTGCAACTACTACTAGGCCGATGCTAGCTGGCACAATGCGGAGCTTCTACAGCCCAAAATATTATTCACAGTCATCATCATCTTACAAATGCGGAGTTGACGCAATGATGCCGCGATCGTCATGAATGCACAAACAGGCTGTTCCTTGCATTGGTCATAACTCCGGAATAACCTGAGCAATATATAAGTAATGCATACTTCACGCTTTTCTATCTCTTAAAAGCTATACACTACTTCTACATCATTTCCTTGACACCATGTCTGACCCCAAGCTATTTGAGAGGTATACTGCAGATAAGCTGGTTAAGAGAAGGAGGAGAAAGACATTACTACTGGAAAAAACGACGAAGGTCTCTTCATAATACACGAGGTCTATTCTCTTGGCTATCGTTGGGACCTAATTTATGGTTATGACAATAGCCAAGGAACATCCGATTATGAAACAACGATCGAGCATAGCTATACAACTAAGACTATGGACTCTAACAAGGATCAAATTTCTGCAAGAATTGGACTTCAGCTAAAGGGCTTGAGCTTCGAAAATTAGCGGCGCTCATACGACTATCTCCGAAAGGGAGATCATGGAAGAGCAGAAAACAAACAACCAATATCAAAGTCAGCGCCGGAACAAAACTTTACTTCTACAAGAAGGTGTTTATGTTCCGAATGCGTACATGGTTCGTCAACTACGCCTGGGACCATCGTTGGAGAGTCGGCGGGCTTGGCAACTATTCACCTTGCATTGTTGAAAACATTGTTGAGCATGATACGAAGAACCATCTTCGTGTTCATGAAGAACTAAAAGGATCGACCCCTACCGATGTGACGGGAATAATGGCTGCAATCACATTCTACAAAACAAGGAAGTTTGAGAATTGCACCGGACAATGCAAAAAAATGCATTCGTGCGATGAGAATCGAACCCCCAATTTCGTAAGTTTGGCAACAATAGCATCTTTTAAATCCAGATAGTAGCGAACATAGTCACTAAATCTTTCACAGCCAAGATTAAAAGCGGACGACAACCCGACAAACCAGGTCGTTGCTTGTGGACATATTTTGGAGTCAACGCATGAGTCAGAGCCACATCAATTTGGCAATGGCAAATGTACATTCAAGTGGACAGGTAATAAGCAGTGTACATGCAAAAGTTTTCAAACTGCCCCGCCGAAGGAATGTGCAGGTTTGTGGTCATTTATTTGGGAAGCATGAGTAATATGTCTAGAGAGATGATTTGAACGACCAGTAGTTTTTATTAGAATTTAATTTCATATCACTACTCCTGACGTTTTTGACTTGAACTGCTTCATTATCAAATAACACACATGAACAGTTCTCAATCCTAGCGAGATCAACAACAGTGTTTGACCATACATAATTAAGATAACACGAACACTAGCCGTGATCCTCACAAATCTGGTTTAGAAAGTATACGAGCGTGATGAACATTTCATTTTGGGCATTTTTTTGCCGCAATATCAAGAAAGAAGATCACAGCTTGGTAAGTTTTCATGAAGCCCATTGAGAAGTACTATGCCTTCTCACGCTCCAAAATCAACAGTTACAGCTCCTGAATCTTCAACTGGTACGGTTAACTTCCCATCCACAATCCTAATTTCCTGCCCAGCCGTCACATTTGACAATCGTACAGGTAGTCCGTTGTTGAGTTCATAATTGTAAGAATATCCATCGTACGTAATACCCGTGATTGCAGCATCACTTCCATTTGCATGAAGGGCTCTCAGTATTGCCGAATTCGGTAGCGGGGGTGGAGAATGATAGCCTGGGAACTCTGTTGTTTGTTGGTAGGTATGGTGATTGTGAAGTTTCTAACTGGACGAGGGACGGGATTTAAAAGTGTTGATGTTCCATTTACGGTGTAGTTGTATTCATGCATATTTATGATAATGATACGCTTGAGAGCGCCATTGACATAGGCTGCATAAGCAGATTCCATCGCGTTGAGTAGTGGAATTTCAGCTACGGTTGTGGTGGACGCGGTAAGATTCGAGAGAAAGGCGGCAGCGGCAATGTTACCGTAGTAAGGGGTTTGGTGCCTTTCGGATTAATCTCCGTGTCAAGGGGTTGCCAAGGCTGGTAGCGGAAGGAAAGACCTGTGTGGAAGCTAGGCGAGGGGCTATCAGTGTGGGATTAAACAAAACCATAAGAATTCCCCCTACTGAATGCGATGTATGTTTTTACTTGCTCCATAAAGGGCAAAATCTAAATTCCACTACGGAGAAATTAGTACGAACTAAAATGTTCATCACAGAGAGTGCTTACTAGAGCAGCACCGTAGGCATTTGACAACCCTGGTGCACCTTGATTGTAAAGAGAATTCGTCTCTCCGAGAATAAAAGGTAGGTTGGAAGATGCAAGGAGATTGGATACGTTTAGTTGGCGAGCAATGGAGACCTTGGTTTGCGTATGATTCATGAGTGTTCCTTGGAGTGTCACACCTGGCTGTGTGGCACCACCAATATAACTTTGATTGGTATATTAGTTTCTGAAACGTACAAGCAACACGTACGAGACCTTACTTATGTGATGATGATATGAATTCAATATCTTTATCAATATTTATTCCATTATTCCATGTTATTACGGGGGTTGAGGTGGTTTCAACGCCCGCAAAGGAAGGTGCCATGAACCCGTAGGAGGCTAAATCAGGACAGACCTTCGCGACCTCTTCGTTTATTCTTCGACTGCCATTCAACCACTGGCTTACATAAGTCGACTCATTCCAAGTAGGAGGTCGAACTGGCCCTTGTGCAGAGGTAGAAAATAAATCTGGCTCATTACCATATTCCCACAAAAGAAGCTTTCCGCCCTCCAAAGCTTTGCATGCCAGTGGTATTGTGTCTAAAAGGGTCTGCCATCCAGCTGAATTGTTTCCGCCTAATCCCATATATTAAACCCATGGCTGAATTTTACATCTGACCAAGTGCTATAAGATTCGAAATAAGAAGGTCCAATATAAACAGTCGTTGGATAATCAACAGATTTTGATGGATTAATAGTGCCATTGACAGCGTACGGAAGACTTGCGTTATAAAGAGCATAATCTTGAGTATTCCCCCCAACCCGAATATATGGTTTAGTACCCTGGAAACTGGCAAGATTATTGAGTAGATTATTTGAAAAAGTGTTCGGACTTGAAATATTCCCTGAACAAGTGAGTAGGTGAGCACATGAGCCAAATTAATATGTCTCTGAACCCTTGACATACCAGCGTAATCTGGAAAGAAACAAAACTCGATAGAGTAGCTTATGAAAGCGGGAAGTGGGGTGCCGGCACTATCTGGGGCAATGCTAGCAACAGTAAAGTTACTTTGTGCATGAATTGCTCGTATGAGATTTAGAAGAAGAATTCCCGTGATACGAGCCATCCCGTGAATATCTGATATTTTTATGGCCGAAAAATCAATCGGAGAAACCCAACAACGAATGGTACAATCAATGAGGAAGCAAAAAACTAGAAGAAATACGGAGGTCTTCACATTTAAGTAGCCTATTGAAAGTCTGCAACTTGTAGATCTCAGGTTCTTTCCCAATAGCTCATTGCTACGGGTAGTAATTGCATGTCATGGGTTGTACTCGCAGTACATCATACCGAAAACCGAAGTAATTGGTGAAACTGGATAAATTGATGCTCGTAGCTCAATTTATGTCGTACCCCTTCATTTTGAACGCGGGGAAATCAAGGAAGGAGTGTACATAGATCTAATAACAGTCGGCTGAGTCATAGAATGCTGACTATTAGTATAACGGGTTAATCGGTTTTTTTGAAGCTGCAATGAAGATATCATAAACCATAATTAACACTATATCGACTATATTTCTCCATAAAAATTAAAATATTCTCATATAATCTATGATTGATACGAAAAGTGAGCATGCTATCTTGCTAAGATGAAATTACAATTAAAAGAATGCCTTGCTTTAGTTAACAAATATTGTTGATACTTATAATTGACTTCCAACAAAAGCGCTGCTAGCTATAGATATGATATCCTGTCAACCATATCAACAGCTCACAAACATCTTTAGCGTCACCACCAAACGAAGACAACTGGTTGTATCTCAAAAATTGAGGTATGCACAGACAGTCCAATATCTCTTGAGCGATGTCTTGCAAATCTCCTCCTCCGTCCTACGACCAGGTAAACACGCATAACATACTCGGCTAACGGAGCAGAGTCATAAAAATCCGAGGCTAAGGTTAGAATTAGAGTCGTTATATGTAAAGATATCAATATTGTTGAAACAATGATTTTTTTTGGTACCAAGAACCCCAACTATGAAGATTTGGTAAAATGTACAAAGTCAAAAGACCTAGATTGGTTAGTAGTAGGTTTTAGAGTTTAGAAGGAGGTTGAGGTATTTGGTCTTTAGATGAGAGGTGAATGTAATATCAGAGGAAGACGCGGGGTTAATCCATGTTCCAAGCGATTCCGCCTGCTATATGTCCCAAAGTTGAGAGCAAGTCTGTTGCCTATCAGATCATTCTGTATAAAATGTAAAGCTGAAGGAATTTTCAATGATTAGAGGATATATTCCCACAATAACAAGAAGGTTATACTTTTGGAGGATACTATCACAGTATCTATGTGATCCGTAGCACTAATGATAGCACAAACGAAACCGCGTTCCTAGCCACGGAAGATGATACCCCTGCCAAAGTCGGAAGCTATCGTATTTGACGAATCTAGAATCGATCAATCAGAAGTTTGACAGAGGTACAGAGTGAACAGGTAATGGCTATAGCACCAAAGCTTCGGACACATGGGAAGCACTCGACAAAAAATTCCGACTCCATGCCGAACTTGGACCTTGTGGAATCTGGACGATGATTAAAAATAAGTATGACCTTATTATCTAGCATGGTATAGAAGATAACCTCTATCACTCGCATCCCTTGACATGAATGGCCCATTCCCAGAATCCTCCCGAAAGAAGAGATAAAGTTCCGAGATAATTGGCATCTGGACCGGAAAGATATAGATATTACTAATCGAGAAACGAAGTTATGTTAATGTTTAGCTAAAGAAATAGAGATGATACATAGAAAGAGAATTTAGTTATCGAATGCTAGCTAGGTGCATCGATGATGCGTTCAAAATTTGAAAAAGTACTATACGAATGGCAAATACTTTGGGAAAGTAATGACAATCAACATATACATAATTCTCAAACAGGAAGGAACAGCTGAGCATGCCATACTTACGACTCAAATAAACGTTCGAGAGATATGTTTGTAGGCGCGGAAATGCCGGTTGCGTTCTGGATTATGCAGCAGAGGTCGATGCGTACATACAGAATGGCACATATTTTAGGCCTTGTGTCGATGAGTTTCAAACTCTACAAGTGTGGAGGAGCCTGCAGAGGACGAGCAATGCATCTTCAGCGAGAAAGCCAAGAAAATCTTACCCATCCCATCGATCAATCACATAAAGATATGGAGATTAAATGATACTCTCATATCGACCCAGCATCTCACCCACACAAATCAAGATGGGATAAACTGGTGGATCAAACAAGAGCCTCTGTATTCCTAGGGCTCAATGAACAGGCCAAGAAACCACCATACATATGGGCACCGGACATACTTGCAACAATTGAGACCAGCAAATGTATCCTTTCCAAAATTTCATTGGGAGAAAGGGTTGAGCTGAGGTTAAAAGTTATTTATCTGGATGGAAATTGGTAGAAGGTTAAGAAACATCTAAAAATTCAGCGGAGAGACGACTAGTCGGTAGGCCAAGAGGGGGCATACAAAAAAGGCATGGCCCAACTATGGCTGACCTTTAGGATGCAAAGAGACTTCGTTCAATCATATCTATCATAGAGCTCGAGCCTAGCAAGCAATTCTTCATATACAGTCTGGCAGAAGGTCACACGTTCTTGTCGTGCCTTCCTATCAAAAGTAGCATTCCAGAACCTTGAGGCACACTACCTTGATGTCAAGAACGCGTTTACTGAAGCTGAGCTGAAAGAAAGTAAATACATTGAAGAGAATTCAAGTAAACTTTTATACATCCTTAAAATGCCTCATATTCTTTACACTCTTAAACAAATACTTTGCAACTGAAATGTCTTGATTAGTTCGCGTTTAATGAAATAGGAATTTAACCGAAGTTTCGTTATTCCCCCACCTATTCATATCTTTCAATTGTGATACTGTATTATCATTATAGATGAATAATCTTTTGATAGCTATAAGATTGTTAAATGCTATCAATTACTTCAATAAGCAGTTTGCCTCTAATTTTAAAATGAAGAATCTGGGCGAGATTGCAAATTTGTAGCTTTTAAGCATAAAAGTCGCCAGAAAACGAAAGACCTGTATGCTATATATTAATAAAGAGTAATACCTGGATTATACCCTAAGGAAGCAAGAATTCGTAAAGGAAAAATTCAGGCCGGTCTCTACTCCGATAGAAGGATATGATGTGTTACAACCAGCTTCCAGAGATGACAAGCGAGTTGATCCCGCGAAGTACAGTGATATGATTAGGGAGCTGATGTAAACAATAATATACTCAAGACCCGGTATTGTATTTCGCCTGGGGGAGCCCAGCACTATAGGAACGACCCAGTTAGAATATATATGAATTAGTTCCGCAAAGTATATAGTACCCAAGTGAGATAATTACCCAGATTGCAACGTTGACTTAGATCAAGGGGATCTAGAGATTTTGTGATATATATTTAAACGCGGACTATGCGAGTAATATGAGATTGGTAGGGAAAGCATTTCAGGGGTAGTGGCAGCATTTTGGAAAAAGGTCACTTTGTATAATATAGCCCTAATCTAACCTCTCCTATAACGACCACGCATGGGTAGGATAACTAATTGACGTTTCCAAACGAAACTGTTGATAATTTTGTGCTTGCAATTATATAGAACCATATTAGATATGCATTAGCCTGGTTGATTAGCTGATTACACATTTCTCTATTACGTATTATTGATTTGCTATATCATCTGGATTAGGTTTAGTTGTTAGCCCCGCGGCGTAGCTTATCAAAGCTTCACTCATATCAACGATAAATCCGATAAACAAACACATTCTATTCATCCATCTATCCTTCATCAAGCTCTCCGTAACTCCATGTTCTCTAATTGATTCAATTCCGGTATATCTTCAATTTTAGATCCAAAGATCTTCCTCCCATCTGAGTTGGCAATATTTGTCTATCGCCACAATAATCTGACTTCAACTGTCAGCAAGCCAACTGTTATTCTTTTTTCCCATGGTGACGTTAACGTTAGTGCTGGAATTGTTAAGATAAAAAGCTCCCAGCTTGGCACCCCTCATCCCCTCTCACAAAATGAACAGCATCATAAGATCCACAGCAAGAATATTACCTCGCTCCCGCTTTCAACCATCTACTTTACCAATCGTCAATTTACGAAAAGCTTCCAATATGTCGCACACTGTTCCAAAACTTAATGATCCGACGTTATTCAAAACCGGGGTTGCATACGTTAATGGAGAATGGGTCAAGGCTGCTTCTGGGCAGACCTTTGAGGTTACCGGTAAGCTTCGAACATCCAAGATGGGTCAATTAAACTACGAATACTTATGTGCTTATTCTTCAGATCCATCAACTGGAGAATTCATCGGAATTGCCCCAGAATTCGATGCAGACGACACAAAGAAAGCAATCGATGCTGCAGCTGCCGCATTCCCCTCATTCAAAACCACAACCGGACGGGAACGAGCCAAGCTTTTACGGAAGTGGTATGATTTGATGGTATGCTAGAAATACAATATGTGGGACTAAGATGAGGATAGCCGTTTACTTATTTCATGCAGATTGAGAATAGTGAGGATATTGCTAGGCTGATAACATGGGAGAATGGAAAGCCTTTCGCAGATGCAAAAGGAGAGACTACATACGCTGCCAACTTCTTGGAGTGGTTCAGTGAAGAGGCTCCCAGAAATTATGGAGATGTTTATCCCATCATCCGTTCCTGGGAATAGAGTCATCACCTTGAAAGAGCCTGTTGGTGTAGTTGGGCTCATCCACCCGTATGCCTGCCCCGCACGAAGAAGGTTACACAAGGCTAATCTATTTTAGATGGAATTTTCCAGCTGCTATGATAACAAGAAAGATTGCCCCTGCATTGGCAGCTGGTTGTACAGTTGTTCGCAAAGTCTCCCGGTGAGACACCGTTCACCTCTCTTGCTCTTGCCGAACTCGCACACAGAGCGGGAATTCCTAAGGGTGTAGTGAACTTTGTCAGCGCTCTCAAGAACACGCCAGCAGTGGGTGAAATCCTTACTACTTCGCCAATAATCAAGAAAGTTTCTTTCACTGGATCTACTGGTGTGGGCAAGATTTTGATGAAACAGTCATCTTCAACATTAAAGAAATTGTCTTTTGAGCTTGGTGGAAATGCCCCTTTCATTGTATTTGATGATGCGGACCTCGACCTTGCCGTAGCTGGTGCTATTGCATGTAAATTCCGCTCCTCGGGACAAACTTGCGTCTGTGCAAACCGAATTTTTGTTCAATCAGGAATCTATGATGCCTTTGCCGAGAAATTTGCCGCTAAAGTTAAGGACTTCAAGGTTGGAGGTGGTTTCTCCGAAGGTGTCACCCATGGTCCAGTTATTCATGACCGTGCTGTCGACAAGGTGGAAGCCCATGTCCGTGACGCAGAGAAGAAAGGAGGTAAGGTCATTCAAGGCGGACAGAAGATCCCTGAACTTGGAACCAACTTTTTTCAACCCACTGTCATTACTGGCGTTACTACTGAGATGGATATTGCAAACGAAGAAACTTTCGGCCCCGTTGCAGGGTTGTTCAAATTCAACCCGAAGAGGAGGTGGTTAAAATTGCAAACTCCTCTGATGTCGGCTTGGCAGGTTATTTCTTTACCAAGGATGTAGAG
This sequence comes from Monilinia fructigena, assembly GCA_003260565.1. Classification (NCBI taxonomy): domain Eukaryota; kingdom Fungi; phylum Ascomycota; class Leotiomycetes; order Helotiales; family Sclerotiniaceae; genus Monilinia; species Monilinia fructigena. The sequence continues at coordinate 544,345 of QKRW01000026.1, forward strand.
AGAGCCACTAGAATCTCGGAGGAGTTAGAACTTGGAATGGTTGGTGTCAATACCGGGTTGATCAGCGATGTTGCATCTCCATTCGGTGGTGTTAAGGAGTCCGGATTTGGACGTGAAGGGAGCAAATATGGAATCGCAGAGTACCAAACAATCAAGGTGGTCACATATGGTGGTATGGGAAAGCCACTGCAAAGTTAAGGAATTAAAATCATTTGGAATAAGGCAACAATGATACCACAGTTTTAATTTGCCTGTTGAATTTTCCCCAAGTCTTTGAATTTGATCATGCATCATTATAGGAGGCGCTTGGTAATATTTGTTGCTAGCAAACCAGAATACAGATCCACCTCTACCGCTGCTGCGATTCCAGGCAGTCGACCCTTGTGAATTGGAAGGCAGGGGTATGCAGTTTCTAGAAGTGTAGTAGCTGTCCATTGATTGAGCTCTGCCTCTCGTCCCGATATCTTTGGTAGGCTACATATCCAATTATGAACCAATAAAAAACCTATGTAATGACGATGTACTCATACCATATCTCATGTGACTGAGGCTTTGGCGCAAAAGCGAAATGGAACACATTGAGATAGCGCCATGCTAGTCTTTCTCACTAACTCAATAGACCTCCACCATACCACGATATACTTCGAAAGTAAATGTCTCCAAGGAGACGATATTAGATCAGTATCAGCTCTAGAAGATATATTCATCGCATTGTGGAAACAGACATGCCCATACTCATAATGCCCAATACATATTCAGGCCTTCTATCAACTGCGTAAATGAACACTGTTCAATATATATGTGTATTTGATAGATGAAAAGTATTTGTCCCCTCCTACATTCTTAACTGTATGTCCCCAAACCAAGTATCAGCACCTATACACTATTCTTTTTGCATTTCCAACCATATACAAATTGTTCATTATGCAGATTCTTTCATTCTATCATCTCACCATCTCACACAACAATCGATACGCAATTTTAGGATACATATCACCACAAATAATTATAGTATTCCAGGATTCTAGATCTCTAATGCTATTTATCAGAGTATCGAATCACCTTATCACACGCACAGCAAAAGCTTGTTAACATGAATTTCGGATTTAAAACCGTGGCCTCCGGAACTGGTTCGTGGAAAAACTACGCAGGATTTATCGATTTTCTTGCATTAACACAGGTGGATATTCTTCTATATACAAGCAGTTAATGTCGACAGGGTCTTCAAGTTGCAATAGCCGATGACAACGGGTTCGAGCGTCAATTCGTGGAACAGGTTAAATTTGACATCGGTAATGTTGCGAACAGCCCCACGCGGATCATAGAGTGATGGCAGGAGAGATGATCTAATCATGCCTTCAGTGTGTTGAAGGAGTGGGCAAGACCTATACGTGGGATTTTCTTTGGGTATCTTCACAATTATCATACATGGAGCGATGTTTACTCGTGCTGGGTCTCTTTCTCTGAATGATATATATTTGATTGGAGTTTCTTTTGTTTGACAGTGCACAAGGGAAACCAGACTTCGTACGGATGTAACCTGTTATATCTATCTCGGCAAAACGAAAAATACGGCTATCCGCCTGCCACCATCATGTCAAGCTCCAAGGGAACGCGTAAAGTGATTATCAGGAGTCTTCACTCCTTTAGATCATTCTCCTTCCACAAAAAAAAAACGACGAAACAACCGTTGAACGGAGAAATACCCACATCGGAACAACAAAATATGGCTTCCTCTGGATCGTCTCCTAGAGGGTACTCAGACGCCTTCTCGACTATCAATCATCGAAGATAACGGCAAACACAATCACAAGCCTTGAGACAAAGTGGATATCAGAGAGAAGAACCTACACACCACCACAAACTCCGGATGCGGTGGCTCTCCAGGCACCTTTTGAAACATGGATACGCCGTTTATGCGGTAAGTCAAGCACAACTACAAGCGCATAATCATCCCTTGCCGGACTTTGGCCCCTATGAAGACTACAATCTAAATTAATGTCGTCGGCTACCTTTCCCTGTCCAACACGCCGTGCTTTTCCAGATGTGCACCACACTTGAAGGTGCGTTATTCGATTTTACAAAGAAATGGGCACCTGAGTTCTTGGTCGAGAAGAACCTGAGCTATGCTGAAGAAGTAGAACTCAGCTTCTGAGAGAGATATTTCTTAGCACCCATTATCCCTATCAACAGGCACCGCCCTGATGTAAGAACCGGCAAAAATAAAGTGCCCCTTATATGCATATACACTTTCTAATGTAACGCTTATATTTATATACGATCCACTATAATTAAAAGGCAAACTTGTTTGTGAAAGCACTAATCTACAACTGCGTAGGATAAGGGAAAGAAAAGCGAAAGCGCTTTTCCAAATGAAGGAAAAGGAATTGCGAGAATAAAGGGAAATTGCATTACCTGGGTATAGGGATTGAAAAACAGAGCGTAAAGAGTACCATCAAATATAGCAATAGGCTATACACAGGAAGCGCGCGGAAAGGCCTTACCTCCATCGCAGGCCCATTGCTAATACCCTTCGGGAGATCAGAATTAGCCAATCTATATAGAGACGTGAAACTTTAAATAAATAATATCGCTATCGAAGCTTTCGAAAACCGTGATAACATCCCTCGATTTCACAAATTACTCGATAGGTTCAGAGAGATCCGTCATACCTCCGTCCACCGAAAGAAGACACTAGTCTTGTATATCAATCAAATGCTTGCGGATGTTAGGCAGCTGACTAGTATGATTGGAGATGAGGCTCGCACTGGAAAGCTAGACGAAATATATCAAATTACTCACCATATGGGAAACCTCCTGAGACGTCAAGTTACCAAGACAAACACAGCGCATGCCGGTGGGTTGGTTGGAGGCCAGTCAGTTGGAAGAAGAATTGACGATTCAGACCAGTCTGAACCACAATACCAAAAGATATGAAGTATTGTATGGCAATGCCCTGACAGGGCTGACTAAAATGATGGAAACGGCTTCTAAATTTCTTGTTGGTTAATCTCATACTCCAAGATTTCCATGGCTAATCGAGCAACATTTGTTGTTTTCCTAAACCTGTATAGTCTTCATTTTTTGCAGTGCTCTGTGGTGCGTCAAATACTCCAACATGAAAGAATACTGGCGCTGGATTTGGATAATTATGGCGTTCAGGCACATTTATATTGCAATATAATCACAGATTTGGGTTATTCTTGCTGACGAACGTGGTGGATTGGCTTTACCAGATTGATTTGGGTTCAGGAATTCCATTGTTTACAAGGGATGAAATAATTTTTGGAGAGTACATGAGAGACGAAAGTTTTGCGAGGCTCAAAGGATGGTAGCTATAGTAGCCAATCTCACAAATACAAATAATAATTCTGTTTTTCTGCAAAACTGTGTTACCACTAACCCAACTCTACTTATGAGTTTGGTGAATATGTAAGATTTATTTCTCCGTCAATGCAGTCATGAAAGATGTAGCATACTGATGCTTGAAACCCTAGGCACTGCTTCAAAATGCAAAAACAACTTGTGAAGCATTTGAAATCCAAACATAAAAGACATGAAATCTTGGACCAGAATGAAATATAAAATAACAAGCACTCAATAATGGTAGAAAAACTAGAATTTTGTAGCTGGGCGGGGGTTGGAGGTATCCAAGTCTGCTTTTCAATGAAATCACCCCAAAATACACAAAAGGTTAATCTTCATTGCGTACGTTTGCTCTTGCGAATAAACTATGGATGATTCCAATAACGTAATGAAAATACAAATATGCAGCAATGAGAATGGATTGTCTACAGATGGCCTCTAAGCTTTTGCTATTGGACAAGTCAGGATCCCGTGGTATGTTCATGTCGCTCTTGTCAAAAATAACAAAAGCTCTGATGTAGATGTTTTTAACGATATGATTGAATGATGATTTGGAAAGCTTCAAGCTCAGGACTTTCATGTAGTTGTCAGATGTTCTTTCGTATAATTAGTGTTGGTAATATAATAGCAATCCTAGAGGTTCAAATTACTCGCTTGGCAAGTTATTTGGACCACAGCAACGACACTCGGCTGCAGCATCCATGGATTCTTTTTGGCAATTGATGCATCGGCAAAATAGTAGTATTTATATGTTTACTTGAAAAGTGTAGCAAGCTGAGAGTAAAGTTGCGTCAATGAAGGGAAAAATGCGTTCGAGGTATGTTGATGAGAGAAATAGGACCTGCATTTCTTATTATGTGAAAAGTAGAGCCACGTCAACTCAGATCTCAAGAGTCAACGTTGCATCGATGCAACCTCACATATTCGTATAATTAGGAAATAATAACATCACTACCTTTCCATCCCATCCCTGTTCAGTGGCGCCAATGAATTAGTCAACGATGTCGTCTTCATACATGATATTATCATATAGATACACAATCTAGGGGTAACCTTACCTTGATATATCTAGGAATAGTAATAGAAATGGAAAATATAAAATATGACTCAATGAGTGAGGGATTTGAAAAATTTGTGAAAAAAGGGCAAGAAAGATCACCATATAAACATGGAATGATTCCGATAAATCCGTTTGATAGTCAATTCAAATTCCCAAGTTCTAACAGTCCGGGATTTGACAACAAAGCCAAAGCTAAATCACAAAAGAGAAGAAAATCATTGAATGAATTCTCTCAGGCCAAAACGAAGTATGAATCTAAATGTACATCTACATCTACATCTACATCTACATCTAGAAATAGAACTAGAACTAAGTGTAAATCCAAGCCTATAGAGTTATCACGTGAACCTCAAACTTACAGCATTTCACGTGCGGGGGCCAAGACGCTAACCCCGCCTTTTTATAAATCGCGCTTTCAACAATTAACCTTTTCTGGGGAAATCACCAATCGTTTTGACCCGCGATTTCTTTGGCTTTCAAGGAATCTTGAGCCAATTATTAATTTCTTATTGCCTCATGATGTCGTCTTCTACATCTTGTCCCCTTGGTTGCTATGCATTTACGTAACAATGAAACGAGGACGTGTTGGCGGTGAAAAGTATTGGATAACATCATGAGCTGTGCTTGAGCTCTGACAATGTCTTGAGAGTTAGGGAGTCATGGGAGTGAATTTCGCAATTTCCCCAGTGTTTGGTATGCAAACCTTTTATGCATTTAGTAAGGGCTGTCTGACCTTGTACGGTCCAGATGCTTTCTTCGTGAGTATAAGAGTCTCGCGATAACCTCAAAAGATGGCTGCAATGGTGGCGAGAAAGACAAGACAACTGCATACACATTCAAACATCTGTGCCTCGGTATATACCTTGAAATTCATACTTTTCCATCTCAAACACATTAAAACACAATGACCTACTCTTCGATGCAAAGAACCTCTCAGGGTTCAAGACGACAAGCGTACGAAGCTGGTCAATCACCGCTAGAATTACTTCCACCTGAGCTTCTCCAAAAGATACTTGGGAATCTGGAACTGAAATATGATCACAGAGAAGGAGGTTCAAGCAATGGTAAGTCTTCAACACCTACAGTACGCTTAACTGATACACAGTATTGACATTGTATAGATTCGAGTGATGTCAATCATTCACCCTTGGAGAGGCCCACTCTATTTTCATGTCTTCGTGTCTCGAGAGCAATTTACATAAATGCTCTTTTCATTACATATCGAAGTGTTACAGTTACTCACATGTCCGCCTTTAATCATATATTAACCCAACTCACCGAGAATCCCGTGTTGGGAAGAACCATTCGACATTTTGATTTCTCAGAGCTTAAAACCGCACTGCCGATGAGAGAATTTTTTCTAATTATCTTTACGGAATGATTTGCCTCGCTCCACATCTTCGAGAGTTCCGAATTCCGAGGGATGCCAACCTGAATGGGTTTTTAAGCGAACCTTTACTTCGACTACTCTTTACCGGCTTACCACATTTGAAGACGTTAGACCTGGGCAATTGCACATCATCTACGCTAGATTGCATACCCAGTATATTTGATAGCATGCCAGAGATTAAATCACTCCCAATTAGATCACTATCCTTGGAGAATTGCACAGCTCTTCCAGCTTCGTCCTTTGACTCGTTGTTTTCACGACTTGGCTCCATACAATCGATGACGTTATCGCATACACATATCACGACGGATGCTTTACAACTTCTTCCTCCTACAGCTAGAGTCTCACATCTAGCAATCAATCATTGTCCATTCCTTGAAGATGTTTCTCTCGTTGACTTTATAACATCACATCCAGCGGTGAAAGACAGTTTGGAATATCTTGATGCCTCCGCTGATCTTACAGTCGGTGAAGAGATCAACGAAAAGGACACAGAACGTCTCTTGAAGCATACATCAAGAACAATTAAAACTCTCAAGTTAAAAGGATGGAAGATGGATTCAGCATGTGTCGCTCAACTAAAGGGTCTAAACCAAGCAGTAGAAGAGCTGAGCATAGGTAATGGTCTTCGCATGCGTGATGTCGAATCCATATTTCTCAACTCAGAAGAGAATGACTCTCGAAGTGAGGAAGAAGCCATTGATTTATCGGAAATCGATTCAAAAATATACCACCGTTCTGGACACCATGGAACGTGCAATTGCCATTTGCAAATTACGACGACGACTTTCCACCACTCCATTACCTACCTTCGCTGGTGCCAAGCACAGCTTAAGATATCTTGATATCAGAGGAATGACATTAGCAGAACAGAGTAAGATCAGATCTTCCACTTTGTTAGGTAAACAATCAGTGGCACTAGATGTCATTGCTGTGAACGATAGATTGATGGATAGAGAAGGAACATTAAAGGAAATCTGCGCGAGTGTAGGATGGAGTGTAAAGCGAGACGGTAGAAGATGTCTCTTGGTTCGACGAAAAACTTGACGAATCATTCAAGGTCAAGAAATGGCGTTGCGTAACTCATTGATTGATGATGGCTAAGATGATGGCTAAGATGATGGCATGATACATGGCGTTTAAAAGCTTAAAAGTATTTGACCTTTCGAAATTGATATCACACTATCTTACGTATTAATGTTTAATATAATTTCACTCACTACAATATCCACCCCTTCCAGTATTCCAAGGAATCTGTATGTGACTCTTGATCATATGGTATTGAATAGAGCATAATTAGCTGGAGAGTATATAATAAATCCTCCACCCCCCTTATAACTTATCAGAGCAACAACTCAATATTTTTCTAAACTCCTCTCCATTCATTATTAACTATCCTTATCATAAATCATACAATTATCACCGTGAAGATCAATGATAACCATCTGGGTCTCTAATCATAACGCACATTCTCCAGTCTCCATTCTTCAGTCTCCCATTCTCCATCCTCCATTCCAAACAACAAATAAATACATACATACATACATACCAAATTCCAATCTTGTATTACTATTGTTTTCATTCCTGTTCATTTTTATGCTTCTTTGCATCTATCTACCGATGCAAGTTTGTTTTTTTTCTTTTCTTTCTCTTTTTTTCATTTTTTTTTTCTCTCATCATGTGTGATGACCTAGGTACCTATGGATTAGTATTGAGGTTAATTGATATAGATAGATGGAATATGGAATATCAAGGTGTCTTTCTCTCCCATCTCCCATTCCCATCTCCCATCCACGCCCTTGCGACTAAAATACAAATAGAAAGATATCTTCCTTTCCTCTTACCCCCCAATCATCCCCAAATTTCCATCCCCATCCCCAACCCCAACCTACAATCCCCCCAACCATATCACTATAACCCAACGAAATCTATAATCTACAACACGCATCTACAATCCACACAACTCGCGCAATTTAGAACACCTATAAAGAAAGAGGACTTTGGAATAGACATACTCATCGATTTGAGATTTGGGGGAGCGTCGGGTTATGGATGGATATATTGACAAGTTAACATGTTGACTAGTATGACGATTTATGTTTCCCAAGGGGCGAATAATAAGAATAAGGGAAATGAGAGGGGTGGAGGATTAATAAGAATGTTTTATTGAGGACCTTGAAGGGGGGGGGGGAAAATTGTTTATTTAGGGGGGAGGGGGGTTAAGCAGAGTTTTGGAAAGCGGGATGGTGATATAATCTGATTGATTGCTTTTGTTTGTTTGTTTGTTTGAATCAGAGCTATACTATAAGGCTTCAAAGATCAAGGGGGGGAAAGAAAGATTGAAATTGAAAACATGAGCCGATGAAAGTCCCACCCTTGATCTTGAAATTTCGAGAGATTTCGGAACTCAAGAGATTGGAACCATGATGCGGTCAATATTTGGTGCTGCATGGCACGTTAGCCGATGAACATCCTGCTGTGCCACTACAGACGAACAACGAACAGCCAAAAAACAACGAAAAGTATAACTTACCCCATCCAGAATTATAAGACTCGAATTCGATAACGTTTGAAGTGCCGCTCTCAGTGCCGTCGTCAACACGCTCGTCCCTGGTGTATTCCCATCGGCTGTGGGTAAAAAGGCAACAATATTGCTGACTCCATTGACAACCACATTTGCATATCGTTGGACCGAGTCGCCATTTGTGTGGTGGATTCGGATTGTGCTCGTTGTTGCGGCAGTGCTGTTCACTCCGTTTATGGTTAATGTGCCGCCGGGGCTTGGTCCTCCAATATAACCTATCTGGGAGCCACCGGAGCACCGGAACAGCTGAGGATTCTGGCACCGTTGGCGAGAGTGTTGGTGCTGGCTTCTGCTTCGGGCCAAGTTTCGCTCGGGCCGGCACTCCATGTTCCTGCTGTTGGGTTGATGACCCAGTTGACGTGGTTGGACTGTTCATATTAGCATCTGTGAAATTCTACCGATGATGGGTTAAATACAAGAGTGGCTGTCGTTCCAGATAGTTTCAGAGGGAGCCAGACGTAGGTTGAAGTCATAAGGTTGGATGCTTGCCATCGATCTCCCATATACCTGAGGTGGGTTAGTAATGCATCCCAAGTGCGAGGATGAACACAAATGAAACTGACATGACAACTCCATTGATATTCACCACAGCTGCCGTCTGACTGTCATAAGTATTAGTCCCAGCGGTTGCAAAATTGGCCCAGGCAGACCAAGGTCCTGCTAAGTTCGTGGCTGTAGCGTAAACATTATCGTTGGGGGCTATGGTGATTAGGTTGTTAGCCATTTGACCACTCAATAAAGCAAAATATTTTCGACTATTTTCTCAAGTCTTTTGCGCTTCAAAATAATGATTGCATCGAAAGTACCCTGGGAGAACACGAAATAAGATGGTATACACACCCCAGCCAGACAATTTACTGGCAAACAGAAAGTAAGTATTGCCATTTTTATACAAGGCTGGCGCCTCATAATCCGCAAAAAGATAAACAGCTGATACAACCGACGTATAATTAGCGGAGAGTTTGTCGATGCGTAAACCGTTTGCTCGCTATATGATTATCAGAGCTGATTCAGAATGGAAAAAAGAGTCACAAGGGAAAGTACATCTTCGCTCAATAGATAACCAGTTCCGTCGGTATCTGACTTCTCGTTAGTCATGGAAGATATACAGAACATCACAACTCCATACCTTTAAACACGTTAAGATCCCTACTTTGATATCCCAAAGGTTGGCTTGCTCCTCTGTTTTATTCATCAGCCTCACGTTTCTCCCAAGTCCATTACGGACGGCCATTCTCTCGCGATAACTCCATTATCAACTCACAGATATGTATAAGTGCCACAAACGCTGTCGCTAGTTGCAACACCAGCCTTTGCTTCACCATAGTTCGAAGAATCAATATGCATCCACATAACATACTTGGCGGTCGCAGCATTGTATATTATATGTGGACGTTCCACCACTCGATTTGGGCCCAAATCACCAGATGATTGTAAAGTAAGGAGATAAGAATTAAATTTCCAGTTCACCAGATCAGTACTTGAGTAGCAATTGATCGATTGAAAACTGCTTCCATTGAGTTTATTTTCTCCGGCCCAATAACTGTAATTGGTGGTGGTTAGTCTAGAAAAGTATGTGAAAAGTGGTTACTGACTAGGTCGATCCGACTTGAATAATTCCACCTCCATGAGCTTGGATGTGTTGATTGAGGCCAGAGGCCGTCCATGTTGCACCCGGTACCTGGAGGGTCATCAGCCTTTGAATGGGGTCAAGTGGAAGCTCTCCATACAATTTGAAGAGAAGCCAGTACGGAACTGCTCCAAGTGGAAAGTAGCAAAAAGGCACCGAGGATCATTTTGAGTATTTTAGGCCGAGTCCAGTGTCCTACTGAACATAAAGTTGCATTTGGATTTGGATGAGGACTTTCTCATATATACCTCATTCCTAGATTCCCCTCATGGGCAACAAATCCAAGATTGAAGCATAAGATCATAAGATCTGCTGGTGGTTCGATCAAATTGAGCTTAGATTCCCGTCATTCGCAACGGTAACGTCCCGGTACCTGCACCTCGATTCAATCTGCCTTCCCTTTTGAGGCGAAAGCCTTTTGGCGCTCCAATGATATAACTTCGGGTTGTTCAACTTTCGGGGTGGATATGCCACCACACTTATGGCCCAAAGGAAACCCCACATGACCTGGCCAAAATATGGGTAAATTCATGTGTACGAAGTACGAGTGAGGAAGCCCACGAGGGACAAGAGATGATTCCGAACTACGATTATTTCATCCGCAAATAAATGAAAGATCCCATGATGGGGAAAAAGGCATGTCTATATTAGATGTGTTAAGTAATTGACTGGGGAGCTCAGGGCGGGGAATGTGAGAGGGTATTGAGATGAGGATGTGAGAGATACGCTCCGTAAAATGTCTTCAGAAGATATGTGAGTAGATGTGAGAAGGTGTGAGAAGGTGTAAAGAGATATATAGGGAAAAGGGTAGTGTAGTATACATACATATAATCTGCAACCTTCAGGGCTACCTTAAGCTTACTCTTTCATTATGATTACCTAGTACCCTTCATGAAGTCACCTGATCAACAAGCAGAATAATCCGAACCATCACAAGCATAAGAGGCATCTCAATGATCATTAATGAATGTTTTGATAGAGGAGAAAGATTTTTATATGATTTATATGATTTTATATGATTTTATATGATTTTATATGATTTTATATGATTTATATGATTTTATATGATTTTATGTGCTTTTATGTGATTTGATATGATTTGATATGATTTTACACAGGACCTTATGTAAGATTCAACCATCCACCATATAGGATTTAAACTTAAGTGTCCGAAACTTGCAGGACTTTGATAAGTGTGATTGATGATATACGAGTACGGAGGCGAGTACGGAGGAGATACCTTGTTGGATGAGTGGAGTAAAGTAATACAAGAGTGAAGTGTGATTATAATGATGGGTAATGATGGGTAATGATGGGTAATGATGGGTAATGATGGTAATGATGGGTAATGATGGGTAATGATGGGTAATGAATGGGTAATGATGTGATGATGTGATGATAATGATATAATAACACCGAATATTGATATAATAATCCTCGAGTAATAATAATAACAACAATGATGGATGATATTAACATTTCCCAGATTAAAGATTTCAAATAGTAAAAGTGTGAATGGGGGTGATGTATTTATGTATTGATTTATGTATTTATGCATGAATCATACTTTGTATAACCTTGGAATGATAGTTATGTATGATGATTGACTAGATTACTATTGTATATGTCGGTCTTTCATTTTCCGATGCAAGATGTGAAATTGATTTAATTGATTTAATCAATATGGTTAATTTAATTGGATGGATTAATTTGATTGGATGGATTAATTTCATTGATTTAATCGACTAAATCGATTTAATTCATCAATTCATCAATTAAATCAGATTAGATTGATATTTATTAGACTTACTCCGGACTTTATCTTATTGATAACCAATGATACAAAAATAGAATCGCATATAACATTAACTGCTACTTTCGGTAATCTTGGAATATCTTAAAACATCCAAAGAAATTGAATGCATGTAATGAAACGAAATGAAGGAAAGAAAGATCCGTCGATCATTATGAAGATGAGATTCATTCATATTATACTCAAGACATAATCGAGATCACGTGTTGATATTAATTTAATCCAAAAAGATGTGATCAAATTACTGCCCAATCCATGGATCCTTGAGAGATTCTTAATTCATATCAAGGATATACCCAGATACCACGCAAGATAAAACAAGAAACACAAGAAAGACTAAAATAGACTTAAGATTTATGAAATCACAGATTTACAGATTTACATATTAAAGGCGATTTATTGAGCTAAGCTGATTTAAGCTGATTTAAGCTGATTTAAGCTGATTTAAGCTGATTTAAGCTGATTTAAGCTGATTTAAGCTCATTTGGATTTTCAAGTTGCGCAGGTTAAACATTTCTTCTTAAACAGATATCAATCAATTTTGAAATGAAAGAACAAGAAATAAGAAAAAATACATGACATCTGATATTTAGGTCGAGAATTGATACAATCACGTGTTATTATATTGTATGGACCTGTCTGGCTATGCACGATGTACATCGTAGTAACACAGTAACTACCTGGTTAGCGAATAGGTGTGGACGGGTTGTGGACGGGGTTGTGGACGGTTTATCCACATACACCGGTTCATATTTATCCACCTTATGCTTAGAAAGGTTGATTCAACATGATTCAAAAGGGTAAAAGAAAAAGCTAAACATCAAAACACACACCAACACACGTACACACACATACACATACACACCAGCCATTCTTCCATTCTTTTTATTCCAAATGATAATCTATTTCATATATTCCTACCATCTATCTATCTGTAGAGTCTGGAGTCTGGAGTCTGGAGTCTGGAGTCTGGAGTCTGGAGTTTAGAGTCTAGAGTCTAGACTTTACACTCTACAACACTCTACACTCTACAACACTCTATACTCTACAACACTCTACACTCTACACTCTACACTCTATCTATCTACCTCATATCTATGAATGTTCATTCATCTCCTTATATCTTTCTCTCTTTCTTCCCTACCCCCGCCCCCCCTTTTCAGTTATTGATTGGCCTTATAATACAAATCCAGTCCTATATCTCCTTTCACATGTACGTACATTTCACCATCACAATCATGGCTGTGCTGCAATCACGAACTTTGAGAAATTGCATCTTGGATGATCAACTTGCATTAAAAATGATGGCCAAGCATGGAAATCGGTGTCTTGATCTTCATCTCCTACTAACTTGATAGTCTAATGACTCGAGCACATCTCAAAATCTTGATGCTACTGCTGCCGTTCGTCATCACTATCCTCAATTATGTCTTCTCTGGGCGCAATTTCATTAATCCATTTCCCAAAAGTCAATTCTCACATCTTGGCGCCCGGCGCCTAGGAGGTGGCTATATCCAATCACGCTGAAAACAAGACTTGATTTGACGGTAGAATTTTTTAGGCACGAACTGTCCGTGTTCCTAAATCACTACCGGAATATAGGCTTAGCATCCTGCGATTTTTAACCTTCCTTCGTTTTGTTCAAAGATCACTTGGCAATTTTAGCAACTGTTCGGTAGTTCACTTTTCATAATATCCTGGTGCCGCCACAATTCAGCAAGTACAGGAGAAGATGTGGTACGTTGAAATAAGAGAGAAAAGTCAATCATGCTCCTGCTCTTTCAAGATCCATTGGGTTCCATCAGAAAAATCTGCAGATACATATGGGCCCCTATCATATTGATGGACTGATTCTTTTACTTTTCTCGCCACACAAGTATGCGTAGACACCAAGCCTCTAGACTCAGATGACAAAGCCAATCACTATTTATTACTGGGAATTTGAAGAAGGCTACTGTATCTTGGAGCGGGACGTCCCCAGGCCAAGTCTGGCCGGACGCGTCTGCGTCTATCATCCAACTGCTCTTCATTTCGACCTTCCACACAATAATTCATGCTCCTCCTATGAATTCGAACAAATTTAGAAGATCCTGCGGTTGCACTGACACGATCGGAACATTACGGAACACCGAGTCCCTGAGGAATTGCATATCAAACTCAGTAGGCGGTTTGCCCAGCCTGAAAGACACCGCGAGTTTCCTTGAAGCCAAGGCTCAGTGGTTTAACTTTACTTGGCTCCGACGAGTTCGAAGTACCGGGAGCTTGATGATCACCTCTTGATTCTCGAGTCGAATAGTTTTTGCTTCAGAGCCTAAAACCCTAATTGAGGCTCTTCATCTGAACGTCTTATCTCTTGGTGTACCACTTTTTTTTTCAGTTTCGGCCTTACCTTTGTTGTTTCCTTTGTGTTGCGGCATACTTGGCTACAGAAAGATCCATTTTGCTTGTTTTAGTTATATCCTCTATTCTTGGTAGTAACAGCGAGACAAATGCGGCTCCACTACAAGGAGATTGTTGTCTCCAATATTCGTGAGCTGGAGATCTTCAAAATGAGGTCGTCATCCCACATCTGTCAAATGTTTCCCCAGAGTCACTTTCCCCAATTCCACTGGAACACTAATACAATAAGATCTGCTCTTCTCGTCGACACAACTAGTTGAAACTCTCTGTGTTTACCCATCAGTATCTCTTCACCCGCACGTTCCAATCTTCCTGTCCTCTCCAGAATCCTGGAAAATATAAACTGCTGGCTCAGTTCATTATAGCCAGAATGCTTTCTTCAGACTCATCCGTGGAAAGCAGTGCTCATAGAGAATTCGGTGATGTCGATATCGAAATGTTCCCAAAGGAACATCAAGAGAAGGAGGATCTTATCGAGACACTCACTTTCACGCAGCGTTTAAAACATTTTACCTATGGTACCTGAGCCCTAGATGACCTCGCGTATTTCGTAATGCTAACACTTAGAAGCTTGGTACGCATGTTCGATGTCAACCGGAGGAGTAGCCTTTACTCTCTCCGTCCTCCCTATCGAGTCGGTAGCAATCATCACACTAGGCAAAGCTATGTTCGTCATCAACATCATGGTCTTCTTGACCATCACCGCACTCCTGATCACTCGCTTCATCATTCACCCTGGGACATTCAAACGTTCATTCACGAATCCTCATGAAGGATTCTTCTTCGCCACAGGGTGGCTCACCCTTGGCCACCATGATGACGAACACGACTGCATACGGTATTCCAAACACTGGCCCCTGGATCATCGGTGCCCTTCGAGTAGCTTTCTGGATGTATACAGTTTGTGCAACGATCCTCGCCATTGTTTACTACCACGTCCTCTTCACAGTCAAGAAACTGGTCATCACCAATGTTCTACCAGGTTGGGTTCTTCCCATTTTCCCTGCCATGTTGGTCGGTACTCTTGCATCCGCCATCGCCAAAACACAGCCTGTCGAGTCTGCGGCACAAATGTTGGTTGCCGGTCTCACATTTCAAGGTCTGGGGATGTTTTTGGCTCTTATGATGTACGGAATCTATTTCGGTCGTCTCCTTACTTCTGGACTTCCTGTCGATGCATCTCGCCCTGCCATGTTCATTGCCGTTGGACCACCATCTTTCACGGCTCTTGCCCTCATCGGTATGGCTCAAGATGCAACCGTCACAAAAGTCTTTACCGAATACTACAATCTTCCCGGCATTGCCAATCCCGCAGCCATTCCAGACATGTTACAGCTCGGTGCTCTCCTTTCCGCAATCTTCCTCTGGGCTCTTGCCTTCTGGTTCTTCGCCATTGCAACCTTTGCCGCCATCGAAGCATTCCCCCCGAAACGACTTCCATCTCAACTGGTACGCTTATGTATTCCCCAATGTGGGATTCACCGTTGCCACCATCAAGATTGGAGAAAGATTAAACAGCAGCTCAATACTAGGAGTCGGTGCCGCAATGGGTGTTGTCTTGTTCGTGTTATGGCTTTTGATTGTATTCAGCCACATCAAAGCCGTGACCCACAAGATGATAATGTGGCCTGGAAAAGATGAGGATGCTCATTAAGGTTTCAGTTCACTACCATTCAATTCTATTTTTCTCTTTTTTCTTTTTCTTTGTCTTCCTTTTTGGAGTGGGGCGCAACGGTATTCAAGCGATGGATGGATAGATGGAGTATACAAGCATTCTTTTACAAAAGTCGACCGCGGGACCTTGATGGTCTCAAGGTTTAATGAGGTCTTCATAGCGGCATAGCGGTATATCATATATAGCGGCATGGGATAGCGGGCGTTGGGTATTTAATTAGAAGGGTACAGGATTAGGGTACAGGGTCATCCATAGGCCAACATAGATTCGTCGGTATTAAACTGAGCGAGGGACTTTATACAATGTCAATGTAAATATTACAGATTTTTCTTTCCTTCTTTCAATACTCAGATACCACAGGGGCCCTCACCACATTTTGATCCGTGATCTTGTCTTGTGATTTGCTTAACCATGAGTTGTAGAGTGTGGAATCATAATTACTTGTGTCATGTAACCCTAGGTCATCGATGGAATAATAGGTAGCTAAGATGGATAGATGCCATTCGGCCGGACAACGGGCGTTTGACAATTTCGGTTTCATTTTTTCGTCTTCATCTTCGTTTTCAAATTGTAGGTCCTAGGTTATCACGGAGGTTTACAAATTTACAAAGCTCAGTACGCTTATTGTTGGCCCATAGACGAATCATTAGAGGCATATTTCACGCTTTACGCTTCAAGATCCTGGGTTTGGTTTGGTTTGGTTGAACGAACCAACTTACTTATTTACTTAAAGGGGATTATATTGAAAGGGGGAGGAGAATGTGCGTGTGTGCACGGTGTTGTTAAGTTGTAAATCTTATAAAACGTTGAGACGTTGAAACTTCTAGGCTTGTGTTATCAATGCTTCATAATCCGTGAGTTGCGGTAGTTACCAAAACGATTCAGGTTCCAAGGGGGTGTAGATAGAGAGACAAGATAGAGATAGAGATACTGCGCTGTGCTGTGTTGTTGTTGTGTTGTGTTGCGGAATCGAATTTAGTTTCGGGTAGGTAGGTTGGTTTGAGGTTGTTTCTCATCTGCTTGGCGGGCTTGGTTCGGGGCTGTTTGTTTGTTTGTTTGTTTGTTTTGTTTGTTTATACAGCCGTACCGTGGCTATTTATGGCTAGGTATTGGACCTGTAGGCGCGATCGAAATTAGGGGCGGGCTGGTGAAACGCTGGATTGGGTCTTGTGTGTTGGGTTTTTGGATCTTTTTGCGTTGGTGGAATTGAGGGTTTTTGGAGGTTTGGGTGGTTTGGGTTAGGTGGGTGGAGGGGGTGGGGATGTTGGGTGGTGGTCATTGTACTTGTAATGGATTTTAGGGTTTGGGGATTTGGATCTCGGTAAGGTTACTTGCTTGTATTGTATTGCTGGAAATGATGGAAGGATTTATATCAGATCGAATCTGTAAGGAAGAAAGAAGGATATTAATACAATACTATAATGACCACGCCCATTTCCTATAAGAGAATTATGCAAATATCTTCCTGCATTGGAATATAAGTATTTTTTTCGAAAAGGAACAACAATCTTATCGTTAGTCTTTCCTTTACCCCCCTATCTTATCTTAGCGTAAGTATGGATGCGTAGGTACTGGATAAATACGCTTTTGACGCATGAATACATACAGTAGATGGTTATTTTTGCTAGGTATATCTGTCTGTATCTGTATAATATATCCGTCTGTCTACTTGTGAATTATTGATTTTCGGTTATGGGAATCGTTTGTTATTAACCAGGTGTTATTAGGTAGGTTGGATGTGGCCATTGCTTTTTATAAAAATACCGGTATTTATCCATTTATTCATCTTCTATCCATCTATCTATCCACATTTTTCTACGGACAGGGAGAGGGAGATGTGGGAGAGCTTCAAAAGCCGGGGCGTCTAATTAACCTATTCGAGGATTAATTACATTTACCTACCTAACTACCTACATATAGTACGGCAAGAGCCTTGGAATAATGCAGTACGTAAATATCGCTGTGCAAATCTATGCAAACAAGCCTCTTTCTTTATGAAAAACACAATAAAGATCATCCGGATAAATACAGTACTCAAAATCCGAACTCCAGCCCGAAGAATCTTGCAGTACCTACCCCGCACTCTGACGGTACTGCAGCCGTTTATTTTGGTGTGGGAAATTGCTTGATCTGGGATGTTCGGGTGTTGCTGTGTTTTAACGGATTGCCCATTTGTACGCTTGGAGATTTTATGCAGATTGGTTGTTTGTTGGGTGGTGGGGAGGATTTATGGGGGTCTACTGTAGACGTGTTTTGCGGGATATTTGGGCCCGATGGACGTGGTTTGGTTGTGATGTGGTGTGGTGTGGTGTGATGTTGTGGTTTTGGGGGCGCCGGTGAGATACGAGGTGAGAGGTACGTAGGTGAGAGATAGGAAGGTAATTAGAGGTATGCAGGTACGATGGGATGTGAATAGTGGGATACTGGATGGTGGATGATGGTGTATGTATGATGAGTGGGTGACATGAGTATATGTCTATCTAACATTTCCCTTTTTCTTTTCAGTCAAAACTTCAGACGAGAATGAATTCAGACCGTCTTCGTTAAATTCGTCACATCAATTCACGAATGAATCTATAAACAAAATCGCCTGCTTCCTACTACCAGTCTTGGACAAGCTGCCACGGTAACCTATACGATACCATCTACCGCACCCACACAGCGCGGCCAAACTTGCTCCTGCTCCTATTGGGCATATCGTAAGATTTTCATTTCACCATATCCCATTCCTACCTGACATTCGATCGAATGACCATTTATTGACATTCTGCCAGTTTCGAATTCTTCGCTTACCCCTCGTACTTTTTAAATGTTACTGCTACCAATCAATGTTTGGCAAATCTTAAAGATTTGAGTGGGACATGGCCACCTATTCGCATTGGTGGTACTACGCAGTATGTGTTCATTTTTGGGACTGAAAGGTTATGAGGGCTGATTTAAGCTGGTAGAGATCGTGCAAACTTATGATGCGAGTACAAGTGCTTATGTCGTCTATACTGTTGCTTCGCCTACCGATGCCACCAGCTTCGTTGACGTTTGGGTCTAATTTTATGAAACTTGCCAATACATATGCTGGGACTGTCGTGCTAGGTATGCTTTCTACTTCTTGTTGTATTATGAGATGAAGAAACAAAGGAAACACCCAGCTAAATTCTGTTGAATGTCGAAGGACTTAATCGTGGTCTCAATGATATCACGAATTACCATTGCAGCAGCAAAATCCGCAAAAGGTATTATGGGAAATTTAAAGGCCATTGAATAGGCAACGAACCAAGAAAATGTATGTTCATTCCCACCACCTCATCCCTTTATTCCACAATCAAGATAACATCAAACACAAATCTAATCTCCCACTCCCCAGATTACGTTAGCGATGGACAACCCATCGCTTCCCCTTCCTGGATCCCGCCATTGATGCCGCATCCCAGAATAACTGGGACATAGAAGTCGGAACAGCCCTTCAAAGCCACCAACATAATCCAAGCTGGAAAATCCAACGCTTCACCACCAACTTGGGAGCAGCCGAGCTTATTGCTAGTGGAAATGCTACCGTAAGAACTTACGTGAAAGACTATGCGCATCATAAATTATCCCGGTGGAAGTGTACAAAGTTTGATGAGTCATAGTGGGATTGTAAAGTAATTTGGCGCCACTGGGGACGGATGGCAAGGCTGCGAATGCGGTGGGGAAGGAATATGTTTTGGGGGAGACTAATTCTGGTTTGTTGTTCTTCTTCTGTTGCTTTGCTTGCTTGCGTTCATTTCTCTCGTATGATCTTTTGCCAAATCCTGGATCATGAGATGAGCCAAGTAGTAAAACAGGCAAGTAAATACTAACAACCACAACTCTAGTCGCGGGCGGAGGCGCATCATCCGTATCTCCAACCTTTGGCGCAGCCATCTGGACCCTAGACTATGCACTCCAAGCCACCACTCTAAACATCACCACCATCTACTACCACCACGGAACCGTCGGTAAATGTTACTACTGCTGGTGGGGACGCTACAACGCCGGGGGCCCCTACTACGGAGCCTGGCTCGCAGCAAACAGCCTTTGCAGGATCAAAGCTACATCCAACAAGTCGACGCCGGCAGTACCAACTACGCCATCTACGTCCTGTACGATAGTGGTAAGACTCCCATCAAGGCGGTTCTGATCAATAGTGATTATTATGACGGGACGGGCACGAGAGGGAGTCAGGTCTTTTACGCTGGCGGGACTGACTAAGGAGGAAGTACGAGGGCAAAGAGGTTAACGGCTGCGAGTGCGTTGAGCAGGGTGGATGAGGGTCGGACCCGAGGTTTGGGGGCAGGTCGTTGCGAATGGGACTTGTGTTGTTGGGGGGACGGAGACTTTTGAGGTGGGGACGGTGGGGAGTTCGGGCGCGGCGAGCTTTGTGCTTGCAGCGAGTGAAGCGTTGTTGGTTTATTTTTGAAGGGTGAGGGGTGAAGGGTTGAGAGGGGGAGAAGATTACGTAGAGTGGTGAATGAAGAATATATTGAAAGCTATCTCAACGGTATTTCCTCGTTCTTTGTCGCGATATACTTTTGGCTACCTACCTGAAATCAGAATATTCAATAGGTGGATGCTTCAAGTGATACATCACCACCATCACCAAACAATCTAAAACTTGCAAAAAGATTTTAGTGAATCTACGAACACTATCCGTGGGAATGTTCCCTCCCATTCTCGTTCTCCCTTTAGAAGATATCAATATCTCAACTTAAACTCTATTGCCTTCAAATTTGAAAGTCTTTCGGGTCCGTTAAGTTGAGCTTCAAATACATAGACGACTACCGCGTCTGTCAATGTGGATCCACAGCCGGTTTGGCCGTTGCGCTGACTCAGTTTAGGGGAAACAGGCATGTTCGAACCCGACGCAGAGGTTGGAGAATGTAGGGGCTTGTGGGCGGGAGATTTGCAGAGTGTGGTAGTTGTAAGATAGAGAGAGGACGATGTGAAAAAGGGGAAAGAACGATAGAAGGAAGCGACAGTAGAGGTTGGGAGTATGTAATAACGTCACAGAAATCTCACATGTATCTGATTTTACTCTCTGTTATTTCATAGCTTCCCTTACGTCGACTTTTCCATGTCGGCCACTTCACTCTTGCACCAGATGATACATAGTCTCAATACATATATCCATACCGCAAATTGGAAGTAATGATTGCTTTACTGTTAGTTCATATGTACGATCGTTGGCTCTTATGATTAATGATCAAGTACGCTTCTCTGGAATATGCTATATACATACTTATTGCATTATTATAGTACTAATCCTACACCATGGCTCTCTACATATATGCCACAACGTTAACGTCCTCTGGCAAATAAATAAGAAGTTTAACGAGCACAGTCGGAAAAGTTTATTAAGAAAATAAGAATACGAGATGCACCGGTCATCTTGAGAATGAACTGGTGGGCAGAAATATGCATCCTTCATTTTCATTCTACTCTGGTGTGGCACATGTACTGCAAAAGTCACCACCCACCTTCGCTACCCTTCATCATTTTCCCCATTTTGACATTCGTGTGATGAAATTCAATATATTGTAACATAATAAATCCCAGACATCAAATTATGACTAATCATAACGGCCTGATAGTTCAGTGGTAGAATTCTTGCTTTGGGATGCCCAAAAATTGTAAGAGGTCTCCGGTTCAATCCCGGATTAGGCCCCTGATCATTGCACTTTTGTCTTTTTGATGTTTGAGATTGAGTGAGTTGTTTTGGAAAGGGTGAGCGAGTCTTTTGGTTTTGGGTAAGTAGGAGGAGTTGATAGAAAGATGATGTAAGGCGGGTGTGATGATATAGATGTTAAGCAAATATGTATATATGTATATATGTATATACGTATATATATATATTTGAGAATCACATCGATGTCGAGAAGTATACGAGATGTTATAATCAAGTAAAGCATCAGCATTAATCCATCTCTATATCTCGCAACTAGTACTACCATCATTGTCCTCATTTTCAGAGCTCCACTAGTTTCTCCAAGTTTTTCGATACATTCGAGCCATTTTTATCCAAGTACATCGACTGAACGATCATATAATCGAGATACAAATTCTAATGATGTCTCATCCGGACCTCTCTCGAAATTCCAACTAATGCCCCCGTTCCTCCACTGAGGAAATTTTCTACGAAGTATCGTTCCCGCAGTCCGTTCACTCGGTAATTCTCCACTTAACGGAAAAATCTTCAGCGTCACCCAATCAAACTACCCATATCATGTACCAAGCCCACACCTCCAAAAAACCAAAAGAAAGACTATCACAATGATTTCTCATGAATAAGAAAACAGATAAAGAACCATTCATAAATTAGATGGTCATGACTTTTTGAAGAAAATACGAGGTAGTCTTTTCCATGATGTAGTAACCCCACTAGTCAATATTTCACCAAGTCCTCAACTTCAAACCATTACAACTTCTCCAGTTCGGAACTAAATTCTGACTATTTTTATATCAAAATGATGCTCTGGAGAAGAGCAAAAGAATTTGATCACTACGAGGGTCGAAACTCGCGACCTTGGCGTCACACAATACTCTGGTATACAGAGCAGATATTAGCACCCGCTCTAACCAACTGAGCTAAGCGACCTGATTGGTTATGATTGGATGTAGAGATACAGTTTTTCCATATATATTGTTTAAATCATTGTACGGAAGAGTAAAGGTTAGGTGGTGCTTGACGAGGGCTAGGATGGGCTTGTGCACACGAGGTTTACTTATCTCCTGGATAAACAGCTTGGGCAAATATAAAGGAAGATGAAGACAGAAGAGGTAAGACATGTTTGCTATTTATCTAATTATCTATGGTCTATCTCTCCTAAGCTATAGCGAGTCTCAAGGGTTTTAGGGTCAAATTTCATGGGAATGAGCGATTTAATGTTCACATTTGATCGCTATGGCTTACGTGTATCTAGTGGTGCAACATTAACACATACGGGTGTATGATGTATGGATGATGTTGACGTCGCAACGTCTAGCCAGCACGTCAAATAAGGCGGCTGTGAGGGTGTGGCCATGTTCTACTTGTTATTCCTCTTTATGTGATTGGGGATACAAATTACGTGTACATTGTTTGCAAGGCACGATTTTCAGCCAGGGATGAATATTTAATATCACAGTGTAGCCTCCCAAGTCCATGATTCATGTCACTTCTATCATCCTTTTCATTCTCATCTCATTTTACAATCAATATCAAATTATCAGAAATGTCCAACCGGTATTACAAGCACATAGATCTCGATCCAAGCAGCCCGATTCAATCCGGCTTTTGTAATCGAACCAGATAGGCCTGGATCACTCATCCGCTGTCGCCTTATCCATACAAGATTAAGAGAGTGCCGTATGGATATATATCACAGCTATACTGCACTATCATACGTGTGGGGTAACCCAAATGCTACTCGATATATTATCGTGAATGGCCAGGTATTGCCCATAGCCGCCAACCTAGCTGAGGCGTTGAACGATCTACGCGATGCTGAAGCTCCTCTTCGGTTGTGGGTGGATGCAATTTGCATCAACCAAAGAAGTAAATTAGAACGGGGCCATCAAGTTGGCTTAATGAAAGAATATACGGTATTGCGCATCATACTTTGATTTATCTTGGGTCCTGCACAATTCGAGCAAGAGATTTATTTCGGATATGGTACAACATTTTAATCAAGATTTGAAGATCAAATTATCGAAAGAAGCTTCGTTGCGCGCGAGACATTCTTCGCATACATGGTTCACCAGAGTTTGGGTTTATCAAGAGCTGTTTTGCGAAAGAGGTTTTTGTACAGATTGTCGAACAAAGACTCCCGTGGAATTTCTTTCACAAATTTTACTACCTGTATCTATGGAAGAGGACAGAACGACGATAAAAAGTACTCCGTTGTTAGCAGACTGGAAACAGTCAGCATCTTATGCAGAGCCTATCAAACTTGAAGAGGATGGCCAATTACCTGAAACTACTACCGACCATGAATGAAGCAAGATTGAAGTATCAACGAGTTTAGTTGGTGTGGGAAACCCAGCGTCGCTCATGAGCATCCTAGATTCCCGACGAGGACAGGTGTTTCAGATCGAAAGATATCATTTACGCCATTTAGCTGTAGCTGGTCTTGCCTCTTCTATTGGGAACATCAGCATTGATTATACGAAAAGTGTGAATGATGTCTTTTCGATGCAGCTCGCTATATCACCATCGTTTCCTATGAAGCTCCCCGCCTTTGCTTCTTCTTGAGAGCTGTTTATCAATGCAAGCTAAATATCGTCCCTACGGAGAAAAATCTCCCAAGTTGGGTACCAACTGGGCAGTTCCTAAAGCTCATCTTCCGAATATCGTTGGCTGGACATTGACATAACAATCAATTTGAACACCCAACTTCTAACTCAGAATACCAATTTCCTTCAACTTTCGTATCATAAATCAGGAGGTCGATGATAAGGTTTGTCATTTTTTTATGAAGCTACCACGCTCTGAGTAGAATTTGTTGACGAGACAACTCGGCCAGTATTCTGGCAATTGACTGGATCAAGCTATCCAAAGTGCAACGATCTTATCATGGAATTTGGGAGACTACACCTTGTACCCGACATATCCAGCTATGCCAGTACTTACCCATAACCGAGCTATTAAACTTGCATGGAGGGATTGGTGCTGCAGATATATCGGACCTTTTTATGGGTGGAAAATCAAGAACGATGAATAACCGAACTCAAATGTCTTCTCAACCTTCCTAGCAAAAAAGATTGAGCCTACCAAAACCGAATTTTTGAAAAAATGGCGAAGCAAAAAACCTTTTCAGCTTTACCACTTATGTCGATTTTCAAGATGACCATCAGATCTTGCTAACACACTCTAGCCGTTTAGTTCAGGATGCATGGGAGTTGTCCCGCATCTACAAAGAGGGGACTTCATAATCAGCTCCGGGAGAGTACAGTTCTGATCAACCAGCATGTTGCATGGTCTTCCGGCCGATGCTAGCGTAGGGATAGTCATTTCGATGGAAATTCTGTCAACAGTAATATCATACAATCATTCTAATCGGAATTTATAGAGGTATATATGCTGATACATACATCACGGCACATATATTGGCCAAGATGGATTGACGATGCTCATCTCCAAACTGGTGTCATGATAGGTGCAAAGGCTATCCTTAACTACACTTATCAACGTCCATTAACGATAGTTCTTTCTGGTCTACTTGAGTATCCTTGACCACTCATGCATATGTGTGTGCATGATATATTATATATATATGTATATATTTGAAAATGTTCCATTTAGACGATCATGTTGTTTTGCTTTACAGAAACTAGTTCTACAAATACAACATCAAAATAACCCTTCCCACATCTCCCATTCCTATGGCAGCCCATCCCCATCCTATCTCACCACCCACTAGCCCTAAAACCTACCCCACACTTCCAAAGAGTAAAAATTGACTTCCTCAAGCAAAAAGGAAGTGCAAAAAGAAACGAACCTTGTATCTCAGCTTCAAACTGAGTATGGAAGGAAGAATTTCGTGAAAGAACCTTCTAATAGAATCGAACCAATATCTCGGAATCAAAATCCGACGTGCTAACCATACACCATAGAGGTTGCCATTATTTTGTGTTCGTGTGATAATTTTGAAAATATATTCAAGCTGAAAAAGGAGATCGATGAAAGGTAACTGAGGGCTTTTGGGATTTGAGCATGGCATGCACATCTGTTGAAGATACAGCTAAATAGATTCTTCATAACAATCTCTGCCCTTGGTTTTCGGTAAAAACTACACCTCTACTCCTCTATCTCGTCTTTAACTACCACTCCATCAATGTCGTCATAGTGAACCTCTTGAATAACTCCGTCCAACAAATTTCGCCCCTGGGTCAATA
Organism: Monilinia fructigena; assembly: GCA_003260565.1. Classification (NCBI taxonomy): domain Eukaryota; kingdom Fungi; phylum Ascomycota; class Leotiomycetes; order Helotiales; family Sclerotiniaceae; genus Monilinia; species Monilinia fructigena. Next base: position 570,151 of record QKRW01000026.1, read on the forward strand.
CTGCAATTCTGGATTCCTTGTTATGTATATGGCTGTACTTCTGTAAATAAGATATCCGCAGTCCAAGTATTGAATTGCACAACGAAATCTTGTGTAGATCATCTGTACGAGATAGTTTCACGAGAATCAATAGCCAACATAAACGGCTTTCTAGGATTAGGATTAAGACAAAGAATGTAGGATGACAAGAACAAAGATACAAAATGACTCACTAGGAAATATACATGATGATGAGAATTGGCAAGTACTGTGAGCTTCCAAGTGATGTAGATCTCCAACTCACTCGCACTCAATACATCTCCCAGTCATTCTGATTTTTTCCAATTTCATCAAAGAAAAGGACGAGCCTTATTGTCAAGTCGATGTGATATTCCACAAACTCTGCATTCTCATCGGCGATAATAGTTTGACAAAACAAATCTTCAGTTTGACTTCTCCTTCAAAGTACCAGCGGCAGCAAAGCAAATCATAGAACATTCCCCTAGCCCCAATTCGAAGCACCATTATCAATGATCTTCAATTTGGAACCCTCATCGTTCAACCCTTTGAACCATTTGTTGCTCATCTCATCATCCTCAAACCTGTTTTTCTGTAGTATATTTTCCCTAGTATTTCCAAGCATCGTCACTGGCATCATTATCTTTGATACCAAATCTAAGGAAATTGTATCTCAGATATGCAACAAGCGAACACTCTAGCATCATCGCCAGACCAAGAACCAAGGTAATCAATTTAGACATGCAACGAAATGTAAAAAATGTGGCAAGTTGGTGGGATTCCACACCATGATGTTGTGGATATGCACCCAAGGCATAGCAGATCCTCCGTAAAAACACAGAAACATCATATAACATTTCAACGATCGAATCAAGATAGCAGTTCTAGAAGCTTTCAATAGCTCATTCTGCCTTTACTGATGCCATGCCTAAGGATGTATTCTCAGTATTCAAAATCTTATCGTTATGCTGCTCATTTCCCCGTCAAACCTGCTTTTGGTCCAAACCACTTCCATACACATTCGATATAACATCATCACCATCATAACTTTCAACCCAAATTCAAGGAAACAGCATCAGACATGCAACAAAACATAAGTACTGTGGCAAAGATACCTCCATATTTTGAAGGCTAAACAATTTGGAGCCAATGCCCGGCCGTAGATTTGAAAATGCCACAACCCCACTACCGCAAAGAGTAAAAGACAGAGTTCTAGAAGAATAGAAACATTTTTCCACTGTCGATCGTTTGAATCCATCTGATTTTGTTGCTCGTCTCATCAGATTCAAACCTGTTTTTTTCGCAGCATGAAGATCGATGCCTAGGTAGTTGGCCCTCTCGCTCACCATTATCGCCAGCAGCACTGGTTAATGATTAGAAACATTGACAATAATCAGCACCAGCCACCAGGAACCCCTCAGCATCCCTCTAATACAAGGAAGTTTCCCCGCGGACAAGCAACAACATATTCCTTCCCACAGCAACATGGCTCCTTTCTTCTCAAAAAAAACAAAAAAATAAACAGGGAAGCACGGCCTCAAAAGATCAACAGAACGTTCGTTCTTCACTCCTTGAGCACAACGGCTCGTCTTTCAAAAATCAAGGAAATAGAGTTTTGAGGCAAGCAACAAAAAGGATTGCGCTGCCAAATTTCATCGAATGCGAACCTTAAAAAACAAGGAAATCCCACCACAGACGAGCATCAAAAACTTTCCATTTTCCAAAATATAACTTCTTCACACTAAAAAGCAAGGAAACGAACCTTTAGACAAGCAACTGAACACCCACCCTTCATTGCCTCAAAGTGACTTCTCGCCCTCAACAATCAAGGAAGCAAATCTTGAGATGAGTAACACGAGCATTATTTCTCCTAAATCCATCTAATTGAACCCATAAAGCAAGGAAACAAATCTTTAAACAAGCAACCAAAACGATTTCAACCATAGCCTCCAAGCAAGCGAGGCTCAAAATATCTACATGCGCGGTCTTAGCGGTGGCTGAACGGGAACGGTTGTGGTATGCTCTGCATGACATGAATCAACCTTAAATGAAATCTTGATTTTGGTCTTTGCATCATAATTTCACCATGCTTGTGGATAATTGGCTTGTGAGGATTGATGGTTTTGGTATAAGAAGGAGAGAGAGATCCTGATCCTAAGTCGTTGAACTTTTGAAGTTTGATATGTTTTGGTATGGAAATCAATCAACTTCCCTTCAAGGTGCTATGGAAATCATCTTACATCTTGTGCTACGCGACTTGTCCTTTCATCAGTCCTAGACCACAACAACGATATCATAAATCCGGGAACCCAGATTTTCAAGGATTCTTGGAGATTTTATGACCAAGGCAGAAGGCCTGTTGGACGGGTTAGTATCTCTGTATCCCCGATCGGAGATTAAATTATCCGATAACTATCCGATCGAACAAATACCCGATCGGACTTCTAAGATTGGCAACTCCGACTGATGCCTGGAGGTTTCATATGTTTTTCAATGCCTTTAAAATCATAACTAAGCGCCGGAATCTGGAGTGTCTTTGATTGATGATATTATCCCCACACCCTACGATAATGTTGGAGTTTCAGATTTTTGGAGAATTGCGTGAGAATATTGGGGGAAAGGAGAGGAAGTGAGGCTTAACTGTTTGTCAAGGCTAATAGTCAGAGTTCATAAATGTCTTTTGTATTAGCCAATAGCTACATCTAGGTATCTCATACGTATTCGGCATCGATATCATCACAGCACCAGCTGGTCTTAACGCGGCCAGTTTTCTCGGTCAAATGCTGAACAAGATACTCGTGCCGCCACAACAAAGTCCGCAAGTCGGGTAAAATAGGTGGATTCCTAAAATTCGCTTGCTCCCTAGTTGCGGAACTTTTGGCCCACACGAGAATGCCATATAGAGCAAACCGGATTCTTGCTCACCTTGATGCTGTTTTCCTCGCCTCCGCTTCCCACTATTTTACTGATATCGGAACACGCGGATTAGTACTGCCTTCTCGAAGTATCTTGTTTTTTTAGCATCTGCATGATGATGAAATTTCAGTACCGATTGCAAGGCACGGCAACTCCTCCCAAGTTGTGAATAAGCACAGGAATTCCTCCCATCCGGTAAAGCATAACAGAGAATATGGCGAAATGTGCTTGGTATCTACGTCCTTACTCTACATACTCTAGATATCTAAGGTTACTTCATAGATTGCGGTGGTTGAGAAGAAAACGCTATATATGAGGTGTGATCCTCTGTTCTTATTGAAAGAATTGAAACGCAGTAATCGTAAACTAGGATTAGCTCCCCCACTCGACCTACCCACTCCCACCACTAGTCCGTACAGCTCCAACCCCAAGAAGGAGGGAGGTTGGAGGTGAAGTGGTGGTGGTTAGCGGGGGGCCAAGTGGGAGGTGGGCCTGTAGGCCTACGATTACCTCATTGCAGAATACAGTCAAAGACACGGGCCTTTAACAGCCAAGAGTCGTCTATATGAGCTACTGCGAACAGTGGCGGAATGGCCCTGGAAGCAACAGCTTATACAGTACAATAAAGACTTAAAGAAGCTTTTTTTTCACTGCCAATCCTGCTGATGATGCTTGTGTAAGTCCATGCCGAGTTTGAGGCTGACTTAACATAGAACAAACCATAATAATTAACTCAAACTCGCATCTAATCCATCTATATTATTATCAATGGTCAACCTCAGTAGCTGGTCAACCACAGTACCATGCAGCTGCATCGCGAAGCTTTGAAAACGCACAAAAGACCGTATCACGCAAATATTCCCTCCCCATACCCCATTAATATACCCACAATGGTTGTTTGCCCGCACGCAAAAACTGAATCGAGATTACTCTTAGGATGCCGATCAACATCGGTGTCGGTAAGGTGAATCAGAAAACACAAGGTCAATAGAGCCTAGAGGCCATTACTTCAATAAAGTCGCCATCAATTACCATCTTACTCTTTTACGTAAAGTATAATTCCCAACTAACTTTCAAGAAGTTGGCTAGTTTGCCTCGCCAACTCACTTACTGGATGAATTCATAGCTATCTGTTCGAACCGTGGGATCAATAATTTCAAGTTCGTTCAGTGTTATTGGTGCTACGAAGAAGCCATTAAATTTTGAGAAGAACAGTTCAGTCGGGTTACATGTTTCAATTTAGAAGAGATATGTATCTAGTACCAAGGTAGGCTGTCTAATCTACTCTTGCTCACGCGGCTGTCCCGTCAAAGTAAAAGGAGTAAGGATAACTCTAGTCGCGTCCTTCGTCAGTAGTTCCTAGCTAGTTGTTCCTTTAGATTGGATTTTTTTATCAAATATCAAGCTAGCCTTATAAATCTTCCATTGCATTATTAATATTGATTAGGAAAATTTCCATATCCCAATTGCAATTGATTCTTACTTCGTACTGCAAAATCAAGCTGATGAGGGCGGTTCTTACCCCGGGGGGGTCCCCAACCGAAAAGTAAATAAAAAAAGTTACAATGAGTGAAGGGGCCCTGCATATAAATACTACAAAATGACGTATCAAGTGGAAACTCAGAAATGGATCTTTTAACAAATTTTTACTGCTGCTTTATTTACTCCATTCAACCTTTCCCATTCTTCTTGGTCTATTCTCCTCTTTATACTATTTTTCTCAAGAGTATAACTTTAGCTTGATCCTCTGAGATATTTCTACTTGAGATATCTTCGTTAGCATTTTCAATTCAGAGTCTTTCAGATTCGCCTTTTTGACTATTATCACTTGCTCCTGGTATTAATTAAATCGTTTATCAGTTATATGATATCATAATGTAAGTACGCCGTCTTACAATCCGTTTCTTCACTAGAACTTTACTTGTTTCGAAGAGTTTCATATAAGCATTCTTCTCACAATTTCGTACCTTTTCAAAGCTCCCAAGCTTCAAACTTTCAGGGAGCTATTCATGGAGACTAACAATCGATCAAATAGTATTTGAATAAGACACTATCAAGATGGCGAACGGCACCCGCACGCCAGCCCTTGGCGAGGTAAAACCCACAATACAGGAATCAGAAACCTCTTCACAATATACCAAATACGGTGAAAGACCCGGTCAAGAAGTCGAAAACATTGCATCCAGTCAACCTCAACGTACAAATCGTGTGGCTCGTTTCCCATCTGGAGAAAATGACAATCCAGTAACGGATGTCAAAGAATCCGAAACAATAGAAATCACCGAAGAAGATTGCTGGGAAGAATTAGGATATTCTTTCTCAAACTCTAAAAAATGGTTGATTCTGTCTGTCATTTTCATGGTCCAACTTTCCATGAATTTCAATACCAGTTTATACTCCAATGCCATAGAAGGCATTACCCATGAGTTCAACGTGAGTGCACAAGCTGCAAGATGCGGTGCTATGATCTTCTTGGTTTTGTATGCATTTGGATGTGAGCTCTGGGCTCCCTGGTCGGAAGAGTTAGGTCGCAAACCTATCTTGCAAGCTTCTCTATTCTTGGTCAACATTTTTTCAACTTCCAGTCGCAATTGCTCCCAACTTTGCAACTATTATGGTCGGTCGTGCCCTCGGTGGTCTTTCTTCAGCAGGTGGGTCCGTCACCTTGGGTATGATTGCCGATATGTGGGACGCAGATAATCAACAATATGCTGTCGCATTTGTTAGTATTCTCTTCTGTTGGTGGGAAGTACTTTGGGCCCAATCATTTGGTGGCTTTGTCGAAGCTAATTTGGCTTGGAGATGGAATATCTGGATTCAACTTATCTTTGGTGGAGTCGTGCAGATTTTGCATTTATTCCTTGTACCTGAAACGAGAACGACTCTCATGATGGATAAGATCGCAAAGAAGATGCGAAAAAGTGGCCAAAACCCAAATATCTACGGTCCAAACGAACTTACTCCATTCAAGGAACGATTCTCTCTGAAAGAAACCTTGATTACATTTGTCAGACCATTCAAGATGTTCTTAACCGAACCAATTGTTTTAACATTGAGTTTGTTGTCTGGGTTTTCAGATGCACTTATCTTTCATGTTTATCCAATCATTTTCACTTGTCTACAAGCAATGGGGATTTGGAACTGCTGAACTCGCGTCTCACCTTCGTTCCAATTCTGATCGGGTACTTCATTGCTTGGTTTGCATTCATCCCTGCTATCAAACGCAATATTAAGCAACGCACAGCTAAGCCTGATGACGAGCACGCGCAGTTTGAATCTAGACTTTGGTTCTTGCTCTGGACCGCACCATGCTTGCCAATCGGTATCATTGGGTTTGCCTGGACATCTACTGGTCCACCAATTCATTGGATTGGTTCCTGTATCTTCGCAGGTGTTGTCGGTATTGCCAATTACAGTATCTATATGGCAACAATTGATTATATGATCTGTGCTTATGGACCATATTCAGCTTCTGCAACTGGTGGAAATGGATGGTCGAGAGATTTCTTGGCAGGTGTTTTGACTATTCCTGCTACTCCTTTCTTCCAGAGTATGTATTCTTCTCCCGATATTGATTCTTTGCGAAAAAGACATTAACACATATACCTAGATTTGTCATCTGATTCATCTCGATCACTTGCTTATGCTTCGACAATTCTCGCATGTGTCGCCTTCATCCTGGTAATCGCTGTTTATGTGATCTACTTCAACGGACCCGCTCTTCGCAGACGCTCACCATTTGCCCAACAACTTTCCGATGCCAGGGCTGCTCACGAAGAGATCACCCACGAAAAAGAACACCATGCTAGCCAGGAAGCAGGCGCAGAAGAGGGGGCAGGAACGGGAGCCAAGCTTTCAAGAATGCCAACGGGTGCCAGAGCAAAGAGTTTCATCCGCACTCAACAGGATATTAGACTAAGGCAGAACACTGGAAGCAGACCGCACAGTACCCACGAGAGAAGCAATCCAAACTCAAGGGCAAACTCGAGAGTTAACTCGAGAGCAAATTCGAGGGCAAATAGTCCAACTAGGAGGGAGATGGCGGATGCGCACAATGCGGCGGCAATTTCAGAATGCGCTGAATCTTCAGAGTAACAGGCAGTTGAGTGATGGTGATATAGTTTAGAGAGGGATGATATGATGAACGAAAACATGATGAGGATTTGGTTATGATACCCAGAATGATGATGATACGGATTGGGATTAGGTGCCTGGTGTTAACAACTTAACTTAATTGTATTTATAGTATGAGAAAAGGGGTAAAGGGGTAGCGAAGAGGAGGGTAGAAAAAATAAGATCGTATAGAGACAGATGACAGGAAAAACAAAGGAAAAAAATATATATAATAAACGAAGTTTGACGATAACTGTTTGATTTGTATGTCAGCTACTTTCTGAGACGTGGAAATGAGAATGATAGTCATCTTCTAATATATCCTTTCATTATAACCATGTACTGTAATGGATGACTTCAAACGGGTAATAAAAGCTTTAGCTTGACAACCACAAATTCCTCCAATCTGATGGAACTTCAATCGAGTTATAGTCACATACTTAGAAGACGAGAAGACGTATCAAAAATATAATATAATCAAATCATCCAAATATTAGGTCATGATAAACCTCAAATTTCATTCGTTGTAGAGTTTTTCGTGGAATTCATATGCATGCGACAATACAAAATACTCAAGGAAAAATAAAGAAGATAAACTGCAATGCTTCTATCTCTATTCTCATAACATGATAAAATCTAATCAACTTTGATTGAATTCCACACTACAAAAATGAGTATGCAAGAAATATATGTATAAAAGAACGAGAACGACAACATACGATCAAAGAAAGAAGATATAAAGGCTCACAAGCTTCAGTGCGCGCTTGGATTGGATTATGTAATGGTTGATGACGCGACCTGGAAAACCCAGCGGGCGTCGCATCGCATTGATAGATTTATCATGAATTGAACATTAACCCTACAGAAACCTTTACGGGAAAATAAGAAGGACTGAGACCAAGGAGAATATCTCCTAGAGCATTGCCGGCGTCACTGTTACAAATTGAACTCTTGACGTCTAGAAGTACGGCTGCTAGAGGAGGGACATTAATCACTGTGAGTAGAGTTGAATTTGTGAGAAAGATACGGATAAAGTTACGGATAAGACTCTATTGAGGACGAGATCGGAAAGCATCATTGTGTCTGCGAGTGCTTCTACGGCTACGGTTACGCCTACACTGCAGAGTCAAAACAGTATTCATAACACCAAGCCCTACACAAGCTATCCGAAAACCTGCGAATACCTTAGAGGAAGCCGTAGAACAGCAACCGGTCGCGAATACAAACCTATCAAATACAAACACGAAAGGAATCATGAAGAGCAATTATTACTGTCGGAAGTAAACCCTCAAACCCCTCAAAATTCTCCCATCCTCTCCCAGATCAAACAAGCACAAAACCAAGCGCTCAGCATCCACGCACAAAGCCCCCTCCTCCCATCATCATCCCCCAAAAGCATCCCCACAACAAAACAAAGCTTCGTCTCTCAAATCTAATTCCTCTTAAATCTCTCAAATCAATCGATTACGTCGAGGCTTACGGTACCGGCGGGAGCGAGACCATCGGTGGGAGGGGGAGAGAGGCCTCTGCCGGGGAATTATCAGAGTGTGGCGAGGAGGGTTACTATGACAATTGTTGCATTGCCGATTTTGTTGGTTACTAGTTGGGTGCTTTGGGATAGGTGTGAGTGTTTTTTTGAGTTTGGCTTAGTTTGGGTGACGGTGAAGAGGAAGAGGGCGAGGGAGAAGGGAGGGGCAAGGAAAGAGAATGAATAGATATGGATATATGCTAATACTTATGCAACGATACAGTAGTTCTAGGCCAGCAAAGAAAATCACTAATTCGCGAACCGCCACTTTGTTCCGGCCCACCGATGGCTGCAGAGATGGAGGCGGCGAGGAGGAACAGGAAGAATTAAAACTAAATTTAGTGTAGAGTGGTGTATGTGATGGGACGAATTGTATGATTATGAATAGATGCGAGAGATAATGTGAGGATGCACATTCATAATATGCGAAGGTACTGAAAATCCGAAATTTTGGTTAGAAAATCTTCTCAAAGTGGAATGGAGTTGTGTATTTACTTTGTATTAGGATTGTACATGTCGGATGGCATATAATGATATTTGATACCCCCCCCCCCAATTATCAAACGAGACGATGGCGGTATCTCAAGCGCTTGGTTTGTACCCCAGGAGGTGCATGTCTGAACCTTGGAGGCAGATGATCATCTTGATATCTACCCAAGTAGCTTTCCCTTTCTACATTCACAATACCCTGCTTATGCTTTCTACATACTACTCCCGTTAAAGTGTCTTCATTCTATTACGTATCAACCAGCACCTCCCCTTCCCAACATCAACATCAACATCACAAAAAACACACAAAAAAGCCCCCTTTCCCCAATCTATACACACCGCATCCCTCTTCTTTCCTCTCTCTCAACCTCGTAAATGACCCAGATCTCCAACTCATTATCTCAAAACGCCAAAAATGCAATTATGCACACATATAATAATCCACAACTCCGATAGAATACCAAGAACGCTCTAGTAATGCCATGTAATCAAATGTCTCAAATTAAATCAATGCCTTTTTTTTCCTGCTCAATTACGTCTTCGTAGTCGGTGAAGCCGGCGCCTTCGCCGTCTCGGTCTACCATGTATCCGAATTTGGAATCGGTGGTCTTTGATGTAGGTGGGGATGTCGTTGTTGTTATCGATTCTTTTGTACCACTGTTTAGTCGTTAGTTTGGTTGTTGGGGAATAGGAGGTTCGGGGGTGAATGTGAGGGGTTTCGCTTGAAGCCTCCTATCTTGAATTTGCTCCAGTGAAATAAATGTTTTTAGGCATCCAAAATTATTCACCCAAGAAGGGATTTCACATCCCATATCTCCCAGCATGAGGCAAAAAAAGGACCAAAAAAAGGAAATACATACCTGACCAAACCGATCCCACAAATCCTTTCCCCGTCCCACTCGATCCACAATCCTCCCCGTCATCCTAAACTCTCCCCTTGTTCAAATTCGTATGACTAAAACTCTCCATCTTCCTTCTCATCTCCCTAATCGTACTAAAACAACTACTACAATGCCACGCCGCGTTCCACAAGTCCCCCACGTTCCCCGCATCTCTCTCATCCACATGTACATGGCCCGCATGCTGACTGCGCAGACTATGCGGCTTAATCGTATTGTCCAAGCCGCGATAAAACGTCGCTTGCGGATGTCTCCACTGTTCGCCCCGATGCCGGAACTGAAACGAATAATAGTAGAACTGCGAGCGCAGCGTGAGGATGATGGGGAACTGGCAGTTGCGCAGCACTTGCAGAGTGGCCGGGCGGACTACTTCGTCGATGTCTGATACGAGGATTACGTCCCCTTCGGTGGGTTTTTGTTTCGTGCATGAGGTGCGGGAAGACTTGTGTGAACATGGCATCGCGTTGGAACTTCTCTTGGATCCAGGCGTTTTGTTCGTATTCTTTGGAGCCTGGTAGTGAGGCGTTGGAGATGGGGGCTGGTGCGTCGGTTAGGATGTGATGGATGATTTGTCTTCGAATGCGGAGAATTTGTGGCGGTTTTCTTGGAAGATCAGGTTTTTTCTTGAGGCCGGTGAAGGTTGTCGGTGCTTCGAGGATTACGAAATAATCTACTTCGGTGTTCATTTCATGGAGACGGATTTCTAGCCAGTCGAGCTCGGAATTCACCATGAAGAGGTCGTATATTTTGCGTTTTTTGGGATCTTTGGGGATACGGGGCTAAGGAGTGAGAGGCACATAGTTGGTTTGCGCTGGAGGCTGGAAGAAAATTGTTGTAGATTGTGTGAGGTGCGTTGTTCGAAGGATATATCTTCTTCGGTGATGGTGAGGGGGGCAGATTTGATGCGGGGAAGGAGGAAAAATGTGATGATGTAGAAGATGATGCTTATGGATAGGATTTTAAAAAATTCGAGCGGTTTGGGTTTGGAGGGAATACCGTGGTTTAGAAAGTTGGATCGCCATTTGAGATTGTTATAATACCCTTGGGAAGGCAATTGAGAAAAAGATAAAGTAAGATACAATGAGAGAATAGAAATGAATTAAAGATATTTGATAAAGCTTACATCCTCGTCAATGTCTTCAGTGAGACTTCTGGTACGACAGTGTTACACCTTGGTACATATGAACAGAGCCAAAGAGACCTCGACAAGAAGCTCGAGCAGTCCTTTGTGGCACAGCACTTGCAACTTGCATGTACCTCATCACTCTCTGGTCCTTGAAGATATCCTTTCTCATCAACTACTTGGCAAGCTGCTATGATAAAGACATAGGCAATCATTCCAGTTTTGAGTTAAGGAACAGGAGTGGACCGCGCGCCTCTCCACATTAGGCAGCAGATACATCCTCCCAAACTCTCTTGATGTCCTCATAATAGATTGCCTCAGAGATACAGGTCGTAAAAGATAATCAAATCAAAATCCAGCATTAAACGTAAAGAAAGCAAGGTTCGATTGCATTGAGTGTAAGAAATTACATCTCCTACCTCGCATTACCAGCACGGTGTAAGCATCAGCCTCAAAATCTCGCTTGAGACTTAATGACATTCTGACAAGCCGTACTGTGAGGCGACGACTTCACGTGATCAAGCTTAGTCATTAGTTTCATGTATTTAGTAGATCGGGATCAACAACTTATTTGTTCATCACTTCCGCGCACAATACACATACATCCACTTAATAGCCATCTTCCTGGTTTTCAGTACGTAGCTGGTTTATTTTGTGCCTGTGTCTGTGCCACATGTCAGAGTTTACAGATACTTTTAATAAAGTAGCATCTAAATGCATGAGTAAGGCTGAGACGAGCACAGGTGGTGTACTGCATATAACTCTTGTATGAAGATGGAGCAAAATATTCCTGATTGGTTGGTTCGCACGTCCAATGTTTTCTTACTCAGCCCTATATATGTTCCATGCTATGTCACCTCATTCAAGGACATATATATGCACAGCATGCAAATTCGAAACAGGTTTGGATCCCTCGCAGTACAAAAAGAGCTCGGTATAGAAGAAAGATGGGGGTTTTTGTTCCTTGTATACATTTCATTCCTTTCGCACGATCCCAATTCTGCGCTAGGGACAAAACATGGAACTGAGGGAACCCAATGGCATTCGCGACGCTCATGCAAGCTTGAGTGATAATTAGACCAAGAACGAAAGGAAGTTTGGAAGTTGGTAACCCATTGGAGTTGCGATGAGATTTTTCAAATTGGCTTCGCATGGAAAAAGGAGGATCTGGAAACTCATGCTGAGGATCTGATTTAAATCAGCAAGGATTGCAAGGACCAAATGATAAGACGAGGATATTTTTGTTCGTAAACTCCACTGCCCCTCAAATTTCATACTGTATGTAGTGTGATCCTTCGCGCGCAGTCGAATCCATTTGTTAGTTTATACGTATACGCAGGACGGTAATCTCAATATAAAGGCTACGAAATTCGAAAGGAAATAAGTTAGGACCTGGAATTCCTCAAAATGGAAGAGGGTTCAAGAGCATGTTTACTGCCGGTCATTGACCTAGCATGTCAGTCAATGATGTATACATTGGAAAGATTGACATGATCAATTAAGGCGAGTATTTCTGCCATCTGATGATATTGATATTGACGAAAGGCGGCGAGCAACTTGGCTAGAAATATCCAACCTAGATGGAAGTACTCGAGCAATCATACTTCAACAAGAATGAGAATAATAAGATTTACTGGTGTTTTCAGATCATCAACATTCTTTAAGAGATAAGAAGACCTGCATTACTTCAATTGGCAATATCTTTGAGGTTCTCACATAGAATAGATAGAGCCAACACTATTGAAGTGTTATCTTTCTCAATATAATCCATCTCTCTCTCACAACCAACCATGAGTTCCTACTACGAATCTGGTTTGAGTGTATATCACAGGTCTATGCGCGTGTACATGCACAAGGTGTATGAATCAGAAAAAAATAATATCATTGAATAAATGAATCGGCAAAACTCTCAAGAGAGTAGACTCTCTTCATGAACCTTGGAACAAAGAAACAGCACACCTGCCTTACATGGATACATCATAGCAATTAAACATCTAGGACAAGTGACTCCAATGGTGTGCGACTTCACTCATACTTTAATTGTGAACTGGGTTCCCTTTTAACGTTTGGCTTTTTTTTTTAGAGTTAATTCGTGCCATCTATTTTTCCTTCTTTCAGCTCTGTAAACATGTCTATCTACCACAGTTCTCCTTAAGATACATATTCATATATATCTTCTTTTCAAGTAAAGAGCACTACAAAATAAAGGCTATAAATAGTCTATGAGATAGCGAGTGCAATCCATCTAATCTGCACGTTAATTTCTACTTTGTCCATTGTGGCTGTGGGACTTCAACCAGGGCAACGTCCGAAATCACTGCCCGAAAGAGATTCAAACAAATGCACAGTATTATTTCTATTTGTTGTCTATGGCTCTTGTGATATTTGAATTCCAATGTGATAAAGGCAGTGACTATTGATCCTCTAATGCACAGCTCTCATTAGACGCCTTAAGTTCAGTCAGTCGTTACAATTGATCTCTCCTACCAAGCAATGTCATTATATCTTTACTCCGAGTAACTCTGTGGTGTTCATAAACGTTGCACAAAACTCGTTCATTTAATTATCCATCGTGGTGCGAATCTAACTGTACTTTCTGCGAACACAGAAATACCTGGCACTAGTCTCGAAAGTATGAGATTTTACCATAAAATCTCATCACGGATAAAATCTCACTTACCAGGTGTTGGATCTGCCCCTACAGGCTTAATCGTCTTACCAGTCGCGTTTTTCGTTATATATAGCATCATTGAGATTATTCCGAACCGTCTGTCCACGTGTTTTGTACTGAGCCGGTGTCAATATCTTCTCAAAACCATCACTAGAGTAGTTATCTCGGGCTCAGTAATTGCTTTGGGCTCCGGGTCTATTGTCGTTGTCGAATTTGGGTTGGTGGTTTTTGGGTTGGTAATGGGTTTTGGTTTTGCAATTAGAGGCTCAATTGGGGAGCGTGAGACATGGATTTCTTGATGAGGGGTAGCTCTGTTATGTAGATCTGTCGGTTTTGTTGTTTTAGCTGGTATTTGAATGAAGTCCACGAAGGTGTATTCGATAGCCTGGGTTAAAATAGAAGATTCAAGCTATAAGCTCCTGAGGGTAATTTGATCAATGAAGAACATATCAGATATTCGAACGTATTGCCATTCTATTCGCCACATCATAGAATACCGTAAGGATTGGTGTGACGCCAAGCCTTAAATTCGTCACAACACCATAATCTATCGCACCGATATATCGAGTACTATGACAAGAGATAGATTATAGTCCTCACCGGTCGTGGCATTACAATCTGGAGATTTTGGGGAAAGTCTTCCTGCGCTCGGGCAAGTGAGTTCTGCGAATATCTTCGTTAGCTGAAACGACACTTTCTGGAGAGTTCATGAACTGTTGGCGTACCTCGAACAATGATACTACCCCAGTCATGAGAAAGGGCAGCTGTACAAGAGGGAGGCGTTTGAGATTGTAGAACGGCTTGTAGTTCAGTGCAGATGTTAAACACTGATTTGATATCCGTAGAGTTTTTCGATAATGTCGTCAGCTCGGATTGAGACACAGATAACAAATCATTGACGCAGGAACTGGAAAGGGCATCCTGACAAGTCCCTACAGACGTTCTTTAATCAACACCAGGAAAGGCTAGATTTGGGGAAATCTCATCGAAAACGACTGCACATCCACGGGTTGATGATATTAGATTTGAAATGCTTGGAGGTGTTCCGAGGAAATAATTTCGATCTCATGATGCACGTGAAGTATTTGCTGAGTTGATAGTTTCTTGAAGTCCAATGGTCCATGTGAGTGGGAAGGCATCAAGTGAAGCATTGAATGATGTGATACCAAGTTCGGGCATTGTAGTATTGCCTACATGCAATGCACTGAGCGATAAGCAATGGAGAAGCTCACTGCATCGCAGCCAACGAGATTTTGGGCATTTGAGATCGAGAGAATGAAGGGAACGATCAGTGTTGCCATTAGTATACTCCAGTGAAACGGTGGCTGATATTGGATTCTTAATTACCACTTCCGTACGTATAATATAAGGTTATATGTACTTTAGTAAGTGTAACAAATTTCAATATTACTAGAAATATACTGAAATACTGAATTTCGATTTGGAATGCTATTTTTAAGCCTAATTAGGATCTAGAATGAGCATTCTATACCTAATTATAATATAGAATGCTATTTCTAAACCTAATTAAGATATGGAATAAGCATTTTAGATTAAATTCCAGTATTTCAGTATATTTCTACTAGTATTCAGTATTATTATAATATTGAATATTTTCAGTGATATAGAATTCAATACTACGTACGAATATATTTTCACAAAAAGTTATACATACCACTATATTGGCCCGTATACCGAATACGGGAAAATACTAATGGCAACACTGGGAACGATCGATGTTTAGAGAAAGCATTGGTCTTGAATTGTGGGAGAATATTTTAATTCAAACAAGTGACGGTATGAGAATTGTAAAATTAGCTGACTTGAAACGATTTAGAAGAATCGCTCGTTGGAATAGTGGTCAATATTGGACCAAGATAACTTCTTTACACTAGCAGATTTGAGAGTACTTTTAAAAAATAAATAAGAACAAGTGAGAGTTGAAGCTATAGGAGGTTGATATAGATCTTGAGTTCAAAATAAAAAGCAGAGTGGAAAATACTGCAAGGTAGGTATAGAATGAGAGGCTCAATTCGACTTTGAGTTGAGCCCTAGAGCTCAGACTTACTGATAGTTGCTTCAAAAGCAATTCACATACCTCTAACTTATGATTCGCTACTTCGCCAGCCACTACATTTGAGTACTGAACGCATGGCGCGTCTGCTCTGGAGAAAGTTGAGGGCTGAAAATATCGGCAGCGCTGTAAGATCCGAGTCACTGAATTCGACTCCAAACTCCACCTACACAGCCGCGGAGACTATGAATAAGTAGAAAATTTAGGGTATATTCAAATTCCCGGGAGATGTCGATTTCTCTTTGTGCGGCTGATGAGACGTGCGGATGCGGATGCGGGGCGATTGCGGCGCAGGGCGACATGATGTATAATTGGCATTGCAAACACAATGCCAAGAGTATCAGAGACCTTTAGGATTTGCTACTCGATATGCCTTCTTACTACATTATACATTCCCACATACCGTACGAAGGAAGTGGTGGTATCCGTATCCTCCCTTGATATGCCATCCCAATATGATGCATCATATCACCCTCACATTCAGTACTCAAATCAAACATCTTCATCTCCTAGTAGGAGTCTATGGCCTGATATTCCAAAATGGAAATAATGGACAGTTATTAATATTCTCTTCAATGAAACCAATTCCAAGTTGAACCCTCCAAAGGAAAATGATACTCCTGGAGTATCGCCCGGTATTCAAATCGTCGGAAGAAGGATGATAATAGCACCTAATGAATTGGCAAAAGGTATAAAGATGTGTTATGAGTACGGGATTTTGACACATGCTCTCACTATCCACATACTTTATACTCGTTTTCCATACAACAGACCAGTAGACTCAACTTCGGACAAAACCACTATTTTCAAATTAATTTTGCTTTTCTTTCTCATCCCGAGAAAGCTTCAATTCCATTTTCTGAGACTATAAATCTTATACTAGGTATCCTATTGAGCTAAAATGGCTCAAGTCATCGGCTACTCCTAGGTGAAGTCTCCATAATTCCCATACTCTCTTCGTTTAAGCCCGACAAAACCGCCCAAACAACCACTGTTCGTATCGGTGTCGGAACATCCACCAAAAGCAAAGATAGTACATCCGGCAATACCCCAGGGATTCGACTCTTTGACATGGTAGGATGACCTGTTGGGCAGCAAGCTGGGAGCAGCAGCAAGATTGCGGACGGAAGTTTCGCAGATATCAAGATTGTTGCATCTAAAGATGTTGGTGCGCGACAAGCGCAATATTCATCGAATGTATCTGGCAGTAATGATGCCTTATGCATTGCGTACATTGCGGTAACTTGGCCCGATGAAGATCAGCAGACCTGGACTGGAGACATAGGATATCAGTGCGGTGGATACTGGTATGAATCGCAAAAAATTATGAATTCGTAGACAAACTATATGCTAAAATGCATGTGGATTAATAGCGATGGTAGTGATGGTATCGTATCAAAACAAAAGGGATGGGCATCTATATCACTGATTTTACGCCCAGAAATGATCGCGCAAGCCAGTATCAGAAAGACCCCAAAAGCATGTGTGGCAGTGCACCAGGGTTCTCATTGTATAACGATATTGATATGAAAACATGTATGCCATATTTCGCTTCCCACTTCAATTGACAGCCGGTCTTACCGACATGGACAGGTCGAAGGTAGTCGGTGTCCCTGGTAGCAAAACATGCACAGCCAAGAAGATGCGACGTGGGGAACCAGACGTTGTCGCACATCATGAGAGTACGTATTGTGATGGCAAACAAGCAAACGTATCCTCTCTGCATTCACCTTCGTAATTCTGGTATTACGGAAAATTGTTTTGATATCAAAGCAAAGTTTTGATACCACCAAAAGGCATCAAAGAGACACTTTCCGTGCCCACAAAGGAGTGTCATACTGTTGCCAATTGGTAAGCATTCGGATATGGTTTTGTTCTGGGAATGGGGGAAAGGAAAGGAAAGGAAAGGAAAGGAAAGGAAAGGAAAGGAAAGGAAAGGAAAGGAAAGGAAAGGAAAGGAGGGGAGTGCATTAAGATTGATATTCGATGTCTTTGTTTTTCTTTTTATTTCGAAATAGTTTTGGCTTTATATATTTGCTTTCTGGGTTTTCTTGTTAGACTTCTACTTCGTCTCGTTGTCCGGCAATGTGCATCCGGTTGTAGTGGTCAGAGAAATCAAAATATATGCAATTGTTTTCGTAATTCTTGTAGACTCAAACTCAAAGTCCCGCTTTGTATCTTGTGGCAAATTTGGGGTTTGAACTTCAAATGAGGTTCTAGGAGCATGCATCATATTCCGTTATATCTTGAATGGTGTAGCTTGTGTATTCGCGTATGAGAATATTTTGTTTCTCCAAATAAGAGTTCGTACTTTGAGCGCTCTGGAAATGTCTCAATTAATATCTGTAATTGGGTTTTATTAGGGGAGATTTTGTATTGACCTCAAAGAAAACGTCGTGGACCGTTGGAATATTCCCTTCCACATAAATGTTGTACAATTCATGACACTGAAAGTCATCATGGCTTTTGTCCCGGTGCTCCAGCCCTATAACCCCGGGCATCTCTTGTGCTCCTTCGGCCTTTAATTTTTCTTAATGTTTGATCTCGCTGGTATTCCATGACCCTTCGTTTCTTAAAGTATTGAACCTAATGAAGGGGCATACATCAGCAACCCAATGCAATTTCCACTGAACCCTCATTCATGAGAACAGCACATGAAAACCTACCCAACTAGTTGCGCAATTCTTCTTAAATCCCTTGCCTCTGCCCACAAGATCTCTCAGCTTTATCATTCTCAGTTATACTGTCAATAATCCCATCTTTATCCAGACATCTGAAGTATGCATCTCTTGCTTCCCAACATTTTGACCTTTGACTTCGATCCGGTGCTATTGGCGCACCATCTGCGGAAATCTTTGGAGGAGGTAAAGAAGCTTGGGATGAGCCGAAAAGTCCCATGATGAGTAGGTGAGGTTTGGAGTTTTGAGAAATTGCGCCGCCTTGTTGTGTTTCTATGTGGGGTGGCAGAATAATTCGAGCTAAGCTTAATTTTAATCTCACCGCCCATCATTCTCGCAGCTGGAGCTCCTGGTGAGCTGTTTTAAAGTTTTCTCCCGGTCAACCTTGACCTCCACCTACTTAGAACCTACTTGGAACCTACTTGGAACCTACTTAGAACCTATATGTTCGAGTTCCGTTGGTCTGGTTTGAAGTTCAAATTTAATGTACTTACTTACCGGTCGATATTGACAACATCAACACTTCTAGCATGCGACAGCATCTAGATTTGTTTATATTGCAAAGGCCTTTAATCTTGAAGCAACAATCATATTGCCTATAACGATCGATACATTACCTCCCATCCCTATACATTCCAATATATACAGCTTGACAAAGATGTGCTGCCACCCCTTTAGCAAATAGCTCGGTTATCCCGTGAATCATTGGAACTGGCTCTACATATACTAGGTGGTAGGTAGCTGGTGTTATTTGCTTGCTACCCCTTGGCACACCTCCCACTCATCGAAGGATAAAGTCTCGGAATGGGATTGTTTATCCAGATCCGGATAGTCCTCTTTCGAACCTAAGGACTGGCTATCTACCTATTGGCGTCTCAAGCTCCAACCACCGCATACATCGGGATATATACAAGTTGGACAACTCTCAACGTCCTGAATCCTCTTTCAATTTCAAGACTTCGATTTCATTGTACATGCCGATAGTGGGGGGCCAGGTAATGTCTAATTGCAAGATTAACTTGACTTTATACTTTCATTGGTCTTGAGTACCATATTCTATAGGTGACCTTCACTTCTAAAATCGCTTGCATTCTGCAGATTCAAGAGTAGGTAATGGAATTATGTTGCTATCCTGTAGTATGTTTTGTGCATTTTGATGCAATTGAGTCATCAGATTGTAGAGCGAAAGGTCATGATATCCCACTACCGCAAATCAAACAAAACTGGATCAAAACTGACGTGGACGAGGGGGTTCACCGGGGATCGATTTCCCACATTAACTTCTGTGCCTTAGGCAAATAGTCATTTACATTACCGCATAGGATTTCCATTTGAGGAGCATTTCTCCCTCTCACCCAAGAAATGCTTCCTAATTGTAAATGATGCAACGAACATCTCTCCTGCATCATGCTTGCTTGCACCATTTTTGCTATTTGACTGACACATTTACTTACTAACCTTTCTAGTTTCACAAAGACTTCTTTTCTAAACCAACGTAACTGATTTGACTACAGAAACCATGTCTTCCCCGGTACATTTGTACTACAAAACCCTTTGGATGTTTAGGATAAATACTCTACATAATTGCAATATTTGGTAGACCTTATCTGGTCTGAACTATTTCGATCCATCTTGACTGCCGATTGTGGCCGTTTCAAGTTAATATTCCAATCTGATGTCGTGGGCGTGGTCATGGTTATGAATAGGTTGATACCGGCCCCAAAAGGTCGCGTTCGAACAAAGATCGGACATAAATATCTCGAGGCTTTGCAATCAAAAGTAGATGGGGGCTATCAAAGTTCAAGCTCATCATCTTCAGATGATGGTGGGCAAAGTTCTCCGGGTTTGAGCCTATTGATTCTTGGTGTCACTTCTGGGACTGCTATGGATGATATTGATTTCGCACTCTGTCGTTACACTCAAGAGTCTCCAGAAGCACCCTTACACCTGGATCTTATTCAGGTATAAACCAATAATAGCCGCTTTACAGAACATAAAGCTGATTACTCCCTAGTATGATTCAGTTGTAATGCCTTCAAAGCTTCGAAGCGAGATTCTTTCAATGTTACGAGAGGACGCTGCTCCACCAAGTATGCTATCGCAAATGGATGCAGAAATGGGCCACACTTTTGCGAACGCGATTCATATCTTTGCACATAAGCATGGGATTTTCTGTCGATGACATCGATTTGATTGGGTCTGGGGGACAGCTCATAACCTTAACTGGTGCTCCACCTCGAGGACAACATCGATCAAATATGTGTTTAGGGGAAGGAGCTGTGATATCTGCAAAAACTGGTGTCACAACCGTTTCCGATTATCGAACGGCAGAACAAGCAGTTGGTAGACAGGGCGCTCCTCTATTTGCATATTTGGTCGGATTATTACTACACCATCCTACTAGATTACAGATTTGCATCACAATCGGAGGCATTACTACTGTATGTTTTATTCCATCTGATAAAAAAGGTGGAATAGATGCAATGTACGATTGGGATACCGGCCCAGGCACCTGTATGATTGATGCAGCCTATCGTCACTTCGGACTTGATCCCCAAGCAGATCAATCTTCATTCCTACACGGTACCATCTGCCACGAAGTTGTCGAGCAACTTCTAACAAATGATGAATATCTCAGCACACGCCCACCAAAAACCACAGCCAGGGAAATTTACGGTGATGCTATGGCGTACAAAATTATAGGCATGTGTGCATACCGGGGTTGTTCCCCTGCAGATACAATCTCTCTACCCTCACCCGTTTTACTTCTGCCAGTATAGCCCAACAACTACTTCTATATGGTCCTGGCCGCGATGCGATCAATTCAGCTGATATAACAGTCGATGGCCGTGGCGTATCCCACACCTCCCTTATTTCAGACCTCCAAACCGAATTTCCAGCTGCCCATTTTGGCAGCTTTGATAAAACGGGAATCCCATCAAATGCGAAGAAAGCTGTAGGATTTGCAATGCAAGCTATGGAAGCATTATTAGGAAGAGCATTACCTGTCCCGACCAATGCGGATGTAAGAAGACCAAACACCATTACAGGAAAATTGGCGCCAGGACTTAGGTGGAGGGAGGTGATGGAGAAAAGCGTTAGGTTTGGGGGAAATGGGAGAGGGTGGGAGGGTCTCCCCGAGGTAAGGGAGTTGGTTGTTAAGCGAAGGGATAGGGTGGATGTGCCGTGCATCAGGAAGGAAGGGATATGTTAGGTAGGTATGTGTTCGGACAGAGTTCCTTCAACTTGGTCTTTGGATGGATAATTCTTGATGAGAACTTATCTCATAATTTCGTACTCATGTTCATAAGCATATAGCTATATTACATGCAAACATTATTCAATGCTTCTTGTTGCCCCTCTATCTCGTACCTCGTCCTGAGTTACATTGCCCGCTGTGATGCACAACTTGTAGCGTAGGCTGATAGCCGAGTGCAGGGTTCGATTCAAGTCCGATCTGAGCGAGTACTCTAGATTCTTCTCTTCTTATTTGACCAGAAACCCTTGGAATTCCTCCCAACCATGTGCCCGCGATGTATTTGACATATGCCGCACACTCAACGTCGACAAGTACTCAGAACCCAGGTTGGCAGTGGCACAGCAAAGATTCACGTTAAAGATGACTTCTGCCAATAGCTCCGCAAACTTAAGCCGAAATGCTCTAATGATGAATCCAGTAGACCGCATTTCTATCTTCTATTTTCCATCAGTTCGCCTCATTCAATGAAGTCAGACCTATTGAGTACCTGAGTACCTAGGTATCAAGAAAGGACCTGCCAAGTGCCTGCCTGTCTACTTAATGGACTCCCATTTTTTTGGATTTGAACGGGAGGGTAAAGTTTCTTTTGGGGTTTTGGATAGCGTATTTATGAAGAATGGAAATCTCCGTCTCAAAAATGAAAATGGATAAGCCCACGATTGCTGCTGCATCGAAAAACACTTTCTCTAACTCTTCCCCGTAAAAATGGTACAAACCCCCCCCATCTCATACCCAATCATCAAACACTAATTCCAAATAACAACCCCCCCCCAACTCCAGCAAGACCCCCTCTCTATTCTGCTATATAGGAAAATGCAGTATATGCAGAATATCCAAGTTTCTTCCACGTCCCCGCACCCCCCGTGTCCTTAAATGAATATGTAGGATCATATTATATCCAGAGGTTGAGGATATATATCGTACATTCCGCATCAAGTAAAAGAACGAAGCAACGTTTCGCTGGCTCTTCGATTTTCGTGGATATTACTGTGTAGCTGATCATTTGTTGGGATAGGGAAGCTTTTTGACGCATAGTATGTATGGTATATCGGTGGAGGTTGGAGATTCATTTCTATACATGGTGGTTTGTTAGTTATAGGGGGATGGTGAGTGATGTTTGGGAGTGGAGGAAATACGACTTGACATCGTGGATGGATGGATAGATGCTTGGGCTTTTGGGGGTGTAATATGGTGTGGGTTCGTGGCGAGTGACGGGCTTGCGGATTGGGGATTGGGATGTTCAAGGGATTGGGAGAGAATGATGAGAAGTAATGGGCGTTGTTTTTGTGTATTGTATTTCTCATTATGTAGGTACAACAAGTTATTGATTTCTCATCAAGACTATGATTCTTGATATCTTGTAGCAAGTGTCCTGTGGTCCGTACGCCCCTTTTCATCATTCTTTAGCACCCCTTGTGTGGATAATTCGCCCTCGCACATCTCTACGTCCTCCCTCCCTTTCCATCATTGATACTGAACAGAAGGCTGCTGGTACCATAAGTTTATGTCGAATTTGTATATCATTGTCTCGATCGGGCATCTTTAAGACTGCTCATCTTGGGTCTAGAGTACGCAGCATATCTACGAGGACAATACTTTTCGGTCAGTTTTAGAGCGAAATGTTTTCCCTAGTTATGATCTCATATAGAAGTCAAAGTGTCACTGTTCCTTCGTCGACAAACACTCCAAATCGAAAAGTATGGTATGCCAGCGTCCTTCATGGCATAGCGGCTAGGAGTGTCACACCGGGTCTTGTCAAAAACCCCTTGGGAGGGGCGGCCAGGTTTTTGATACTCCGCTTACTCGTTTTTTAGTTCTTAAACTTTCCTCCTACTTTTTTATGTTCTTGGAGTTTGATCAGGGCGGCGGCTTGGGGGAAGTCAGAGAATAGCGGGGCTGCTATTTCTTTATATTTGAGAGAAATGCGAATTTGATCAGAAGCGAAGATTTCACTAATATTCTGATAATCGAGTAGATCGGAAAGCAAGGCAAACAGAGAGGAAGGAAGAAAATCGCAAGACCACACCCAAGCCTACCAGATTACTTTCCGTTGAGCATGATATATACGTGGAATTTGAGGAGATAGATCCGAACTAGATTCTGAATCTTGAGGGTTATGGCATACTACACCACAACACGCAGGGTGATAAAATCATCGGGTCGGATTCCATTGATGCTCACCCGAGGTTCTAACCATTTGAGAGACATTCTCATTGAGACGTAGGACAGATACTAAAGCTTACTTTCCTAAAGTTTCTCGGTTGAGGCACGAGCCAAAGCATCAGTGGAGTTCCGGGGTATATATGTGATCAAACTCTACTGGAGCCATGGCCGACAAGGCTCGAAAAGCCTAACTTAATGTTTTGGAATCAGTGGTGAGATACTATCATCCAAATTGCTGCTGCACTTCTAGATGGTAAATATCATAGCATTGACAGATTCAGCCTCGATGTATGCATCTTTCTCAAAAGTGTGCTGTGTACCACAACTCGCAATACTTTGATGTGCCTCGCCGTTCTTTCTTCAGAAGCAATTAACATATCAACAGGCGGAGATTTTCACTTTACCCCTGACCGTGATGCTAGACTTGAGACCCCTAGTTGCGAAAATCAAACGGAAACTTAATAGATTGCTTCAAGTACTTTGCTTCAAAAGACGAGTATCACAAAGCGAGCTTAGATTAGACTTTCGGGTAGTCTTACGAGAATTCCAACCGAGATCTCGCAACTTGCAAGGTACGCTCGCAACATGTGAATTTTGTGATCTAGACTCCGTTCGTGAGGGATCAAGCATGCATTTGGTTTGCCCACCAAATTGTGGAATAGTGGCTCTTGTGGAACAGAGTACATGTCTCCAGAAGATCTTGTAATGATCTACATGATGATTATGTTAATCGCGAGTATCAAAGAGACATGAATGCGATCAGTTCCTGGCGGGCCTTTGGTCAAAGACTCACTACAACATGAGGTGAGTGTTCGTCATCAGAATCCAAATAGAGTGGACAGTGAGTGTAGCCCCCTCTGCAGAAAAATTGAAACAACTACCTGCCAATTCGAGAGAAGTGTTATGAAATGTGGGGATGGATGGGCTTATCATAGAAGAGCTGGAAGGTACTGCCGTAAGGGGAAGTAGCATCACTCATAACTAACGTACTTGGGTAGCAAGCTAGGCTCGCTAGCGGGAAATGGTAAGATGGCTAAAAATTATATGTAGACCAAAGGAAAAAACGTGATACTTTTTAGACAGAATGGCTATAACATAAGACGAAGGATGGTTGATTGGTTAATATATGCTGTACAATGTTGAGTTGAGTTTCAATTCCTTGGCTAAGCAATGTAAATGTCTGATGATGGGAATCGTGGGATGAGCTGAAAATGGAGAATTAGATGTACGAATGTGTGGCAGATAACGAGTATATTTGCCGTGCACTTACTGTGGATACGACGCTGACGTGCAATTCCCTTAGTTCTATACAATATCGTATCTGTTTTATACGATGATAGGAAAGGGATTGAGGCTTCGAGAGGTGTTTACTTCACATATTTGGGATTTGAAAGAGCGTAACTATACCATCCCAGGTATCCTCCTCATTCCGGGTCTAGATATCAAGAATATTCGCAGAGCTAATTGGATCCGCGCAGCCATCGGACGTGATTACTCTGACAGGAGTTGTCCGAATGTACTGTAAGGTTAGATTAGACGAGATGGCGATAGCACGATGCCCCGTAGACAGACCTAGTTAAATGTCGAATGTTGAAACAGATTGAATTAATTAATCAATTTCATTGGCAACTGTTGGGGGAAGGGGAAGTGCATAGTATTAAGTCAACCTTATCATTGATATGATTAAGAGTTCTGGTTGGTGTGGGTTTTATGTTGTCGTGATATATACTCCAATACCACCTAGGTAATAGAGGAGTCCTCCAAGATTATACCGAGTAGCCAAAAAGTAAGTATATTTACTACCTCGCCACCTCACTGGAACGCCAACCGTTCTTAAAGACAATCATTGAGGGCCATTTGGATTCTTTGATGTCAATGATTATGTTGTGCTGCAAGGTAAGGTCTTCTTTTTGAATAGACTAGAAGACTAGAATAGATAAGACAAATCATATGCTACTCTATAGCCATTCATAATGCTCGCTCGAATTTCAATGTATCCGAAAACTTCTTCATGCAACAGAAGCCCTAAAAGGTTCTAAACCCAGAAACTAATTCACGTCGGACAGTGGGGCCGAGTATAGCGTACATGCCCTGTCTTCGCACAGTAGTAAACTCTGTGGAGTCAATTAACCTGGATGATCGACATGAACCCTCCGAAATTGTTGTACTCCGTAGATAACGGATAATTGCTACGAGGAGAGACTTGGGAACCAATTTGAAATCGAATTGAGTAAAAGAGAGAAAGTGTGACAAGATTGCGTCTAGATTGTCATTTTGATATACTGTAACTAATTTCTGGTATAGTAGAAAGTCTTTTATAAAGTGATCAGTAGAAAAGCTAAGCGCAGTAATTATGCAAGTATGCTGCTTACTTTATGCATACCTGACACAAACATCTCCGTATCTATGGTATCTTTTCTTTCCCTTTGCCCCTTCACATTCGCTTCTTGATCCACCCACAAAAACCTTATGAGGAATCCTTCATCCAATTTCAATATGTACTGTATATATGTGCTTCAATGTATCCTTGAATACTCCATACTCTTTCATACCACCATACATGAACGAACCACTGATTGATTCCATGATTGTTTTCTAACCCTCGACTTGACCGTTGACTTTCCTTCCTAGGCTGGGTCAATATCCCGCCTTGGCTTCTGAATCAAATCTCACCTATAGCTATCGCATCCCACTTGCCAGATTGAAGGATACCCAAGGAGACGGAAAGCAGAGAGGGGGTGCCATGCTCTGGTTGCGGGGGCTTTCAATATCAGAGAATCCACCAGAGGATCTAGCTCTAAAGCTTACTTCTCTGTACGACTTGCTACTCCGTAGACCACGAGTTTGCAACCATACAATGGCAACAGCTGTGCTCTACCCTGGCCCAATTCCATATGCAAGAGCATATCCTTGATCTCAAATGATTCGAATCTCACTCGTTACATGGGGAAGTAAAGTCTACTACTCCCTCCCAGTGGGTAGGTAGTAAGTAGTACAGTACGGTCCTCCGTAAGTACATTATCAGCCCTGAGGGAAAAGTAATAAGATCAGATCAATTAAATTTCAAATCCTTGTGTTCTTCCCCCGTACAACTTTCTTTCTTCCCCCACCATCATTCAGTTAGTTATTTGTCATTTCATCAGTTTGGAAAGTGGTTGACCTTAACTTCATCTACTTTGCTTGTGTTGTCTGATTATCCTTCATCGATGTTCCTTGACCATTGGATCATTCTTTTTTGAGTGTTGTTGATATTGTTCTATTTTGATTATAGTGGTTGCTTTTTGATATATATATATCCTGGCTTTGTACTTGAATATTTCCACCTGGGAGGCCTTGAAATCGATGGTAGTGGATATTTGAACAACCTTGTTTGGAGTGAAGGGAGCGACAGTGAAGTATGATTCTCATCTGAATAACTTCAATTTGATTCGGAACAAACCATTATGCCCGAAATCCCACAACATTCACTCAACAATATTTTATCTGAAAATAATAAAATAACAAATTTATTCTTCAAATTCAATATTCTTTTGACCATCACCTCGGCACCGAATTTGCTAGTTTCCGCATATTCCATAGATCGAAGAGATCCTGATCTCTTCACACTTTATGGACACCAACCTTTGTTAACCTCTCAATCAGAGCGTCTCTTTTATTCACAAGACATCACCTACTGTTATCAAAGAGTCAGCTTGTTTTGTTTGCTTTGCTTCAGTTATTGACCAGATGATTCACGAACCAAGATCAACTCTTGTTCAATTCATTTCAAACTCCTCGGTACTTCTTGACCATCTATTCCTTTTGAATTAGCCTTTTGTTGGAGGTACGACGCTCTATTCAAACACATCAGCGGCATAGTCATCATGTCCGGACGTTCAGCATATGTTAGAAAGGTCAAGGTTGACAAGAACAACAAAGCGGGTTATGACTATCTGAACAAGGATGATGCGCTCAAGACTAAAGAATATACACCCTCAATCAAGTCTGATCCATCATTTCTGAATTTTCTCGTGGGGATCATGGTGATACATCACATTTCGCAGAGCATTCTGATATGATGAAATCAGATGAGCCTTCATCAAGATCAGTCCATAGTGGTCACTATGAGGGCAGAATATAATAATAATCCGGATATGCTCGAATTCGAAGACCTGAAGTGCCTATCATTGAAACATCCGGAATCGAAAAATCGGCTTTTCGTTCGAAGATGGAGAAGAGCAGTGAGAACTTTCGTCACAATTTAGCAAACGTCTTCAAGAAGAGAAAGGCAGCAAAGAAGAATCACATGAAGCCCAGCCCGAAACACCAATCGGGGAGAAGATGAAAACAAACGAAGAAATAATGCAGCGTCTCTCCAACAGCCAACCGCTAGCCCGGATGCACAAGACACACAATACGAAAGGAGACCGCCCATCTTTTCAAACGAGCAGCAACTTTCAAAGGAGAAATTGCCCACCAGTACCAGCGAAGACAAAGATATGGAGACAGAAAGGTCAACCAGCTGTATTGTGGGACAAATTCGATGTACGAGATCCTGATTTATGGAATTTCAAGGGAGATGTGCTAGTATTCTTCGACAGGGACGCAGGAGAAAATGTAACTCCGCAACCGGTATTCAGGTTGACTAGCTTCTCGCTTGATAACATTGGATCGCCGTTAATCGACGCATTACTTCGCGAAGGCATTACGGACGAATTAGAGACTAAGAGGAATTGCCGACTCTTACCAAAATGATTCCAACAGTGTTAGAAACCGACTCCTCCCGGCTCTGAATCCAGCAGAAGTTTCGACGCTTCCCAGATCTCGTACATAATTACCCTGCCAGCAGCTGAAAATATCGAGGGACAGGAACTGCTTAGATATAAATTGTCTTGGAGAAATGTATTTGCGGTATATTATGACAAAGGAATCGTTGGGTACACCTTACACCAAGCAATGATCGATATGCATGAGCGCTTATCTGACCATCATGCCTCGAAACCAGACCTTTACTCACATCCCTGTCGGCTATTACCAACAGAATGGGCCGTTTTGATCTTCGTAATGATCCAGAGTCAGCTTGCAGCATGTTAATTTGGAGTGAGCACAAGAAAATACGCTGGCAAAAAGGATGGCATGAGGCATTTTGCGCACTGTGCTGGCATGTATAACCAGGTCACCCTACTACCCAGCTGGAAGAATGTTTCACCAACCACCAAATTGATGCTCGACAAGGCCAGTGTTGAAATATCAACCAAAGTAGCTTGTTGTGAAGGGTTGTTGGCCAATTTTGACTACGAATCTTATTGGCCAGAAAGCTCAAGTTTTCAAGGCGTGAGTTCCCGTGAAGCTTTTGTTAGACTTCAAGGCTTTTTTCGAGACTATTACTCATATTTATTTGAAACATGGCCACCTACTGCACCGGTTTCCAAGAATGTCGACGGTTGGCTCAGCAGAATTATTGTCAAGACTTTGGCAGCAGACTTTTTTGCCCTGTATGACTACTTAGTCGATCGACAGGTCATTTGGAGTAATTCGGCAGAGATGAACAGCCGGAGAACCATTCTCGTTCGTCCTGGCTCTCTACAATTTTCCCCCAACACCGATGAGTGCGAATTCACTAGCTTGATCGAGCGATTCGACAACCATCACAACTTTCCATCTATCCCTCATCCCTACCCTAAATTGCCAGATTATTCTCCTCCTACACGTGGAAAATCCACACCACTAGAAGCTAGAAGGTGCGCTTTATCGTACACTGAAGCAACCAACATCTTTATCTTGGGAGATGATTACGTTAGCAATGATCTAGTCGAGAATTACATGCAATGGGAGAAGACAGACAGAATTGGTGAATGCGATCCGAGAAGCGCACGTCGAGCTCGTTGGGTGCTAATATACTTCATCCTTCAAACCCTGTCAACACTTGTTATCGACACACCAGCATTGGCCTATTCTGATGAAGTCGAGTACTTTTTGTCTGGTAAGGTGGAGCAGCAACCTTTATGGATTGATGATAAATTTCTCAAACTCCCTGCTCAGCACAGTCGAAGCCATTGCTGGACCGTACCTTCGACATGGAAGATACCAAGAGAAGGTGAAAACTATGGAGTCGAACCTGTCCCAGGGAAACTTGAGTCCACCGCCACGGGCATGTCCACATCTTCCGTGTCTAGCCACGAGAGTGTGGCTCGAACCGCTACATTCTCTGAAGCGGAAACTGCCAATGATCTGGAAACTGCGCTTACCTCACGTGCTGCATCTGTTGCTGATAGCGAAGCAAGCTTTGTGACTATGCAGCCGCCTAATCACTTGAGCATTCGTACTCGAGGCCTATCCCTTAACAAAATAAAATCACCATCATCTGCATCTGCGCCATCGCCATCGCCAAAATCTACACAATCACAATTACCAGATACTGTATCGCTTTTCCCCGCACCTCCAAGACAACCCATCGAACAGTATCATTCTTCAAAACCAAGTGAGAAGTATTATAACCCAGCCAATTACCCCCCATCACTTCCTCCGAAGGCACCTCTTCCAGAAACCCCTTCCGCCTATGGAGTCACACCTCGCCACTTCCAAAACCCTAACCGCAATATCACTGCATACGGGCCCCCACGTGTTCGACCATCACCATATCAATCACCATCCTATCCATCATCTCCTTTTCCAGGGCACGATGGAGAAATTATGGGTTTGAGAATTCACAAGAGCGCTTCATCTACACCTCTACCCTCTCCAACAATCTCTTCTAATCCAAATACTTTCGCTGAACGTAGTGTGACTGGATACGCGCCTGGCATTGAGAAGATTTGAAGAAACTAGCTGGCCCGGTTCGAGGAATGGCAACGGTAACGATAGCAGCAACGGTAGCGGAAACACTAGTCCAGTCGTCGCAGGCTTCAGAAACCATCAAAAACAAAGAAATGCCCAACTTTCTGGAGAGCCGCTCTTCAAGATTCGAGATTTCGATGAACTGGCTTAGAGGATTCTACGATTTTAACCCACATATACCTACAGATTCAAATTTCCTTTGTCTCAAAACTTTTCTTTTTTTTCGCAGTAAATATATTCCGATCCTCAGATCCGGCATGGTCTGATCTGATAGATCGTTCGATGGATACCCAAAAACTAACGCTTGGCGAAATGGCGAATTCCTTTTCTTCCTGTATCTTCTCTTCTCTTCTCTTCTCTTCTCTTCTTCCGTTTCCGCATCTTAACAAAACCTTCTCTTATAAATACTTGAGTTCATCAAACTTGGTAGAATTTCGAGGATAGTAGATGTTTGCGGAACTCATGGAGCTTGTGGGCAGAAAACAGATTGGCATCTGTTTTTTCCCCTTGAGCCATTATTTGGCATTTAATTTGAGGAGAACTTCGGGTTTGACTTTTTATGTGGTGAAATGGTTGGATAGGATTGGAGGGCGGCTTGTTGTTGTATGAGTTGATGCGATATGTAGTTATATGAATGGAACTATCATAAAATGGGCTGCTATCCTATCATGTTGTGACGTTGTGTGCAATGCCGAAATGATGTGAAGATATGACCTTGGAAGTGTTCACGAGACTAATAATAGGATGAACTGTTGCCTAGTGGCACAGAAAGGGAAAATGAGGATATTCGAGATTTCTCCCCATCGGCGTTTCGCTAGTTCCGTACTATAAACCCATGATGAGAGATTCTCGACTGATTTTCAGGATTGAATGCAGGCACTGAAAGCATTTGGATCATCTAATGAATTATAGAAACGTTGAAGTATTGAGAATATTTATATCCTGTCCAGAACTCCAAACTTCCACATCTCCCCATAATCTACACATCTGTACATACTATGCACATCCTGATTCAATATCAAATTAATCATGGGACTTTGGCACCTCTTCTAGAGTGAGTATAAGCCCCAAAGAATTTGCGGATAAGACTTGTCTCATTATGGCCAATTTATCCATGCAATATTCTGATTCTATCCTCATTGAGTTGAATGATTGAGCCCAACTCTTCTGGCCACGGCCATCAAAGTTCCAGACATGGGAAATACGTCAATTTCGGACAGTGGAATCCAAAAAGATTGATAAAATCCTGGGTTGTGGTCTTGCGATGAGAAGTTCCTGGTGAAAGAATGTTGCTGAGCTGTTTTTAGCTCAGGACATGCCGGAGGGCCGTTGTATGAAGAGGAAAATGCCCTTGGTTCAGTTCTAGTTATGAATTTTCTCTCCTTCAGGTCTTCCTGGTTTTCATTCTCTAAACTTGCGGATGCAATGATGTCTGCAATTCCAAGCCGCCCAAATAATTCTGCCAACCACGAAACTCGGAAGCTGCCGTCAGTAGCGTCACTGAATGGCCATGAGTCATCTGTTCCGGTCATGATCGTATTTCCTGAATCGTCGGACTTTGAAATCTTTTCACTTATGGCGCTTTGGTGTCCAGGATCCTCTTCGACCATTTTGGTTGCCATTGAGAGAGCGACTGATCTCCCATCCAGGGCATCTCTTCACTATGATTTTCCATCCCAAAACTCTCACGCCCACCACTTCTTCTCTGCAGACGCTCAACTATTTTTGTGTTGAATCTGGAGTCATTCATATATTTTCCATGCTTTCTTGCATCCTTTAAAATTCTCTGTCTTTCGTGTTTTCTAAAGTTCTTTCGGAAGCCCCATTTTTCGACTTTTCGAGTAACCTTGAATTGTCGTTAACGTTTTCTGATCAACTCGTCAGAACATGAGTTTACCTTTCACAAGAGAAAAGCCTACGTAATTTTGAATCCAAACTCCAAGTTGAGCGCTTCTCTGACCTTGGGAAATGTTAAATTGCCGTGGATGTAAAGACGATAGATGTCGGGTCTGAGGGTTGACCAATCTTCTTCAGTAATAAGTTTTCCTTGGAAGTTCTTTGAGGCTTCTGACGCGAAGTACTGATCGCCGAAGGTTTGAGGGCAACCAATACCATCAGCAGGTATGGATTGCTGATGGGGAATTTTGACGAATAATCCATGCGGAAAAGAACTTCTTCGTAAGTTGCTAGATTCTTCCAAGCAAAATGAATGGAAAATTCTCCGTTGATGTTGATCAGACGAAGTATAAATATTCAAGTGCCCTCCCATACAACTCCCATAGCTCGTGTATCGTATGCTGCCAAACTATCCTGGCCAAAATCACCATGTATATCATAGGCGTTTTTGCATCAATAACTTCAAGTGTGTAAAAACCCCCAAAGTTCCCCGCGTCATTCAACTCTCCAATCATGAGTAAGGCTTGAGGCTTTAAACCCCATTCATCGCAAGGCTTCTTTTTTCTGGATGATTTCTATTCAAAGCATTTGAGCTGCATGACAGCAAGAATAAACCGAAGATAACTTCCCCATAAAAGCAAGGGAATTTTGAAATGTCGAGGAATCACGACGAAATCTTTGACCTCGATAGAAGTGCGACGTTGCACTGTAAGGCTCAACGCGCTATTCATCGCAAGTCTTTTGGGTGATTCTCATACAAAGGCGTGTTGTACAGTAAGTTGCATAATACCAATAATATACAAACAAAAATAAAGCGAAGAAAGCAAGGTGATTTTGGCAAAGATTGAATAACACACAAGATTAAGGCGCCACACCGCGGTCGAGCACGTTGAACATCTTATGGTGTTCGAATGGCCTTGATTATCGACTTTTCTTATAGGAACTGTTTTCACAAAAGCGAAAAATGGACCGAATTACTAGTGCATTGGAATTTGCGATCTGATTAGGCATTGGTTTTTCTGTGAGGAATGGAAAGGATGGGAATTACAGCGAGGTGGGTATAGCAGTACAATCTTTTGGTATTGTAAAATGTAGTTGAAATAGCAGGGTTATGATTGGCAAATTGTTGGAAACATCACCAGTTCTGCTACAATTAATATGGAGCTAGGGGCTTCACTCGCGCATCGTCATTGCATTGCCAAAATATGAGATGTGACTGAAATATGCCGTGTTACGTTGCACAATCTAGATTCTAAACATCATCATCATACGGGAAGCTTGAAGAAGTAAATGCACCATGCCCAGCTTACATCGGTGGTTGGAAGGCAACGGCTTGAAAATGTTTTGTGTAGAAACTATATGCAAGAAATGGAGTCCTAAACAACGTCAGAAGTAGGTACAAAGCGACTCTCGGCTGAGATTCGTAGCGCTTGACCCTAATAAACAAGATCAAAAAATGAACAGGCGGAGTAATGCGTGAGCCAAAAGGCAACAGAGGAGGAAATATAATTTTTGCTTTCTAGTAGAAGATTTGATCCTACTGAAATACAGAACATGAAAAGAATAGTGCAAGACATCACATGCTAAGCCCATTCACATAGCCCACCCCCTCCTCAAATTCTTGATCCTAATCACCATTACTGCTGCGTTGATGAACGTCGCGCCATCTTGCAGGCTCATTCATTCATCTTGGGTCGGAGAGCCTAGTAGGGATTCCTGTTGTAACTTTGCCAGACATGCCTTTACAATATCCTTGAGATAGATTTTATACCTTAGATATAATAGCATTGATTTGGCTTTTGGTATCTGAATGAGGGAAACTGTTTCTCATCAACATATGTGAGGAGTCGGCTTGTTGACTCTTTTGCTGAGCTCTCATCCGGGGTGTCAGCTGCAGTTCTGCCTGTCGCCCTATTTGCTGCCGCGCGCGATTGCTACTCCCACCTTGCCTTTTGGTTCGTATCCCGTTAACCTGAACCCCTGGTCCAGCATGCCTGTTTCTAATGAAGTTCCCCTTCAGCTCCAATTGAAGTTGAGGAGCGTCTGATTCTAAATACAGATTTAGCCCGTTGATCTGCGTCCCTTCTGCACTACGTGTTGTTGCATTGTTGTGAAACACTACTTCTTCGAGGGAAGCTATATCACTTTGATTTGCGTATCCTTCGACGTGGGCTCCATTAATTTGTAAGCCGGGACCTTCAAGAGCATTGCCCGCAATCTCTATGTATTGAGCACTAGGCTCATTCCCATATCTCATAGTAGGACTGTCCTCACAATTGATCCATTCCGTTATTCTGACCTGCTGGTCACTCACAGAAGGACTTGAACCTTGATTTGACGCTTCATACTGTCTTGATTCATTTTCAGCACCTTGATTGACATTCCTGTCTATACTAACAGCCGTATTGGAACATGAAATATCCACAGAGCTCGAATTGTGTGAAGACACAGAGAAAACTTCGCCCAGTTTTGTAGATGCTGTTGAGGAAAATGAACTGGGTGGGACCGTTATCGCCTGCGACGTGTTCCATTTAGGACGGAATATTTTGGAAAATACTCCTTGCAATGTTGGGGGTGTCCTGTCCATGGCCGAGATGTCTTTTTTTATATCGTTGAGAATCTCAGCCTCAATGATATGCATATGCAGAGATAAGCTGCTCTTCTTCTTTTCGATGGCTTCAATAGTGTCGAGGAAATCTCCTTTCTTGGTAAGAAACGTCAATGTGCGGGGTACCCAGGGTCGTTGAAGCAATGATGATGGGTCAACGACACTAACAGAAGCAAGGATCGACTCGACTAGATTTTGAATATTTGATGTGTGGAATGCTTCATTCCTGCTGATTGATTCCGATAGTATTTGGAGCTCTCGGACTTGTTGTTGAAACCTTTGGAGAGCCGTGGTACTTCTCTTTATGTCCTTTAAAAGTGCCCAAAGTTGACCACAATATTGAGCAAGCTGAGCAGTGGATGCTATTACACCGATCACCTCAGCCATTGTAGAATAAGGTGCGGCAAAAAAAAAGGAATCCCAGCTCATGTACCAAGATGACTCTTTCACTGTTGGCAAAATTAGCAGGGTGCGTTTTAGTTAAGTGTTTTCCGTTGAAGACCTTTTTGACCAGTAAAACGGCGAAGCTGCAAAACGTAGCTCTATACTCCCCAACCTCTATATCCTAAAAATTCTTGATTTTTCTGTGGTTTAAACACGTAACTATTTGATATTTGTCTCGAGGAGGTAGAATAATTGTTCCACGTATGTTGGGCATCAATTTCGAAGTCTTTGATGGTAACTATATTATGCATGGTATAATAAATACGGTTATTCAACCATGTTCATGTGATAATGCAAGGGATAACTCAGTAAACAAAAAACACGTGTATGTCAGAGGGTGAACGTGGATTGACATGTGTAAGCCAACTCATGCAGAGAGGGAAGACCCGGAGAGTAGGGATGGGAACAACGTATTATCAACGGTTTGAAGATTGTTTCAGCTTCAGCTTAGAATGTAGTACTAAACAGACACCATCACCAAGAAACTTTTGAGCAGCGTGAAGCTAATCATTGTAGATATAGTTCCGGGTAAGATTCCTTGCGGCGACCCTACAGATCAATATATGATAGATATTGCATGGCATGAACTCCCCGTGGCCCCCAAATCGATGGAAATACGACAGAAATACAAATACAGGCAATGGGTATCAAATAAACGGTATCAACCAAGATGGATCAGTACACGTACATGTCAACGATCTTCCATTCAATTGGGTGCACTCACAAGCCAACACAAGATCCAAACCCTTCGAAAGCAAATAGCTGAACTGACAGCTATATTGGCATTAATTACAATTACCGCGACATTTGTCTCGGTTTTGCTTCATTCAATGAAACCACACTTAAACTCTGCTAGGTGAGTTTAATTTTCTTCGCGCAAATCAAGTATCCATCTAACATTGCCCCACCACCACTAGAAGCTTCGAATCTAGTGCCAATGACTTGTCATGCTCTGGATTGATACCTCTTCATAAGGTTACATCCACGGAGAAAATTAATACATGGGATCTGACACCCTCCTCTTCCTTGTCCACTTCCTGGACCACTCAGAGGCCTACTTCGAACTGGCAACAGGCTGAAAACAATATCAACTTTCCTGCAAGCACGCCAAACTCAACTTGAGAACATTTAACGTTATCCAAAGCAACTTCCACAGCTTTGACGGCGTCTCTTGATCTCAAATTCGACAAGTAATGGTGACAACGGAATTAGGTTACCCAAAGAAATGTGGATTTCGCAACCGTCGTCTACCGATCAAAACAAGGGGTACCATTACATTTCCGCGAAACAAAGTACCAGCACTTGCTGCGATACGAGGAGCTGCTCTGCATGATGCAGCTGGTTCCAAGTATTTTTTCGTGAGCGGAATGCCTCATGTGAGCTCCTCGGGAGGTCCTGCATCTGAGGCACCTAAAAAATGTTGTATGGGATTATTGATAGATATGGCTTGTAATTCAACATGGAGTTGTTTTTTGAAAAACAAGAGTCGTTAGACGTGTTTTCAATTGATACTCTTTTTAAAGAGTCTTATGAATGGCTAGCAGCAGCTATACAGACAAATTAAAATTTTGGCTTTGTGCCAATTCAAAATTATATTGCCGCTTTTCACCGCTTTTATCGCGGGGAGTAGATGAAGCCCCGCCATATGAATTTTCTTTGACAAACGAAATAAAAAGATGGAACAACTCACTACAGCGCCAGTTCTATCAACACCAGAAGTGCATATATTTGAAGATCCCACCCCTCTGGTAAAGCATGATGACATCCCGAGACTTTCGGACGAAGAGTTGTATGATGCTTACGAGATTTCGCGAACGGTAAGGGAGATTCAAGAAGGAGGATGGAGGAAAATAGCTTTACAGTTTTCCGATGGCATGTTGGGAGATGCACCAAGAGTCTTCGAAGAACTAGAGAATAGACTTCGAAAATCACCTTCAGACTCAAGTACGAGTAAACTCCCGAACAACGAAGACTCAAGCCTAGAGACAGACTTCAGCATCCCATCCGCGAACACTGCGGCCTCGAGCCTTCAATATAGGTTATTCATATTGGCAGATACTTCTTATGGTTCTTGTTGTGTTGATGAAATCGCCGCCGAACATGTCGATGCGCAAGTAGTCATCCATTATGGCCGCGCTTGTCTATCTCCCACCGCACGATTACCTGTGATTTATGTTTTCACATCTCGTCCGCTGAAGCTCGAATCGGTCGTTCAAGCATTCGAAAATACATATAATAAGGATGATAAAATCGTCATCATGGCTGACATCACTTACCACTCGCATGTTTCTTCTCTTGTCACTCAATTGCGAGATAGAGGTTATGAAAACATAGTTGCGCCAAAAATCACACACGATCCCAGTGCTACAATACCGAATCGAAAACTTGATGAAGGGGTAGATATGAAGGATTATAGCTTATTTCACATTAGCGAGCCACCGTCTGCGTTGCTACTTACGCTGTCAAGTAGGGTTAATGATATGCATATCTATTCTACAGATTCAGCGAATGGAAATGAAACGACGAAAACGAACACGGCACGAGCGCTTATGCGGAGATATGCTTTACTTACATCACTGTCTTCCTGTCCTGTATTTGGAATCTTGATTAATACACTTAGTGTGACGAACTATTTACCTACGGTCAATTCCCTTGCCTCACTTATACGATCAAAAGGAAAGAAATCGTATACATTTGTCGTAGGAAAAGTCAATGCTGCAAAGTTGGCAAATTTCAGTGAGATAGGAGGATGGGTAGTAGTCGGATGTTGGGAAAGCAGTTTGGTGGAGGGAGAAGCATTATTCAAACCGGTTATTACACCCTTCGAACTGGCATTGGCTTTGCAGAGTGATGATGAAAGAGTTTGGGGTGGTGATTGGGTTGCAGACTTCAATGCTTTAAACTTAGAAGCCTCCACTGCTCCTGCTTTGTCTG
The DNA here is from genome assembly GCA_003260565.1 of Monilinia fructigena. Lineage (NCBI taxonomy): Eukaryota > Fungi > Ascomycota > Leotiomycetes > Helotiales > Sclerotiniaceae > Monilinia > Monilinia fructigena. The sequence continues at coordinate 608,759 of QKRW01000026.1, forward strand.
CAGAACCTGTAATGTCAGATGCCATCGAAGAACCGGAAAAGGGAGATGGCATAGGAGATGCCGAAGACTCTGAGGAAGAATCAATGCCACCTGAATTTGATCTTCGAACTGGCCGATATGTTTCGCATTCTAGGCCTATGCGTTCTTCCCAGAAGACATCCTTAGAGAGTAAGAAGGGGCTGGAGAACGGGCCGCAGCCTAATGCCTCGAACAAACTTGTTAAAAGTGCAAAAATGGAATTGGCGACTGTCAATGGTGAGGTCAGTCCTGGAGCCGAATATTTGAGAGAGAAGAGGACCTGGACTGGGCTGGGTAGTGATTATGATACAGAAGCAATTGAAGAGGGCAGAGAAAGAGAGATTGCTGCTATTGTTGAAGAAGGGAGAAGGGGTGTGGCAAGAGGGTACACAGTTGGTGAAGATGCCTCGAAGAGTTGAACCATTACTTTCTGAAAACAACTACCAAAAGAAGCCCAAATTGAAGGGGGCTGAGCTCATCAGAAATTCCCTTTTGTTTCTATTCAGGCATGACTCGTGCGAGGTTCCAGAGTTATTGTTACAAAGATGACGACTTTTCAAGTATAAAATTGATCTAGCGGTACGGGCCTGACCGACATCACGTAGTAAAAATGCAAACGAACGTTTCGGCGAAATTGAAACATCAGGAGGAGAAAGTCGGCGAGAGAATGGACTCATTGGAGTTTACGATAACTTATTCTATGCTACTTATGGGACCGCAAGGCGATTCACCGCCATCGAAGGAGGCATTGTCAACTCGGCGAACAGGTACAACGAACAGGTACATATAGTATTCCCCACACGATACCTGACAAGACCCAAAGGTATCGAATCATTATTGTGCTGGCAGAATCTAATGAAAGTTTGCTCTTCCCCTGTCCATCTAATGTGATTGATCTCAAATCAAAATCTACTTCCAGATCGTTCTGACATAACAATGTCGTCGACTTTGGGTGACAAACTTTTATCTCTTGTTTTCTTTCTCAAATCATCTCAAGTAATTTAGTCTATCGGAAAATAAAAAATGGTGTCACCCTGCATCTACCACAGGTAATTGGCAGGGGTCTTTGGGCGCCAACAACCTGCCACTTCTTTTTATTTTAGTACGCCAAACGGTTCAAACCCAACCCCGCCACTTTTTGATAGTAAAGAAATGAAAGATTTTTGATACAACTGTATGAGGGAGGTTATTGAGATAGAATGAGTGGGAGATGGATTGCAAAGGACCTAATTCGACTGTACATACACATCCATACCTACCCGCAACATTGAAGTATATACATGTATTATGTGAATTAGACGAGACGAGATCTACTTCCGCATCTAAAGCAAGATTTGACTACCTAGGTACCAATAAGAATGGAAGCAACATCATCAATGTCATACATGTATACATGTATATCCTCACTATAACCTGATGTATACTGTACTGTACTGTACTGTACTGTACTACACACCGCACTGCACTGTTGCACAAGACCCTGCTAGAAAAGTTCTCTTAGAGCCTTGTCATTTTGTCGTCAGCATTTACCCAGCGCATCTCCCTCTCCACATACTTGTTTTCGATCCTTGCAACTTCACTCGAAGGCAGCATCAAATTTCAAATCCGGACCAACCATATCCCAAAAGTAAAGAAACAAGGCTGCATCATAGTGAAAGCAGGGCATTCCATCCTAACCTCAAGTATCTGTGGGTTGAGCTGATAAGAGGGCATAGCTTCGCACTTCCATCAAGACGAAGTTTTTTCTCTCTTCTCTTATTTTGAACCAATCTGATTTGGCTTTCAAGGTTCTGGTGTTGTGAATAAGCATCTGAGAAGAAAAGTCAATTGATTCGCATGCTTGGGACTCGGCACCACCATCATCATTATTGTCGTCGTTGTTGCCGCATAAACTCACTTTAGCTTAAGCTTATTTCTTCACCACAATATCCTCACTTATCAATATAACCGCAAAGCTTCACTCTTTGCTATCGCATCAAACACATAATTACACCACCCCAATAATCTGAAGAGATAGCTTCCTCACAATGGTCTTCGGAATGTTCTTCGCCTTTTGGCGATTCGCCGAGATCATAACTTTGGTATGTGATCTCACTATCTCTAGCCTTCCTCCCACCACTCTACTAACACTCCATATCACAGATCCCAATTTTAGGAATGCTCGCATTCTTTGTGAATATCTACGCATCTAACAATGCACTCACACCAAACTATATCCTAGTCCTCTTCATAGTCTCAGTCCTCGCATGCGCCTGGGCCATCGCAACCATCTTTACATATCACCGCACGCGCAACAACGCACTCTTCGTCTCCTTCATCGATCTCTGTTTCGTTGGTGCGCTGATCGCAGGCGTCTACTCACTCCGCTACATCACAAACGCCAACTGTGCATCCTTCAGCACTGGGTCGTGGTACTATATCAATTTTGGCTCTTGGGGTAATGCCAACATTAATGGTGTGAGTGTGAGGGTTGACAAGACGTGCTCGATGCTCAAAGCGTGTTTTGCGTTGGGGATCATGAACTGTATTTTCTTTTTTATTACGAGTTTGTTTGGCTTGTATGGTGGGCAGGGGACATGTGAGACATGGCAGAAACGAGAAGGTTTATGTGAGGGAGACTCATGTTACCAGACATGGTCATCGACGAACTGGAAGTCACAGAAGCCATAGGAGCTCGCATAGGAGGGCGTATGTTTAGAGGGGAGGACAAATGATGGAGGATGAGGTTTGGGTGGGGAGTTACGGTCGTTAATGTTTTATTTTTCATGAATGGATGGATGGATGGATGGATGAATAAATGAATGAATGGGAAGAATGACAGGGAACGAAATGGGGCCAAATCAATGAGATATGCTATCATGAAGTCTTTGATAATGACGACGAACCAGAGGGGATATGGGAATTATGACAACGAATCAATGCAAAAAATTATAAGCACCGCTCTTCTCATTTCGTTCACTTGACTTATGCGAAGAAAGATATCTTGCATCGACATGGCAAGTGCCAAAGACATGACTGGACAGGAAATCGAAAGTAGACCAAGCCTTCAGAACGTCTAACCTTAGCAGGTCATTGACAACATCCACAAACTCATAGGAAACCAAGCAGTAATCATCGACCCAAAAATGCGCAATTCGTTACAATCGACTCGCAATAACCAAATCCTCGACAAATAAACACATTAAATCCGGGCAAAATAAAACATTCTTTCCCACACTGGGGTGAAGGCAAGTCGTGAATACATAAACATTTCACCATAAAGCACCCACCTTGTTGTTGAAGCTAGCAGTGGGCGTCGCGTCGGTAAATACATGTAATACAATACTTTCTGTCGAAATTTTTATCCGCAATATGTACTGGAGAGCGCGTTTCGAAAACCGGGAGTATACCGGTATTGTCTATGCCTCTCTTATTATTCAGTGCAGGAAATTTTGATCAGGCAAAGATAGACTCAAGGTTCTGAAGGTTCTGAATAGTACCTACAAAATGAGAAAGCTTCTTCACGGATGCATCTGCCCATTGGGGAAATCAATAGGGGTGAGCAATGTGATTTGAAGGTCTGAAGGCATATGCTAATCCTACGATATATGGCGGGGAGACGACGGAGTAACTCCAGATGCGGGTGCGGAGCTCCGGGGGGAGTTGGGAGACGGAAAGATACCTTGCTAGACGTACAATTCTTCAGTTTCAGAAAAAGCACGAGCACCGCCAGGAAAGCAGACTGTTCTCGAATGCATTGGCAACACGAAAATTTATTAATTTTATGTATAATCAACGAATGCATGTGCAGTAAAAGAATGCTAAACCCGTGTATAATGAATCAGAGCGTCCCAAAGCCCGTCTTCATCAACCTGCTCTGCTTTCTATGCAGTTACAACCAGCCAGTGTCCAATATATGATGTTCTCAAACATTGAAGCAAAGAGTCGTGATTCCTACGTCCCTAAATCGCGAAGATAGCTATACAGGTGAAGCTTGCAATTTCAGTGTTCTGTCTTTCCTCAAGAATTGAATGATTGTCCGTCTTTCCTCGTGTCATCCCATTTTGCGCATGTATTATTCCGTAAATAGCTCCATACCAAAAAGGAAAAAAAAACATCAAACCACCTCCAATCTTACTCATCTTCCCCCTCACCAAATTCTTCCCCATGAAGTAAGAGAATCTCTGCCCTAGGTAACCCGGGCGCTTTTGGAGCCGCTCTCTTTGGGGTGAAAAAGCCTGGTCGCTCGTAAAAGTAATGAGGTTTGGGACTATCTGGCATTCTTCTGTAGAACGATTCGCCAGAATGATGAGATTCGAATAGGGAGGGAGGCTCTAGGGACGGCGATGAGGTTTGTGAGGGTGACTTAGAAGAAGATGTCGAAGATGTGGAGAAAGATCGAGTGAGGGTGAGGGATTTGGGAGTAAGTTTGTAGTTGTGTGTCGAGGTACCTGGTGATGTTGAGGCTGCAGAGGAAATCGAAGAGCGAGTGCGTGCGTTGCTGTTGGGTGTAGAGGGTGTACATGGGGTGGTTGTTGATGAAGACATTTTGAATGGTAGTGATGATTCAGAAGACAAATTCGATGATACGAATGAAGAGGGCAGAAAGAGTTCTTAAAAACACTCGGATTTAAGATATACGTAAAGAATGTGAGTTCAGATCGCTCTTTGAAACCTAATAGTGAACTAACAGCAAATTGAACAACAAACCCGCACACCATCCAATAGTGTTAAATGAATACAGGTGTAGAAGGATAATGGCTGGCTATAAACGTAACTGAATAAAAAGAAAAAGAGTTCCTAACTTCCCTTCCTTTCATACTAGTAAATCACGAAAGGGATCTGCCATTAGGAAACCATAAATGGATTGTTCAACTTATTCCTACGGACTACATAGCATTAATGCACTCCATATTTCATGCATTTATCTCCATGTTGATGAGGAGTCGCAAGTAAATATGTGGGGGAATCATGCATTTCATCCATAGCTCCATGCAAGCGAACTCCAATGGCCTTCGCCGCTGAAGAAGAGCCGCATTGACCAGTAGGATGGGAAACGAAAGGAATAGGATGTTAAAACATGTTGTGCCCGGTGCGGGGTGGAGAGCGGCACAGCGAGTAGATATCATGTTGGCACGGACTATAACGTGAAGAATATTTATCATGCACCAATAAACAAAGGTGCATGCATGCATGGAACGTGGGAGCAATTTGCCTCCTTTCTAGACCTTTGTCACCCTACTGCCAGGGCATCATTTTGAGGTTGAAAATGTGTAATCTCGAGATGAAAAAATACTCACTACGCCACCGGAAAAGAGAATGATACCAATACCTAAGAGCATATGTCACTCTGTTCATCAAATTCATTACCAGCACGAATCGCTACGTGCATCTCTTGGTGGTCCCGTCCCGTCTCCCACGGTCCATAGAGCAATTGGCCCCCCCAGCCCCCCACATCTCAAAACAGAAACAACCACACTACTGAAAACCATCATGAGCCTCTCAATGCTATATTACTTCTAGGTATCATGCATATTAATATAAACATTTATATCAACACGAATTAATATTGTGATTCGAGTGAAATCATCCGCTATGATCGGAATTTAATTCGGAACACATGTGGTTTCTCATGGCAATGATTCGAGACTCTTGGCTTGGTCTTCTTTTAGCAGCGGATTATAGGTATCGAATGATATCAAGTGATAGGTCAACGATTTCGCAAATAAAGATGATGGAATATAAAAGGTTTGTGATAGAAGTAAATATGTGGAGGGAAGTAGTACGTGAAATCAGAAATTTTGGGTGATGATAGATTTGTTGGCGTAATTCTTGCGGGGGGTAAGTTTTGATGAATCAGCACCAGTCGAGGAAATGAAAGAAGACGCTTACAGATTTTGAAATATAAAAACCCGCAGTTGCGCTTGGATTTTCAATGCTGATTAGTCAAAGAGAATAGTATAACGAAGACAGAAACGAGGGCCTGAAGTGGATGGATTTACATTCCAAAGGAAAATAAAGCGAGCCCCCTTCATTTGGCCCGGTCATTGTGATTATGATGATACATACAAATTTTTCGCGATAAAGATTCTTATCAAGATTGCTATATAATTTCTACTTTCTTAAATATATTTGACAAATGGTAGTCCAGTCTGCTTTGAATGATCTCCAACGCCTGCACAACCTTCTCATCCTCGAACCTAAAACCAGAGAATTAGCCCGGCTTGGTCACAAATATCGGAATAACTCACCGGTCTTCCTATTTATGCAAACTAATTGGCGCATCCTTATAGCCCTCGGCTCCGTATTGTTCCCAAAGATCCCAATTGTGTTGTGTCCTGTTCGTTCCTCGGAGTGTATGTCTCTTTGATACTGTCTTTCTCGACATCGATCACATCAACTGGGAATACTAGAGCTGGATAATCCAATAAATTCCACTGAGAGGTGTATCCCCACCATTTACTCGTACCCAGCTTCGGAGCACTCCCTGGTCCAACTGGGGATAATATGACATCAACCATTCCCTCCAACTCACCATTAGATCCCTTAGAAGTTGCTGTTTCGTTCCAAATTTTTGCATATTCGGTACGGTAGGCTTCTCGTCTAAATTGAGATTCCCACACCGAGGTAATACTGTGTGCTTGAAGGTGTGGATTCTGATTGATAATGTACTTCAGTCAGGGGTAGAACAGGTTCTCCGGATTCTTTTTATCGCATCCAGTTCCTGCAAACCACCATCCGCGAAATACAAATTGGCCTGAATCGAATTAGCAATAAAGATGTCGCTGAGGATATTATTCTTACAATAATTTCCCAGGCAAGATCATGTTTATATGGTTTCCACTCAACAACTTCTATATTGTCATTCCCTTTGAGCTTATCCACAACTTGCTTTATGGCTCTTGTCACCGGTGGGTGTGGCTTTACAATACCGTCATCCACAAAACAGCAACCTTTAGCTTCTTGCCTTGAAAGAATTTCTCTTCGTTCAAGGAAGGGGCAAAAGAGATGGTTCTTTATACCACGGCTTTGCATCAATGAGTGTTTTTATGAACGCCTTGCAGCCCCCCAGACTTGTTGAAAAGTGGCCCGATTGTGGGAATGATGTGTTCGGACCCTGCCATAGTTGCAGTCCATCCATCTACTGGTAGTCGCCGAGCCGTTGGCTTCATGCCATAAACACCTGCATAGAGGTAAGCAAATTTTTTTAAGCTTCTTCACTGTCAATTACCATTATTTGCCGCTGGTGAACGAATTGATCCGCCGATATCTGTCCCAATACCAAAGACATGATCCCCTAAATCCAACCAATGCTCCTTCACCACCAGAAGACCCACCACAAGTCAAAGTAGTGTTAAAGGGGTTAACAGTCACTCTAAAAATATATTAGTGGTGCAAACCAAAAAGATCATGTCCCATTTACCCATATATGTTTTATTATTAGTCTCCAAGTGCATCAGAGCCTGAGGCTGTGTGGTCCTAGCAATATATAATGGCACCTGCATTTAAGAGGATTTCCAAAATGTGAGCATCGACAGGACTTGTTCTGCCAACCCAAGCCACAAATCCCGCATTATGATCCAAGCCTTCGACACCGATATGCTCTTTCACACTTATCGGTATTCCATGAAGAGGCCCGAGAGTTTTTTCCATTTGTTTTAAGATACTCGTCAAGGTACCTCGCACGAGAAAGGGCTCGTTCTCGTTCGAGTAGTAGTAGTTCAGTGATACAATTAGTCTGAACTCTGATTAATTTAAAGTGAAATGGTATGTTTGCGTGACCATACCATTCTTTGTGCCAACCCAGCTCTTCTCAAGAATGCACTTGCAACTTGGATTGAACTTAACTCCCCTTTGGCAAGCTTGCCTACAGATCTTCGACTGTGGCTTCTGTGATCTTGATTCATCTGCGTGAGTACTTGCTTTGCAACTGATAATGTATTCAATGGAACATCCGTGATCTCCGGAATAGTTGGCTCGACAGCTGAGATAGTTTCATCACGATGTCTTTGTCTATCTTTGGCAACTCCTGCCAAGAAGCGCCAGCATTTATTGTTATTACTGCTGGGGCCATACTGAATGAGAGATTACTGCTCAAGAGAAGAATAAAGATAAAATAAGATGGATGAAAGCCACAAACTCGAGAGGTTTAGATTTGAGGGACCATTTAAACGAAGGTTGGAGTACGTACGTACAAGCTAGAAACCATGTCGTTCTTGCTAGTGACAAGGGTTTACCTTTCCATTATCAATAGATAAAATAATCAAGGAATAGAGTCTACATGATAAGGGAAGACAATGATTATGGAATTTGTAAGCTTCCAATGATTCAATGTATTCTTATCATACTTTCTAGACGGGCTGCGGAGTAGAGTATTTAGTATCATTCCAAACTGGGAAAGTCCTCGCGATATATACGGAGGCGGTGGAAACGGGAAAATATGTTAGAGCTTCATTATTTAGATCCCCTGTATTCTCTTGTGTAAAAAACAATCTTTCAAATGCGTCTCGCCTCGCAAGCGTTATCCTATACCAAAAACCTTTTCAAGACGCAAACTTCAAACTCCAAACTCCATTGCCATTGCCATTGACTGGGTATAAAATTTAACCATTTTCTTCCCTTACTTCGCTGCTCGGTTGCCGGTATACAATTGGGTCTTAGAATGGGTGTCCCCAATTGAATGCGAAGCCGACAGCAAAACAATTGTTAAAGTAATCAAAACCATGCCTAACCATCCATTTGCATACATCCTCAGCATGGCCTATATCCGGATCTATTTCGTCGTTGAATCTCTCTAATTCGATTTGGTTTGACTTTATTTTTGTTGTACATATAAAGCCTCGGTAGGACGCGGTGGAGGTTGATTTGGATTATAGTGATATGAATGAAAGGATCATACTCGGTAAGGTTCTTGATATTGAAAGTGGTATATTCGTATGTATGTGGTCCTGTAACGACAGTTCATAATCAGGAGGCCGCATTTCAGACAATCGATGTACTCTGCTGGCCAAATAATCGTGCATCGGCTCATATTCAGGAGGTTCGTTCAATTCGGTTTGGTTTCCTTCAATTCTTGCTTCAACGTCCGCAACTTCATCATCCGCCGGATCGTCATGATATGGTGCGAGTGGTAATGCATCTTTCTAAAGGTAAGGGTGGTAATGATTGTGTGAGTCGTGCTCGAGAAATCGAGGTCGATGGGTGATGGTTGTTCATGTCGAATATCGCCAATATCTTGGTACAAGTCGTACCCGCTCCGCAGATCCTTAGATTTTTCGAATTCACGACGGTCACCGATTTCCCTATCGATTATATCCAGACACAACAGCAAGTTTTAGATGAAGCAACCATATAAGAAGTTAGAAAATGGGCATGGCAGCCTGTTATGAATTTGCTACGCCGTTCTGTTCATGATGATTTTAGTGGCTGTAAGATAATCCCCTGCGCTGTAAAGGCCCGCCAAGCTCCCTGCAGCCCTGAGACCCCTGATACTCTAACACGAATAACAACAAGGTATACGGAGTATTTCCGAAAGAAATTCTGAATATTCCTGTTTCATCGTGTTCTACAAGCGAATAACATCAATGCCATTGATGTCGTAAGTGTTCCATCGAGTGTTCGGATAAATTAGCCTGACTAGGTTTTGAGTCAATACATTTAAATTTAGGTTTTCCTCAAATTCTCATTTCAAGACCATTCAAAGTTTCTCTCTCTCGCTCTCTTCATGTTTTGGTTTGTTCTGTTCATTACAAAAAAACATTTCACATCTTTCCTCACCATTCATTATGTTACTGACCTTGGCTGTACAACCTTTCCCGTGTTTTCCGTACCCCTATGAGATGAGATGAGATATCAAGTGCTTCTCCACACAATTATGAGTTGTCAATGCATACATAACACTGTGTCTTAAAGTCACACGTTTTTCTCACATAGCCTTTGTTGATTATGAAAGGAGTTCTCAACAAAGAATGTTGATAGATGAAATGAACGATTGTTCTTCTTCGCTAGAACAAGACATGCGATAGTTCGATCGAGTCACAGTAAAGGGGTTGTTTCGAGAACAAACAGAATTGTCCAATCAAACACAAATTTCTTTGTGCACTCATTGTTTTAGTTAGTACAAGTTTATGTTACAGCCTTGAGAAATATCATGAACAGTCACAATTGTTTAAATATATGTACCTCGATGCTTCGTATTTCCGAATCTCATTATCATTATCATCTGCTGTACTCTAGCCTAGCATCAAACTTCCACTCCGAAATGCTCACCGCCGCAGAGACTGGCATCATTGCCGTCTGTATGATTGTTCTTTTCGTCATGCTCGTATGGGGTTTCTACTGGCCTCACAAATACCACAGATACGGAATGAATCATTCGAAAAAGGGCTGCAAAACAGCGCTCGCGTACCGCTGGTCGGTCGCACCATGATATCGAAATGCAACCCAGAAATTGGACTGGGTATGATAATAATTCCAGGAGTGGAAAGACGAAAAAAATGCCAGCGTATGATGCGTATGATGATGAATCACATTAGGTATAGATTATGCTTCAGCATAACCACAAGAAATTGAACGGCATTTTACAAATTTCTGACATTCTCTCTCCCAGGGCCCAGGCAAATACGGCAGGCCCATATTCGCATCTCAAAATACGATATACAACGATCAAAACTTTATAATTTCTTCCCTTAATTTCCCTTCTGCCTGTGAGTCAAGCCGCGATCAACTTTTCCCCGCCTCCATTTGACTATTGACTATTCACAAATATCTTACAAACATCTTCCATGTAAAATCGGACTGCCAATATTGTCGACTTCCCTGACGAATCCCATCGAAAGGAATCATGTTGCATATATACTCGAGTAGAGTATATTTATATCTAAATAGGTAAACGTCACCTCTATATGAATCACAACGAAGTGTGTAATTTGGGTGCGTACTATACTCGTATCTATTCTATATGCCTTCTCCTCGTGTAAGCTATGAATTATATAAATAAGCTACTTTTGATTTCTCATCAATTGTTCCACTCAAAGTCGGTTGTGGTTCTATCTTGTCACTTTCTGCGTATGCAATCAATCAATCAGCCTATGACGTCTTTATTTTACTTGCTGAATTTTTACATTTCATTTTCACGTTACTATTTTATTATTATATTAGGTTAATTAGGTTTTCTTTTGAATATGTTTTGTGTTATTTGGGTTTTAAAGTTTCGTAGAGAAGGGGCTTCGCTTCCTCTCCATGGTAGCGGCAGGTGTTTGGGTAAGAGGGGGTAAAGGCTAGGGGGGTATATCTTAGATTATCCGGGATGTTTTTCTACTGAATCGATATAATACTATAGTTTAGGTAGGACAAACAGTTTATGGAGATATGCTAAGTATGTATTGATTTGCAGGTATGAAAGATAATAAGTACGTGATGTTTTTTGTGGATTTTCAATTTCGTGTAGTAACAACTTGGTAAAAATATTTCTTAGAATATGAATGATATGAATGATATGAATATCAACATTCAATATTCATGTGACCATATCATTCAAAAACAATTCCGACTTACAATTCCGGTTCGGGAAGATCTCGACTCAAGATGCGAAGAGCCACCATCCTCCCAAGATACACACGGCACAGCCTCGCCATCTCTTGCGCCTCCACATACGCATCCTCCGATACCCTCAATACCCTCAATACCATCTGTTGCAGTTCATCATCTTCAAGCAGCCCCTCCCTCTCGTTCAGCAAAATTTCCAAAACCAGATCCGCAGCCTCCAAACCATCATCATTCGCAACTCGGGCTTGCATTCGCATGAGCCCGCCAAGCAGCATCGTTTGGATTCTCTCCCCTGGTTTCGCTACACAACATGTATTCTATGTCTCGAATGCTGTGTTCGTTTTCTAGCATCGGTATCCAAGATCCGAGACGAGACCCGAGACGGGCGATGGCTTCTAGGATTGCGTTTGTGGAAAGGTCGATGAAAATGAAATAGGCGAGGGGGAGGGCGAGGAAGATTAGGATGGGGCTGAAAGATAGATAGAGGAGGAATCCTACGAGAAAGAGGAGGACTCTTTGCGGGGACATCCTGTTTTAAATGGGGTGTCTTGGGTTTGTGGTTAGGGCTTTCTGGTTGTGTCATCTTGGGTGGTTCTTTGGGAAGTGCGAGGGATTTTAACTGTCGGACGTGGTTGAAGAAGAAAGAAAGAAAGAAAAAAAAAATGAATGGAGCTGTTTCTTCCTCCTCTTTTATATGGGATAGGTGTGGCTATGGATTTGTTTTGCATTTGTTCTGGTGTTGTTCTGGGGCTGTTTGCTGTAGGGTTGAAGATCTTGAGTTGAGCGTCTGCACGTAATTATATCAATTTACGGATTAATATAACAGCAAATATGAATTAAATATCACTTAGAATATCTAGGTGCTAAAATGCTAGCTAATTGATTAAAATATTATATTATTATTAAGTAAACATGTTTTGGGGATTATATTTCGAGATACATTGATTTCGAGAGACATACTTTGATGCGGACAATATTAATGTGCTGCATTATATGCCAAAATACTAGCCAATTAACAAGAATAATATATTCAAAATTGATTTATTGTTATTTCGTCTTGAAGAACCTTATTTTAGGTATTCTATTTCATGATGCATAATTTTCCTGAAGAGCCATACATACTTTCAACACAAATATCCAAATCAGTAAACGGAAGTTGACACTCCATTTCCCTTCACCCAGTCACACTCCCATACCCTAACACCCCCCCCCAAAGTACCTCACCATCCTTCTGCTTCTTCTGCACAATACTCGCATTGAAAACTCGTGCGATATGCTACGTACGCCACGATGTGTAGTCTTGTGTGTGAGAAAGATGATGCCGATGATGAAATAAATGGTCATCGGGACGATGATGAACCAGAAGATAACGATGAGTGATATCCAGAGACTTACTGGGTCATACCATAGCATTGCCATGCTATGGTTTGGGCTTGGGGTTGATCTTTTGACTGTGTATTAGTGTGGATGGCTGTTTACTGTTGTTTGGTAATGGCGGAGGGGAATATGTGTAGAGGAGAGAGTTACTGGAGATATGTCTCTTCTATAAACATGTGAATTCTTCTATAGCTATTCAAGAATTATCCTGAAGCTTAGGCTCGCGCAAAAATTCCTCTATGACCCCTATATTTCCGCTGAGCTAGGTAATTATATACATTTTTATTTCCTCGATATCAATTGATCAGATCTTGAAAGACGTGACACTTGTCAGGACCTTCTGTTCACAGAATCACAAATATAGATATTGACTACGCCGACAAATTATCATCACCTCAATACACCCAAGAAGAGACCACTTGTGACCTTTTGTTTTTTGTATTGTATCACCATCACGTTTCTTCTTCCTCGTCACCCCCGAGTCTCTTCCAGCTCAAGATACAGTCTATCAGCTTCTCTGCACGCACATTCAAGACTTTTACAGGAGATAGTGATTTGGCGACCAGATATACCCTCGTAGCCTCTGAAAAACAGGGGTGCAAATCACAACTATTTATACTCGGAGATTCACCAGAAAAGTCATCAGAGTTTCCATTCCAAAAGAAAAAAAAAACTCCATTGAATTTTACTTTTTCTTTTGCCCGAAAACTGGATTGCTCTTCGTGAATTATTCTGGTGCAAGATGGAGCAGGATCTCCTTGTGTCTGCTACTCAGAAACTTGTGTCTGCTACTCAGAAAGTGAAAGATAGCATAAGGATAGATGTATCGCGCTCTGTGAAGAGACGTTGGAGAACAAATACGATGAGAGACTTTGACCATCATCAACCCTGGATGCTCCCAAGATACTTAGGACCCGAACCGTTCTTTGTCCAAATCATGGCTATATAAAGTCTCTGAATCGTATTTATTTCTAGAAAGGAAACCTGAGCCGAACAAAAAAATAAAGAAACTGCTGGTCTGATTTAATCGTAATTAGTACCCGCTTGGGCTATACAATAAATCAATATTATATCCTTCTGCGAGTGTTGTTAACTATTGATTATTGGTGAGCCAGAAAAAGCCTCGATACTAAACTATGCTAACATCGTTTCCCTGTCCGTATCCATCATACATTCCATTATCCTCGATGTCCTAAACGCCCATCCTTTCAGGTAAAGCCTTTCCTTCAAACAATGCCCAATTACCGCGCTCGCTAATAAACAGGCAATCATTCCGCTCGCTATAAACAGCCCTTTATACCAATATATCAGAAAGGAAACACCAATTTTTAAAAACCCGCTGATGCAATGTTCAAGAACCCCAATTCTTCCAGTACACATACCTGCCCAACCCAATCAAAACAACTCTACTACCCAGAAAAATGAAATATAAAAAGAGCCAGATATTTCCCCAGGTTATTCTTGTCCCAGACCCAAACCTAGTTCAACGGCGGCCACAATGACAAAGGGGTACCAAATCCATCGTCTTGCAAGAGGAGACAGACATGGTTTGTTATCATGAAAACTTTGAAAAGAAATATTTGATACTCTAGCTAGTAGAGTAAGTGTGATTGCTCGTTGTGATGAGCCATGTTATAACGTAGTGACGATAAAGGGATATACGATTCATGAAAAAAGACATTGGTGTTGTGGTGGTGGCATCAAGAAGTGGATGTGGAATGGAGAGGATTTTTGGGGTGAATTTAGAAGGTCGACGCCGACTGACTTCGATAGCGAGTTGGGAGGTTGGTGTGGTGAGGATGAACGAGAGACGAAGCATCAGACTAGGCCATCTCTCAAAAAAGGTCTTGAGCGCAACCCTTTTTTGGTTCGCGTTCAATGACTGGTGTTGCAGGTGCAACGGGTGAGTCAATAGCTTGAATTCTTCACCGATAAATCCCGATGCACTACCAATGTCGTGCTCGCGCCGGATTCTGTAATCCTCTTTCCGTTCGAATGCTTCAAGAATTTTCATTTGCACTAAGGTCGATCATTAGGATTGATAGCGAGTAGTCCTTCTTCAAAAAGTTGTATAGTAGTTGATTTGGTAGCTCTGGCCGCTCACGTCGCTCATCTTGGAATCCTGACCATGTACTAATTTCCGCGCCGAAGTAGATCCATATCTTCGAAGTCTTCCTCAAAGCTATCTGCGCTTTTGTAGGGGATCGTCTGAAACCATAAAATAAAGTATCATCCCCAAACTGAAATATCAGATTTTGTGGTGAAATTTCCATAACGACCAAATTGATCTTGTTTCAAGACCTCGGGGAGCACAACAATATGATATGGTACTGTGGATCCTGTCGACTTTCTTATAACATACATTTCTTGAACTTCACCAAAGTCGCTTATGAGGCATCGCATATCACTTCCATCTTGATGAAGCAAACAATTGCTTGGTTTTAATCTCGATGGATATAGTTTTGAGGCGTGTAGATGGGCAAACTGACGTGATATCCTTGAAGAACGAGTAAATTTCTCAAACTGCAACTTTCGTTGATGACTACCTCAAATCCGGTCTTTCTGAAGTACCCTTTGACCTCCTTCGCATTCGTCGTTCTTTCAATTGTTCATTTGTGGTCTGCACAACCCCGTGTAGCGTGTAGCATAACGAAATAAATCTCCGGAGTTGCAATACTAAGGATGTAGGCACAATCTCTGAGGGACTGAATCGATTCAATTGAACATCTTCGACAATGATGTCGGTTTGATTCAATGACGAGTCCTTGGGGGTGTAGTACCTTGTAACAGTTGGACTCAATAAGGACTGTAGAAGTTAGGTTAGTATAAGACAATTATTTCTGAGACTGAATTTCCCATACCTTTTCTAACCAGGTTGTGTGATTATCTCCTAAACACTGGTACTCTTGCCCAAGAACTGACCTGATGACGTATTAGCACTTTTCTCGCATGTTTTAAATCTTCGCCATTACCCAGGGCTACCACATCAAGCCTCATGGCGGACTAAAAAGAACAATACCCCCTTCCTCCACGACCCAGTTCCTTCACCAGTGAAGAATCTCTTGAAATAGTTCGGGCTGAAAAGCTCTTTCTATATAATTGTGTCTGTATGAACGGCTGGTTGTACTCGTCACAAAGTCATCCACATGTTATTTCTGTCTCATCTACATGTATAATCCCAGATGTTGAGACAGGCCGCACGAGGTTGAGAACGCGTCTGCAAAATTGACTCTCGAGGAAGAAAAGTGGCACCTCATTGTTTTTGCAGCATCAGACGCATCACACTTTTCTGGCATATGAAAATGCTCGACCAAAGGCTAGGTTGATTCGGGAGAGAATGGTGCTCGCAACGGGAGTGGCAAACAATGGACAGTCAGAATGTTTGGGGGGGGCGCTTTTTGTTGTTTATCTCGCACGACAATGGTTTGTCGGTAAAGAAAGAAGTAGTTTATAAAGTAGTAGTAAAACCTCTTCACACTTCCTACATTGGAGGATGATGAATGATGAGAACCTACAGTCACAATATGATGTCTGATGAATATGACCAACACATGATAGAGAGTTGGAATATGTAATTTAAAGAATTGAATTTAAAACAAGATCTTCGATCATCTCTTATATGCCAACATTGTTTGTTCTTTTGAGCCGTACTTTATAAGTTTGTGAATACACGAATTGTAACAGTGATGAATGATGAAGGTACTCAATACGATTCTCCAAAATGATTTGTCAAATATAATGAGGGTATGAACTCATTTCAACATCTGTTCATGATGAACAAAGTACGTACGGAACCAACATCCACATATTGACCTCGGAATATATGAACATGGCATGTTAACAATAATAATCATATAGTGATTTGTTATTATATAATACGATTATATTTATTATTCGAACCTTGAACGGAATAGTGGATGGATGATGGATGATGGATGATCATTCTAGTGGCTGCGATTGTTGTCCAGACATTTCCCTTTTTCCCCACATTCCTACTTTTCCTACTTCAGCCTCGCTAAAACAAGATCTTGTGTAGCTAATAATTATATAATGTGGCTATTTTAACGGTATATACGACCTTGGAAGCTTCATCAATCACTCATGTACATGTAGGTAGTAGTTCAGTAAGTAACACTACGCATACCGCAGTACCGACGTGACTTTGTATCTGAATATCAAAGTCTGATAAGATGACCATCATGTATGTATGATGACTTACCTTACTTGTCTGGTGAACGGAAAATGGGGAGACTGGATTTTGACATATATATGTCCATGGATTGCTCTAGTAATCTCAGCAAGGCTATCAGGTGGACAACTACATCTGTTCTAGATCAAGTTTATCGTACGATTTTAAGATGATACAGACTCCGGTAGTTCCAGCAGTCTAATCGGTGAAGTCTTTTATCAAGATAGTTGATATTAGAGACAATTGGCCTTAGAGAGAGTTGGTATTAGAGATAGTTGCAATTGGTATTAGAGATACTTGGTATTGAAGATAGTTGGTATGAGTGATACTAGACATCTCTCAATATCATACATCTTCCAATAATATACCATCTAATATGGAAGCCATCTGATATTGGCTTTGATACTAGACATCTCTCGGTACTATACATCTCAAGCTCTCAATACTCCACATCCCTCAACACCATACCATCTAGCACAGAAGCCATCTAATATTAGCTTTCAACATTCTACCACCCCACCACACAGCACACACACACATTGACAGCGGATGTAACCCCGAAATTCCACATCAGAAAGACACTAAGCCACACCAAACCAAACCACAACAAAAATGATCGGCGAGTATAGTTTCAACGCATGCCGTACCACCCCATCACCTCACCAACATCCGCCACTAAACATCAAGCCATCAAAATCAACAGTACACCTCCACATGTACCGAGCCGATAGCATGCTTCGTCCATATGGTAACGCGATATATGTGCGTCTTGCATACATGATATTGATACCGGGGAATTATGCCTGTTGCCGCGTTGACGGACATGAAATACTTCTCGAAGGCGGGAGAATACAGAGAAGGATGGCGTTTGTGTTGATCAAAGCAAAGCCAAGCCAAGCAAAGCCAAGCAAAGCAAAGGGAAAACAAGCATTAACAATGAATGCCTAGATGAAAACAAAAACAAAAATGAAAACAAACAAACTCAAGAGCTATAACCCGAGGCACCTACCGGATATATCAAGCTATCTGCATTATGGCTTAGTAGCAGTTACTCCACATCGCCATTACTTTGCACGATCCCGTTCACCACCAACGGTAGCACCAACATCTTATATCCATCACCGGATGCGAAAGTCTTTAATTCCACACGCCAGTCTCGCGTTCGATTCGGCTTGTACCTGATCTAAAGAACGGGGCTTGTCGGCAACAAGTCCCCCCCATGGGGTATTTGACGGTCGATTTCCCTTGCAGTTGCCAAGGATATCAAGCTCCGATACAACAAAGACTGCAGTTGACATTATTCTACCATGGGATCTGCAAAGCCCCTTTGCCGAACAAATTCTCCACCAGTATACCTCCAGGAGACATGCCAGCCAAACGGCAAGTAGCCTTCATCTAAAAGCCAAACTAGCATTAACATCAAAGTTCCGCATCACAGTCACCATGGCCCAAGAAAGTTTAACAATAGCATCATCATCATCATCATCATCATCATCATCATCATCATCATCATCATCATCATCATCATCATCATCATCATCATCATCATCATCATCATCATCATCATCATCATCATCATCATCATCATCATCATCATCATCATCATCATCATCATCATCATCATCATCATCATCATCATCATCATCATCATCATCATCATCATCATCATCATCATCATCATCATCATCATCATCATGACCGTCATTAGAGGCACAGTAGCCTTTTCCCTCGAGCACCAACTCCACCGCCCAAGACGACGACACAGCCAGCGCAGCACTCGAGACGGGACACAACCCAACCCAACAAAAAGTCAACAAGCCAGCGCGCCCAAGAACGTTCCGCCGCCGCCGCCCCCAAGCACAACAGATCAGACAACACAACACAGCACACCCCGAACCACCCGCCGACGCAACAAAAAGCAACGAACCGGAATCCCAGCCCAAGTCTAGTCTAGCCGAAATGCTAGATCCAGCACCACCACCCGGAAAATCCCTTCGAGATCATCTTTCCAAGACGAGCAAAAGAAAAAGGAACCCCCTCCCCTCTCCCCCTCCAGTGCCCAATCCTGAAAATGGCGATATGTTATTGATCCGCGTCGAATTGTCTGTAAGTGGTTCTCGTGATGAACAATAGTGTGAAATTAGAGTTATGATTGTGTTCCGATTGTCCAAGATGTAATTCAAGAGAAGAGCACATATGATAAGCAGGCGATACCCTTATCAAGATCATAATTGCAAACTCGTCGAATTGATTTTGTTTTGAAATGTTGCATCTCCGATAGATCACCCAGCAATAGATGTATCACGGAAGAATTAAACGAAAAATAGAATTTATTCGAGAGAGAGAGAGAGAGAGAGAGAGAGAGAGCAAAAAAGGTATCTCAAGCCGAATAACAAACATCCTAATCCCAATCCCAACTCCCAACTCCGCCACCATTCCGCATCGCTCCAAAGCATAGATAGTATGAACATGACTCGACGTAAAAGTTCCACCACCAACGAACCCCTATAATTTGACACTTCCGCCATTCAACTCCCTCCACTCCTTTTCTCCAAACCTCACATATTCATCCCCCTCAACCACCACAATTGATCCCCACTCTCCTCAACCACACCCGGATCAATACCTTGATTCCTAACCACATGTTTAACCATCTTGACCGTACCCGTAATCTCCATTTCCTCGCCTTCCTTCTTCACTCTCAAAAAGAGCGGGACCGCATAACTCGGCAATCCTTTCTTCGCATGGGTCGCCAATTCTTTCATAATTCCCGGACTTTGATCCTTCAAGATAAGTGCCACGCAGCCAGCTCGTCCATCGTGATGAGGAAGAGAAACGCCGTATACGTTTGCCTCTTGAATGGCTGGATGAGCGGATAAGACCTCTGCAACTTCATTCGTTGATACGTTTTCGGATTTCCAACGAAAGGTATCTCCAATTCGATCATTGAAATAAACTCTCCCTTGATTATCCCATGTCATGACATCGCCTGTTCGAAACCACGCGTCATCCTTTTCGAAAACACTTCTTAGAATCTTGGAATCGGATGCACTGCTATTATTGAAGTATCCTTGATAACCTGAGGATATATCTTCGGGATTGAGCTTGTAGAGCATTTCTCCTGGACTTCCATACGGCACCCTGGTGCAGAATCCGGTTGTTTTCGATCGATGTGGCTGTTCTGTTTCAACGTCCAATTCAACAACTGCCCATCCCCTTCGCAACAAGAGCCAGTAGATGAATCCGTTTCGACCCACGGCGCCCTTACTAAAATCATTATTCGAATAATTCCAACCAGCTCCAGCACCTTCAGTTGCGGAATAAAATTCGGCAATAGTCTTGATGCCAAATCGTTCCTTGAACTTATTCCAGACATCAGGTCGAAGACCATTACCAAATGCCATTCTAACGTCGTTTTTTCTGTCGAGATTTTCGCCGGTCACGGGATCGTATTGGGGAGGTGCGGATAGGAGATAGCGACAGACTTCGCCAACATATTGAATGACATTCGCTTTTGATGTTCGGACGTCCTCCCAGAATGTCTTTGTGGAGAACTTCCTGCCAATACATACTGTGGCGCCCATGTTGAGGGCTGCCAATACAGCAAGTACACTAGCAGCGGAATGGTACATAGGCATACACTACGAAAATCAGCATGAAAAGGCACATATAGGGGAGGCGAGCCTACAGTATACAACACATCAGGTCGCTTATATCCACTCCATTTTGGCATGATAGTCGATCCAAAATTAGCCTTTTCCCCATGCAAGAACTGCCGGTTTAGGCAAGCCGGTAGTGCCGCTGGTATATATCAACATTCCAATCTTTGACCTTGTTTGTTGATTTCTAATAGAATCAGGCTCTCGAACACCTCGGTGGAAACGATAGTAGCCTCTATATCAGGGGTGAGAACTTGGAAAGAGATATCAGGGAGTTCATCTCGAACTTCTTGCGTGACCTTTTCCTCAACTAACGGGTCAACAATACATAATCTTGCAGTGGAAACTTTGACACAATGTGACAATGCTTTTCCCGTCAAATTGTAATTGATGAAAAGCTGGCTTGGCACCTATACTCCATAATCCAAACCATAAGAAAAAGTAATTATCCGAGTTAGTATAATCCATAGCCACGATTTCCTCGGGCTTAATATCATGGGTATTCTTCAGCCATGTTCCATATTTCAAAACCATGTCATATGTTTTCTTTGAACGTCCATTTCTTGCCTTCAAATATCATGAATCTATCGTTTGCAAGTTTTCCTTGAGCATGTTCTTCGAGTATGTAAAACATATTCAAAACGATCTCTTCTTTTCTCTTTGATTAGTGAAAGCATATGCTTGTGTTGCAGAACCCAATAATTGATAATCATAAGACAATGATAGTTTTGCATTCAAATATGCCAACCCAGCCAAAGCTGCTGGAGCTGCTAAAGCCAATGAGACTATGAATTGTGAGTAAAGCCAAGTCTTGTTCGGTGTGATATTGATATGAACTGACCTGCCATTTTGAAAACGTGATGGTAGGAATATTTTCAGAGGTTAGATGAAGCACTGATATAGTGATATGGTATCAAATGGTCAAATAGGAACTGTCAGCTGATAAATCCAGGAGGGAGTTCAGATTTTCAATATGGATGGAATA
Source organism: Monilinia fructigena (assembly GCA_003260565.1). Taxonomy (NCBI): domain Eukaryota; kingdom Fungi; phylum Ascomycota; class Leotiomycetes; order Helotiales; family Sclerotiniaceae; genus Monilinia; species Monilinia fructigena. The sequence goes on from QKRW01000026.1 coordinate 630,513, forward strand.
AAACGATGAATGAATGAATGAATGCGATAAAGAATTGTCTCATGCAAACAAGTTGTCTGGTGCAAACAAGGAGGGGGACTGAAGTTCAATCAATTAACAGACAAACAAATGAATGAACAATACAATCCAATAAATGCACAATAAATATTGATTCGAAGAAGAGATGATGTATGGTAGTATGGTAAATGAAGTTGACCGGTAGTTGTTGGTTCTGAGTAAGAACAACAGAAACTATGAAATAGATGAAGAAAAGGATAGAAAGGAAAGGAAGAAAGGAAGAAAGGAAGAAAGTAGGCAAGTAAAGGAAAGGAAGAAAGGAAGAAAGGAAGAAAGGAAGAAAGGAAGAAAGGAAGTAAGTAGGCAAGTAAAGGAATAAACAAGTAAAGGAAATAAACAAGTAACATAAGAAAGAAAAGCTCTTTTTTTACCTTGGGAGATATATTAAAAAACTTACTACTATTTATTTATTTATTTATTTATTTATTTATTTATTTATTTATTTATTTATTTATTTATTTATTTATTTGTCTATTTGTATATTTATCTATTTATTTGTCTATCTATTTCTAAGGTTGTTTGTTTATTTATTTAGCTATTTTAGCTATTTAATTTGATTTTAATTTGATTTAATTTATTTATTAACATGATTGAAATCTAGATTATATGAATTATATGAATTATATATAATTTATATATAATAAGTATAATAATAAGTAGGTAATAAGTACTTATCTACATCTCGTTATAGAAAGGACCTTTTTCTTTTTTCTTTTTCTATTTCTATTTCTTTTTCTATTTCTATTTCTATTTCTATCTCTATCTCTATCTCTATCTCTATCTCTACCTCTATCTCTATCTCTATCTCTACTCTATCTCTACCTCTACCTCTACCTCTACCTCTACCTCTACCTCTACCTCTACCTCTATTTCTTTTCCTTTCCTTTCCTTTCCTTTTCTTTTTTCTCCTCCCTTTCCTTTTCTCTCGTTCCTCAAAATAGAAAGAATTATTAATTACCTAGGTACTTATCATTATTAGATAGGTAACATGCAAGCTTCTATCTAACCTTATTTATCTACAAAATATTTATAATTTATTATTATGATTTTATCTATTTGTAGAAACCTTGATCATCAACATTTGCCTCGGTACGGAGGAACATTGAACCCCTTTTCGCATCATGCGGATGGCTCTTTGAGTCTTTGGCTCCTAGGTAGGTATGTCGAGGTCTCACAGTCATTTGTGCTTTGCAATATGATTAATATATCAATCGATCAATCGATCAATCGATCAATCAATCGATCAATCAATCAATCAATCAATCAATCAATCAATCAATCAATCAATCAATCAATAAGTAATAAATAAAATAAGTATCCCTTCTTCCCCCGCCCCCCAACCAAGTATTGATGTATGGGTCTGCTAGGATTCTTCATACAGTATCTGAATGGTTACATATATACCTCGTATGTAACCATGAATATATGCACAAGCCAAAGTCTGGTCTTTTATTAGTATGGTATGCTCAGAGTGGTGCTCACCCAGTTTGGAGGCTTGATCAGTGGCAAATGTAAGGTTGGAAGCTGTGAGGAATCTTATTCGTTGCATTAATCTCACTCGTTGCATTGATAAGGGGAGAGAGTAACTTGGAAGCTTAAGCTGTCTGTATAATAAAGATGGAATAGGTTTCATCTCCGGCTTGGGGTGATTGGAAATCACTTCTGTTGTCTTGGTCTTGAAAATATATAAGTATAAGTAAGTATAAGTAAGTATAAGGATGGATGGATGAGTATGAATGAGTATGGATAATATATGAATATGAGTGGGTATATAAATATATCAAGATATGAGTATATATATGAAGTATATATGAGTATATATGAGTGTATATGAGTGTCTATGGATATATATAGTATGTAAGTGTATATAAGCATACATGTATGAATGTATTGGTATATGTGTGTGTGTATATATGAGTATATATGAGTATATATATGAGTATATATGAAGTATATATGAAGTATATATGAGTATATATGAGTGTATATGAGTGTCTATGGATATATATAGTATGTAAGTGTATATAAGCATACATGTATGAATGTATTGGTATATGTGTGTGTGTATATATAATATGACTGTATTAAGTATGAATGAGTATGAATGTGAATATATGAACATCCATGTATATAATAAGTATATGAACATGCAACCCACACACACCACAAACCACACAACCACACAACCACACAACCACACAACCACACAACCACACAACCACACAACCCATAATCGTATATAAACATTCAATCTCTCGCTTTCATACGACATTCATAAATCCTTGTCTGCTTTGTCTGTCTTATCCTTGAACCGTCTTGTTCATCTTCTCTCTACTACACTACTCCGTACATGTATGGTTTGATTTAAATAAATTAGAAGCATCCATTCTACTAAACTATCAATGCTTTCTAATAGGAAATTCATAATAGCGATCTAATCCACTCTCTCCGGGGCCTTGATGAATGTCCCAAAGAGGCAACCATGGAAAGATATACCCACTTAATCTAATAAAAGTAAACCTCAATTAATACACTACCTACTTGGTAGGGTGAACTTCTATCTGATTACCTAAAAATATATATAAGAATCAATTGGAATTAAAATTGGAAAAAATAGAAATATAGAACCTTTATCTATAAATGTCTTGATTCAACTTGTTCAATCTTCAATTAACGCTTTTCTATAAATATAGATAGAAGTATAAGATACAAATTTACCTAACAAAATATTATTGATTTCTTATTATAGGTAGTCATATTGAAGAATAAATGTCTTATTGTGGTTAGATCGGATGTGTCATGAGTTAATGATTGTGTATGAAAGCGGGATCCATTTTAGCATTGTAGCTTTCTGAGGACAAAGTCCAAGATCCTTCTATAGACCTGCCAATCCAGCTCGAACTCAGCCTTCCAGCATAATTCGTGTGAAATGTACTTACTTTGATTCTGAGACGACTTGATGGTTTCTGGTTTTTACCTAGACTTTGATCCGGATTTCATCAAGGCATGTTCTCTCACAATTAAAGTAATATGCTTTCAACATTGAATGTTATAAAGGGGGTGAAAGTAGGGAGGAGCGGCCGTGGTGTGGAGGGTGATAGCTGTTGGTCGCCTGTGTAAATAGGGCTTTGAGTGGAGTTTGTTTTTGTTTTTTCCTCTTGCGCCAGGAAAGCATGGCATCACAGACGCATTGGCTGGGCGTTCTATTACAGAGGTCTTGGCCTAGAGACTAGTTGTATTATTATAATAGTGCATTGCGCACAACTCAAGAAAGGATTTACATCAAGAACTTCTTCCATCCCGTAATGCAAATGACTTAACTATGTGAAACTGATCTTGAATACACCTATATATATCATACCTGCTTTTGCTGACTGCGGATCTTGATCTTTACTAAATTGGTCGTTTAACTCTCAGTGAGGTCGATTTTGGCCAGACGAAGTAAGGGAATTTTGATTTTTAGCGCAGATGAAAATGTAAATTAGGTACTCGACAAATATGGGTATTAAAATGAATAACAGAGCACTCTCAATATTTGCGGTGGATAAAGGTAAGAACAAGGCTTAAGTCAGAGTATTATCGCTCTCTTATTGATGAAACTGTCTAACCCTCAGCAAAGCCGGTTTTCAGCGGATCAGGGAACTAAAGGATTTGTTGAATTTGTGGTATGCATGATGATAAGAATGGTTAGAATAAGGTCATTTGAAGAGAGTTTGGAGCGTATTTTCTTTGTTTCTTTTTGGTAGAGGGGAATTGTGTATTTGATGGGTGTCTGTGGATGTTGTAGGGTTTTTTGTTTGATATAGTTGGTGAAGAAGGATGTTCGAGTAATTCTGCTTTTGATGGGTTTTGGGTTAGGGAGTCGAGAGAAGAGAGGGTCTTGTATTTAGGGTCTTGAATGGGTTTGTGAGGAGGGTGGAGGAGAGAGAAATTGTGCTAGAGGTTAGGGATTGCTTGTAAGCGTCTAGCTAGTTAAGGGGTGAGAGGGTTTTAGCTGTAATCTCTAGGGGTGAGACACCTTTCTTAGGGGTTCAATGGAAGGTTTGATGTGTGCTAAGTAGAGATCTGGAGGAGGATGTATATTGTGTTGAACTTCGGATTGGAACACCTCTCTCTCCACAGGAAAGTGGGTGGTAAAATAAGCGTTCTTTAGAGTTCAGATCTCTTCATTTTTAAGGGATTGTAGATTAGAGGTAGGCAATGGTGTTTTGTGGAAATTATGGCAATATTCAAGCGCGTTCCATGATTCAATTTTCAAGTTGCTGCTGTAGGGGATGGGAGAAATACTTGATTGGCTCTCGAATAGCCCTTTGACAGAAATGCATATAAAACTAGATTCTAGCTTTCAAGCCCGATCTCCTCAAAGGATAATACAAAAATCAGTTCAAAAGGCTATGTGCCATTGTTATCTTTTAATTTCCTTCCCCTATTCTCAAACCCCCCAAGTTCCTCAAGTTCCACCACGAGTAAGTAGAATGCGCTGTCATATCAACACATATCCTCCTGAAGAAAGACCATTGTTCTGTATCTGCCACACTTCGTGTGGAGATTCTGCACTCTGTATCGTTGCCTACGCCGTATCAAAGCTGTATCTCTATATCTATAAATATGTTGAATGATGACCCGTCTAGTCCGAGGTTCATGAAATTGATTTCGAATCCAAGTCCAATGGTAGCCTCCTTCTCGCAGCTTTTTCAGAAAAAAAGTTCTTGCCTCTTTGCTTTGATTATACGTCTTTCAGCCAGCATGCATTCGCATATCGATAGCATGCCATTGCATTCTCGTACATAAAGAAGAGGCTATCGAGGAACCTCAAGTAGCTTGATGAAGATATTGAATTTTAATCCAGGTTTCGCTGTACCATTTGCAAATCCCCAGTATCATAAATATTTTATTCCACAGACACAGTGACCATTCTCATAGATGAAGCCTCCATCATCTCTTGTCCGAAGCAAAAGCTCCCGCCGTCACGAACGCTCAACACGATACCCCTCAGACATCACCCTCGACCTCTTGATCATCAATCCTCGATTCCCCGCACACATCTCAATACTCTTCAACACACTGAATTTCTCCTTTCTCCACCCCACAATATCCCCAATCGCCTCCTTCACACAATCCATTCCTTCTTTCAGCAAATTAACAACCAGATAAACACCCGCTATACCCTCCGGCAACCCACCTTTCCTCCAATCAGAACAATTAAACTTATTGACCAAGCCAGAACACGAATCAGAAACGAAGGCTGAGAGGTAGGGAGAAGGAAACGAGTCCCTGGAGTGGGGTTACAGGCTGTATGAGAGGGGAAAATTGATGATGTATTCGTAGCCGTAATTTTCACCGGAGAGAAGGGCTTGGGGAGGCTGTGCTGATGGTAGATATGGGGGTGTATTGGCAACAGGTGCTGTGATGCTTGGGAGATGATTGAGAAATTAAGGAGGGCAAGAAGCGTAGCAGACAGGGGGAGGAACGCATGTTTATTTAGGATTTGAATTGAATGCGATGGAG